>JAJJHQ010008063.1:2373424-2976479 GCA_021223825.1 Drosophila ironensis | reverse complement strand
AGAGACCTATTTCTTTTTGCATTATGTTTGTTTAGCAATTACGCAGATAATGGTATTATTGGATTTTTGCCACGCCCCTTTCCGCCTTCGTAATTTGCATAAAACTGAATGTTCCTCGACAACATTTGCCTATAACTTGGACAAAATAAGAGTTAGAGACCTATTTCTTTTTGCATTATGTTTGTTTAGCAATAACGCAGATAATGGTATTATTGGATTTTTGCCACGCCCCTTTCCGCCTTCGTAATTTGCATAAAACTGAATGTTCCTCGACACATTTGCCTATAACTTGGACAAAATAAGAGTTAGAGACCTATTTCTTTTTGCATTATGTTTGTTTAGCAATAACGCAGATAATGGTATTATTGGATTTTTGCCACGCCCCTTTCCGCCTTCGTAATTTGCATAAAACTAAATGTTCCTCGACACATTTGCCTATAACTTGGACAAAATAAGAGTTAGAGACCTATTTCTTTTTGCAACATGTCCGTTTAAGTATTGCGCAGATAATGTCATTCTTGGATATTTGCCACGCCCCTTTCCGCCCTCGTATTTGCAAAAAAATCGATATCTCCAAAATGATAAAAGCTAGAGACTTAATTTTAAGTCTGTTAAATCTGCTGATCGTTTAAGACGTGCATGCAAAATTACGTTCAGATCGGACAATAAATATAGAAGATATGACCAATTAAAGTTTTACCCACCCCTTCCCACGGCAACGGCAAGAGAGGTACATGGTATCTCGTTGTCGAGGAATCTCGACTACAGCGTTTCTACTTGTTTTAGAATAAAACAAGTTGGATTGCTGTAGTCGAGACTTGTCGTCATCGATGTATTACGTAGAATACACGTTTTCATTAGAAAATAATTATTTTATACAAATAATTTAAGTCCTTATTACATACCTATGAAGTTATCAAAAATGGATGCGATGACGCCATCGAGCATTGATACTGACAAAGCGCGAATAATTGATTATCAAATATTTATTAAACTTCTCATAAACATATTTATGTTGGTAGATAGAATAATTATACCATGTACCCTAAGGTGCAAATGGTATATTAAGTTTGTGCAATGTATGTAACAGAGAGAAGGAAGCGTTTCCGACCCTATAAAGTATATAAATTCTTGATCAGCATCCGTCTGTCCGTCCGTTCGTCTGTCTGTCTGTTGTATGAACACCTCGTTCTTGGAGATATTGAGAGCTAGAGGTGTAAATAAATTTGCTTTTGCTGTGTTATTATTGCAGGCAGTTCAAGTTTACTTTAAATTTTTGCCACGCCCCTTCCAATGGCAACGGCATGCCGCTGCACATGGTGGGTGACGTCATCTATCTCTCCTCTGACTTCAATCCGTTCGAACAAGTATACATACAGAAGTGTGTATACGCAATACATAAAGTAGTGTATGCATGTGTGTACGGACTGATTGTTTGGATGTAGACATACAAAAAATTTGTTGAATGGTTTGAAAAATTTAAAAAAAAAGTTAAATGGTTGATAAAGATGAGAGGTACATGGTATCATGGTATTTTACATGGTATTTTACTTGTTAATTGTTTTATCTTTTTTAAACTACACATTCTATAAGTTATATGTACATATATGTATATGTATGTAGGTTAGACCTGAATGGATGTAAGGCAAAAAATAATGATGTTTTCAACTAGAAATAATTGCAGTAAGAAGATATGGATCTTTGAATTCGGATAAAAATTGGCCGAGATATGGCAAAAAGTTATTGAAAAAACTTTAAACGGCCAAAACTAGGTCCAATCGCAAAAAGGGCTTTAATTCGTGATCCCCCCAAAATTATGGTAAAAAATCGCAAATCTGTAAATTTTTGTCAACAGTTCGCGGTTCGCTTTCTGCCTAACTATAAACCTTGAAGAATCTTTGAATTTTTGATTACTTAAACCGGGAACTATCATCGTAATTCAAACTGAAATAAAAAACCGTAAAATGGTTTCTTAAATACGCCTAAGTATAAACATTTTCCCTTTAAAACCTGATTTGTTTATTTTTGATAAAAGTGTATAATTCGATTACGACTAAACTATTGCTTGTTGCGTCTACTCTAACAGTTTCTTTTTCGATTTGGGCGTGGAAATCGTGCGCAAGGACACCCGCCTCGGCGTCTTGTTGTTGGGCGTGGCCGGCTTCACAGGGGTGTTCCCTGTGGTGACCTGCTCCTCCTGCGTATCCTCGTAGACTAAGCGTATGTCCTCGGTGCGCTCGCATGTCGCTTCGCTGACCGCCACGGGCGCCGGCTTCTTCGACTCCCTCGCCTCCGGCACCGGGGTATCCAGCATAGACTCCTTCTCTGTTGTCGGCAGCGGCGAGATGCCGTCCTCGAGCGGCCAGGCATCCATGGCCTCCTCCACGGGCACCACCGGCGAGTTGACGGGCATTTCGACGAGTACGCGGGGTGTCCGCCGCACGGCAATCGGTGTGGCTTGTTTGGCAGGTTGGCTCTTCGGCGTGAGATTGAAGTTGCTGGCACTGCCGGGCGTTCGCGGCTGTCGGCGCACCTGAATGGGCGTGGCCGGGCGGCATTTCTTCTCCGGCGACTCGAACTTCTCCTCGGAACTGATGATCTCCTTGTCGAGCACGGCAATCACCGCCCCCGGCAGCTGTGGCTGAGGCTCTGCCTCTGTGCTGATCTTGCGCTTCAGGACGACCGGCGAAGCGACAGTATTTCCCTTCTCCTCCACCTTGCGGGGCTCCCGCCGAATGGCGATGGGCGTGGGTGCAGCAGTCCTTCCAGTGCTCTTTGATTCTCCCTCCTCCATCTTGCGCGGCGATCGGCGTGTGGCAATCGGCGTAGGTGTCACTTTTCGCGGTGAACGTCTGAAAGCAATCGGCATGGCCTTGAGCACTGTCTTCTCCTTGGTCTTGGGACTGCTCGATGCGCTGGAGTTGGAACTGTGCGTGGACGAATCGTTCTCGGCATCCAGATCTGTATCTGCTTGCTCCTTGAGCTCCGAATCGGCGGCGGTCTTTTCTGCTTTGGCATTCGGTTTGGTCTTCTCCTGCAGCGGTTTCCTCGTCGCCACATCGTCGGACGACGGCTTGCGCACCTTATATTTCTTTTTCTTTGTCGTTGGGGGCACATTTTCCGAGGTCTTCAAGGCAGCGCTCAGCACCACCTCCATCTCCTCGTAGCGCTCGCCCAGCTCGTTTGGCTCGAAGGTCAGCAGCGAGCAGAAGCCGTCCGTGCTGGAAACAATCAGCACGGTGCCGTCGCCCGACCAGGCCATGTCCGTGAGCCGCGTATAGTGGATGTTCGAGACGATGGCGAAGGGCACCGGCTGCTGGGTGTCGTAGAAGAAGACCGAGTTCTTCGTGGCCACGGCGTAAATCATCCTGTAGGGCAGCGTGATGACCGGGGGATTCTTCTCCGCATTGTACGGTCTCAGACGGTACAAAATAGGTGAACAGCGCACGGCCACGGCGTATTCGCTGGGAAAGGGCAGCACGAAGGCGGGTTGCGAAAGGTTATAGCGACTGAAGCCGTAGGTTGTGTTCAGCGGCTTCATCACACCATCGTAGTCGGTGATGCCGGCGGGTGTGAGCAGGATCTTGCCATCGGGGGTGAAGCACAAGCGGCGAAAGAAGGTCTGCAGGGTGCCGTCGTGGTACAAACGAATGCTTTTCCCGTGCATTTCGTGGTCCTCCTTTACTGGCAACTCGCATTTGCTCACCCGGTGCAGCACCCGCTTGGTGTTGACATCGAAAATGCGCATTTGCCTGCAGAAAGTTTATAATTTTAACTAGTTTTCTAAACTATTATTATTCGTAGATGGCTTACCTATCTGTGCTCATGGTGGCTATGAACTGATTGCACGGATCCCAGGCCACGCCCTGCACGTAGCCCTTGTGATCGTCGAGAATGGCCATCGACTTGCCCTTGTGCACGTCCCACAACATGGCCGTGTTGTCCACCGATCCGGTGACCAGGAACAGCGAGTTTGGCGCCCAGCTGAGATCGTAGATGTCCTCGCGATGGCCCCGCAGCACCTTTAGCGTCATCCACACCTCCTTGTCCTGCTCGCTGTGCGCGTCAGCGTCCACAATGTTGACCACTTCATGATCGGCCTTTTGTTTCCAAATAAACACAACACTCTCATCATCTCCGGAGGCCAGAAGTTCCCCGTTTGGCGACCATCTGACGGTGTTGACTGCCCGCTGGTGCCGCGACAGATCAGCCGCCAGTTCCAGGTCGACGCCCTCACCGCCCAGATCGTCGTGGGAGCGGTTCACGTACCAAATGAGGACATGGGCATCGGTGCCGCCGGAGGCAAGGCGGCAAATCGCTGGGGAGCGCAGTCCCTCGCCGTTTGGCTGGATGTCCACGCTCAGGACGGGGTCGCGGTTGTGCCACGATATCTCCGGGATCTTGCACTTCATCCTGGTCGACTTAATTGGCAGATGTTTTCCGGGAGGTCTTGGATGATTATGCGGTGGAGTTCGCGCCTAAAACGGGACAGTGTGACCGTGACTCAAATGAAATACACAATTGCGCAAATATCGATGGCTTCGCGGACTTATCGATACCCGCAAAGCGATGGCAAGCATGTTCACCGATAATCATAACTAAGCGAAAATGGTAAACAAAAGTCGGCAAGTTGTTTTTCTTGTATTTAATGGAATTATTTTGTTGTTTCGGCAGTCTGTGACTCTGCATACTGACGTGGGCGACCTGAAGATTGAGCTGTTCTGTGATGCCTGCCCCAAGGCCTGTGAGAATTTCCTCGCTTTGTGCGCCAGTGATTACTACAGCGGTTGCGTGTTTATCAGGAACATCAAGGGTTTTATAGTGCAAACCGGGGATCCCACCAACACCGGAAAGAATGGCCAGTCCATTTGGGGCCAAAAGTTCGACGACGAGTTCAAGGAAACCATCAAAGTGAGTTAATTTTTTCTTGAAATTGAAGAACCTTTGTGCCTAGGGATGGTATACTTTTTGTACCTAGATATTTGTACCCGTTTAGGTACAGGTTGTGTAGCGGGTTGGAGTTCGAGTTTCAATACTGAGTTTTTTGATGCGATTATAAAGTTGTTACCTTTAAAGATTATGTAAATTCAGCTCCACATATGTTATAAACAACTTCCCACTGAAAATACACATTTAATAGTTACCATTCATAGTATTCGCCTGTAAAGTAAAACCTGTTTAAACACTCCGAAATTAAAATAACTGCATAGTTAAGTGAGCAGCTCGCAGTTTAATGCCTTTGTAAGTGGAAAATTGCTGTGCAAGCTGCTATTAAACCAGCAGCAAGTTTTTATACATGCTTCACATACTATACTACTCCTACACATTCAGTTAATTGCTATATTATTTTTCCAGCACACGGACAGGGGAATGGTATCCATGGCCAATAATGGACCCAATGCCAATGCCAGCCAGTTCTTCATCACCTACGCCGCGCAGCCGAACTTGGATCTGAAATACACCCTCTTTGGGCGGGTGATCGATGGCTTCGATGCCCTGGACGAGCTGGAAAAGCTGCCCGTAAATCCCAAGAACTACCGTCCCCATGTGGACAAAAAGATCAATGGTGTTACGATCCATGCCAATCCTCTGGCTGCGTGATAATAGACAAACAAAATCCACCTTCGTTTTATGCTTAAAATGAACTTTTTTTTATATATTTATAGCACTTAAGTTACACGATTTCTTCGATTAAAACTAATTGCTTGAGAAACATCAAATATTGTGCAAAAGTTTCTAACGACTAAATCTTAAAATCAGCCAAGTCACAATAGTTTTTTTTTTATAAAAAATTGCATTGTTTTTGCATAACTCTCTCAACGACTTTTGCACTTAATTTGGAACTTATATTAGACAGATGTATAGGATGTGTGTGTTGTGTATTGTGTATTGTGTGTGGTTTGTGTAGACTTTAAAACGATCAACTAGAGAGGAGGAAAACAAATGCTAACAAGAATCTCGACTACATGGACTATTTACGTATATGGACTATGGGTGGATTATGTGGAGGCGCCGTTTGTGAGTTTCTTGGCGGGCTTCGGGTGATCCTTCATATGCTGCTCGAACATGCTGCGGATGTCGGCCAAGGCCTGCGAGATATTCCCCGAGAATCGATGAACATCCTAAAAAAAAGAATCCCTTGAGTTACTTTTTATCCCAAAAGATATGAAGGTTTCAAACTAACCGTTTGCTGGCACGTTGTCTTCGCCGAAATATGGAAGAAGATGAGGTTCTCGCCGGCAATGATGTAGGACACACCATAGCCATCATCGGCCACCGGGCCAAAGCCGCCGCCGGCACTGATGCAGTTCGGGTGCTTCTTCAGGTCCATTTTCGGCGTCTGGCCGTGCGGGGTCTGACTAGTGGACAGGCGCCAGGGCTCGCTGAGCACCTCGTTGAGGAAGGGCGAGTCCACCTCCAGGTACTTGGACACCACATACAGGCAAAACAGATGCCTGTCAATGCCACGACCGCACATGGCATCCTGGTAGCCCAGCTGGTGACGATCGCAGGCAGCCTGCAACATCTTCACGCGCTCATCGTTCTGTGGTGGCAATTACAAAGATTAAAAGAGATAGGATTACTTCCATCTATGTAAAACTTACACTGATGCTTGGGTTCTGCATGGCCTTGACCCACGCGGACGACTCAATGGTGCAGGGACGCACGGTCTCAGTTCGTCCCTCGCGGAACAGGCGTGTCATGGAGGCTTCGTAGGTCAAGGAGAAGCGTCCCGCATCGCGGTAGTAGGCCAACTGCAGGGCCATCTGGATGTAGGCGTCCGGGGAGATGCGGCACTTCTTCATGAAGCCCTTGCCGTACTCCTGGTGCACCAGGATGCGCAGATTGACCTCGTTGATCAGCTTGGTCACATCGATGGTGGCCTCCTCGATTTGCGTCAAACAGGGCGCCAATTCCCAGTTCAGGCGCGTGGGAGTGGGTGGCTGGAATTCGGGGGTTCCCTTGGTATTGCCAGACTCATCGTATCTATAGGTTTTTTTTGGGAAACAATCATTAGCATTCGACGAGTATGCTTATTTCGGATTAGGCGGGACAAACTAAGGCAAGCAACGTAAACAAATGGCTATTGTTAAAGTCGAATTGATGTTAGTGACGGTGTACAAAATAACAATGAATTTAGGGCTCACGGTTTTTTGGGTTGATCTGGTAAAACTCTAGATATCTTTGATGTTTCAAGCAAAAACCAGAGCCTGTGATTGAAATTCACTTAACAAGTTAGTTAAATATCCGAACTTGTAGTTAAATTTTCACGCTTGTCTCTAATATTTCATATTTGCATATTGCTCAATAGTTAGCCGATTTATGAGCTATTATCTAATATTTGCTTTGCGTCTGAAACGCGCGGCAAATGCATTGCAACTTCAGAGACTCTCAGTGTCAACCCAAAAACATCGTGAATTGCTTTGCTTTGTGCTTGTGCTGTGTGCTTTGGAATTGTGTGTTTACCCATAAATATCATCACCAAATATATATTCCCACAGATGTCCCAAAACCGGTGCATCGGCCCTAAAATAAAACAGGTGTAACAGAATGGTGTAAATCAATTGTGAGGCCATAACCAAGTGAATATCAAAATCAGGGACAAAAAATCAATGGGACGGGGCGAGTTCGATGAGCAACTGAATAAAACTGAGCAAAATTGATAACGCAGCCAACCGACACCTTCCATAGGCCGTAGGAATCGAAAGTCATTACCCATTCGACTGGATATCGTCAATAACCAGGTTCTCCCACATGTGTGAGGCGATGGCGGCGTCGGACCTTTTGGATTGTGATTTAGCAAATTGGTTCAGAGAAAATTTAGATTTATATTCGTTCGATTCGAGGGCATCTTCGTTTGCGCTGAGACAGTCGTCAAGGAAGGAGCAATTGTACACTTACCAGGTGTGCTCGGCATTGAAGCCAACGCGTCCGTTGGTGCCCACGCAGACGGTGAAGCACTTGTCGAACCATCTGTTGTAGCCATTGCCGTGCAGCAGCTTCTTGCCAAAGTTATCCAACAGCTCTGGACGGGCCAGATCGAACTCGAATGGCTCGTCGTCCAGGGAGAGCACAAAGGCTGCAGACTCAATGGTGCGCAGGGACACATGGTTGGCACCTCGCGAGAAGAACGTGTTGCGCGCCTCGGCCCACTTGGAGCGGTTCCAGGCGGTGAGGGCAGCCAGGTGCTCTTCACCCGCCAAAGGTGTGGCCTTCGCCTTCAGAATCTCCTCGATTTGCCTATTATAAACGAGGATGTCAACATGTGGCTATGGTTAAGGGTTCCTAGTTGACTTACACTTGCAATTCGCAAGGACGCAGTGTACGTCCCTTGTAGTAGATGAGCATTTTGTAGTAGCAGCCCTTGTGCAGCACCACAATGTGATTGGAGTCCCGGTAGTGGACAATGCGATCGGTTTCCAGGCCGGGAACACGGGCCGTGTTGAAGGTACGCTCATATTGCCACGAGCACAGGGGAATCATGCCCTGGACCATGATCTGAAGAATAACCCGAGAGTGGGATAAGCAAAAATAGAAATGAAACATCTAAAGTCAACTTACGGGCTGCAGTTCCTGGTGCTCGATCAGCTTGCGGAAGTTCAGGAGCAGAGAAATCACATTGGCCGCCCGAGCCGCCTGGCTGCTGGTGAGGTTCATGAAGATGGCATCCGTGCCATAGAAGTTGCTGTTCACACAGAGCGGACTGCGACCGCGCAGGTAGACGTATTCCTCCCACCAATCGGACACATAGTTGGTAGACCACCAGCTCTTGAGGATCAAGTACCACTGCAGTTTCTTGCCAATGGTCTGCTCGAACTCCTTCGCCAGTCGCTCCATTCGCGTGTAATTGTCATCGTCCAGCAGGGGACGAACACTGCGCAAGTACCGGGACATCGTGTCCTTAACCGAGGGCAGCGGCAGGCGTGGCAGTGAGCCCTGGAAGCTGTACAAACCTGGCTTGTTCCAGCTGGACAGTACTCGCACCACAGCCACCCACAGCATGGTGGGTATGGACACACGACTCCCCGGAGCTCTGGACTCGTACATCCAGCCCTTGTACATTAGCAGGAGCTTGAGGGTATACCGCATGGTGAAGCAAATGGAGAGCCAGACCACCAGAGCGGCCAGGAAGCAGGCAGTGATCTGCCAATTCATCGTGTTGGAGGGCAGGTGCACCAATATCCGATTGGTGAGATTGAATGGGGCCTGATAGCCGGCAAAATGTAAGCCCAGTGCAATGGCCGAGATCAGCCAGAGGCTCTGGATGTGGGCCGGATAAACGCCATTGCGCACGCCATTCTACAAACATTATGAGAAAACTGGTGAGTTAAATATAATTCTTGCAGCTGATAAAGACTTACCCTGGCGCGGGCCACTCGCTTCTTCCAGGAGCGTATGCCCGAGTTCCACACCAAGTTGAGAACCTCATGATCATAGTTGATATCGAAGCCCTCGTGGGTGATGGCAAAGGAGAATGCAACGGCGGCATGGGCTTCAGCCATACCTGCGGCTTCTTATGATATCCGGGCCAATACAAAAATTCTGTAAATTTTAAAGGTTTTCCGTTGTATTAATCAGTTTCACTTGATGTCATTTTTTAATTGGTCAAGTCTATTAAGATTTAAAATCATTTTCGCATTCGTGATTCCAATTATAAAGCCATTTTAAAGCCAAAGCCTTTTTACTGCAGGTTAACGCCCATAAAACGAAATAACTGCAATCCCCTGATAACCCCAACTTCTTTGTGGTCTAGTTGAATTTAGACGTAATATTCATTCAACCGATAAGATTCCACGAAAGTTGCCAGACATCTAAAGGGCGTGACTAATTGGCTGCCGAAAAAAGAAAGAGTTTGCATTATCTTGGTCAGTTAGCCCCCAGAATTTGCGCCAAATTGCGACTCAGATTGTAGATCTAATTTTCACACATTAATGACTCCGACAGAAAGTGTTTTAGTGAACCCGGGACAATGTCCAACCAAACACTGCACGCTTCGCTTTATTGTTGTATATAAATTAATTAGTGTATTCGATGTCATAACATTTTTCGTGCAATTGCTGTTGCTGATTGACGTCACGGAGAGCGGTTTCGCTCGGCTACGATGATAACCCCGACTTGTCGTCGGGCTTTGCAGATAGAGCTTCTGTGGCTGGGATGCTGAATGAGAGACCTTCTAGGTCTAGGCGGCGATTTCTAGAATGGGTTTCGCTGGCTACCGAGGCATCAAAGTTCAATGAAGAAAATGAGAACCGATAAATGCATTCGTTCTGAGCGCTCCCAAAAAAAATGACTCTACTATAGCTTCCCTGGAATACAATTAGCATTTTTAATTGATTGCAATTGTGTGTTTGCTTGGTTTTTTGCCCATTAAATGTCTATAAATGCATGTGACAGCTTGGCAACTCTAAGTATGCATGGATTTCTATATACTCCTCCACACTTCCGTTTATTTATAGCTGAAATAGAAGCTCGAAAACAAGACTTCCGCTACCAAAAGCTAAACCTTGGAAACCTTGGAAGCTGTTTACGCTTTGGTGAAGGTCAGTGCAATGGTCGGAGTGTCTTTTATATCAAGAAACCTGCTCCAACTCGAAGTAGCCACGATCAGACAATAATAAAAAACTCAGATACAAATTCATTTTCGTTTGACCCAGTTCGAGGCGACGACTATGCGGCGCATGCTTAATAATTTTGAGCACCAGCACCGACCGACCGCTGCCGGCTTTTATTTGTTTGCGTATCGGCGAGAAGTCCAACAATAACCTTTACTTGCGACAACAATAACAAGACATATGTATTAAAAAAGCAAATTTGAATTGAATAT
Source organism: Drosophila ironensis (assembly GCA_021223825.1). Taxonomy (NCBI): domain Eukaryota; kingdom Metazoa; phylum Arthropoda; class Insecta; order Diptera; family Drosophilidae; genus Drosophila; species Drosophila ironensis. The sequence continues at coordinate 2,965,654 of JAJJHQ010008063.1, read as the reverse complement.
GTATGCGCGATTTGTTTGCGTTTAGTGTTTTTATAAGTTCCTCTCTGGCCCGGCTGGGCACACGAAGGTGCAAAGTCCACCAATGATGTTTTCCACCGCTTTGCGGCCGGTGATCGCGCCCCTCCTCCGCTTTTTGTGCGGGTATCGCATTAATTATATTGCAGAAAATTTAAATTGATGTGTTTCTATGTAGATTGAGCGGCGGCTCTGACCTTGCAAAGGGGGCGGGACCATTGCCGGGTTTTATGTAACGAGCAAACATGAAAAAGTTCCCCCCTGCTGATAACAGGCAAAGCTATCTCAGAACTTGCTTCTCTCGCTCGCTGCTTTTGTTTTTGGGTCTTAACTATTAAAAAACATGTGCCCGAATTTGGGTCACTCAAGCAGGTGATAAGGGCCCCGAGAAGGGGGCAAAAGATCAGGGAATGAAGGTGACAACGTAAGCCGCAAAACTGCAACCTTTGCGGATTCAAATGCACATTTATTTGCGCGTTGTTTACGTTGTCTTAGGCCCCCTTCCCCGCCACACCACCCTTTCACTCTTCGACCTTCGCTTGGACAATGAAAAGCAAAACAAACCTTCTCTGTGAAATCGCTTTCCTCACGAATTAATTGCACTTCGCTGTGCTGTGCTGTGCTGTGCTGCGCTGTGCTGTGTGCCGCGACGATTGGTATTTATAAACACGCCTGCCTGCCTGTGTACGAATGACAGTTTCGAAATCCTAGAGATGCACACACTCGACACGTTGGTCACTTTGGGTCTTCGGGTATCTTTTAAATGTTCCCCCACCGATACTTGGAAGGTGTTCGGTCGGTCGGTTTGTATTGTATTGTATTTCCCCTCTTTGCACGGAAAAACAACTTGATCGCTTGAACGGCGAGCGCCAACTGAATCGATGCGGGGCAAGCGAGTTCGCTTGGGTCTTAAAAGCACTCGCCGCAGCCGAGAGCGGAGACGATGTGCTATGCTTTTTTCTCGCTTTTCATTTAGTTTCTTGCTTTATTTGCCTTTGAGTGGGTGCGTCACGAGTCGAGGGGGCTCGTTGCCTCCCGTGCCGTGAGAGGGGGGGGGCAAGAATATGTGTGTGTGTGGTGGGGCAGTCTCCGATCGATAGGTGCTTATCAGACCCGGACCCGTGCGAATTGGATATCCCACGGGGCCTGGCCCAATATAACACCAATATCGGTGTATACCATTCATATATTTATACGCAGTTGAATATACCCCTATAGGCCGTGCTAGACTGGTTTCTGGGAAATTGCAGCTCACCCAGTAATGGGGTTGAAGTACCCTTTTCTGAAACTGTAGATCGCAGAGCTTATATTCCAGTGAAGTAAACTTTCTAGTGCTAAGCTTTGATACTAGACTTCTGTGTGGATGCATCCAAAACGACAAATAAATCACTCATTCTAGTTTGCGCACGATTTTTTTCATTTGCCTTTTTTACATTTCACTGTCTATTTGTTGTGCCGTTTTCGGCCCATAGAGTATACGGTACAGTAAAGAATGAATACTACATATGAGTACATTCATGCAGAATTTGGCACACAAATTTTACATTATGAATTTCAACACTTCAAAATTATCAAACTCCTCAAGTTTGTTAAGTAAACAAGTTTGAATGATTAAACCTTTCACACTGTGGTTAAATTTCCTTATCTTTAAATTCCCTTAGATTCAAATCATTCGAATGCCTCAGAGCAATTTAGATAGCTATACCAAAATCCCATGCCCACAAATCAATGGGTAATAGAACCTCCCATAAACCCCGGCTAAATGATTATCCCATTTATCTTTCAGTCAGCTATAAAAATAGCATAAACTAGTGATAGTACGGCACGATTTCGTAACATCAGTATCATAAAGAGATAAGCACATGAATGAACTTTAAATTGGGCGAGATGGGACTTTGATCTTTTGCAGATTTCGGCGTGTGGGCGCCTCTCCGGCTTATGTAAGCCCGCTGGCTGTGAAGAATCTGGCTCGCTAAACCGATCATTATACATGTTACAAGGCAAGTTAGCTTGTTTACTACTTGGCCGGCCCACAAACACTCAGGCCCCCCGTGATAAACGGGAGTGAAAAACAACAAGAGACTTATATGATTTGATTTTATAGCAGCAAGCAGCCAATGAAAACGAACCTGATAAGCAAGAATTTAAGAGGTTTTGGGTTTTATCGCCCACTATTTATAGTTGAAAGTCCAATCAGTGGCGGGGGGGCCAGCGAAAATATTCGTAGTACGCAATTTCGTAGAACTGATATCGCAGAGAAAGGTTGGAGCACGCGGTTCGATAAGAATGCTGCCACTTTCTGTGGTTCAACCTAGCGCTATGGGTGACGCGTCGAAGGCGTCTGCGGGGCATAAATAGAACTCGCTTATCGCCTTGCACCTGGCCTGGGATCATGGTTCTTTCTCAAGCGCAGCCAAAGAAAAAAGTCTGGCAGGCATGATCGCAAGATGGCACGATCGTCGGCAGACCAGACTCTCGCTTTGGGTGTATCTGTATCTTCGCTTTGGACTTTGAACCGCAGCAAACTTGAAATGTGCGACGGCGATCAAGGCAGCGACGCATGTCTAACGAGAGCGAGACAAAGGCTGGGAACCAGTTGGAATCGTTTTCGTATTCGTATTCGTATACGTTTCAGCCTCCCCCTTGCAAATCATTCACAGCTGCCAGCAAAATAAAAAAAGTAAATAAAAACAAGAGTAGCATGGAGTAGAAACACTCGACTTCAAGATACCCGGCAAACTGATTATAATAAAGGTGTGATGGGAAGCTTATCGTGTGAGTATGATCAGCGATAAGCGAGTTGAACTTTGAATAGGGGTTTCTCCTTAAAAAGCAGACGATACTTAAATGATAACACATTTATAGAGTATAATTAACATTGAATTATAGTATTTAAAAGTCATTTGAACCAATGAATTTATTATTGTTGGGAAATTAACAAATTTAATGATGCATTTGCCTAATTATTTAGATCACGAGCAAGCCAAATTGATAGAAATTGTTTATAATGAATAATTTCACCCTATAAAATGATTCAAATTGTGGCATTACATTATAAAATTTAACTTTTGTCAAGGTGAACCTCTTTCAAGGGTTCGAGTTGGTGAAATTTTCCATTAAATATCAAATGTAACGCTTACACGAGTGCAATAAGCCATTTGCGTTATCTTAATTGAATTGGTAACGCTTGTGGCACTATAATAACGATATATACCCCATTTCCAACGCTCGATTGCCGGGTATGAAAACAAAACAATCAATGGAGAGGAGTTCGATGCCTGGTGGATTCTTCAGCTGTTAGAGCTTGGAATTCTCCTGGCGCTGTTAGGCAAGGTTTCGAAGCTTTTATGTGGCATTTCCTTTGAGAGCAGACACGTAGCCAGGCGGGAGAGCGACATGGCTGCTGTTTCTGCTTTTGGTTTACAGATGTTTACCAGCAAAGACAAAAAAATAAAAACACTCTCCCAGCTTTTGCGCACTCACTCAAGAGAGGCGCCTCCGTTAAGCCGCAAAATCAAAAGCAAAAGCAAATGCAAAGCAAACTGGAACCCGCTTCGGACTTTGAACCGCCGTCTGCGCTGCGCTGAGCGAAGCTTGTTTTGAAAACACACAAGCAGACCGAAAACAACAACTAATTCGTGGCACAAATAATTTAAAACAAACACGAATGGGGCAGCAACACAACCCAAGCGCAAGCTCAAGACACTCGCGATGGATGTTGTAATGCAAATGCATCATTATTTCGGGCAACAAGTTTGTTACTCGATTTCTGTGTCGTTAGGCTGCTGACCCAATTATTTGCAAACAGGTTCAGGTTTTCCCTCGCCCGCAAGTTGGGGGTGGGTGAGAAGCCCCCCTCAAGCCCCTCAAACGCGGGGGAGTAGGTCACTGGGGGGTCATCAATCAGAATTCAACGCTTACGTACTTCTTGTTATTTAAAAGTTGCGGAAATTGGCAAAATCCAAAACACAATCCAAAGGAAAAACGGGCGGGCGTTACCGGGGAAAACAACACAAAATATACAACAAGCACGACGGAACGGAAACACGACGAAACGACAAAGACGCGCGCGCAATGGTGGCAGAAGAGAGAATGAGCCGAGAAGCGAGAAAAGCCAAGCCAGCGAAAGGAGAGCGGAAGGCGGCCAGGCAGCAACAAGCGCGAATGTTCCACCATATGATCGGGGCGGCAGTGGCGGTGTCAAAAGGGGTCAAAGAGGCAAGGAAAAAGCTGCACTGCATACCCTTCCATACCTCTACAACTATTACAAATCATTGCCTGAATTGTAAGCAAAGATAGGGTCGTAAACGCTACTGCTATGCAATTGCAACTTTCAAGCTGCACTATATATTTTATGATCGCGGGTGTCAAAAGGGCTTTAAAAAGAAGCAAGCAAAAAGCTGTACTGTATACCCTTATTTACCTTAAAAACTACCACAAATAATTTTCCGAATTGAGAGCAAAGAGTCCTAATCGCTACCGCAATGCAACTGCAACTGCAACTTTCACGTTACACCTTATAAGATCAGTGGTGTCATATGGGTCAAAAATCAAGCAATGAGCTGTACTGGATACACTTCAATACCTCTAAAACTATTAGAAATCATTGAATTGATAGCAAAGTTACGCTCGTAAAAGCAACTACAATGCAATCGAACTTTTAAATTGCACCTTATATGATCGGTGCTGTCAAAAGGGGTCGAAGAGGCAAGCAAAAAACTGAACTAGATAGCCTTGATTACCTCTAAAACTATTACAAATCATTTTTCGAACTGATAGCAATGGTAGGGTCTTAAAGAATACAATTCAAACTTAAGGTTGCACCATATACTCGTAAGATCGGCGAGGTCAAAAGGACTCAAACCACCTAAAAGCTGGTTTTGTTACCCTTAAATATCTCAGGTTGGGTTGGACCTTAAATACCTTAAAAACTATTCCGAAGCAGTGCCTCAATGGGTTAGAAAATAAGGGCCCTATGCGCCAACGCAATGCAATTGCATTCAAGTCGCAAGTGCAACTGCTGTATACTTAAGCAATTCATTACCTTAAAATATAGGTCAGTACTTTTGTTTGCATAAACAGTGCACTTTAGCATCCAAATCGGAATTAAGCGGTTCAACCGATTGTTGTAAGGTTTCAGTTGTTGAGTAATATATATTTTGGAAATGTAAGGCGTCATAACGTTTGATCCTTAATAAACTACTCGGCGACCGGCACCGCTGCCTCCTCCTTCTCCTTCTCCTTCTCCTTGCTGGACAGACCGCGAATGCTGACATCGTAGACAACCTCCTCGATCTTCTTGACGTCGTACTTTAAGGCATCGAAGCGCTTGCGCAGGCCGTCGTTTTTGAGATTCAACAGGCGAAAGCCCGTGTTCAGGTCACCGATAAAATGCGAAATATTGAGGGGACGCTCGTAGTCGCCCATGGTAACAGAGTTGGTGGCAAAGCGCGAAAGCTCCGAGGCCAACTGCAGAACGCCCAGCAAGTAGTCTTCGACATCCAAGTGGAAGCCCTCAGCGTGCTTGGTTTTTACTGTAGAAACATTGGGGAATAAAGAGGGGGAATACAGTGGAGTTGTGTTATTGCTACTTACAGCCCAGCATCTCGGCCACAGTTTCGCGCGTCACCAAAAAACCCGCCTCCAGGTAGATGACCAAGGCAATCAGGAAGGTCAAGCGCTGCGTGATGTAGGTCCAGTGATCGGAGTAGCTGTAGAAAGCGGCTTATTAGACACCCACAGGGGCAACTACATATTTCTTGGGGCATCTGACTCACCGGTAGTACTGACCGGGTGGCACCAATTCGGCCAATTTCTGGTACTTTTCGACACAGGCCTCCACTTGTTTGCGCGCCAAGCCGCAGGCACCGCTAACTGGTTAAAAAATACAGTTAAACGGGGGCTTTTCCTTACTTAAACTTATGAAAATATCAACTTACTCTGGCTCAAATCGCTGTGAATTATCTGCAGTTTGATTTGAGCCTCCTTGGCCAAATGTTCGATTTCGCGCACCACGATGCGAATGTTCTGCAAACAGAGGAGTGTTTCTTATTAGGCGTGTTTCTGGGGTTGTGGGGACTGCCGTACCTCTCGCAACTCATGCTCGTTATCGATGTACTTTTGGTAGTTCGAAAAGACGTCCATGTTCACGAAACTCGACATTTTGGCCAAATAAATTGCTTCGTTTTTGCGCTTGTTTATGCCGGTCAAGGAATGAGTGCTCAACAATAACTCAGAGCCAGTGTTGGACAATCAAAGTGGCAAAAAACCATATTGGCCAATGTGAATGGCAAAAATCTTGAAATTCCGTTGGTCCCCAAACTCAATACTACCTTCTAGTTACACATTTATAAGCAATTAGTTGCTTATAAATATCATTGCATAGCTAAAAACACAGAAGAAAGTTCAGGTATTTAAAAACATATTTTAAAGTATTACAGAGTATAAGCTTAAGCTACAATCAGGTATCTGTACTCTTGTTGCTCCTTAAATTAAAATGTTTTAAAAATATTAAAAATAGGCGTAACAATATTAATTTTCAAATAGCAACAATGCCACGTACATACATATTTATGTGAAGTATTGCTTTGTCTCCATAATCCCCAAAGGTTTTTAGTTTCTGACATTCTTTTCAATTGATGTATGCACATATTATTTATTTATATCAATAAATACTCTAAAGATACATACTTTGAAGAAGTTATCGAATTCTTTTGTTATATATTTAAATAAATTTCAATAAATGTATGCGTTTCTTACCCTAATCTTTAAAAACCCCCACGAATTCCAATTTTAATATTGTTTTAAATAAAGATATGTAAAAATGATCTTTTGCCTCGTTTTCAATTTATATATATTAAACTTTGTTGGGATTCCCTGAGTTCGTGACACGCCGCGTTGCTCTCCTCTCCATCCCATTCCAGTCGTGCCATCCCTAGCTGTATTAATTGTGTTTGGGACTCCAATCAGAAAGAATCCAGCTCAGCTCGTGACAAAATGTCGTATGTGAGTATTACCCTGCATTTGCGTAATAACAACATAATTGATAACCCTTTGGTTGTCCTTCGGCAGGGTCAAGGCTACAACCCCTACGCCCAGAACTCCGGCGGCTATGCTCCTCCGCCCGGGGCATTTCCGCCCCAGAACGCCCAGGTCTCGCCCCAGGCGCAGCAATGGTTCGCCATGGTCGACCGGGATCGCTCCGGCAAAATCAATTCCTCGGAGCTGCAGGCCGCCCTCGTCAATGGGCGTGGCGATCACTTCTCGGACAACGCGTGCAAGCTGATGATAAGTAAGGCAACACAGGGCCCCCCCTGTGATGTGACGTCAGTCACAAGACTTCTTCTTTTTTGGGGCACTGTATACCCTCAAATATTTGCATGCCTAGTCCCCCTGTCTGGCACATGGGGCGTTTGTTGAGATCGCACCTGTGCGCACTATCTCTGATTTGTTTACTCGCGGATTTATGCTTGATTTTATGGTTCTTTTTGGCTCACTAATCATTTCCTTTGTACCCCCCTAGGCATGTTCGACAACGACGCCAGCGGCACCATCGACATTTACGAGTTCGAGAAGCTCTACAACTACATCAACCAGTGGCTGCAGGTCTTCAAAACCTACGATCAGGACAACTCGGGGCACATTGAGGAGCAGGAACTCATCCAGGGTGCGTATGTGGGTCTAGAAATAGCGAAAAACTGTATAAGAATGAGGTATACCCGAAACTAAAAGTGGTGTTCTTCAACCCTATGTATTTTGAAGAGTTAATAATCAACGCAAATCGTATACGCTTACATTTTCACTGATAATCTTGCTAGCTTTATCAAGTTATATGTATAAAGCACGGTACCATTATCTTTGAGCTTTAAACCAGTCGAATTATAATTGTAAATACTATAATTTTCAAAGGTATTGTGGCAATTGTGACTCAGTCCAGTGACCCAGATTTCAACTCTATAGAAAATGTTTATGAGTCAATTAATAAAGAATACGTAGAGTTCTATTTATACAACAGGTTTTCCATTACACCACAGGGCCTCGAACACATACTATACAATAATTTTCCCGTTCCCACAGTTTTTGGGATATATAAAATGTTATCCACTATCATGAAAAATTATTAGGGAGGGTCATCTAACATTAATGTAGAGCAGCGATGGTCACAGAGTTTCAACTTGGGAGCCGGCATGTCGATTCCCTTGTTTCGAGACATTTACATGTTTTTGTTTTTGGGAGCACTAGGAGCCGAAGGAGCCAAGGGCTGCCCATGGCTGATGTATAGAATTCCAATTTAAACCTGTGTATTTCCGCTATTTACAGCCTTCACCCAAATGGGCTTCCGCTTCAGTCCCGAGTTCATCAACTTTCTAGTGAAGAAGAGCGACCCGGCTGCCCACAAGGAGATTTCGGTAGACCAATTCATAGTGCTCTGCGTGCAGATCCAGCGATTTACGGAGGCTTTCCGGCAGCGCGACACTCAGCAGAACGGAACCATCACTATTGGCTTCGAAGACTTCCTGACCGTTGCCATTGGCTGCTCCTATTAAAAAATGAAGCAAACTAAGCGAAACCTATTAAAAAATGAAGCAAACTAAGCGAAACCGAAGAAACTACTCCAAGAAAAATCCGAACTCTTGCACAGACGACCATACAGCCCTCAGTGGATTCACTCATAATTATTCCGTTGGTGGAGCATTTTCTAATTTTACGGTGTTTGTAATGTAATGTAATGCATATTTAACAGATTTACACAGTCAAATGGCAATCTCCTGTTTATCAGAATCAAATTTCAAAAGTATTTGTTATCGCACTTCGTCTACATCGCATAGTACAAAGTCTCTTGGGCCTAAAAATAAAGTATACACACATATATAATGTATTTTTAAAAGTTAAAATATAATGGCGTTTTATTTAAATGCAAACATTGGAGAAAGTAAAAATTAATTATAAATTGATTGTCTTATTTTAGCAGTCACACTGCCCTACAGAGTTCATTATCGTGGGACCCCTTCAGTCGGTGAAGTGAGCTTTGATATGCAGCGGTGTTGTAGGAATTCTAATAAACTTAATTATATAAAATCATAATAAAACATCTTGGGCGAATCAAATGTGACAGTGTACAATAACTTATCCAAAACATCAATATCAGATAAAGCATAAGACGATAATACGAGTATAAATGCGTTTGGTTTTTTGGTTTGGGAATTGTATGGTGTTCCAATTGTTTTTGGTCATAGGTATATAAAATTTAAGATACATCAAGTCAGTCTTAAAGTCCATAAGCATATGAAACGAATGTCTTCGGGGCAAGGAATACAATATGTTGCTTCTCTTTCAATGAGTAACTAATATAAAAAAAATTAGTCTCACCTAATCTAGAGTTCAGTCGTATAAAATGGCATCGATTAAGGAGATCGAATAATTATCAAGGGGTTTCTTTTTCGATTTTGAGAGCTTGTTCAAACGAAATAGTTGAGAGATCGTTGGATCGTCAGGACGTTTTCTTTGTTTTCGGGGCTAAAGGCAGGAAATTGTCTCCACACACAATCTATATGGCTAGCCCTAGTTGAATACTTTTGTATATGGACAGCGCAATGCATTTAATCTCTTAATTCAAAGTTTTCCTTAAAAAAACACATTCGAGAGTATTTTGTAAATTGCGAGCAAAGGTTGTGCATACTTTGTTGTTTAAATCTTAAACTTGTATAAAAAATATATGATACTCTCTGCCAGTGTCGCAGATATGGAGTTTTTGTATATGAAAAACGTGATGTTATCAAAAGAAATTCCACGATCGTTTAAGGCCTTACAAACTAATTTGATTATTTGCTTGATTAGATTGGTTTTCAATTGCTTAAAATATATAAATTATTACAAAGAAAACATTAAATATTTGGGATGACACATGAATGACAAGAAATAATATTCCAAAAAGTGACAAATCCAAGACAAAAATCTAGGATCCATCTCAAACGCCACATATCCTTCGAGAAGATCTAAATTTATAATTCGATGGAAGCTTCACACTCGGTCCCCAAATGTTGCAATTTGTTTGTTTTTGATTTTTGGTATCGAGTCCCCGTTGCGGTTTTCCTATTTGTTGCAATCGATGATCAGCTTGCCCTGCGAGTCGTCCGACAGAGAGCCACCACTCATGGCATTGTCGCATTTCATGGAGTACTTGGAGCGCCGCTTGCTGGGCAGCTGGGGCAAATCGGTGTGGTGCTTGCGCACGTGGACGCCAAGGTTGCCGCGCTGCTTGGACTTGTAGGGGCAGTAGGGGCACTGATGCGACGGTTCCTTGCCACCGCATTCGACGTTCTCGTGGCGGCGCAGCGTCGACTTCCAGCGGTACTTCTTGCCACAATGACGACACTCGTACACAGGTTCGCCGCCCAGGCCGATGCCATTGGGGCTGGTGATGCTGCCGTTGCTGCTGCTGCCGCCGTAGTCGCTCAGCGTGAACTCCAGATTGCGAAAGGCCTGGGCCTGGGCGTCAAAGAGGGAGTTGGCCGACCCGCCGTGATTGTTGGCAGCGAATATGCCGCCCAGCGAGCCATGACCAAACTTGGCGGCACCGCCCGCACCGCCGCCCTGCTCCATCAGGTGTATGTCTTCAAAGGCGTGGAAGCGTCCATCTTCTTCGTCCTCGGTCGAGGAGCCTGGCTCGTTTTCGCACTCCGAGTTGCGGAGATCACGCTCCTGTTGCTTCCTTAGCAGATTCTCGAGTATTTTGGTGGGTGTTATGTCGCTGGCAGAACCGGCATCGGGCTCCTCCTTGATGTGACGGCGCGGTGTTTGGTGGCGCAGAATCTCCTGGGCCCGCAACTGCTGCTGGAAGCTATGCAGGCCGTTTCGCATGAGAGCCTCGGCAATGACGGCCGACTGCGGCTTTTGGGCTGGCGGCACCGGAGGTGCTGACACCCCGCTATTGGCCACCAGCACCGAGGTGGGTATGGCCTTTACTACGCCACCGGATCCGGTACCGGAGCCGGGAGCCACCGCTGTCTTCAGGGAGTACTTGAGCCGTGGATGAAGTGAGGCGGCGGCACCAGCGGTTGCGCCCTGTTGCCGCATCAATTCATCAGCATTCAAGTTTTTTGAGGCCGTCTCGGAGGCGGAGCCGTAAACCGCAATAGCGGCAATGGCCGAGGGTTCCAGAATCTCGCCGGATGTGGGCGACACCTGGCCGTACTTACCGCCACCGCCGGTGACTGGTTCGCCGTGCTCCGGCTTGGGCACCTTGGCCGTTTTCGATTTGTAAAACTCGAAGAGCATGTCGGAGACCTCGGAGACGGACAAACGCTTGCGCCGGGATCCAGGAAACTGGGTGGACGGCTCATCGCGATGCTTGTTTTTGAGAATGCTGCGCTGGAAAGTGGGCACACCGGGTGCGGTGTTCTCCTTCCTGCTCAGATCTGCAAACGATAATACAATCATTGTATGATTAGTTTACGAAATTTTCGTGTTTATTCGGCCGTATATTTTCCCTTTATGAGGAGTTTTCTCTCTGTGTGACAAATGAAAAAGCAAGTAACTCACTGTCTGCTGTGATTATGATGGGTTTTTGGTGTTAGTAAGCCAATGTTAGATATTAGAAATGAAGGCATGCATAACACTAAAAACATTACACTAAATGTCAACACTACAAAACACTGTAAAATTAAAATAAAATAAAATGTACACATGATTTAACGTTTTATTAATTTGGTAAACACACATGTTTTTTTTTAATCGTAAATAAAGCCGCCGCAAATTAACGCATGTTGTTTTTTTTTTTATTGTGAAATCATTTTTTGTGCTGATGGATGATGTTGTGGCTGGATGTGTTGATGGTTGTATGTGGCGAGTGCTTTTTTGAACCGAAACCATTCTTAAAGTTTAACTCGTTACCTGAGGCATCTAGAAAAACAGAAAAGAATAGGTTAGCTGCTTCTTTTGGCAAAAACTCTTTTTTTTTCACTGCGATAGTTCACTGCGGCACCTGCAAAGTAAAAACAAAAATTATTAGTAATGTGTTTTCTGCTTGCGGAAGCTTCAAGTGCAGGTGGTTGAGTGCACGGCGGTTGCGCTTTATTGTGCTGTTGTATTTTGAGCTTTTGCAAAACTATCTGTTAATTTTGTGTCGGCTGAAAGCCTCACAAAGCTTGGCCAGCTTTTGAGAAGTTTTGCATTTCCAAACATGCACTACACCAGCCAGGAAAAGCGTCCTCACGGCAACACACACCAAACTGCACTACTCTAGCTTACGGATTTTCAATTTTCAATCCCAAGCCCGAAGCCGAGTTCTAAATCCGAGTCCCTTGCGCAGCTGCATCCCGAAATGCCTATCTCCCCCCCTCTGCTCTCTCCCTGCCTCTCTCTCTGCCTCTTGTATGTGTATTTGTATTTGAATTTGAGAGAGCGCTGCGCCTGCGTATCGTATCTGTTGCGCAGCAAGTGTAGCCTGGTGTCTCCGCCTGCCTGCTTTCGGCCTGCCTGTATCCTTGATTTATTTTTGGGTTTTCTACCTAACTCAACAGTTGTTGTTGTTGTTCTAGCGTTCTGTTCCATTTTCTATTTCTGTCGGTGGAAAACTTTCTCCGAGAGAACGCTCGAACGGAGATCGGGAGAGATGTCCAAAGCGTAGATACACTAATGATCATGTTTACGCTCAGCTTCCGGTGGTGTTTTCCCTGTTTACGCTTCTGGCGCTGCATTCCATACCAGATGCATCTGTTGGGATATCAAGGTCAGCAAAGTTAAGGGCGGCTAGCTGATGGATAAAAATATGTATGCCTATACTAGTACCAACTGCAAGTATCTAGGGATCGCGGCGAGTTCTCTCTGAATGCACAGAAGGTTGGCCGACCAATTTTCCAGGAATATCTTACTCACACCCAAAATGCATAGCTTCATCAGTCCCGGGAACTTGTGTGTCCTGCCTGGTGTTGTGTGTGGAATGTTTTACGGGGCCAGGCTTTGCGAAGGCAAAGCCCAAAAGGAGAGACCGATAGGCCGGCAGGCAGGCAGGCAAAAGTAGGGAAAATTCGGGAAAAATCACGTGGGAAGCCCAAATGCAAAAGCCGCCCGACGGCAAACACAGACACAAGATACAGGATACAGGATACACAAAGCAGGCACGCAGGCAAGCAGGCAAAAAGGTCGCCGCTGGGTTGTGGAAAAATGGAAAACTTATTTTTAGAAAAACGTTTCGGATCCTGATTTATGTGTGCGCAAATGTATTTCCAATGCCTTTTTGTGTGGGTGAGAGAGTGCGTTGCATTTGCTAGCGAGAGCGTATCCCTGAGATACACATCTCTTTCCAAATAAATAGACAATGGATGCGTGAGTACAGTTAGTTTGTGGTTTGGCCCAATCGCAGTGGAATGAATGCTTCCCTTTTGCCAATTCAAGGGCACTTTGCTCTCTCATCCACCCAACTATTGTTACCAAAACCTGTTTGGCCAAAGGATTATTATAAGTCCTTTTGCGCTTCTAGCGATGTAGATAGGCTTGCGGGGAAATCCAGAACCAAATGCAATATTTATGTGGAAAAGGATCTAAGAGATACTCTATGTACTTGCCTTGTTTCGTGTATTCCCCGGATCGCTTTTGTTCCAAACATTCATGCCAATTAACAGATTAACTGAAATAAGCCAGAAATAAAAAGAAAGAAAAAGACAATAAAACTTTAAACAAATATAAAACAACCGAAAAAATTAAAATACTAACCTTGAAATGTATCCGGAATTAGTAAAATCCATCAAATAACTTTAAATAAATAAAAGGAAATTAAAATTAATAAAATTATTCAAAAGATACTAGCTCTAGATTCGTTCATAAATAAATTCGTATATCAGCACAGTTATTAAATATTTATTATCTCTTTATTGGCAATAAGTATAAAAAATCTTAGATTGGACCTTCATTAATATATGGACCTTAGCTTTGTTTAGTTCCTCTGTCTAGTATCTACCTTCCTATATATTGTATTGTAGCTATTAAAAATATTTTGAAAATTACTCCAAGGCAACTAAATGCTTTGCAAGCCAATCATTTCCCACGGTTTAACGTTCTTCTTAGGCATTAAGCTAGTTATTGTATGTATGGACAAATACCAAAAACGTATATTTAAAAGTGCTATGTGCTATATCATATAGAAGTAAATCTATAATTTTTGGTCTCTTCATTTCAATTTGGTATTATTATTTTTTTCTTAGGGACGAACCTAAGACCCTATATCAGTTGGTTTCTGATAATGATGGAATCCGTATTAATGACAAATTCTGTGCTGTTACAGATTGATATTCTTCAACATTATCTATAAGAATTTAATCGTGAAATATATAATCGAAATCTGTCTAATAAAGTCCAGTGCGTTACGTTAAATGTTTCCATCATATTTTAGAAAAGTCAAGTTCGAAATAGGACAAATGTTCAGTTGCTTTTGATATTTTTCTTATTAACTATAGAATCTAAATAAGCACTGAGTGCTCCTTGCGCATGTGCTCATTGAGGAAGGCCTGGGTTCTGTACACCCGGGCGCATAATGGACACCGATTCGACTCGTACGTGGGCGAACGCTTGGAGGTCTGACGCGGCAGCTTGGGTCCCAGGATCAGGCTGTTAGTGTCCATGATCCCGCCCATATTCTGGACAAGATGCTGCAGCGATCGGGCCGTGGAAATAGAGGCCAACTGTTGCAGGGCAATCATGGCATCCGAAGAGGGCTGTTGAGCTGTTGCCTTGGTCCTGAGGCCCTTGGCGCTTCCCTTGTCCTCGCCGGCGGCAGGTTCATCATTCTCACTCTTCACCTCCACGGTTTCAGCAGCAGATCGTCTATTCCTTTGCCTGGAGGTACTCGGGTAGTCCTGCTGACTGGTGACTGAGCTGCTGGAATCGTGGGTGCGCAAATTGTACTTCTTGACTGAAACGAGAGAACAAGTCCCGGGAAATCAAAATAAAAATTAAAAATCAAAAGACTGGAAACAAAAAGTAGCTGAATGAAATGAAACATAATTGATAGAGTAATCAACGCGATGCTCTTTCTCATTCGCAACATTCAAACATTCAAACATTCATACATATTTACAAATATAAAACTTAGGCAAAACGAAGCGTAATTTTAGTAAAAGTCCAAGACTTGGATTTCAATAGGTCAAGAGTGGCTCTTGCTTTTCTCAATTTATTTACAAATTCAATATCTTTCGGTTGTTCTTTGTTTGATTTGAGTATTGTTGGGTTTTTTGGCATCAACGAGAACTGGCTCTAGGGAGGGCTATAGTACTTTGTATTCATTTGGTATTCAACAAAACTTAAAAGAATTCTTCGTGTTCCACTTTAATTTCCGAAGTGTACAAGAGGAGGGGTTCGAGATCCGTTTCTAAGGGTACGGTGGCCGCCACCACATTGTCCTGCACCTGTTTGGCGGCGGCTGAGGAAGACGTTTTCTCCCTCGTTGGCTTCGATGGCTTCTGAATCGGCTCCAGGAGCAGTTCGGCATCGTGCAGCTTCTTGTGTCGATTGAGATGGGAGCGTCGCTTGAACCACTTGAGGCAGAAGTCGCACTGAAAGCGCTTAAAGTCCTGGCACTCCTCCCGCTGGTGCAGCATCAATCGGCTCATCGTGTTATAATAGCGCCCGCATTGGCACAGCAACTGATTCTTTGGACCGTGGCGCACATAATCTGCAAACGTTCGGAAACGGTAAAGGGCTTTTAGGTTTTAGGCCTTTCCATTCAACACATAACCACGCGGGCTAGCTAGTCACAAAAAGTACAGGGTATTCAAATCGGTATATTCTTTTTGGTTTGTTTTCTATGAGAGCATGTTTGGTGGATGAATACAACAAATTCGTTTCAGTTTGACATTTTTATTGGCTGATAAATGATTGGACTACTTAAATGCTAAACGAGTGCAATGCAAATTTTATAGACCTTTTTTTGGAGGCGCCTCTCCTGTGTCTTCCATTCTGACATCTCTCGCTTCGGGTTTCCCGGGGGTTTTCCTAGAGAAAAGAAAATCATGTTAGTACTTGTATGACATTTCAACATTCCTAATCGATTCAATGAAATGGCACCATGCGCTGCGATTGTAAACATTTATTTATTTCGTATTTATATTACTTGTTCATATACATGGTAAATACTTTCAATTTAGGGGTTTTAAAACGTTATCCATATGGTATTGTATTAATTTTGGAGTTTAAAATACTTAAACTTACACTTGAATTTGAGCTGATTCAAAATTTGATTCTACAGATTTTGAGCAATTCAACTAGAACTTGACTTGACGGCTTGTGTTTCGGAACTTAGTCTAAATTGTATTTAAGATTACATTTGAGATCATAACTTTGGCTATATTACAAACAGTTTACGGATTTTGCCGGATGGAAACAGAGGGCCCCAAGGACTTTCAGAAGCATATTTTTCTCTTCTGTTTTTAACCAGTATCACATAATATTTTAAATTGAAATCAAATTAGTTTTTCACTGTAGGTTCTGGGGTGTACGAATACAAACATATTCATTTAAAATAAGAGATTAAAACTCACTTATCATTATCAATGTTAAAAGAAATAAGTTGTAAGAAGGCATTGCTTCATAATTGTCCTAAAAAACCTAGTAAATGCCTTAGTATGCCGTCTCTGTGCCACCCGGGCAATTGAATACATGAAGTTAGGTTAAAGGTCATCACACATTATGGTAACTCACAACAACAAGTGTTAGGCTGAGATTATAATTGCTACTAGATTGCCTAGTGCGCCAGGATGGAGTCTCCCGAGTCGGCGTGCTTCTGGTTCATGTGCTTGCGCAAATCGGACTTGTACTTGCACTTGTGCGGGCAATGTGGACACTTTAGGTTCGGCTCCACGCCGCACTCGTAGTTCTTGTGCCGTTTCAGCGATCCCTTGATCTTGTAGGTCTTCCCACAAACGTTGCAGGCGTATTTGTTCTCCTCCAAGGGATACTCCCCACCCGACACCTGCTGCAGGGTCATGGTGGTGCCGCCGGTATTACTGCCCGCATGCTGCAGGTCATGACTTTCGATGGCGTACAGCTTTTCCGGCTGGCCATCAGCATGGATCTTCTCTACCACATAGCCCTCCTCGTCGAGCATGTGCTCCTCATCGTGCGGATGATGGTGACCCTCGCCATCGTCGCTCTTTATGGCCGCCAGCTCCAGTTCTCGTTCGGCTTCGTCGGCATCCGCCAGAAGCAGACCCGTAGCCTCATGGTGATGATGATGGTTAGTGACCACGGTGGCTGTGGCTGCGGCAGTGGCAGTGCCGATACTGTGGCTATGGTTGTGATTGCTGTGCGGTGCCATGGCAATGCTGGACGTGCCGTACTGCATCACATCGCGTAGGAGCATTTTGTCCTCCAGCCGGGAGGTGTCTATCTTGATGTACTCCTGCCGTGCCGGTGGATTGGGCTGCTGATGAGTCTGCTGATGCGGCTGAGTATGCTGGATGGTCAACTGCTGACGAGGCGCCGGATGTGGCTGCTGCTTCACAATCTGTATGGTGGTGGCCTGTGGCTTGTGCAGCAGACTGGTGGTATTCGTATTTGTGGTGGCGTTCTTGGTCAGTGCAGGGATCGTGTACTGAATATTGCCAACCGGATTGCCGAGATCATCCGGGGGCAGCTCCACCACAACAGTGGCTCCACTCAGCAGACCCGAGCTTCCATTGCTCAAAGCCGGGGCGGAGGTCAGGGCTTGATTCGGAGCAGCATTGGCAATGGAATAGGGAACCGTTTCCAAAATCGTCCAGTAGCCATCTGAAAGAGTAGCAAAAACAGATAGGAAGAAAAAAGAAGGCAGAGAACCATCTGATTAGTCATCTTCAGGTAAAGCAGTTCATTTCTCAGTCATATAATTACTTTTTTAAGCATTTAACAAGAGTGTTTGTGTGGTCTGGAATCTGTGATTTGTGATCTGTGATCTGCGGGGCCATCCAATTTCAGGGATTACTATAAACTTGAACGGCTTGGTTTTGATTTCGATTTGACGCATAGATATGTATGGATACGTATGCTTTATTCTTAAATCCTTGCATTTACAATAATTATATTCTATGTATAAAACAATTTACACAAATTCTTGCATTACTTTTGCGTTGCTTCATAAAACACCAAGAATTATAATAAATTTATAGGCATAGGTATTTAATAGGTATATATAGATTTCTCTATTGATTTTTCTTTAAGTTGTATGTTTATCAGAGGAATATATGCAGTACAGTATACAGTATAGTATGTGTGTTTCTGAAAACGTGGCAAACTAATGGCGCTTTAAGTCTTTGATTGCTTTGCATGCGAAAGCCCTAATTGCTGGCAAGAATATTTGAGTTTTTGAGAACACCAACCACAGTAGTTTTAGAACTAAACATTTAAGTTTTCGCTTTGTTTTGATTTTATGTATGTACGTATTGTAATTATGTTTGTATAAATAATATGGTCTTGGACCAAGGCGACTAAACTAGGCAATTATATGCAATATGGTAAAACTCAAACATCAAGCAAAAAAAAAAAACAGAAAATTGACGAAAATCTTTAAAAACGGAATGCGCTCGAACCCGAAGATAAACGAGTAAGTTACAAAGAAATCAAATGAAACTCTCTTTAAGTAATTTGTGCAGGAATGTGGACCAGCTTTTGCCACAAGAGTTGGTAGGATCGGTAGGTTGTTTGGTTGATTGGATTGAATTATTGGTTGCTAGACTGATTGGAGGTAGCTACTACTTGGACAAGCCACTATTGTCATTATTCATTTGGTAAACATTTCACATTACGCCTCTCGGAAGCGGCTTTCATACGCCTTGGTTTCTTCCCCTCGACCTTCCTGTTAGCCATCCTCATCGTAGTCATCGTCGTCGTCCTCGCTTTTCATAAGCACCGGCACCGCCGTGATCGTCAAATCCCGACCCGCGAAATCGAAATTGATCTCGCACAGGGCGGCGGCCACATCGCTGTCCATGCCAACAGCCGACTCCTCAGGATCCTGGTCGGCATCGTGATCGTCTGCGTCGCCATCCTCCTCGTCGTTGCTCAGATCCGCCTCGTTTCGGATCACAAAGAGGCTTTCCTCGTCATCGCGCGACTGCTCGTAGAGTATGCAGTGTTTGCGCTTGGCATGCCGCAAGACATGATCTTTGCGACGGGACCGGTACTCGCAGGACACGCACTTGTACTTCTTCTGCTTGAGACAGTACTTTCGCACGTGCTCCTGCAGCTTTTGGTGCGACTTGTAGTAGCGACTGCAGTGCTTGCACTGCATAAACGAGTCCCGGGTCAGGCTGCCCCCACTGGCATTCGAGCCACTTTGATGCTGATTGCCACCGGAAGCGGTTGTGTTTGCCTGACCGCTGCTATTGCTTCCGCTGTTATTGTTGTTGTTGTTGTTGTGGCTGGAGCTGGTGGTGAGATGGTAGCCATAGAATTCGTCGCTGGCATTGCCACTGGCATTCGCACTCGTCGTCGAGGTGTCCACGCCAAGGAGACTGCCCAGGATGGGATAGATGTCTGCTGGTCAGGACACCCACGGGACACAGAATGCAACAACGAAAAACGGAAATGTAGGGAGGAGATAAGAAACCAAAAGATAAATTAATAGTGATTCGGTAACCAAGCATACATCAACTAAAATTAGTTTAAATAAAAAATTAAAAAAAAATATAAATAATAAAGAATAAAAAACTTAGTGTGTTGTCTTTGTTGGTGGTTTGTCTTTCTAATACCCAAAAAACGCTGATGATGAATGTTGTTGAATGTTGATGTCGAGTTGTTGAGTTGCGAGTCTTGTTGGTGAAGATTTAGCTGCGGTTGATGATGGTTTTTATTTGAATTGATCTTATTTGAGTGGATTTATATGATGGTGATGAGGAGCGGTGAGTTTGTATGGATGACACAATCCCCAGAAGAGTTACACGTATGCACCACATAAACAAAAGCCACTCAAGCATTTCTCTAAACAAAAGCTTTGGTAAATATAAAATGTATATACAAATCACGAAAATTAACAAACAATAAGTCTGAAATGAAGTGTCGGCATTGTGTTGGTGGTGTGAAGTTCAAACTACAACAATACAGCAAATTAAATTACATATGTTCATCATATATATATATATTTTTTGTTTGGTTTTGTTCATATAACTAAGCTCATAAGTCACTTTCAGTACAATAACATTGAATAGCGCAAACGAAGAGGATCAAGGTCAGGGGTTTGTCCATCGGTCACAGTGATTTTCCGCCTCATTTCTGGGCCTTGGTGTCCACCTAGAAAAAGAGAAAAGATTATATTAGTTCAAGGTCCTTTCAAGCACATCAACATATTTACTGGAATCACAATTCTTGGGATTTACGTTTTGGAAGCTGTAAAAAGAATGGGAAGGGGATTGGGTTTTTCAAAAGTGGATTCAAACTTGACGATTTTGTTGTTTTTTGTATATATATTTTTAATATATATTTAAATTTAGTTTTTATTTGTTGGTTTTGTTTTGCCTGTTTACTTATAACAATTAAATCGTTTTTATTCGTTTAACATTTAAAATAGTTTTACAAATGTTTTTTTAAGGCGTTTTCTCGGCTTTATACACAAATTACATAATTAAATTTACTCTGAATTCGTTCTAACATTTCATCGTTTCATTTGAAATTGATTTAAGCACACTTTTTCATAGTCTAACTGGCATTTTGAATGTCGTTTCATTTGTTAGATGTTCACTTCCTCTGCTTCTTTATAAATATGAATTGATTTCTATGTTTCAATTTGTTAATCTAGATTGCAGTGCAAAAAGCATTGTGATTTATGTATAATTAAATTGTTTTTCGTTTTGTAAATTTTGTTGTATCGCAACCTTAGCTATGGTACAAATATTTCAACTCGAACCGTTTATTTTTTTTATTTATTTCAACATTTACTATTCGTGAAGCGTGCGTTAACAGCAATCAACATTCATTTCTCCCATTCAATTAATATTTATCCGTTTTGTGTTAACTTAAGGCTAGGATTTACTTTTGTTTTCTTTTTATTGTGTATGCGTGTGTGCCGTGTGTATTTAATTCCCCTTTTTTATTTTCATATTATTAGTGTATGCAGTTTTTAAAAAAGGAAAAAAATATAATAAAAAAAAAACAAACGGAAAATGTTGCTTAGTAAAGACAAACAAAATATCGGGTTTTCTCGGAAACATAGTTTTGTATCTTTATGTTTGATGTGTGTTTGTTTGTTGAAAAGAAAGCCTTTCTCGCGTCCAAAACCCAACCTATTTCCCACCCAACCTGCTCTGCTCTGCTCTGCTCGGCTCGGCTTCGGCTCCTTGCCCTTCCGATCGAATCAGATCTGATCTGCGTTTCGTTTCATTTCATTTCAATCACAATTAATCACATCGATTCCTTTATATGTATGTATGTTTGTATGTATCTATATATAGATATCTTTTTTCTTTACATATAATTTTACATTCACAGCTCCTTGTTTACAACTTTTTTTGTTTGTTTTAAATGTGTATTTTGTGTTTTTTGGGGTGTGTGTACAGTTTTTTTTAGGTGTTTTCATAAATCTTTGATATTGTTTATTTAACAGAATTAATAAAGATACATATTAGTAGAAATAGAGTTATCTGGGTTAGTACAATTTCTCGAAAAATATTATTTTTTTTTAGATTTCATTGTAAGCTTGGGTTGCCAAACGCTCACATATATTTGTATATATGCGAACTTTCTGTGTTATTTGGATGTTTGTCTGTGTGTGTGGGGGGGAGGTGTTTGTGTTAGTAAACTTGTTGTTAATCAAATTATATTGAAATTTATCACATGCTTTTCTTTACATTTTAACTATACGACTCGAAAGTTTTGCCATTTTTGGACGAAAAAAAATTGCTAGCATGGTCTTCATTTTGTCTCCAATTTTCTTTGAAATATTTGGTTCGTTTCGAGTCCATCACATGCGCTGTTGATAAATTATAAAATAGGCAAAATAGATGAATCCATCCTATTCTTTTAGCTTTTGTTGTAACAAAAAAATTAATATGTGTTTCACTTAGAAAGGTATTTAAAATTATTATGCTTTATAGATAAATAAGAACCACAACCTTAGAAAAAAAACAGTTAAATAAATCGCGTTTAGATTATTGATTATACAAAAAACGGATACACAAACAATGAATTTCGTGTAGTGCAGATTGTTATTATTAAATATTCTAACAAAATGATAAGCAACTCTCTACAAACTGACTAGCGCAAGAAAGCGATTATAAAGTATACATAATTATAAAATGTATGAATCAAAAAGTAGATAACCAATCGAGTGTTTCTCTTTAAAAATGTACAACAAATTTTAAATTTTTAAATTTCCTCACCTAATTCGAATACTGACCGATAAGAATTTTGTTTTTCGTTTTTTTTTCTTTTTTTTCTTTTTCTCTTTAACAATCGAAACAATTTTGTTATTCGTAAATATTTTGTGTGGATTTGTGCCAATTTGTTGCCTGTTGTTTAAATTATTTCACTTTATCACATATATTTTTGTGTGGCACAGACTTCAAAAAACTGTCAACAAATTACGGTATGCGCCCCTTTATATGGATTTGTTTGTTTTATATTTTGTTTTCCTCTTTTCCTGTTTAGTTACCAACAAATCTTATTTTTTTTTGTTTGCATTTTTGAAGTATCTAAGCAAGTTTGTTATACATTTAAGCTCTTTTTTCGATTTTTGTATATCAACAATTATCAAAAACGTTAATTCGTGTTTGGGTGTGTGTGTCTGTAGGTGTGAAACAAAAGCTCATCAATATTATATATTCGCTATATAGTATATGTAACGGTTCCATAACTAACGACTTCTCTGCAACATTTCAGGTTTTCTTGTTTCGATACCGAAAAAGAAACTTTTTCTCCATTCAATTTTGACAAAAATGTGGTAAATTAGTTTTTAACAAGAGAAATTATACAATTAGGTTTAGATTAATTACAATGAGGACTATATTCTTTATATCACATACCAATTTATTTTTCTGACTGTGACTCGATGCGAGTTCCCCCAACCCGTTAACATTGCCAATTCCTGATCCTTCCGATCCTTCGATCCTATCCCTCTTCCTCTACTCCTTCTCACACACTCACTTATGCTTGTTTAATGATTAATGTTATTTAAAAATAATTAATAACTGATTTAGTTTTTCATGTTTTTTGTTGTTGTTGTTTTGTTTTGCTTTGTTTCGTTTATCCTTTGTTTTTTTTTCTTCTTCAAAAATGTTTGCTTTGTGTAGAGGCGCCTGAACCCAAAGCCACGTTAATTTTGATTTTCATTTTTGGTCAAATTAAAATTCCCGCTATCACATATCGTGGTTCGTAATTAAAACATAATTTAAAAAAACGTTCATGGAATGAGCACAAGATAAATTAATAAATTGTTGTGTTTTTTGTTGTTTTGTTTTTAGAAAAAGAGTAGATAGAGATCGTTGAGTTTTAACTACTAACTATAATTGGTTATACATACAGCATAATATACTTTTCGTTTTTGTTTTTTGTTTTGTTTTTTTTTTCTTTTTTATCATGCGTTCCTGTGGCTTTTGGGGGTGCGTACCTAAGCAAACGTTCGACTTTGAAACGATGTGAGTTTGTGAATACAATTATATAAACAAACGAAAAAAATGTGAAAGAATATAGACTCTTTCCCAACATGGATTTCCCCTTTTTTCTTGCGTTGCAAATTGCACGTGATCGAGGGGGCCTTACTTAAACTAAATGTGTGTGTATATATATTATTTTACGCTGACTCTTGACTCTGACTGTGTTTCTGTTTCGCTTTCTGTTTCTGTTTCGGCTTTCTATATATTCCCCCCCGTATTATATCGTTCGGTTAGTTTTATGTTATGATTATTACGATTATTTCCGTGAGAGACGCGCGAGAGTGGCCTGCACTAGAAATTACACTATAATTAATGTGAATGTTACTTTTGTTTTGTATTGTTGGTGTTGGGTGTTGTTGTTGCGTTGCTTGCTCTGCTCTGCTGCTACAATAAAATGCATAGTATTCCCCTTATCTTTTTCCGTGTATGTATATTTTCACCACAATCAAGAAAAAAATTCGTTGAGATCATTGAGTTTGCCTAAGGATTTACACACAGATATCATGCAACATGCGGCGGCGCCTCAACTCTCGCGCGCCCCTCCATCTTGACTTTCCCCCCTTTTTTCCTCAAATCCTTTTTCCTAAACTCGGCCAATTCAAAGCAAAAGAATTTCTCAAACTTTCTGATTTTCGTTCAAAAGCTATTCAAAAGTGAGGGAAGATGCTCGTAAAAACACAACAAAAAATAAAATAGGAATAAATCAAATAATAATCTAACAATTAGAATTTGTTAATATTCCTCTTCTGTATATACATAGTTAAGAGTTAGTGTGGTATTTATAGATTTTATGCAGATATACCTATTTAGATATTTAGATATATTGTATGTGTGTGTGTGTAGTTGGGTGTGTGTTGTGTGTAAAAACGACTATATGTTTCAAGATCATTTGGAAAAAAAATTACATAAAACCGCGCTCTGGACTGGACTGAACTTGGGACTCCCTATCTCTCTAACCCCTCATTGACCTCTTCTGCTGACCTGTCTGTCTTCTTTGAACCTATATATGACCCCGATGTGTCTGATACCGTTCCCGGATTGGCCACAACTAATTGCTGGAGAGCCTGGCGTCTCTGTTGCTGTTGCTGCTGCTGCTGTTGCTGTTGCTGTTGCTGTTGCTGCTGTTGGTTGTTGTCTTCGTGTTCGTGATGGTTGCAGCATTCGTTGTATCATCGATGTTGGTGGGTGCGCATGTGCAGCACGAGATTGTGCTTGTGCTTGGACTTCTTGTGACAAATGGGGCACTCGAATTTTGGCTCAACTCCGCACTCGAAGCGCACATGCCGATTGAGGCTGTGCGGCCGGGCATAGGTGTTTCCGCATCTATCGCAGGCATAGGCACCGCCACCTCCACTACCACCTCCTCCGCCACTGCCGCCGCCTCCGCCGCTGGAGTTACTGTTTCCTCCGCCGGCTCCTGCTGCAGCTCCTCCAGTTCCACTCCAATTGGTGGCCGCTGCCACTGCCGCGGCCGCTGCAGCCGCCGCCGAGGTGGAGGCAACTCCTCCAGTGGCGCCACCAGCTCCGCCGGCAGCCACCACCGAGGCACTTGTATTGTTGGCCGCCAGCCCAGCAGCCGCTGCAGCTGCCACAATCACGGCGGCGGCACTGCTCGTGGCATCCGGTCCGGCCACCGAGCCACCGCTGTCCGGTAGGGCACCCGGATAAATCAGCTGGGGCAGGGCACGGCCATGCGGATGATGGGACTGCTGGTGGTGCGGATGGTGTGGATGGTGTTGCGTGTGATGAGCCAGCGACTGCAGAGCCTTGGCCAGATCCACGCGGAGATCAAAGGGCTTCATGCTGTCATCGTCATTGCTGTCCTCGTCGTCGTCGCCGTCATTGTCGCCGCCGTTCCCGTGACGGTGCTGAGCTCTCGGCACCATCAGGTGGCCGGTACCGTGGGAGGGAGTGGCCCGGCCACTGTCGATCCGCAGATCATGCTCGTTGTGATCCTCCAGCATGCCGCTGCCCGGCTCGAACTTGATCACGCCGTGCGTCAGGGGCGACCTGATGGGACTGGTGTGTGGACTCGTCTTGAAGACCGTCGATGGCAGGGGGTAGCCGCGATGGACCACTGGCGAAATACGTCCGCCAAAGTCTGCAAAGATCGGTTCAAATATGAAAGATACAAGAAGACGAAACAATTATTTTGGTTCAACGTTAGTCCAGCAAAATGCTTTTTCTTTGTTGTATAGGTTCATTACTTTGTTTTGTTTTTGTTTGGATAGAAATGAAAAAATTCCTATTTTACTAACTGGAAATAAATAAAAAATTGGATAATGTTTACCGTAATTGTTTTTAGGGGTGTTTTTTTGCTTTTGGTTTACTTGAGTCTGTTCGAGTTAAATACTTGAATATGTTGCTTTAGTGATACATGGTGCTATATGGAGTGGAGTGGAGTGGTGGAGTGGAGTGATCTGGTTTGGTGTGTATTGTTGTATCTGTGTGTGTTGGTGTGGAAGTGTTTGTGTTTTTGTTTATTTGTGAGCTTGTGTGAGTAGGCTGCAAAGTAAATTTGTTTGATTAAATATTAAATTAAAAACACAATGAGAGTACATCATAAAAAGTCGAGTCAGACATTTCTGAGAGCTAAGCAAAAATAAACAATATGTTAACTCTTTGTTCAAGTTACAACGTGATACATGATGTCAAAAATATATTGTTCTTTTTTGTTTTCAAAGATATATATAGAGAAATGTGTGTTGTTGGGTGGTTAGTGACAAAAAACACTTAGAGTACAAAAGGGGAGCGGGTTTTGGGGGGACGACATATTACTACTTTTGGCACAAGGATACCCAAAGGGAAATCCCTCCTTTTTTCCAAAGCCCTTGGGGCTTTGTGATAGGTTTCCTTTACTTGTATGTTTTAAAATACGCATGCAATATTAAAGTGTAAGGGAAATCATAGTACAATTGGGGAGAACATATTCAATGGGTATACGTATTTTTTTTCGGTAAAAAATAATTCTATACAAACTAAGTTTTTCGTTTTCGTGTTTCTTTTTTGTTTAATTTGTAAATATTTTAATGCTAAATATAGTAATCAGATTGTTTTATAGGCTTTACAATCGCTAAGAAGGATACAGATACAGATATAGAGAAAGGTAATAGAAACTTAAAGTTAAACCTTCAGCAATACAAACGAAACGCAAGGAAAAAAAAGAAAACAAACTACAAATCTAATTGGTTTCATACATAGTTATAGTTACTTTTCACTAACAAAATACATAATCGATATAGTATATATATATAAAGTCTAAGTAGAAGGATACATAGTTATGCATATCTATATTGTATAAATAATATTTATATATGCTGTAGTAGTTAAGCATGCAAACAACAATAAGAGAGGGAAGTGGCAACACCATGAACTCCGTGGATTGGCAGGCGTTCATCCAACATCTTCATCATCTTTATCATCATCTTCTTCATCTTCTTCATCATCTTCATCATCATCATCATCACCATCACATCACATCCATCCACCTGAAATAGAGATCTGATTAGTATGGATTCCAAGCAAGAGCCTACAACTTGTCGTGTGTATGTCTGAATGGAGAGGAAAAAAGGTAGGGGATGCGGATGCGGATGTGGGTCTGGTTGGTTGAGGATGTGGATGGGCTAGTGAGTGGATTTCTGTGGAATGAACGGAGACGATGCGCTCCATGGGGAAACGCACGTCTCTTGGTTTTTCAAATAAGTACAACTGGTGGTTTTTGTATTTTGTTTTTGACATTTGCTTTTAATTGTATTTCGAATTTTCTTTTTGGTTTTTTGTGTTCTCTCAGTTGGTTTTTACTTTTAATACATTTAGCCGGCAATAATTTTAATTACGATTTTCAGTTTATGAGAAGTACATAGTTCATAATTATAATCAATCAATACAATGGTAATCTCGCTTGCAACTTCATAGAGGTATTTGTTATTCAAATTGTTTGTTCTGGCTTACATTACACTTCGGTAAGGTAGACCGACCTTTTTTATATACTCGCTATGTATACTTTCAGTGCCGGGGGGTATTAGGTTATTATGTCCTTTTGTGATTCTTCTTTTACATTAAATCTAACAATCTTCAAAGCATACATGCGCACTGATGATATCTCGAATTTAAATTGTTTTTTTTTATAAACATTTCTCATTATGAATTAATTAGAATTATAATTATAATTTTTGTCTAAAATTTGAAAATATTATCCCATTATCGTTTCTTTTTGACTAGATAATCATTTATAGTTTATAATTATTATATAAGCATAACTTAATGACCAGAAATCAAATTCGGTAATAATGTTTCTAACAAATTATAAAAATAGTATTGCGAAAGCAAAATGATTATCATAAATATATTATATTAAGTATCTTTGGAGGGGCATTTGCTTTATGTGTCATGCCATGCATATAGTAAGGGTCTAATTGTTACAAAAGTTTCCCCCTTTACGTAGCACACTTAAAACAAATGTTTGCCGTGACTAGTTTCGGTTGCTTTGTATGGGAAAAAAATTTACACATATTTATATAAACTTTAATTTAAGGTTTCATTTTTTTTCTTCAATTTTCTTTGTTTAATTTCATTTTTTTGGGTTTTTTTAATCAGTTTTTGTTGTGAGAATTTGCTAAAGCATACAGCGTACTCTGTTGCATGCCTTTTCGATCATTATATTGCCAACTACTCCGGGGTGCTGCCTCTTCGATCGGGGTGTAGGTGTTGTTATCATCTCCTTATCATATCGTTCAACGAAAAAATTAATATGCGAAATGGCTAAAAATCCAAGTCGGGCTCGCCCCCAGAAATTGTAGTTCAACTTTTGCATTCGAAGAGGGAAATATTTTGGATTTTGTACAGGTCCAAGTCCAAGTCCAAGTCTCTCATTTAGACATTATCTTTCTGGAACACCAGGGTGTAGGTGCTGCTGCCGGAACTGCTGCTGCTGTTGTTGTTCGCGTTGCTGCTGTTGTTATTATTGTTGCTGGTGGGGGTGCTGGGGGTAGCCCCGCTATTGTTACCACCCGCAAGCGTCGACCCGGATCCCGGCGTCATCGGCATCTTCCTCTCCTCCTCGGCCTCCTTCTCGCGATCACGACACTTGGTGTTCAGGTGACGCTTCAGATTGCTGTGGACATTGGTGGCATAGCCGCACATTTTGCTGCAAAAGTAGCGCGGCGGCAGGCCGCACTCGTTCTTCAGATGACACTTGAGACTGTTCTTCCACTTGTAGGTGCGATTGCAGTTGCGGCACACCCACGGCTTCTCGATATCAGCATTGTAGATCATGTCGGCGGAGTGCTCCAGCGACTCCTTGCGTGTGCGCTTGTTCTGGACGAGGATGCGGTAGCGGTTGTCATCCGAATGCGCCCAGTGCATGTTGATATTCTGGGTATCCATGGGACTGAGCTTGCTGGCCAGCAGCGAAGAGTTGGCACCGCTGGTACCTGCGCCTCCTCCACCTCCGGGCATTTGTTTGGGCGCCGATATGGTTGTAATGGTGGCGGGTATTGTGGGCAATTTAATTTGCAACGACTGACTGGTCGGCTGGAGGTTCAAGTGCTGCAGATGCTGTTGCTGCTCCAGCAACTGCTGCTGTTGCTGCGGACTCAGAACGATCTTCTTCACCGGCAGGGATCCAGCCTGGCAGCCTGCCACCGATCCCGCAGCAGCTGCCTGCAGCTTGTTGCCCGATTGCTTGGCATGCTTCTGACTGGCGGCAGCAGTTGTCAGCAAATCATCGTCATCATCATCGTTGTCCATCAGATAGCTGTCCTCGAAATCCTCGTTCTCGATTTTCACGGCATCGTAGGTCCACGAGAGCGGGCTGTTCAGCTTCAGGTCATAGTCGAAGGTGTTTTCGTCATCGATGGCCTCGTTGCAAACGGCCTCGCCGCCATCGTCGCCATTGAGGGACATGTTGTCCGGATTCTCGATCTTCACAATCACCTCGGTCATCGCCTCATCGATGCTGTCCAGCTCGACCCCAGCGGCCGCGAGGGCAGCCGCCGATGCGGCATCCACATTGCAGTTGCTTGCGGCATTATTGTTGCCGTTGTTCGCCGGGGTGATGCAGGCAATGGTTGTGCGTCCAATGCTCCCAATGCGCGTCACCGTTTGGGTCACTGTCTGGGTCACACTGTTGCTGCCGCCCTTGCTGGTGATTTTGGTGTTGCCATTGGCATTGCTCGTGTTGTTGTTGATGTTGCAGCTACTGGCCACGGCCGTTGCTGCAGCGTGCTTTGCGGCAATTGTCGCTGCCGCCGCCGCTGCTGCTGCCTTGATCGGTGTCGATGTCTTGTTAGTGGTTTTAGCATCTTTTATGGGCGATTTTTTGGACTGAGTTAGTTTGTCTGATGGTTAGTTTTGGTTTCGTTTCGTTTTGTTCGATTTCGTTCGATTTCGAGTTTGGTTAGTCATGAAATAGAAATTCGGAATGTTATGTTAGTTGATATCGTCAAAGGGTATGAATAAATCAAAAATGTAATATAATAAACCAATGATGATGTGTGCTCAGCATCAAAAGAAAATGAACGACTGTGAAAAGAAAACAAAATTATTGGAAATGTTCAAAAACCGATAATTGTAAAAATTCATAAGAGATAAAAACAATTGAATAAATTAAATTGTTGATAAACTAGAAAGTGTAGCCTAAAATACCTGTGGGATCGTCGGAGCTCTTCTCGATGATGGATTGATCCGCCAACATTAACCAATTGCGCACGCGGATCCTTGATTCTCCTCCTTCCAGCTGAGCATTTTCATCTGTAAAAATTGTAAGTAATTCGAAATATTCATTAGAAATCGTATTGAAAATGGAAGAGAAGTTTTCCTTCATTGTTAATGTGTTCCTAGGCTAGATGAGTCCCTACACCTTTTAAGTTTTTGTCGTTTTTTCTCAAATAATTTGTGTTATTTTCAAATAAAAATGTTTTCCAAAATGAAATAAAAATATCGAGTGGAATAATAGTAAAATCAATACTTACAATCAGCAAACAAAAGGCTACAAAATCTGTGTGTAAAAAATTAAACAAACATAAGCATAAATATCAAATATCAAATATATGAATGGATTTTTGTACGGAACGCTTTATAGTAAACAACATTTGTTTCTTTTGCGTTTTATTACATTGAATTTGTATATTTTTCACATTGAAATTGGGGGGTTTTATATCAATTTACAAAAAGAGTTTTACAAACAATTCATAGAAAAAATTAAATATATTTTATATATATAGGGTAAGCTAATTCTGTTTGTTTAATGAGTATTTGTTGTCTTATTAAGTGTTTTATTTATTTAAAATTATTCTCTATATTTATATATTTTTATGTTTTCCTATTGTTCAACAATATTGTGTTTATTTCTTTTGCTTCGTTTTTTTTTTTTTTTTTAGAAAATTTTGAATTTTCCAGTTTTGCCATCATGCTTCAAATTTAGGGTTTGTGAAATTGTTTCGTTTATTCTTCATTTTATAAAGAGTTTGCTAATCTTAGCCCAACACCGTAATTTTTTATACCAATCTTTTTGTTTTTAAGAATTTTTGCTTCTTAAAGAAAATAATATATATATTTATAAACATTCGAGATTTTTCTTCATCCTCTTATACATTTAAGTGGTGTGATAAAGTTTTTAAATTATCAGATCCCTAAATATAATTATATATTTTTTGTTGCACAGTTTTACTGGCCGCACATTTCCGTTTGGGGTTTTAGTTGTCTTTTGTTATTATATTTTTCCATTTTGTTTGTGAATGTTTGTCGTCGTTGTAATTAAAGCTTAGTAAAATCTTCTATGGAATGTATTTCGTTGTAGTGGAAAGCAAAGAAATAAAAATAAATTACACTTGACTACTTATAAATGTGCAGCATATAAAAAAATAAAATAAACACATACACATCGATATCAATATTTTATAAATTATTACAAAAATAATAAATAAAGTGCATGTGACGTATTTTGTGGCGGTGTTTTGTTGGTTCACTTTTGTATTTTTGTTTATGTTTCTGTAGTGTTTGTAATCTTATTTTCTGGTAATTTTATTTTGTTGAGGTAGCTCAGCTACCAAAGGTTTTTGTCGCTTGTTGTTGAATTTGGGGTTCGCCCTCACTAAGTACCTGAGTTTAAATGTCTACAAAGCATTTAAATCCTGACCTCCTACTCTCCGCTCTTCCGGCTGCTTGACTCGACTTAAATTCATGTTCTAACCTACTTTATATGGCTTTAAACAATTACGAATATTGGTTCATATCATATTGTATGTTTAAAAATATAGAAAATGTGTTGCAAATTGCTTTCCGGTTTCTCGCTTTTTCTATCAATTTTTTTCAAGGCACTTTTTTCGCTGACTACCGAAACTTTGTTTTGCCTCGCCTAAACACTAAATTCTATCAAAAAAACTGGAGCGAATGCTGCCATCTAATTTTCAGCTTTTCCTTTCTAGCCTAAGACATCCATAATAATAGCAAAATATTTCCACTTGAGGTAAATTGTTGTTTGAAGAGGCTGGTTGACTGACTGACTGACTCTGACTCTGACTCTGACTGAATGATTGACTGGCGGCTGGTGTGTGGTGTGTGGTGTGTGGGAACCTAAATTGAATCTGTTTGGCACTCTGCACTGAATATCCATCAATTTACTCTTCACTGCTACAAGTACATTGGTAAATGTTTCAGTTACCCGTTAAATGTACGTAAAATAAAGAACCTTGCTGGTTTATATAAACAAAAAATATCATAGTATGGTCTGAGTTTTCATTCTGTTGTGTTTTAACTGTTGCATCTTAAATATCCACTGAGTTTGCTACTGTTACTGATTCTTTGTTTTTATATATATAATTTTATATATAATTCTCAAACTATTAACTAAACTAATATTTTATAACTCTTAACCGCTTTCATTGTACATATTTGTCTTTCATTTTGTTTGCATTTTGTGGAATGTTGCAAATATCTAAAATGTTTCGTTTCGTTTTTGTGTAAAATCATTTTACTGATCACGTTGCTGTTGCTTCAAAATAAAAGAAATTATAGATTTTTAAATCGGTCTCGTGTAAACAATTAATAACAATAACAAAAAATTATTTTATGTGAAATGGCGTTAAATTTTGTGCTTTGCAACAAATTGTTTTCGTTTGTTTTTGTGTTTTCTTTTCCCTTCGATACATCCAGGCATCTTAAAACACTATTTCATATATATTTTTGTTTGTTTGTTGGTTTTTTTGTTTTGTTTTGTTGTTTCTCTTTTTGTTTTGTTTTAAGCTTAATTTGGCACACTGATTCCGTTTTCCCGAGAGCTTGGTGTGTGATTATTTTGAAGCATATTCTAAGCATATGCTTTGCTTTTTTATGTAATTTCCTTTCGTTCTTATAATCCCTGATTCAGTTTTTTGTTTTTTATTAACTTAGTGGCGTCGCCTTCTGAATATTAATAACGGTTCAACGTCAACGTTTTCTGTTTTCTGGTCTGTTTATACACTTTCTCTACCATCTCCACTGCGACCCATTCACTCTTCCTTAGATGTATCTATAGAACTGCACCTGCAGTTGCATCTACGAAAAGTGAGGATGCAGCTCGGCCACCACTCCACTGGCGAGGGCCGCTGCCGCCGCGGCTGCCACAGTGGCCGCCGAAGCCGGCAGGGAAATACCTGCGATGCCCGTCTCTCCGTCGAGTCCTCCGGGTCCACCGAACACCTTCACATCCTCCTCCTGCGTCATCTTGAACTTCTCCTTGTGCATGCGCTCCATATGACGGCCGATGTGCATCTTTTGCTTGGCCCTGTACACGCAGAACGGGCACTGGAACTGCGGCTCCTTGCCGCACTCCCATTTCTGGTGATTGCGCAGCGATGACTTCAATTTGTACACACGCCCGCAGACGGGACACGGGTGGCCAGCACCATTATCGCCTGCTCCACCGCCGCTATTCAGGCCGCTGTTCTGCGAGGGCGATTGCCCCGACGACGATCCACCGCCGCCGCCGCCACTGCTGCCGCTAATCAGATTGTTCATGGCGCTGATGCTGTTCAGGATGTTGATGTGGCATAGTCCAGCTGGGCCGCCAACATCCGCAAACGTCACGGCACCGCTCAGCGTGGCCGGATAGTCGCTGCTGTTGCCACCGTTCCCGCCCGAGCCGGCCTGCTCCGGATCCGGGAAACTCAATTCGGTGCCGGCCGCGGCGGCTGCCTGTTTCTCGGCGACTGCCTTCATCATCAGTGCGGTGGCCTCCTCCTCGGTGAGGTGTTTCAGCTTGCCGCCGCTGCTGGTTTTCGAGGGTTTGCACGGCCCGTTGCCGGATCCACCGCCGTTGCTACTGCTGCTGTGATTTCGCACATGAAGCGGCGTGGAGGCGGCCCGCGGTTCGCTCTTGACAACGCCGCCGCCCTCGATGGGGGTTTTCCTTCCCCCGCCGGCCACGGATGCGGCATCCTTGCCCGCTATCGCTGCCGCAGTGGCCGCTGCCTGTTGCTTGTCCACCGAGAGATCGGTGGGAAAGACGAGAGGCGCCACGCCCTCGCGAAGAGTGACCAGTGGCATGGCCAGGCGGGCGTTCCATTCGTTCCAGGTGAGTCCGGCAATGCGGGTAATACTCAGATCTGCTTTTCCACAGCGTTAACGTTGGGTTGGGTGTTTTTTAATTGGTTTTTTGTTGATTCGTTTTTGCATTATTTTCGGAGTTGTTTTGGGTTGATATTTTTCAATGTTTTGCATTGGGTTTTGGAGGTAGATGATGTGTCGTAGCAGCGCACACAACATATGAAAATAAAAACGAGAAAAGAAAAACAAAAGAAAAAAGAACAAAAAATGAATAGAATTACTTTTGACTGGACACACAGAAGAACTGCAAGAGAACAAACTCATATTTAAATCGAACGAAAAAAAAAAAAAAACGCATATATTGTAATAAAGTAAACAAACTTAACATTTATCGGGGTGGTATCGGGGTATATCGGTTTTTCTTGGCTGTTAGATTCAGACACACACAAAAATGAGTAGCTCGTTTTTGGAGTTTTTGGAGGAGTTGGTCTGATGTGAGGAGGATGATTTCTGACGATGGTGTGAAGGTATGTGAGGCGCACGCAAGGCGAGAAATTATAAAAACATTAGTCAAAGCGTTCAAGGAGTGAATAGTTATAGTATACATATTACCTATGTGTAACGTATTAAACAACAAATAAATGTGTAAAAAGCATTAGGTGGTTCGGGTGGCGGCATGATTCCAAATTAGAATACAAAATAATAAACATATATACAAAGTAAGATAAAAGAAAACTCGCTTATTCGCTCTCTCTTATTTTCACAGTACAATAACTTTGAGCAAATTAAGGCCAATTAGTGCAGGGTGTAAGCATATTTATTTTTTTTTGTTTTAATAAATATCAAAAACTAAAAAGGATAACTAAATTAATCGAACTGTATAGCTGGAGTGCTGCTTGGGTGGGGTGGTTGTATTTTTGTTGGTTTTTTTTATTCTTTCCCGATTTTTTTCTTTTCTTTTTGCATCGAAAACATCAAAAAACACGGCTGGGAGTTTGGTGGATAACAGGTACAGGTTCAGGTTCAATATCTGGTTACTTTTTAGTGGCATACAGAAACGAACGTTTAGATTTGGGCACTTAGTTATAATAGAATATATATATATAAATGTATATATAGGAATGTCAATTGTTTCCCTTTACAATTGCTGCTTTGGGCTTTGTTTTTTTACTTAAGTTTAGCTCAAGGTTTCCTCCAACACAGGCTTCCGTTTATCCTTCCGAAATCTTCCGGTCTTTCTTGCGGGAAATCTAAAAGAAAAGAGAAATACATTAGGTATGCTCGGAACAGGTGATTTTCAGGTCCATTCTAGCTGAATGGCGTAACTCTCGGGTCGTAGTCTCATCAGTCACCTGGAAAGAGAAATATATTAGTATAGATTCTTTAAAAACTTAGACTACCTCACGAACAAACTTGAACAAGGTTTGGGGTTTTGTGTTTTTAGGGATTTTTTTATTTTGACCTTCCGTTTTTACAACTATTGTTCAAAATATAATGTCTATATATTATAAGTATACATAATAAATGTTAAATTTCAATCAATCAAATGATTTACACACAAAAACTGCAAAAGACATATATATATAGTTTCTTCTATTACATATGTATATATTTATAGATTTCTTGTATTATTCTGTATTAAATTTTGCCTGCGAAAATATGCTTCAAAGTGTGTTCACGTTTACTTAAATATTCAGATTTTCGATCAATTTTTCTATGTTGATTAAGATATTTTAACTTTTGTTTTTTGTAATTTACAGTACTCTAATCATATAACTTTGTTTTTTCTTTTCTTTTTGTAAAAAATATTTGAAAAAACTTCTACAAAGTTCGGATTTGCAAGCCTCCAAATTTAGATAAGTTTACAAATTTCTTTTTATCTTTTAGTTTCGCCTAAATAGTTTTTCGTCTCAATCTGTATTTGTGATATTTATAAAGTAAAGTTTCTGTGCATTTTTTCCAAAAAAGTTGAATGGTATTGAAATTAATTTTCAGCGTTTTCACTAAATTTCGCTAATAGACTCAGCTCCAATTTTTTTTCGTTTTTTTTTTCTTTTTTTTTTTGATTTTCTTCTTGAGAGCACGCACACATATCCATACCATAATCATGTTTCTAATTAAAATTAGCGTGTTGGTTTAACATATTTATTTGTGTTATTTCCATGAAAATACTTGCACATTGATATAACTTCCATCTATTTTGCTTTCGACGTCTTATTTTCTTTTGGGGGGTGGGGAAGGGGGTGTAATTTTCAAAATTACGTGGTACCAAAACAATATTCAATTATATTAAATGTGAAGACATGTAAATTATAGCCTAATGAAATTGAATTGAATGCAATCTAAATGTTGCTGTTCGAAATGTATTTACTTTGAGAAACAACGTAATTCATCGACTTAAAAACTTAATAAAAATAATCAACAAATAAGAACTTTAGCTTAAATCGAGAGTACACGCTTTGAAAAATATTAAAAAATAAAAGTTTGGTTGGGTATTCAAAAATATTTGCATTTGCACAGGAAAATGAATACAAAAAAAATGTATTTTCTTTGCGATCCTTCTGCGGGATTACGAATTTTTTGGATCCTTTGAATACCCGAAAATAATAGTTATAGTGGAACTGGTCTAGAACTCAAATGTATTAGCTTACACTCAAACAAAAGTTTTCTGTGTACTCACGCCCGCCTATGCCTGATCGCTTTTACTTTCTACGGTTTCTCTTTCCTATCCTCTTAGATTTTGCGACCTCGCTTGCTCTCCAGCTGCGGCTTCTCCGGATGATGCTTGCGCACGTGGACCCCGAGGTTGCCTCGCTGCTTGGCCTTGTAGGTGCAGTACGGACACGGATGACATGGCTCCTTGCCGCCACACTCGACGTTCTCGTGGCGGCGCAGCGTCGACTTCCAGCGGTACTTCTTGCCACAGTGGCGGCACACGTACCGCGACTCCGGATCGTCGCAGGGGCCCAACGAGGAATCGCTGAGGGAGAGTTCGTAGGTCATGCCGGAGGGATCGTTGCCGGCATCCGACTCCTCCTTCATCGGCCGTGTCGTCAGAATGGTATAGCTCTTGCTTGAATCATGAACACCCAATTCTTCGGGCAAAATCGTCTCGACGCCATCGTCGTCCTGCAGCTGAATCCTCTGATGGTGATGCTGTTGCTGCTGCTGATCGTCGGCGGTTTGCACCACCGTCTGGATGTGGTGCGTCTGCAGCTGGGTGGCATGGATTGTGTGCGTCTGAGACTGCGGCACCACCTGCAACTCCTGCGGCTCCTGCTCGATGGTTGTGATGTGCGTCTCACCGCCGGTGGCCTGCATGTGCTCCGTGATCTCTGAGGGGGCAAAGCCGATCCCGATCTTCGTGCCATCCGGCAGCTCGATGTCATCGATCTCGGCATACTTCACGAAATCGCTGATGATGGCGGCCGAGTTGCTTGCATTGTTCAAATCGATTTCGCTAATCTCGTACTTTGTGCCATCGGCCAGCTCGTGGTGCTGGTGCTGGATGGGCTCGTGGGTCTCAACGATCTGCAGATTCTGCACCGTCGGGCCGATGATCTTGCCCCGCGAATACCGGATCCGCGAGGCCATCGGCTTCTGATCGGTGAGCTGCACATTCCGCAGTCCCACCAGATTGATTGTCTGGCCGGGATGGGTGGTGATGATGCTTTGTACTTGGGTGTGCGTCGGCTGGGCCGCCTGCAGCTGATGGTGCTGTTGCTGCTGCTGATGGTGGTGCGACGTCTGCGGCACCTCCACCTCTTCAATGTGAATGGTTTGGTGCTGCGTCTGCTGCTGCTGGTGGTGCTCCTGGTGGTGCGTCTCCTGCGGCACATGCTGGATGATGTGGTGCGGATGAATGATCGTTGAGCTCGTGTGCGGATGATGGGTGGCAATTGTGGTGGTCGCGGGGATTATCTTTTTGATGTTAATAAGCTCTGCAATTTGGGAAGCAAATAAACACAATTATTAGTACGAATTTTTAGTGGGAAATGTTTCAATTTACTAACAAAGTTTTTTAATTATTTGCAACAACTCGGAATGAAATTTGAACTAGCTAGATATCACTTCACAAAATAGATTTAAGGATACAATATTCAATCGTGTTATATGGCAACAACAAACGATATATATTATCTCCCAAACATTTGTCTAAATCCCTGGGGTTTTATGTTTCACTGGTATTGTCAGCTTTCTTTTGAAATGCCTTTGGGTTGCCTATTATTATAAATAATTTCAAAATACTGTAGACTTACCGCATTCCGAAGAGGGCAACTTGATGGGCGTGCTGGTGAGGGTGGTCAGCGTGGGTTTGTCCGTGTGGGAGGCGGCTGCGGCGCTCAGGAGTTCCGTGATCGTAGGCGTGGGCTGTCCAGCGGGTCCAGTGACAGTGACGGCAGCCGTGGTCTGAGCTCCAACGACGGACTGATCCTCCTCGGTACCCAACTTGGCGGCGGTGATGTTGCCCAGCTTCTTTACATGCAAGACGAAACCATCCTTGTTCTGGGTGATAACGATGTCGTTGCTCTCCAACAGGCAATCATCGAGCTCGAATTCGTCGGGTGTGCCTTCGGTCTGTTCGCCCTTGTCCTGCTTGGAGGCTGCAGAGTCGAATTAAGCAAAACGTTAGTGGTAAGTTCCGGGCAACCGAGTAAATTTACCGGCGAAATTTTAGGATTTCTGGTAGTTAATCTCAGCTCACTAAACGTGTTGATACTCCTGTCACTTCTTATGTATGTTTCATCATTTGTTTCTTCATTTGAACATTTTTTTAATTGTATTTGTAATTTGTACTTTTGAAAACTTGCAAAAAAACAAGCAAACAATTTTCGGTTTCCACATTTGTTTTAGTTCTTAAGTTAGGCGCTTAATGTATACATTTTTTTTATATTGCATATGTAAATATTGGTATGTATAAATGGGTGAGTGTTGGTGGATTGTGTGTTGTTTTTGCTGTACAGCACAAAAGGATGATAACCAAGGACAAAACAATATACCACAGCCAAAAAAAGGGATAAAAACCGTGCCCCTAATTGAAAACTTAACTTACTTAACGACTACGAATAGAATTCAATAATGACACGTTTCAATTTTGGTTACAAAAAGGCATTTTTATTAAGGCTCGGTTTGATCTCGCTCACGTTTTCGATATCTTTTTTTCATATTCTCCTCTCCGTGTTCGTCGAACGAACTTCACTTACCTGCCAGAGATCTATTTGGGAATTATGCTATGGACTATCAAGTATTTTTCCCCCCATGGGATGAATTGAATAGAACCCGCTTGAAGGTAATACCCTGACCACCCTGTTCGCCGCCATCGGAACCCCCTGTTGAACCCGATCCCTGGTGGCCGATGTCACTAAACTGCTCCGGATGCTGGGTCTTCGTGTGCGTGTTCAGACTATGTTTGTAGCGCGCCACATAGGGGCAATAATGGCACTTTTCGGTGGGCAGACGACCGCATTCGTAGCGCAGGTGTCGCGACAGGTTCTTCTTGTAGGTGTAGGCCTTCTCGCAGCGCGGACAGATGTGCGAACTATTCGAGGGCGGTGCCACATTGTTTAGCGACGTTACCGACGTGATGGACATCGTCCAGGCGTTCTCTAAAAAAGCGGCGAAAGAGAAACGAAATAGGTTAGAGAATTTTGTAAATTTAGTAGACACATTCATCTCGAAATCATAAACAAAGTAAACAATAAAAAAGAATGGGGAATGATGATGGATATATGTATGATATTCAAGTATAACCGACTACCAGTTCAGTTGAAGAGCGATAGATAGTTATTGTAGCAGAAAGTTACACATCGTTGGCTAAAAGAAAAGGAGACAATCTAAGAACTTAACCGAACAGGCACATAATCTTACCGTTTCACACACTATTTAAAGGCTTTAATTGAATTGCAACACAATGAAAATGGAGCTATACATATTGAATACGTATTTTTTTAGGAGGCAAAAACTTGGCCCACAGTTGCAGGTAGTACCGTCTACTATGGCGTAACGGTAGCAATGGCTCTGCAGCCATTGACCTGACTCTAGGACCGATCTCCTGGTTAACTCGGCATCTGAAAGTAGGAAAACTTGTTAATTCAACCGCCCAGTTGCCACATCAATAAGAATACAATACAACGGGGTTGCCTCTTTTTTTGGGGTTTCAACATTTCAATATCAATCTTTATTATTCTTGTTGTTTGCTGTTTTTTTTGTTTCTGTTACCACTTTCATCAAACAATGTTGTGTATATAAACGATTTCATATATAATGCCATTTGATCAGTTTGTTTCGCAAAAATAACAATTTTTTTGGGTTAAATGGTTCCTCGAAAAATTAAAACATAATCCCAAATGGTCTTGGTTTTGGTTACATCAAATTTGTTTGTTTACTTTAATCCTACCGCTTGTTATTACAATTATTAATTATTATTAATTGGTTTTCCATTTTATTTTCATGTTTTTAAGGTACTAACAATATCAGCTTCGTCAATGAAAGTTTTCTTGCTTCTCTTTTTTTAAATTACTTATTTATGCTTCTCTTTTGTTATTAATCTTGTATAAATTTGTTTCATAATTTCGCCTTTTCCGTGGTTTCGTTAACAATAAATATATGTATATATCATTTATCAATTTTTTTTTTGCTCGGTTTCATTGTTGTTAAATATTACGCTACAAAAAATAAACAACTTTCGTTACAATTAAACATTCCTTGCGGTTGCTCTTCTTGGTTTCTTCTTGTTGTTCTTGTTCTTGGTAATTATTGTTTTTGGTTTGATTATATATATATAATATATATATCGTTCAATCCTTTTTAGACTGTTATGGCAACTCTTTCTGTTCCAAATACACTTTACTAAAACTTGTTTTCATGTCTGGTTGTTCTTGTTTTTGCTTTGTTCAGTTGTCTAAAATATATATATATATATATATATTGGTATATGTATATGTCCTTGTATATATGTGTGTATATATATATTTGGTTGGTTTCTTTGGAGTATATTTTGTTCATTATTTTGTAACTTACATAGTTAACTCTAATTTTTTTATGTTTTTCGCGGTTTTCGGGTTTCTCTGCTCTTACATGTTAAATATTAATTAACAATATAACAAAAGTTAAAACATAAAAATTTCTCTGGTTAAATTAATGTGAAACGGTATATATCTTTTTATGTGTGTGTGTGTGTAATTATAATATTAAAACAATGTTAAAACTAATTTAAAGAAAAACGATGTAACAAAAAAGTTATTTTAAAACATTTCATGTTTCATTCCCTTTATCTAAACTTTAACAGCAAAAATAATCATAATAATTTAGCTAATCGCAACAAGGGTCTTAGTAAATTAGTTTAACAAAAAACATAAATTATACAAGAGTATATCGAATAATTCTCTGAATAAATTTTAACTAACACAAAAGCGATTCTATTATCTGCTCTATTTTTCTCCAAAAGGTCAACACAATTTGTCTTGTTCGCTCTTTTTCTTTGTTCCGGGGTTACAAAATTGTTACATTTGGTTTTAATGTTTTCGTTTTTTGTTTAGTTTTTAGACTATTCATTTCAAAAATTGACTTTGGCAAATAGCCGCACAAGACAAATTGTCAATAGGCCTTTGAAGATTATTGCACTTGGTAGCAAAATTTAAAACACAAATTGAATTCAATCAATCAAAAATTTGCCTTTGGTATTAGTTGCTTGCGGGCGGGCGGGCTGGTCGAGTGGTTTTTGGGGTTATGGTGTATTGTGGTGTGGTAAACAAGGCGCTAATACCGAGATGACTGGCACTAATATCAACAATCAGTTGCGATCGTTCCGAGGGATACGGATTTGGCATTAGTGCCAGCCAGCCAGCCAGTAGGTAGGTTACACTGCAGTTAGTATTTCGCTATAATTGATTTCCATTCGTTTTTCCATCCTTAATTTGCTTCTGCTTATACTGTGTATAATTTGTCTAGTTCATTCGAGTTCATACAGTTTTGCTATTGCTGCTTGGTATCTTCTTCCGTATCCATATATAATATGTTATTTGTTTATTGTACTGTCATATACATGTATGTTATGCATATATGCGTAGGTTTATTATCGGCAACCCAAAGATTAACAATCAACAAGCAACAAACAATATATATCCTTCTTCGTCTATCCCTTCTTTTCTCATTACTGCATCATTCCTAACTAGAAATTATGTTTAGTTGCCTCCTGCTTAGGTATATATATATGTGTATTTTCGTACTCGTATAATTTCAATAATTTATCATTTATATATATGTATATATATATCCTTAAAAATTTGTTTGATAATGGCACTCTCATAGCATTTAGTTGTCACTTTTGCCGTTGAAATATTTCACTAAAATCAATCTTTTTGAACTAACAACAAAATTGTAAATTACACATGTCAACAGAATTGGTTACTTATCTTCCTTTTATCGAATGCAACAACAAATCATATCGGTTTATGCATGTATATATACGTTTCTATATCTGAGTATATTGTTCGATCTCATCTATGGCTTTCTCTATGCTGAATTCTGTTTTTCTTTCGTTTTGGTGGAGAATTTCTAATGGCACAAAATCTTCTATTTCTTTTTGTTTTTTCTTTTTCCTTGTATTCTTTTCTGGTACAAAATTTAACCGATTATTGGCACGAACACACGCACACAGCCACACTAACACACACACTCGTTCACGCATACAATTACATTAGGTGATGTGAGTATAAGTTACAAACATCCAACATCCGACCTTTTGCCATCATATCATTTCAACAACTTTCCTTAATATCCCTTCAATTTATTTAGGTTTTTTTTTCTTTGTTCAACAGACAACATTTTGCTAATATAGCATTATATATAGTTCTATATGCATGTATATGTAGATGCGGTTGTATCCTTTTACTTTTCCTCATATGTATATGTTTTGTATATATGTATATAAACTCTTCTTTTACTATTTTATGTTCTTGGAACCATGTAACAAATCTTCCTGCAATCCTCGTAGCATATTCCCTCAACGACTCTATGAGACTTAATGTGTTTTTTTTTAATAGTTTTTAATTAAATCATTCCTGCATACATACAGTGGAGCTTTCGAAGGATGCGAGTCCTCCCCTCACTGTATCTATCCAGCATGTAGGTGCTGTGCTGGTGTGTCTGCTGTACCCTTCCTTCCTACCTCACTGCATTTTCACGAACGATAACAACTTAGAAGATACAAAACATAACATTTATAGGTTTCCCATTTGCTGATCTGCTGTCCGTTATTTTTTTTTTTGATACTCTGCTTGCTCTGATCTGACCTTATTGTTGCTGTTGCTCTCATCCACTCCTAAGCTTCACATTTTCACGTGGTTGTTGTGTGGCATAACAAGAATCGCGTTAATTTATATTATATATTAGAAATATATATAATAGATATATATTTGGCAACAAATAAACACAGTACGTTTGTTATATGCATTTCCCATTTTTTGTTTCTTTTCTGTTTTACCTTTCTTTCCTTCTGTTGGTTGTTAAATATGCATTTCTCTCGTTTGTTAATTTCACTAAGTTTTGCTCGGTTTAGTTTCTATGTTATTATTTTATATATTTTAACTAAAATTACGTAGTTTTGGTTAGTTTGACTAAAATTGTTTTGCTCTTAGCTTCCTTGCGTGTATGTTTTCGGTTTTTAAATTATTTTATCTTTCTGTTTTTTGTTTGTTTTTTTTTCAACGTTTGTTTGCCTCTCTGTTCTATTCCTTAGTTTAGTTTCAATTTTTTTTGTTGCTTTTTAGTTTTTTATGTTGGTTTTACATTTTACTAAAATCCTATAAAATGTTCACTGACTGCATTTAATATATATATATATATATATATACGTGTATATATTTTTGTTGTTCTAGCTTGTTAAATATTTCGTTTTCACTTGTTCTTCTTCCTTTAACTAAGTATTCTGGTTTGCTTCTTTAATGCTCAGTTTCAACAATAATTCTCATCATATATACTCTATATACTCTATATAGATTGGTTGTTTTTTTTTCTTTCTTTTTTTGTTTGTTTTCTTCTTTATAAATGATGTGGCATCCAATAAATTCGTTTTGTTGTTTGTTATTTGTAATTGTTCTTGGTTTTTCCTTTAACTAATTGTTCTATATATGATTTTGTTCATCATCTTTTGTTTGTTGTTTGTTGTGTGTTGTATTGTTTTGTTCTTGTTCTTGTTTTGGTTGTTTGTTGTTATTGTGTGTTTTTTTGTAATATATACGTGTATATAATCATGTTCATAATTTTGCTTCTTGAACGATCAGCGATCAGTTGATCTTCTGCCTATTGGGATAACGCTTATTCTATTTGATTTTAAAGAAAACATTATCTCATAAGTAATATTTGACACAGACACCGGACTCAAGGTGTCGCTTTAGGTGGGAGCTTTGTGAAAATGCTTTGCCGCACATCAGACAGCGAAATTTTTTCTGTCCACCACATTCATATCTAAGAGAAAGACATTTGGAATATAGAACACAGA
The DNA here is from genome assembly GCA_021223825.1 of Drosophila ironensis. Classification (NCBI taxonomy): domain Eukaryota; kingdom Metazoa; phylum Arthropoda; class Insecta; order Diptera; family Drosophilidae; genus Drosophila; species Drosophila ironensis. The sequence continues at coordinate 2,921,002 of JAJJHQ010008063.1, read as the reverse complement.
CAGAGATATATAAATCAGTATACAGAGGATCAGACAGACGCAACATAAAAGTTAAGAATAGGGTTTCGTATATCTGGGCGTTTTTTTGGCGCACTCACCTGATATGTCGTTGCAATGAGCTGGCATCTTTGTAGCTCTTCAGGCAATTGAATCTCGGGCACTGGTAGCGTCCATCCGGATTGATGAACTTGAACAGATCGGAGAACTTCAGCTCGTACCAATAGTCCCGGATGAGTGAGTGGGCCGACGAGTTGGCCGAGCTTCCGGTCGGCGGCGGAGTTTGGCTCGAGTTCGATGCATAGCTGCTTGGAGCTACAAATTAGACGATTTTATCGCAATTCGCATATATAGAATGGAAAAAGAAGAAGAAAATACATCACAAATGAGTCTCGTTTTCAACTGGAAATGTAGGGCTTACAAAACTAGAGCAGATATTTGAAATACTCTTTATTTTTTTATCGGACTTTTTTGAAAAAGTAACAAGTTCTTGAGAATTTTAGAAAAAGAATCTGTTGTAACAAAGTTAATTTTTGAGTTTTGTATTAAAATAATAAGAATAGTAATAAAAAATTTGTGATATTTACAGTTAGTGTGTTTGTTGCAGGGTGTTTTTTGCTTGACTTTTTATTGATTTTGGTTTTGTGTGGGCGTGGCATGGTGAAGCGTGAGCAGAGCTAGCAGCAGTTGCAGATTGGCTTGATATTTTTGATTGTTCGATTTGCTTTGGTTTTTTTTCTTATATGTTTTTTTTAATGAGCGCTGTGGGATGATGGCTTGACTTGACTGAAGATGATGCATATGATGATGAAGAAGGCTTGAAATGTGGCTGCAATGAAACATGTTTAGTAATCTTGGACAGCAGAGACATAAATATTGATGACGGATAGAAGAATCGCCGGACCATTGAAGAACGAGTGTGGGGGGATATCGAAGAAACATTTGGAAACATTTGCTTGATCAATACAATTTTATTCGAGTTACAAAAATATTTATATTTATGTATATATAGGCGTATAAAAAATACTTAGTTATGGCTCTGTGTGACATACAAAAATAGTTGATTTTCGATTATAAATATATATATTGTATATAGAAGATAAAATGGCTTACATCACTAACTAATAAATCGGGTTTTGGTTCGTTTGCAAAATATATTTCTATATATATGTGCTTCCTTGTAATCCTTGTAAACTGTTGGTATTTTTGGCTGTTTTCCTTGTAAATATATAATACGTCTGCGTGTTAAATATTTGAACTATTTGCTTGCGGCTGTGTTAAGTATTTACTTGTTTGTTGTACTTGTACTGTTGGTTGCGATTCATTTGTAAGATTCGTTTGAGATCCTTGTCTATATACTGTTACGTCATAATCCTAGCTAGCTAGCGAAGGAACTTAGATTTTACCATCTGAACTTAAACCACAAAAGTTAAGTTAGCTTTTAGTTGTTTTCATATCATTTGTTTTTGAAATTTCGCTGTTTTTGGCATTGCCCTGTGTTAGTAACCCTAGATTATATCGAAAAATTTTGGTTTCACGTTTTTTTTTTTTGCTTTAATTTTAAGTTTCTCTTAGGAATGCAAAGTATGTGCGGGATCGCCGACCCCCGAGAACTACTCTCAGTAGTTTAACCCTCCCTGACTTAGTTTCGTGTTCACGTTGATTTTCTCTTTGGACTTTAGGTTTTTGGTCACCATTTTTTGCTTACAATCTAGTAATTTCAAACTTAAATTTAACTTAGGAAATGACAGACGAGAACTGACTAGCACTGAAGCATAAGTTATGATTGGGAAATTTCTGCGCTTAACTTAGGTCTAACATACGAATTTTAAATGAGACACCACCACCACCATTGGGGACCCGGCTGCAATGATTGGAATTAGTAAGCAGGCGCGGCCAGCGCGTTTGTATGCCATTTACATCAATTAACCAAATTTATGCAAATCGCATTCAAAATAATACAAAGTGAAAGCTGTATTGGCTTTTGTTTTTCTTTTGTTTTGGTTTGCTTTGCTTTGCTTTTTCCATAAACAGCTCCTGAGTTTTTTGCGTCTCGGGGCTCAGTAGATCATTGCAGTCTGTCCTGGCTGGTTCGCGTCCACAACGGAATGTTAAAATACTTGCAAAAATACTTAAATATGCAGAAAACTTTCAACAAAAAGCTAAAATATTCCTCATTGTTTGTTTTGTCTTTTAGATTTTGTTCGGTATTAGTTTTCTTTCGTTTTGGTTTATGAATTTTTTTGTTTGGTTTATGCGGTGGCCTCCCATTTGGTGGACAGGCTGGAGTTCTGCATTTGGAATGCCAGTGGCAGGAAGTCCTTTTTCATTTTGGCAAAATGGGTCTTAATGTGCTTGGTGAGGTTGTCGCTACGCTTCGCTGCATAATTGCAGCTGGGGCACTGGAAGATGGGTCTTTCGGTGGTGAAGCGACACTCGAATCTCCGATGGCGGCTGAGACTTTTGCGTGTCTTGTAGGACTTGCCGCACTGATCGCACGCGTGCTGATACCAGGTTAGTACGAAATCTGTAATTGCAAAATTTGTGTGCGGCGAGGGGGGGCAAGGGACGGAGAGAAACACACAGCGGAGGGGAAATAGTGAGTGAGTGGGGTGAAAGTCGAAATGAGATTTTACAATGATTCGTTTCCTGATCGTGTACACATGACTGACTGTTTTATATGATCAAAATTTGCATAATCTGGTCATTTCTCCTCGTAACGATTACATTATTTTTATACTTTTGTTTTGAGCAAGTCAAATTTGCTAGGCTACAAAAAAAGTAATGAAAATAATTAATAAAAAAAAAAATATACACATAAATCGACTTAAAACATCTCAGGCATTCCAAAGAAAAATATAAATATTTTGACGGGAAAATTAAAAGAAAAATATATATTATTATATATAGGTATATTTAAGAAAAAACATTTAGATTGCTTAGAATTAGAAAGTTTCATCCCAGTTAAAAATAATTTATGATAAACCCATTGTTCTTAGGAACTAGTAAAAGTCTGTGTAAGAAAAAACATCGAGTGTTAAGAAATTTATTTAGGCACAAGTACATTATCAAATTGAGAAATATAGAGCTAAAAGTTGAAATATTAAGAGTAGAAGGCGACACATACACAAGCACAAAGGACATTCGCGCGCTCACACACCCAGAGACACACTCTCGCCACAAAAAGCAGACACAATAATAAAAAACCCAAGCAAAGAAGCGAGAAAATGACACGAATCTTTTTAGAGAACATGCGCTTTCCAAGGCCATCCAGTGCGTGAAGGAGCTTTCAAAACTACCCATAGGAAAGTATCTCCAAAATATCACTATTGATTTGCTTCCAAAACGCACTGTATCGCCTTGAATCAAGTGGAAACCCAGAGACAAAAACAATTCGAGGCGAGAGTTTACACAGAACAAAGATATATATCATAGTATATATATAAGCATAGTATAGATATATATATAAAAAAAAATATATATATGTATGAAAGCGACAGACTTTTCATGTTTTTGGCATCGCGCATCTTCGGCGGTTGAGGTGTCCCGCGTTTTCCTGTTCAGTTTTCCTACGGCTTCATAGAGAGTAGTATGTGGATAGTAGGTAGTAGATTGGAGTAGTAGATGGAGTAGTAGAGATGGAGTAGTAGGGTAACACAACAGATTTGTTTGTTGAGACATCTAAAAGAAATTTAGTAATAAAAATAGGTTAGTGAAAATTCGCACAATTTCCGCACAGAATGGTGAATGGAGAAAAGAAAACGACCAAACTGAACGAAAGAAAATGGACAACGGAAAACCAAAGGAAAACGAAAAGGAAAACGATAACATACAACATTGAGGATGAAGCAAATGGGATGAACAAAAGAGGATGGGATGGCATGTTTGTTCTGGATACACTGATGACAATAAGCGAAATAAAATAAAAACCTTTGATTCTGCTGCAATTGAATGCATAAATATAACATATTTTCTTGTATTTTTCGTTTGTATTTGTTTTTTTTTTTTGGTAATTTATTCAATTAAAAATATAATTTCTCTCGTTTTAGTTTTGTTTAGACTTTGGATAAATTAGGCGTTACATACTACAAATGTATTGAATAAAAATAACTTAACTAGTCGTACAATTTGGTGGCATATCATTTGGAATAAGTGCATTACAATTAAAAATCTACCTCCGTTTCCTCTCCCTCTAGGCTCAAGAGGGGACTAGGCGGTTGTCTGCGGTTGAGTATTCTTGGTTTCAAATCTTTTTTATGGGTTTTTCGATCAAATCAAATGAAAATTACTCAACTCGTAGTAAAAAGATTTGATTTCTTGTGACTTTTTCTTAACGTCGCTTGTTTTTTTTAGGTTTTTAGCTTTTTTTTTTTGGTATCAACTTAAATGACTAACAAAGGTTTCAATAGATTAAACGCGGGACATTCGTTGGGTGTGTAAGCCCTGTCATGCATCAAAACTTCTTATACAAATACAAATTCGTGACGGTTCAAGTTATCGTTATTTTGTTGTAGGAAATGTTCGTTGACTCAACATTGTAGTATTGACAAATTTTTCTTTAAGACACTTTTTGTCTAGCGAGACTCACAAAATTTGGGGCACAAAAATAAAATATGATTCTTTAGAATGGAATGTCTACGTTTGAGATTCATACGAGGGGTTACGCAAAATATAACGTACAGTACATGGTTATAGATACACATATTAAATTATATGTTGGAGCTAGCTAGCTGGTGCAGCTCGCGTGACAAATTAAAAAAATTATAGAGATTCAAGTTGCAATAAATAAGTGATATATAGAGAAAAGAGTAAGCGCGTTCGTGCTTCTTAGTTGGTTAGTTTAGTTGTTATTGTAAGCAAATGGCATCGTGTTCATCAGGCGCTCCTTGAGCAATGAATTCGATATGATCTGCAGGCCCAGCTTCATGTTCCACTCCTCGTTCATCATGTGCTGCACCTTGCTGGGCGTCACCGGTTCCGGCTTGATGGCCAGCTCCCCGGCTGCCTCGGCGGCCGGTTCGTCCTCGGATGCGGATGCTCCTCCTTCTTTGCCGTGCTTTGCTGCGACAACTGCTGCAGCGGCTGCGGCAGCTGCCTGTTCCTCAACAACGGCTGCTGCGGCGGAAATCGCCGTAATGGCACCTGTCAAACCGTACGTCGGAATCGGCATCAGGTGCGGCGGCAGTGGCGATGTGCACCGCGATCCCGGCTCGTTCTCGTAGTTCTCCTTGCGCAGCGACAGATTCTCCGGTATGGGACTCTCGCATCCGTTGTGGGAACCGACGCTGCCCACACTAGCACCACAATCGCCGCCGCTGGAACCGCCGCCACCGCCACCGCCCAACGAATGCAGGCCTCCCAGGCTGTTCTTCGAGTCCAGCGAACCGCTGGAACCGCTCGAGGTGCGCGAACCACTGCCCGTGGTCATTTGGGCAATGGCCGGCGGTATGCCGTGCTTGGAGACCAAGTGGCGGACCATGTGATACTTGCGCCGGAAGCGGGAGCTGCAGAATTCGCAATTGAAGCGCGGCGGAATGCCGATGCACTCGTCGCGCATGTGGCGCTGCAGATGGCGCTTGCGGAGGTAGCTCTTGTTGCAAACGGCGCAGTGGAAGCGCTCCTTGTACTGATTCCGATCCATGTCCGCATCATCGCTGCCAAAGTAGCCCTGACTGAAGTCGAACTTCAGGTCTATGGGGTCAACAATCAAGTCCCAAATCGCGTATAGTTGGGGTGGTGTTAGTTGTGGTGGATTGGTGGTGTGCGATTTTGTGTGATTGGTTTCGAAATTAATTTTGTGTCGTTTGGTGATTGGAGGAGATTATTTGGTTGATTCGATTTTCGTTTTTGATTTTGATGTTTTTGTGATTGGATTGATTGGTTGGTATGAAATGAAAATGAAAAGAAAATAAAAAGAATTGCGTGAAAATCATAAACACAAGGTCCAGCATCGGGCCTAAACCTAACGCTTTAGAGGCCTATAAACAAGACTGAAAACTCTTCAATGATTGTTTATAAACTTAACTTAAAACTAAACTTAATCGTCAATAATTTTCTTGTTTCGTTTTTTTTTGTTTCTTTTTCGTTTGAGAAGTTGAAGGAAAACTAATACAACTTATACATTTGAAAATCCAATGTCTAAATCAAGTTTACATAAAAATCTTGTCCAACAAAATCTACATAGGCTACGCTAATACAATTTTCAATAATAAAAACAATAAGGTAGGTAAAACAATACACTGTAAATACTTGCTCTAACAAAAATACAATAACTTGAGGGAAACTAATGAACAACAAATACTTAAATACTTATGTCAATGGAAATAAAAACTTAGAAAAAAACAACTATACTCTTAGAATAAATAAAAAATTGTTCTTAACAATTGAAAAATTAAATATAAACAGTGTTTTATATATTGTAGGTGGTTTGTTTTCGTGTAACTTTCGTGTTTGTATCCAACAGATATTCTGGCATCACTGGTTCTATAAAAAATTGCATTAATTCGTAATAATATTGCAGCAGAGACAAAAAGAGCGATGACTTTCTTTTCAATAAATATTCGTACACATATATTTAACTTCAGATAATGACTTAGACTTAGCAGAGACAGACACACAGAACAATAGAGCAACGTTGCTTAACTACGATAAAAAGGAGTCGATGATGATGTAGATGTACACATAACAGCCAGTATTTTTGATCTTGGGAATTTGATTCCATATCCTTATTCTCTCGATCCTCGCTCGTCCTATACTTTTTTTAGCTGGTGAATGCCGTGCTTCTGTCTCAGATGCAGCTTCAGATCGTACCGCCACGAGCAGCTAAAGTTGCAGAACTCGCAGTGGAACTGTACGCTTGTCTTTTTCGGTGTTGCATTATTCAGGCTGCTAGCGCTTGTGCTGTTGCTGTTGCTGCTGCTGTTGGCAGAAATGTGATTGCTGCTGCTGCGCTGAGGTTTGTTGGCCGTTGCCCGGATGCTGGTGTTCAGCAGGTTGGCCAGTTGAAAGGATGCGGCTGCAGCGGACATTTGACAGCCACCGCAATTGCTGGCGGTGCAGTGGAGCTGCTGATGCTGTTGCTGCTGTTGCTGTTGCTGCTGTTTCGTCGTGGCTGTTGTGGTTGGTTGCAAGTGGTTTACAATGGCTTCCGCCTGACCGGCATTGCCGCATTTGTACATTCTGCGTATCGTTACATCGGGCTCGGATATCTCTCCGCCTGCCGTCGCCAACTGGCAGCCACTGCTACTGCCACTGCCGTGATTGTGATTGTGGTGGTTCTGACTTTGACTCTCCACCGGCTTCTTGCTGGCCGCACTGGCCGCTGCTATAACAGCCGTGGCATAATTACAGTAAAGCGTCCTTAAATCTGTAAGAATTGTGATTGGGTTTTTGTCTAAGATTTGCTGAGACTCTTTTAACGATTTCTTACAGCGAGAGATTCAGATTTGGAGATTTAGATAGAGTGGAGAGAGTGAGGTTGGTGAGGGGTCAGGGTCAAAGTTTTAAGGTTCTGATAGAGAGAGAGAGAGAGAGAGATGATGATGGTGTGTGGTGGTTGGTGGTTCGTTTTGTGTGGCTGTTCTTGTTCTTAGTTTGTTTTGTTTCTTGTTCTGGTTGGCTTTCATTTTTTACAGTGTGCTCTGGTTGTTGTTGCTATTGTTGTTGTTGTTGTTGTCGTGGTTGTTGGCTTAAAGCTATAAACTGTATATATGCAATATATGTGGATTAGGTTAACCGACGCCGCCATTACAATGTGTGTATATAAACATCTCGCCTGAGTTAAAACTTAAATGGTTAAACTTAAATGGTAAACACAAAAAGTTTAATCAACTTTGTCACCAACAAAATTTTCGACACAATCGTTTTGCATATAAATTAGGGTTATTTACCAAAAAAAAAAAAACAAGAATCGGGTAATTTAAATTAATGGTAAGACTCTCTTTCTCCATTTGTAAGTGTATATAGTTTGTATTCTCGCTTCGAGTGGGTGGTTTTGGTGGTTGTGGTTTTGGGTGGTTGGGTGGTGTCATGCAGCATCAAATTGAAAAACGCATTGGTTGTGGTTTGGTTTTTATAAAAACGTGGCATTTATTTTTAGTTTTTAGCATTCTTCTCGTTCTCTTTTTCGTATTTTGTTTTTTGTTTTTCTTTTGTGTTTATACAAAATATATATTATATACTTTTTTTTTTTTGTAAGATTATTAGATTAGTTCTCAACTTTTTGATTTTGCGCTGGAAAAGGAAATACTTAATGTTTCGCTTTGGTTGGTTGTGTGACAACCGCCAAAACAGATACAGATTAGAAAATATGCTTAAATGCAGAACATAAAAATTACTCAAATGCAAGCCAAAAGGTCAAAGTTCAACTTTTCAGCACTTGCTGCTCTTCCCCCCCTTCACTATCATTATTAATTGCTACAGCTGCTCTTTGGTTAATTTGATTAGTAGAGAGAATGACGATATCTGCGTGGTAGCTGCTCTTGCGCGTCTTTTACTCGATGATTTGGAGAGGTAGAGAGGAACCCCAACCGGTTGGAGGAGAAGGCTTAGGAGGTGGCCCCTAGCTAGTATTGTCCTATTGCTGCTTACAGTCCCTCCCCCTTTAGCAACTCAGCGGAGGAGCAAGAGGAGCCACCGCTGGCCACCACGGCGGCTGCAGCTGCCACTTGTTGCAGGGCCTGCTGCAGCAGCGCTTGCTGCCGGAGCTGCTCGCGATAGGATGCCTCCGCGAGGTGATGGTTCTGTTGCTGATGCTGATGATCATCTTCCTCGTCATCGTCGACTAGGTAGGTGCTTTGATGCTGTTCGTCATCTTCGCCTGCACCGGCGTCTTCCATCATGTCCACCAAATCCACAATTTCCGGCTCTCCGGCCTGACCCTCCTCCACTTCTCCAGCACCTCCTAATCCTCCTCCTCCACCCGATGAGGATGCTGCAGCTGCCGCTGCTCTTTGCTGACGCTTGAAGAGCGACCGCATGGCTATCTCTGGATGCTTCTTCCTCACATGCTGGCGCAGGTGATCCGCCCGCTTCGTGCGATGCCCACACACCGAGCACACCATGCTCTTGCCCTTGCCGCACTCCTGCCGCAGGTGACGCCTCAAAGTGCCGTGCCGGCGATAGGTGCGATAGCACTGCGGGCACGTGAAGCTCTCCTCCTGGCTGCCACCTACGCCGCCCAATACCCCGCCGCCACTACCGGCCGTTAGGATGCCGTGAAAGTGATCAAAGTGCGGCGGATGAAAGTGCTGCAATCCCTGCGTACAATCGTCGTTGGCATCCAACAGATCCTGCTGCTGCTTGCTGCCATTCAAATAGTTCTGCAGCTGATTCTGGAGTGGATTCTGTAGCGGATTCGGATGCGTCTGACTGGATGAGGAGTCATCGATCGTGTGGAGCTGCAGGCCTGAAATTTGTTTTTGTTTTTCGTTCGGGTGATTGTTTCTCAAAATTCGAATTTTTTCAGTTTCAATTTCAGATTCAGTTTTCTCTTCTGCTCTCTCAGCGAAATCTGGTGGGTCAGGTCAATTCATATTCATGCTTTAATTCTCAGTGGTCTCGCTTTCAAAGGTTAAGTTTTAGTTTCAATTTTTAGTTTTTGTTTTGGTTGTTTAATTGTTGTCAAGGCAAAACACAAGCAATTTGTTATTGGCGTTCTCAAAATGCCAGATTAGTCTCTCGAAAAGCGGTAATTCGTTTGGTTTAAAAATTAATAAATTAATTTCGTTATAATCATGTGGTTTTCGTTTATTAAATGTCGCTTTTTTGCATCAAACAAAAACAAATTTCAAACAGGCATATATAGAAAATCAACGGCACAGCAGCATGGCATAAAAGTGGGGAAAGGAGCGGAGCGGAGCGAGGTTAAAGGTTAATCGTAATTGAAAATAAAGACGTGTGGACGTGTGTAGCTGGGATAAAGACAGACAGAGAAAGTCGGGGGGTGGTGGTAAGAGTATTGGGGGCAGAGAAACCCCCCTTGTTTGGGGTCAAGTGTGATCTTAGAGAAATGCAATGGATGGTGTGTTTATGTGGGTGGGTTGTGGGCGTTTGTGTTTTGGGTGTATCTCAGAGTTTCAGGCACAAAACATATACAGATATCATGGCTTAATATGATGGTTGATTGGGACACTCCTCAAATTCTCAAATCCTCGAAAAATATTCCTCCGCAAACCACAAAGAATAGAGAATGTTTACTAGGTATAGTAAGCCCTATATTTTCTTCACTTTTGTCTTTAATTTTTGTTGGTTTTTTTTTTTTTGGTTATTGGCATCTTAACTTTTTAAATGACTGTGCGCATCAGTAGCAGCAGCAGCGGAAATAGTTTCGGTAATCAGTCTAAAACAAATATTTGGTTATGTGCTTCTTGACCTTGCAGTGGCGATTCAGCGAATCCTTGCGCTTGAATCCCGCATCGCACACCTGGCACCGGAAGTTCTCCAGCATCCCGCACTCGAACTCCAGGTGCCGCTTCAGCGCCGACAATCGCGTATAGGCGTTCGGACACTGCGGACACTGCAGCTTCCCATCGTCCCGCATTTCCGCGTTGCGCGCCAACGTCGCCGCCGAGCTGCTCTGCACTGTGGGCGGTGGAATGCATCTCTTCTTGGAGGAGGCGGCGGTGGCGTTGGCTGTGGAGCCAGCGGCACTCTTCTTCTTGCGCGCTCTGAGCTTTCCACGCCGCAGTTGTGCCACCGGCTGCGGCACCACCACCATGGGGATCATCAGATCCTCCTCTGGCGGCGACAGTGGCGGCGATTCGGGAGCCGAGGCGGCCGCTTGAGAGGCCGGCACATCGGCCTCATAGTAAAATATTTGGTTCAAGCTCAATTCGAGCAGACCTGCAATAGAACGTTTGGACAAACAGATAGAGAAACGAGAGAGACACACAGAGCAAAAGACAGCGAGAAACGGAGAAACTGAGACAGAGAGACAGTGCAGCGAGCAGTCGACGAAAAATCCTTAAAGCTCAAAAGCAAACTTCAAAAGCCCTTCTATCTGATTCGAAAGTTTAGTATGAAATTGTTTAATATACAAACAGATAAAAGACACACAATATCTACATTGAATAGGAGTAATTTAAATGCCGAACTTTGCAAGAATCTAATATAAAACAAGTTGGTTAAAATTGTTTGCAAATAAAATATATATTTTCAATAAAATAACTGCAACTGCAACCCACTGTCTACACAATCCATGATCGTTATAACCTGAGCACAGCAAACTTCTAAACTTCTACTCTTTACTCTTATTGCCTCAAACAGAGAAGACTTATATAGGTTGGAATGATAGCCCCATATTTATTATACGGTATTTATGATCCTTCGAGTTTTTTTTAGTTTTTGTGTGTGTTTTTGGGGTGATGGGGGGGATTTGGGGGTGCGAGTGGTTCTTTTTACATCATTACACTTATTATAACCTACAAAACTTGTGAAAATCGGAATCTATTTATGAATCTGCGGTCAGAGTCCTTAGTCCCTCTTGACGACGCCCTTGTGGACATAGTAGTAGTGATCTTGCAGCTTGAAATTGTAGTGGAAGCCACGGCCACACATGCGGCACACGTACTTCTTTGGCTGGTTGCACTCTTTGCGCATGTGGCGCGTCAAGGTGCCCAGAACCTGGTAGCGGCGTCCGCACGTCTGGCACACAAAGGGAGCACTCGCCGATTTGGTGGATGTGGATGCGGATCTGGCTGTGGCCGTCGAAGTGGCACCATCTCCTCCGACACTACTGCTGGCTTGTCTGGAGCAGAAAAACAAACAGAAACGGGAACGGGAAAGGGGGAAGCGGTTGGATGGATCAGCATCGGAATCTAGCAACAACTGATCTCCCATTTGGCATTGGTGGGCTTTACCTGCGGGCCAAGGCCGTGGAGGTGGCAACCTTTCGCTTGCGCCTGGACATCGTGCGAGCCGTGGCAGCGGCGGAGGAGGAGGTGGAGGCGGCAGTCGAGGCAACGGCAGTGGCCAAAACCAAGGTGGCCTTTCTTTTGGCCAAACGCTTCGAGCTACCGCGCACCGACGTGATCCGGGGCATAACCATCGTGGCTGCAACCAAGACCAGATATCAGGATATCAAGAGCGGGGAGAGGGTCAGAAAAAGGACGGCGGCAACAAATGAAAGAACAAACTAACTCTGCCTGAGCTCATCGCTTTCATGGCTTTCTATTCCAATTACTATTTCGCATCCTCTTTCTTTCCCTAAACATGATATAATTTCTTTCTTAAACTTGAAAAAAGCTCTTAAAACGCTGTTTTCTTAACTAGATTAAAATATACACCTAAATGCAAGTTGAATGCAAGTTGAAATTGGTAAAAACAGAATTAGAGACAGAAGAAAGTGGCTATTACCAACTACAATATACGTAAAGGGAATGTGGAGCAAATTATTTGCATACCAAGTCTACATACAAAAGCTTAAACTTTACTCAAAGGACACACAAACTTATAGTATCTATCACGTCATCACATCACAAACAGACATGCCGCCCAAAGTCAAGCAAGCACTCGTAAATCAATGGTTTTTGTGGGAGCTTGCTGTGTGCGTTATTTTATATATCACAAAAGCTCTGGACACATTGCAAATTGCAATGGGACAGAAGGCAAACATACAAAAAAATAACATTATCTTCCGCTGCCTGTCAACTACGTGAGGTGGCTCCTTGTGTGTATAAATTGTGTGCCAGTGCTTTGTGAGCAAATTGGACTGTTAACTGGGTCAAGGCCATACAAACAGCTTTCAACTGGGCCAAAACCAGGAAAAAGAGGAGGTGGTACCCAGCCCTTAGGAAGGGAGAGACCTGCAAGCTTTTATACAATTTTCCCAGCGGAAAATTCCAACATCCGAATATTTATTGGGTAAGCACAATGGTAGCGCATCCAATCATCTAATCCTATTCATAATAGAAGCACACTCAAAGCGAGCTAAATTCATTATGCAAACAATATAATAGCAAATCATCTTTTCATACAGTTGTGCAACTTTCTGCGACTGTGTACGCCGCCTCTCCAAAGAAATTCCCATAAAAAAATCCCCGAAACCTGATTCTTTATGCAACCATAAAAAATTTAATTGTCTATCGCCAGCACTAGCATCATCATCATCATCGACTTTACACGGATGCAGTGCAAAATTTTAAAAATAGAAAACTGAGAAGAAAACGTTGAAGGAATAAAAAATCAAGCAATAAAAACAACGAGATACGAACATTAATATTTTTGCTCCATTCGTCGTGTGAATAATGCTGATTAAAGAGAAAAAAAGACTCACAATCGCACACATAGAAACACATATGTATTTTTTTAGCCGACCTTGAACTTGAACGAACCATCAACTGACTGCCTGGGGCTTTGCTTTTGCTGTTGCTTTTGTTTCTGTTTTTGCTGATTAACAATTAACAGAACGGGCATAGAAAGCGAGAAACGCGCAAGGGGGCGGTAAACCAACAGTTCCATGGATATTAAAATAAGACAAATTTCTTGTTGTTTAGATTCGTCGTCCCACCTTGCTAACGAGCAAAACAAAGTGTTCATAAATTAATTGGGTAAACAAGATTTTGTTGCAGAATAATAAACGAAAGACAACGAGCTTTCGGGGAGCTTCGAAAACATTCAAAACTTGAGATAATGGGTGGCGGCCAAAGCAACATATTTTGGGGAAAACCCAAAAGTTTCTCACACTAACAAAAAAAATGAAAATTTCCTGCACATATCGAAATGCGTATGCTTGTTTAAAACAAATACATAACATATTGAGTTTTGTTGGAGAATGTGTGGGGTTGTTCTGATGTTTCTTGGTGTTTGCTGATGTTTGTTTGGCAACGCTTCAAGCAATTTCGAGAAACAAACGCCAAACGCAAAATAAATTTCAAGTAAAATAGAGGTATATACAATGTAAATTTAAGGCGTATACACTTAGAAGTAAATCGGAAGAGGAAGAAGAATACCAACTGGTGCATTACACTATAGCTTACCATGGGCGACATCCGATCGGATCGGGCCTTTTTCAGGAGAAAGAGGCCCCACCAACCAAGCTTTGCTTGAGTTTCGCACATTACCTGGCATTGCTGTAAATTCAAATGTTTTCTTTCTTTTTTTTTGTATGTGGGATGAAGGGTGAAAATTGAGGTAGCTGGGGGTGGGTTTCGGGATTGGGATCGGGGATTGGAGTCTGGTGGTATCCATGGTTGAACAAAAATGAACTTAAAAACAAAATTTACTTCATTTTTGATCGGCACTCCGCCCAACCGATACCGTCGAGCGGAGTATACTCACCTGATCACCAGAGTTTGTCCATGTTTCGGAGATTCCTAGGGGTGTGCGGACGATACAGATGAAAGGTCGCATCGAAATGCCCAAAGCTGCGTCTGTACCTCACCATCCTGCGGATGGCTACGTGCTTTGATCTCGGCATTGACTTGACCAACTGCAGCTGCTGATCCTCCTCCTTCCTTCTTCGCATATCGGGGGCGTCTTTGGTATGATCACACTTTTCACTTCACTTTCAAAAGGTTTTCTTCACAATTACGTGACTACTCCTGGCCAGGGAAAAATATCCTTTGGCTTGGAGATCGCGATACCGAACGTAAACCGAAAACGCGACCGTAATCTGGCACAAAACTGACCAAATTTGGGGGCGGAAAATCTTACAAACTAGCTTTTAAAACTAAAAACAAATTCATAAGGAAAATAAACAAGAAAAAAAGGTCCCGTCAACCAAAATAAAGCAAAATATATATGTATATATAGGAGATATAGTACTAAAATACAATTTAAAACTGCATGCGTATTTGCTTAATAATACATGTTTGTTGTAAAAGTATAAAAAAAAACGGTGTAAAACATTAGCACGCGCTGAGAGTTCTAAAGAAGAGGACAATCAAAATGGAACAACAAATAAATAAATGACGAAATGACAAATGAAAATTCATATGAGTGTTTGTGTTTTGGTTCTGTGTGTGTGTGATGGGTGGGTGGGAAAACAATGCAAAACGTTGAAATATAAATGCTACAAACATAATCAGTTAATGATCGCTCATTGAAAACAATTGCTGGAAGTGTGGCCAAACTCTTGACGCGACTGTACTGAGAGAGCTTTCTCATATATGGAGGGTGGTGGTGGGGGGGGAGAAAAACATGTTGCCAAAGCCCTGCACACACACATACACGCTTCTCGCACACGCACACAATGACACGTACACAAACGACAGCTTAGAGAGAGCGCAGGAGAGAGTAAGTGAAGGGTAGAGTTCTTACTTTGTTATGGAAATAGTATATCACACTTTTTTAAACACTAACTTAAACGATAGGGGTTTTTTCGTTTTTGCGGGTTTAACCACTACATTTATCTGCCTAAAGTGAAGCTGCAGTGTTTCTTTTGAGTATGTTTGTGTGTGTACGAGTGGGTGGGTTGTGGTGGTGAGGTTGGCCTTGAATTTGCGAGTTATCTGATGGATGAATTAATGCATCTTCGCTCTGCAGCTAGCGGCTCAATGTTGGAAATAGATAGACAAGGTATACAGAGACGGAGGAAGAGAGATAGACGGATAGAGGGCGGGGGAGAGGGGGGCGAGCAACTTAAGAATGTTTAATGTAGATTTATGCGATATAATATATACAAGTAAATAAAGCAAATTAGAGGTTAATCAAACACCAATTGTAAAACATATTACGAAATTCAACAACAAATGATCATACATTGAATCATACATATATATAGATAATGGTAAAATGAGAATGTTAGGGATCAATGTGGGTGGTTGGGTGGGTTGTTTGCATTTTTTTTTTCTTTTTTGTTGGTGGTGGAATAGCAATTATGTTTGTGTGTGTGAGTGGTAATGTTTCTTATTTTTCGTTTTTTTGTTTTTTTGTTGGAAGTGTGTTAAAAATTATAATATATATGTACAAAAAAAGTTGACTAGTTATACGAATTATGTGTGTCGTAATTAAAAAATTATTAGTTTTTAAAAAATCATATTAAGTAAAGAAAGAGTTTTAAGTAATACTTTCAACTTGCACAAATTATTCTTGTTCGGGTTAATTATTTCTCTGTTTTCTCTGTGCAACGGGAGCCAATGCTGGCAAAAAAAAAACCCAAAAATTTCACATAAAAAACCACGAAATCAGAGTCGTAAATTCTCGCTCTTCAACATTAATTTGATTGCTGTTTTTATTCTCCTCCGCACTGGCTCTCGCTCACAGATCTTGTTTTTAGGTATTGTTTGTATTTGTACTTTTTCTTGTTGCTTGCTTTTTTTTTCGTCTGCTATCTTGTTGAAAAATTATATTCGAAAAAATTCTCTATGCAATGATTTGGATTTAATTTTTGCATTTTTTTAATCAACGTTTAAGAGCTTTTTTCGGAGCACGACTTTTGGTGTACTTTGGTAAAATTGTAATAAAATAAAATGTATATTCTCATGTGTGTATGTGGAAAAATGGAGTTGTGACCTTGAAAAGTTTGGATTCTTCAACTGTTGTTTAGCATTTAAACTTAAAGCTTGTCTTGTCGTGCTCGCTCGCTGCTTCGAAAACATCTCTCTAAAGGTCGCTATTGCGTTTCGCTTTCTTTCTTTCTTTCATTTGTTTCTGTTTCTGTTTCAGTTTCGGTTTCAGGCTAACTTCTAGGCTAAGCTGTACTTTTTGCTTTTTCATTTGTTCCTAGCTCATATATTCGAGTTTAGAGGCAACAAACACTCACCTTGGGGATCCCGTTGCTGTGCATCCTGTGCCATGAGTCCAAGTTCGTCCTGAGATCTGTCGTGCTGCCATGTTGCATATGCTACAAAGGTTGAGGGGGGGATGATGCCAAAATTAGTTTCAATTGACAATGTTGCAACGGGAGAGGGAAACTCACTTTGACTAGATCCTTCGCCACCCTGGCTTGTGCCGGCCGTCTGGTCGAGCTCTTCCATTGTCATGTCCTCATCGTCCAATGTCAAGTCCTCAACGTTCTCGTCGTGCGCATCATCATCGTATTCGGCCTTGGGTTCGATCACCATCTCGGAGCCCACGGACGAAACGCTGTTGTCTTTGATCTTCTGTTTGTGATTCGACGATTTATCAACGACGCTGGCCAGCTGCTTGACCACCACTCCGGTGTGAACGGCGGCAGCAGCAGAGGCGGGAACGACACCACCGGCGGCACCAACACCGCCGGCACCACTCGCCGCATCCATATCCTCGTCATCGCCTTGGACGCCTTGGGCGCCGCATTGGCTCTGGGCTTGTACATTCTCGGTGTTGATGGCATCGCTTGGGTTCTGCTGCTGGCCCTGTTGTCCGGAGGCCGCTGACGCAGCAGCTCCGCTCGCAGGCGCGGCTGTCGAGGATGTTAGTTTAGCGCTTTCAGTCTTTTTGGTAACATTGGTGCTGGTCAATGGCTGCTGTTGGGTCGACGAGGCTTGGCTGCTGGAACCGGCGGCCGGTCCGCCGGCCAACTGGGTGCTGACCAAGGCGGAGACGGCCAGGCCGGCACCGGTTTGCTGGAGGATTGACTGATTCGAGGCGGCGGCTTGCAACACGGACGAGTTGGAGTTGTCGTGGGCATCTAAAAAACACCATGAGAAAACCCAGTTAAAGTTTACCAATCAAACGAGTTACAGGAGAATATTTACTAACCGTTTTCCATGCTGCGACGTCTGACTTTTCGACGGCGTCGCGACGGACTCGAGGAGCCCTCGCGCGATCCCGACACATCACCGGAAGCATCCATCGCTGCACCGGTGGCCATGCGAGCGCGCTTCGTCTGCTCCAGTGTGTAGGCGGAGCTCAGCTTGCCGCGATGGTGCTGCTGTGTGGACTCCGGCTTGGGGGCCGAACCGCCGCCGGTGCGGTTATCCGACAGACCCTTGATCTGCAGCGACTCGGCGGCCTTGAGCAGGGCGGCCAGCTGGTCCTGCGAGATGTTCACCTCGCCGCGGTACATGTAGTCCATCATGGCGCGCAGCTCTTGGTACTTGACATCCTTGAGTATGAAGATGGGATGCTTGTCGTACTGTTCTTGTAGTAAGGTCTGTTTTTTGCCAAAAGCGATATTATTAGTGGGGGGGCGGTTCAGAGCTGCAATTTAGCAAATAAATACTTACAGCAAAGTAGGGACTGCATGCTGATAGCACCACCTTGTGGGCCTTGAGAAATTTGCCCTCGGCGGCTAGCGTGCAATCGACTAGAGTCTCGTTCTCCAGCAACGTGTCGAACACGCTGATCAGTGTGCTCTGGTGGTTGTTCCACCGCAAACAGAACTGCTGATCGTCATCCATGTTGCGGGGCTACGGTTTATCGGAGGGGATGAGGGGGGGATGTTGGGGGGAGTGGTTGGGTTGTGGCCCACGTCCTCGACGTGGCTCGTCCCTCGGGTTGTGCTCCCTCTCCGGCTATTTGTTTTTTCTCCGCCACTCGCTCGCTTGATGTCCGAAATTGCAACTTAGGGGGTAGTACAGTGAGGTCAAAAACTACTCGCCCGCCTTCTCTTCTAGTTTCTTGCGTCAGCAGTTATGCTGCAAAGGGGGAAAACAGAGAGGAAACACAAGAAATTAGTAACGCTTACACAGAGAAACTCTCCATAGAATGCACACTGTGGTATACGGTGCCAAGGTCAAGTTCATGTTCATGTTTAATTTCAGCGCAGCAACAAAACCCCATGTTCTTTGTCCCTTTCGCACGCACGCACACCGCACACAACACACACTAACACATACTCGTTAAATTTCAGATTATTATTGTTGTTTGCATTCTAGACACATACGAGCTCATACTAAAATGTATGCAAATTTGCACAGAAAAAGCGCCCTCTGCGACGCCCAAACACACAACAGCAAATGCAGTTTTTTCTTTTCTTTTCGTTTTTTTTTTCGAGCGAGTTCTGTTTCTAGTTAATTTTTCAACTTTGCTCTTTCCAACGGCACACTCTCGCCCGCTCTGCCTCTGTCTCTGGCTCTCTCTCCCCCTGTTTCGCTCGCTAGGAGGGCTAACGGATTTGTGTTACAGTTGCTGCTTCTGGCTTCTGCTTCTGCTGCTTCCCGAATGGAGATCGATGGGCACGATAAAAGACGAAGAGACTTCGGGGGAGAGAATAAAACGAAGCATGAAGCATAAAGAGGGGAAGTTTTTTTTTTCTCCGTTGTGGAAAATTTCACAAGTAGACACATGACGATTTTCTTTCCGTCTTTTTCCCCCGCCCCCGCACCAACACACGAACAGACACAGAGACACGCTGATAATTTTTAAAGTTGGAAGTATGGAGCAATCGCCGCCACACATGCCCGTTTCCATGTTTTTTTTTCTTCTTCATTTTTTATGGTGTGTGCAGTTAAAAATAGAACATTTTTCATTAGAATCACAAACACAAGCGGGCCCCTTAATATACGATATGGGCTGCTATTTCACAATCTCCCCGCCGAGCGATTATGCTCGCCACTCCGCTACAACACTTACTTTGTTGTAAAATAAATTAGCACTGAAACTGGAAGGGTTTTCCTATTCTAGCTCCGCTCGTCGCCGTATCAATATCGCCGAGCGTGCGTGCGTGTGTGAGTGTGATTTGGCTGTGAAAAGCAAGCCAAACCAAACTAAAGCAAAGCAAACCGCACGCGTTGACGCGATCTGCCGCACAACGCACGAAAACCAAACAAAAGCTCCGAGCGCACGATAGCAAATGAGACGACGAGACGAGGGCGATGAAACTGAAGCGACGACTGCGAAAATTGAGCGCAAAACGACCCACGATAACCGTAACATAGCCTTTCCTCTGCCGCCGTCGGCAGCGGCTCTCTCTCTCTCCATCTCGCCCTCCTTGTCGCTCTCCCTCGCCCCTATGGGGCTCGCTCTGTAAAGGAGCACTGTTAGCGCTCTGTTGTTCGAAATGGAACGACGCAAAAGTGAGCGAGCCTCGTTCACTCTCTCTTCGCTCACCAATGGCCGCCCTCTGAAGTTGGTGAAGGGAGCGAAGGAGCGAGAGAGGGATATCGCTTGGCCAGCAAGTCAAAGCGAGAGGGGAAACGAGAGAGATTGACCGAGCGTCGCTCGCATTTGGGGGCACGTTATGAAATTGCCAAGTAGGCAGAGCAGAGCGGAGCAGAGGCAGAGGCAGAGGCAGGTAGGATAAAGAGACAGCGACAGCGACGCCGACTGCGGGAAAAGGAGCCGCCAAAACTGCAGCAAAGCAATCGTGCCAAGAGAGAGAGCACGGCAAACATAACGGGACAAGGCTAAAAATTGCCCCGAACAAAGGAAAACGTTGCAAATGGCAGCCAACACAAAATACTAGGGCTTGCTCTAATTTTCTTCTATTTATGCTTGGGCAAATGCAACTAAATGTGCAAACGAAACAAAGACAGGATGCTCCCTTTTGCACTCCTCCCCCCCTTGGTTTCTTGATCCAGGCGCAAAACGGTAAATGGGCTGACTGGGAGAGTGGAAGAGGAAATCAGCACCCCCAGGGCGTCCCCTCAAGCACCGTTAGGCGAGGGATCAGTTTTAATGTTTCTGTTATACACACAACCGATGGTCCATGGAAAGGTGCATGGCAAGGCATGCGCACAGACACAAATACCGAGCGAGAAACTCTTACCCCAAATGATGCATTGGAGGGGTTTTCCACCGCTCCCAACTCGACACAAAAGGGGATTTAGTAGTTGAGCACACACACACACATTCAAACACAACAACAAGCTGGCACGTACGCCAAGCATACAAAAGCGAGAAGTAGGTAAAAACTGCAGAAGGGAATGGGAAGGGGAAGGGAGGGCGGCAGCTAAAGCAGCAAAGGATCTCTCTCGCTCTCCGTGTGCTCCTTTTTGTGACGCACGCTCTTTGCACATTGCAAGGTTTTATTTTTGCGCAGATGGTGGAGGATTATGAATTGGGATCCTGTGAGAGAGCGCGCCGTGTGCGTGCGGAAAAAGTACAGTTGGGCCCAAAAGCGGCTCTCGCCGGAAACTTCTTTGGGGTTCGCTTTTCCCGCACGATGCCCAGACGGGGGGGAGGGAGATGAGTCGAGTGGTAGGTGGCTGTGCAGATGAGTAATCAAGGATAACCGATTCGTGATAATGTGTTGAGGTCTACTATCAAACGATGTCCAAAATTTGTCATTTTCAGGAGCATTGTTAGCGAAAATCTCAACTGGCTTTTCATCTGGCAACAGCATTTGCAAATGTTTGGCAAACACAAAGCCAAAACACTGTGAAAACTGCTATTGCATGGGATATGGATGAAAATTCGGGTGAAATCTTGGGTAGTGATCTTAATAAACCTGCATATCCTATTATAAATAGGATATTGTTCTTATATTGTTCTTAAAAGTTCTGTGTTGAGATCTACTATCAAACTACGTTCAAATTTATGAATTTACGAAACGTTGTTAGCGAAAAACTCAACTGGAAATTGTTTTAGGCATCCTCGGGATTGTAGGAAAACTTCGTAATATTTTCCCACTTTATAAGCAAGTTGCCCTGGATCAACTAAGCAATATGTGCTGAGATCTACTATCAAACTACGTTCAAAATTATCAGTTTACGAAACGTTGTTAGCGAAAAACCCAACTGGAAATTGTTTTTGGCAGCCTCACGACTGGAGGAAAACTTGGTAATATTTTCCACACTTTATAAGCAAGTTGCCCTGGAGCAATCACCTAAATATAAGATAGTTTTATGGTTTAATTGTGCTGAGATCTACTATCAAACTACGTCCAAATTTATCAATTTACGAAACGTTGTTAGCGAAAAACCCAACTGGAACTTGTTCTTGGCAGCCTCACGATTGGAGGAAAACTTCGTGACATTTTCCACACTTTATAAGCAAGTTGCCCTGGATCAATAACCTAAACATGAGCAAGTTTTATTGTTGAATTGTGCTGAGATCTACTATCAAACTACGTCCAAATTTAGCAATTTACGAAACGTTGTTAGCGAAAAACTCAGCTGTAGAATAATCTGGCAATCGTTTGATAGTGCGAAATTGATTAATACATTTTCCGCATTTTGATAACCGAATTGCCGCCGTAAAAGGCCCCCCTTACACGTACATATGCTAGTTTTTCATACATTGTATAACGAAAACTCATTAATCCTCTTTCATTGCCAGGGGTCTTGAGTTGCAGATGGAAATGGGATGGAATGGGAGTGGGCTGATGCGTTTGGATGGGGATGATTGCGAGCGGAGGATAATAAAGGATGTCGGATGTCGGTGGTCCCCTTTCTATTCCCTAAGCACGCGCCAGACGGTGGCGGTAACCCCGGGAACCGGTCCGGTTCGGGTTCAGGTTCACGTTCAGGAGGGAGAGGGTCCTGGGTTTTTGGGGTTGCAATCAACCCCTAAATAAAGTGATCCCCCTCCTCAAGGTTCACTTGGGTTTGGTTCTCCCTCTTGGGCTTTGTCCTGGCGGCAGATGTTGGATCACAACTGTCGTGTCCTGTCCCTTTTTTCCATTCCATTCCATTCCATCCAGCACAGGAGCGCACAGGAAGTGCCTCCAAAGTCTGGAAATTGGAAACGATAACGTAGCAACGGGGCAAGAGTGAAAATTCTTGAATGTCGAGCGAGAGAGCGGACTGAACTTGGGAATATTAATGGGCCCGGGGCCTGGGGCTGGGGCTGGTTTTCAGTTCTGGGTTCTGTGCAAAAGTCAAAAGAAAAACCGGTTCCGCAGAACAGAATACAAGAACTGTGCCATTTCGAAAATGAAAAAAAACAAAAGGCATCAAATGGAGGAGCGGGTGGTCGGTCGGTCGGTCGGTCGGTCGGTCGGTCGGTTGGGTATTTGTTGTTCTTCTTCTAGAGATCCGAGATCAGAGATCCGATCCGATCGCTTTGAGCTGGCGGCTCAGACCCAAACCAGTTTGAGAAACTCATTTCATTTCATTTCACATCGCAGCCAGAAAAATCGCCATGACACCAACACTCAGAAAAGCAAATTTAAAATGGAAATAACTTAAATAAAGGCGGGTGCGCGGGGGGAGTGAGTCCAAGAACACAGAACACAAACAAATGAACAAAAAATGTATAAAACTTCCCCCACAAGATTTGCATAAAGTGGAATCTTTTTCTGCTCGAGAATCTGCTGGGTTGGCGTGGTTGTGTGTGCCAGTGCCAGTACCAGTGCCAGACATAAAATTTGTATATTTACGACGTAAAAATAAACTCAACTCTGCGCTCTCGCACTGACTTTCAATAATTTAATTTCTGGCAAGAGCAGCAAAAGCGGCCCCCAGCTGAAAATGTTGCTGAATAGCAAAGGCAACTCAACTCGCTCGGCCCGAAGCCGAAAAATATGTATGAAACACCTCTACCACCTACCTCCTACCTCCTACCTCTACCGCTACCTCCTACCTCTGTACCTCTGAAAACCCACGTAGGCGTTGTAGTCGTCTATTTTTACACCCTTTTCTGCTCGCTGATTTTTGTTGCTGCGCCAAAAGCTGGCTCGGCCGATTGAGAAAACTTGAATCAAGAAAACACCTATCCATCTGAGTCAACATGTTGGGGATTAATGGATTTGCGTGAAGCCCCCAAGAAATGTGAATAACTACAATGATCAATAGCGTGATTTCCCAAGCACCAAGCAAGTATAAGGTACAAGATCGGGATACAGTGCCACGCAAAGTGTATTGAACGCTTCGTTTTCCATTTCCATGCATGCTCCTCCTCCCCCCTTCTCTCCTCTTCTTCGCTGTTCAAAGAAAATGTCGTTTTGCCATTAAAGCGGCAAAAAATACTAAAAACAGAAGGGAAAAAAACACCGTCAACCGCAAAACTTGTTTTCTCGAAAAGCTATTTAAAGTGAATGTTAAGGGCTTGTTATGCGCGAATGTATCTGTATCTGTGTCGGTGTCTGTGTCTCTGTATCTGAGGCCGCAAATGTATCTGGTGTTGGTGTTGGAGAATTATTGTGGGAGCGGAGGAGGAGGAAGTGGCTCGCCGATGATGTAGTGGGCTCGCTTTTTGGAAATCTTGTAATCGATGGGGAATTCTTGTACCAAAATGGCATGTGCCTTCCGGCTTTGGAATCTCTCCAAATCTATCCCTTCAAAATTCGTCCACACTTGCAATAACCGCTGCTGGGCGCGCTCTCAAGTGAAAGTGAAAAGAAAAAAACTAAGCCGCCGAAAGTAATCGACAACAATAAGAGCGCACAATAAAAACGCACAAGTTCAATGAACTTTTTTGCTAATGGCCAAAGCGAAAAAGTAAATAAAAACTAACAAAAATAAAAGTCGAACAAAGAGCAAGCGATGATAACGGGGCGGCAAAAGGTAGTGCCCGCTGCTGCCCGCCGTTGCCCGCTGCTCACCTTGCTCGTTATTATTTTTTGCCATTTCCTTTTTTGCTAGCCGCATTTACTGTAATAACAAGAACAGCGCGAACGAATAGAAAAAGTGCTACATTTTGGCACGCGTGAGTGTAGGTCAGAAAGCGGCGGCGACAAGGTCACTCGTCGGGTGGGAGGCGCCAAAATAAAACAACACAAAAAAAATTTGATGAGTCGAAGTAAATATGTATAAATGGTAAACAAAGCATTAAAAGCAATTGCTGGCCGAAAGAGGAGACCGAAAAAATAAAGTGGAGACCGTGTTCTGGGCTCGGACGCTTTTTGGCGGATTTCTACACTTGTTGCGCAAAAGCTCTTTATACTTTTGCAGCGTTTCGTCTTCGCTGTCGTCGGTTCGCATTTATTATTGTTATTATTCTGCACATGTGCGTAGAATGTAAACAAATGAAACTTTTCAAAGTTGCAGGTGAAATTTGGCAACGTCGCTCGCCCATCACTCACCCCCCAGCCACACATGTGTCAGCATGCGAAAGATTAAAGCGAGCGACACGAAAATATGAAAAATGAAAATGTAAACGTGTCTCTAGAGCACAGACAAAAAAAAATTATACAGCAAACAACAACGGCGAAGTAGAAGTGTAGCACAAAGTGGAAACAAAAATATGTGGCGGGCGTGTGAAAGAGTGAGAGCCCCCAAGGCGGAGCGCCAACTTGGCGCGACTCTCTCGCACGGTCACGGTGTTCGTGTACGTGTGTGTGTTTGTGAAAACTGCAGAGAGAAAATTTCACGGGATTATTTTTTTTTTTTGTCTTGTCGAACAAACATAAAAACGAAAAGCAAACGCGAGACGGAGTAGAAAAGATAGAGAGAGCGAGAGAGATAGCCAGCGAGAGCAGCATTGAACAAAATATTTTATGTGCGACTCGTTGGGGGGGAAAACCAAGATGGCGGCCCAGACTCGGGAGACTTCTATTCCGAGTGAAAAACGTGCTTTTCAACGGGAGTTGGAAAGCCAGCTCAGAACTGTTCTTGCCCAGCCATTGCATTTTGGTTTGCTTTGTTTATTTACTCGGCTTTTTCGAGCTTTCCGCTCCAGTTTCATTCCCTAGTTCAGTTAATTGGGGGAAAAGCTTATGTAACGCAGTCACACACACACACATACACAGGCGCACTTGCATACGAGTACTTGGAATTTCCCACTGCAACACTTGACCTCATTTGCATGGAAAGTGAGACCCTGCCTGTGCCAGTGTGCGTGCTTGCATGTCTGAGTGTGTGTGTGTGTGCATGAAAATTAATGAAAAATGTCTCGTCATTTAACTTCAGAGATGCATTTGCGGGAAAGCGGCGGCGACGACGACGATGGCGGCAAAGCTCTTGCGCTCTCTCTCCCTTTCACTCGCTCTGTGTCCCAGTGGGAGAAAGCTTTTCACATAGAAAAATCGATAGGAGCCGAAGAAGCACTGGAAGTATTGATTTGATATGCAAAAAACACATCAAGCACACACACACAACACACAGGCACACTAATATTGTAACATTGCAAAGTACAGTTCGTTGCAGCGCCATTTCCTTAGTCATATTTACTATGTATTAGGGGTATATGGTAGTGTTTTATCAACATTATTATTGTATTGCATGGTATACACACCGAAATAGAATCACAGGCAGCACGTAGTCGTCATACTTTGCACATATCAAATTTTTTGGTGTTGCTTTTCCAAGGCATACAAATATAATTATATACTATATATATATATACACACACACACGATAACGCGACGGGGGGAAAAGCAATAAAGTTGAATTTATTTTTACTGTATTGTATGTGTATGTATTTTCCTTTCCTGCTGCGGAGAGCAGAGCAGAAAGAGCAGCAGCAACGACGCACCAGAAATGTCGGACGCGCGGAGCCACTGAAGAAAAACTGACGACTGACGCTGGCGCACGAAAAGCGCTCGCACTGAAGCGAAAAATGGAAGCCGAAGTGGAAGCCGAAGCAGCGGCGACAGCCAGCGGCAGCAGAAACGGAGAGCAGCAAAGCCGAAAGCCGAAAACCGAAAGCCGACAGCCGAAAGCCGAGGGCAGCGCTAAACGGGAAACACAAAAACCGAAGCGAGCGAGCGAAGAGTGCGAGTGCGAGTGCGAGTGTGAGTGCGAGTTCGAAAATTAAGTTTACGTCGTCTGTTTGTCTCTCCCTCGTTTGGTGCTGCTCGTGTTTGTGCTTGCTTGTCGCAGAGTTGTCAACTAGGGTTGCCCCTCTCCTACGCAGATCAGGGAAAGAAAACTAGGGGAAAGCTCTATAGGGTTGCCTGCACTAAACCTAACAATTTTTTTTTATGCCAGATCGGCTTAAAAGCTTCACATGGCATATACAGAATCAACTAAATTCAGACAAAATTTATCTTTATAGTCAATTCTTTTAAAATTGCCTTAAGAACGGGTATGGTCAATAAATATTATTGCAAACAATGAACCAAAAGGCTTTTTCTTCGAGTTTTCCTATTATCTTGCTCAATTATGAGCCTGGCAACTCTGGTGGAGTTCGAAAATATCATTTGCCGTTGTTGTTGTACTTTTCGCTTCCCATCAAGGGGGCGAGATTTACTGTTGTTGTTGCTGCTGCTGCCTTCTCTTGCTCGATATTTTTTTTTAACTTTTTCACGGACGAAGCCATAATGTTCGCCAAAGCCGAATGGTAAAAACTACCGTTGCCGAGCAAGCTCTCCCGCTCGCTAGCACTTCTCCCTCCCTCCCACACACACACATACACCCCTACCGGACGTGTGTGTGTATGCAATGCATTTTCTACTAAAAAGCGCAAATTATTTTGTGCACTCTCCAACGCTTTTATGATCGCTGCTGATTTATTTTTGGCTTCCAGCATGACTTCATCGTGCCCCCCGCGCGGCACCGTCGCATACGGCTTCTCCTCTCCCCCCCTAATCTCTCTAATTTTGTAAAATTATGTACCTTAATTTTTAACGGTTTAGCATACGAGAGGAAATTAACATTCCTGTGCGAAATTCTACACGCCAAATGGCTCTAACTGCACACTAATTGAACCAGCGCGGAGACAATTCTAGGAGTGCCTCTGGTAGCATAATTTCTGGGGATCAAAAGATATGCCACCACATAACATAACATCACGTATCACGTACTCACCTGAGTTTCCAATGGAGTTTTCATCACGTATCGAAGCTTTTCCCTCGCCCACCGCTCAGCTTTCCCTCTCCCCTCTCTCTCTCTCTCTCTCTCACACACTCTCCTCCCTCGGGCAGGAGAGAAGGAAACGTAGTATTATCTTTTGGGTCTCGCGCTGCAGTTGAACTTTAATTATAATAAATTACAGTTATGCATTTTCCGTTCGACACACAAAATGTACACGTTTTTTTTTGACACTTTTCTAGCTTGGCGCTGGCAGGTGTTTCACATTCAGTTTTTCCGCACTATAATTTATGTAATACGCGACGTCTACAAAACAAGTAACAAATTGTTTGTTTGGTTTATTTTTTTATTTTTTTTTGGTTTATTTCAGCGCTTTCAACGGTTTTTGGGGGGGGCGGGCGATAGAGTAGGTGGAAAAAACAACGAAAACTTAACGAGCGGAGCGACGACGATTTTATTCCTGAGAGTTGCCGTTTGTTTCTGAAAAATCGCTGCAAAAAAGTTTCGCGCGAGGCGCAAAGAATAAAAGTCAACGAAAAAAGCAAGCAAGCGAACGTGTGTGTGAGAACACGAAGTTTGTGCTTTTGTTGTTCTTTCTGCTGCATTCGAAAATCCGAAGATCGCTCGTGCGCTACAGGGCTACAGGGAGTGCGAGCGAGCGCGGGCGATGTTGGCGAGCGACGATACAGTTGATTGCTTTTTGCAACTGGCCCCGTGTGTGGGAGGGAGAGGGCGACGGTGCGGCGGCAAGAGTGCGCCAACGAAGGGGAGGCGGCGAAAAGGAAGTCGTGCTAAATGAAAAGGCAAAGAAAATGTTTTGGCTGGCACTCGAGAAAAATACATATGTACATATGTATGTATGTACATACCCAAGTATGTGTGGAGTGGAGTTTTGTGTACACC
Organism: Drosophila ironensis; assembly: GCA_021223825.1. Lineage (NCBI taxonomy): Eukaryota > Metazoa > Arthropoda > Insecta > Diptera > Drosophilidae > Drosophila > Drosophila ironensis. The sequence goes on along the minus strand of JAJJHQ010008063.1, from coordinate 2,892,665 downwards.
GCACACAACAAGCCCAACAAAGCCGCGTAGATCGCAAATTTTCGGTTAAAAGCTTGGGAACAACCGAAGGGGTTCGATTTCACAGCTTGCTGGAAAATGTAATGGAATATTGGAAAGTGGCAAAAGGCGTAGATTTTCCATTATGTGCCATACACTTCTAGAAACCGTATTTGGGTTATTTTTAAATATTAATTGGTAGCCCTAAATCGGGAATATTTTCAATATTACATACAATAAGCAGAAAAAGTGTGCGTACACCCTTAACTCGCAACTTTGATGATAAATAGAAAGAGTTGTGGTGAAGATATTGCCTTCATTTTTTTTTTAAATTAAGGCCACATCTAATTACTATTATAACAAATCTTCATTTATTTTCATCAACAACTTATTTTATTAAAATTAAAAAACAAAAAGGACACAGGTTTTTGGACACAGGCAAGAAAAAGTCTGCGTATAAACTTCAATTAACTAAAAAAAAACATTTGTTAATAAGGCATTACTGAAATTAGTACGAAATAGGATAGCCCTTCCTATCTATTGTCTCATTCAAGCGTTTTGACGATGAATAAACAAATAAACCAATGTATATTATAACAAGATTATTGTATTTTTAATATGCCTCTTATAAATATTACAAATTGTATATATCTTACATAGTTTTTATAAAATTTGTGTTAAATTTCAAGGAATATAACCAATGTGATAAACATATAGCCATCTTAATCACCTTTTCTAGCATTATTATAAAAACTATGCGGTAATGCATTATAAATTGTATGCGTATGATTAATTTCACATGTATTTCCGATCCTTACAAAAGTCTCGTGTATTTAAGATGCATTAGCTCAGTCCGGACATCAAATTAATCACCGGATTACCTATTTTACTAACAGGCGTTTCAATAAAGAACATAATTCACCGAAACACCACCTGTCCTGTCATTATTGTATTGAATAAATATTTTTAGCGTGGCAATTAAAATTCCCGCCTTGGCAGGGCAGAAGAAAGGTGTCAGAGGAGATTTAACTTTCAATTTATGGCTCCACTCTTTTTTTACGCTTTTTTCGGATATCTATTTGTTTCTGCCAATTGCTACTTTCTAATAAAATCGTCAACGCTCGTACATACACAGTTGTTTGTATAAATCTTGGCCATTTTTTTGGACTGCCTTGCATTAGCAAATGCCAAAACTTGATTTTGATGCTTAAATATAAATGATTACTTGATTTGAGCAAAAAAAGAAAAATAAAATACAAATAAAAAGACGCAAGACCATAATTACACAAAAAAGCAAACTGCGCTCGAAGAAATTAACAATACAAGTTGAAAATTTTTTTTGATCATCTCGTTTTTTTTTGTTTTTTTTTGTTTTCTTTCTTTTTCTGGAATGACGAAGAAAATATTTCGCCGAAAGCAAGAAGAAGCAGAGAACCAGAGTCCCAAAACTCGTTTGGCATTCGAAATTCAAGTGTGCGCTTGTGTTTTTTGGCAACACTTCTGCTGCTTTTTGTTGTTTTTTCTTGCCTTATTTTTTTCTCGCTGTTGTTGCTGTTTTGGCAAAGTGAAAATTTATGCCGCACCCCGCAACAACAACAACAACAACAACAACAACAACAACAATCGAGTTGTGGAGTCCGTGATGTGATTTCACACAACACACTGAAATTCCAATCCATTTCAAAGCCGCCAACAATAAACAAAAGTCAATATGTAATTGAATTTTTTCCCAGTTTCTTTTGCTCAACAATTTTCGTGTCGAAGCGAGCACATTTTTGTGGCTTTTCTTTGCACACACTTCGTTAGAGTTTTTTTTTTTTTTTTTTTTTTTTTTGTATGGGTGCCAGAGTTTCTTGTTGCTATTTTTGATTTCCATTATGATTTCGCGCCGCTCTTTTCACAGCTCCCCCGATTCCGATTCCGATTCCAATTCCGAATCGGAATCCGAAACCGATTTGAGCTTCGGTTTTCATTCGAACTCGAAACGGAATTAGCATGCATGGGCTCGGCTCTCGCGGCTCTCCGGGAGCGTGTGTGATTGATGGCCTGTGCTTTTCAAAGAATGCTCGCTCGCAATCGTCGATTCCCTCTCCTACTCCTCCTTCTCCTCCTCCGCCTACTGTTCCTGCCCCCCCTCAGCCCGGTCAGCTTCCCCCTCTGCAACGTTTTCTTCCCATAAAAAGCACGGAAACAACAAAAGCAACGAAAAGAACACAAAAATTGAGGCTGCCAAAAATATTTGTTGTTAATGGAACTTTCTGGTTTTCTTTCGCTTGCAAATTTATGCTTATTTCTTTTCTTTTTTGGGAATTTTTGTAATTCTTTTCTTCGTCTTTTGCTCATTACTTTTTGGGTCACCAGAAGATAGAGGCGGTTTCGGAGAAGAGCGAAAAATTGGTAACAAAAGCAACTTAATCCGAGTGAAAGGAAGCCAGTTTAACCAACTCCCCTTTTTTGGGAAGGCAACATCATCATCATCGTCTACAGAAGCAGGCAGAAGTAGGCGTCAGATTGCCAACTGCGCACATTTTCATTTTCATTTCCATTTCCGATCCGCCCAAGATAATCGATTTTTTCCTACCCTGGCCCGAAATTGCACCCAAAGAGCTCTCGCATCCCGAGGGGGAAGCGAAGCTTGCAGTCCCCTTTTGGTAGGCAATCTATTCATCGGGAAATGATAATGTAATTTCCGAGGATTACAGAGCAGCAGGGGTCATGAAATTTTAGCTTTCTATTGTCTAATTACTATCTTTTCGTAAAAGGGGTAACCCCTGGGACATAAGCAACCATCCAAGCTAAAGCGTAACACTAGAACCAAATGAATTGGTTAAAAAATGAATATTATGTGAGACCTGATACCAAATGGGAAAGTGAAGATCACGTTTTATCAAAATAGAAGAATGTATGTATGTACAAATTTATTTCATCAAAAGATAACATTTCAATATACAGGTTACCAAATTGTATAATAGATGTATGTTATATCCTTTTGAAGCATGCTCTCATATCAAAAACTCCTTTAAAGCAGCGGTGGGCACAGATTTTCAACTTGGGAGCTGGCCAAAAAAGAAAAATATAGGTCTCCGTTCGATTTTTTGGTTCTACACACATATGACGTGCACATTTCGATTCCTTTTCGTTCGAGACGTTCGATTCGATTTCCCTTTTCACCGTCAACTTTGGATGACGTGCACATGTCGATTTCCTTTTGTTTGAGACATTCAGAGCTTTTTGTTTTTGGGAGAACTGGGAGGCGAAAGAGCTATGGGCTGCCCACCGCTGCTTTAAAGCATACCCATCCTTAAAAGATACATTTTGAAAGCATTGATGAGTGGTACCAAACAAGAAAATGAATGTGTGGTTTATATTGTTCAATTTGACGATCCCTTCTAATGTAGGACTTCAATGAAACATTCACAATTTGGTTTTGTAAAGGTTAAAAAGCATATCTCAAAAGAAACAAAAACCTCCAACCAACTTTCTACACTCCTCTTGATAAAACTAATTACTTTGTGAGAACCCAAATAAAATTAATTACTTGGTATGCGTCTCATATTTATTTGGTAAGAGCAAATATGCTTTCAATTCTTGACCGAGCGGCACTCTAATTATGGTGACCATTCAAGATTAAAGCAAATAAATTGCGTTTCGCAGGACTCGCCCTGGGGCGCTGCCAAAGATTTCGCAATTGAACCAAGTACGTAGGACAAGAATAGAACCGAAATATGCTCCCTTTTGTGCCGGCTAGTCCTGGGAAAGTTCGCTAATACCCTCTGAGCCTTCGAAAACAAGGACACACGCACTGAGGGGTGGCGGTGGGCCGAGCCGAGCCGAGCCGTGCCGTGCCGGGGAGGGAGGAGCAGATACACAGAGATGCCCCGGGGGGTGGAGGAGGCCGTGTCCTGGGAGGGTGGCGGTGGTCGTCTGGCAACGACAGCACTCAGCACAGGACTCAGGACTCGGTCGAGCGGCAGCCAAGCATGATCCCCTCTGACCGCACGCAGTTGCAACCCTCCTCCGTTCCGTGGCCATTTCCCGGGCCCGGGCCCCGTCCGAGGCCGGATGTGCCCCTTCATGCTCTTCCTCCCCTCGCTGGCTCGATTGTGCTGCCTTTTCCAATGGGGGGTTGCTTTGCTGGTCGGAGCAGTCACAGCCACAGCCACAGCCACAGCAGCAGTAGCAGTGGCAGCAGAGAGCTTTTTCTGCTGACAAGGACAAAAACCAACCCCTAAAAACCCTAGAATGGAACGTGGAGCGACAGCCAGATCACGAACAGACGGCGGCGGGTGGTCGGATATTCAGATGCTCGGCTAGGCGGGCCGGGAGGGTGCGAGGGTGGTGCGCCGGCCCTGCTCACGGGGTGGAAACTGGCACAAGCACACAAATAATCGGAGATCCTGCCACCGAAACGGGGGTTGGTCCCAGGCCCGGTCGAGGTCCGAGCCCCCCCGTTTTAGCGGCGATGCAAAAACCCGACGCCAGCTGCGATCTCACAGGGGACTTTGCACTTGGCAAAAAAAACAACAAGAAAGAGTTGCCGAATGCAACCCCTGCACTGCAAAATAAAGAGTTTTGACATAAAGGACAAGTCCTTGAAAATGATAAAGTCCTACAAAAGACAGCGGGGCTTTGGAGTTTTCAAATCAAGAGCTCTTGCTATGCAAACTGTCTATATTTGAAGTGCAATCTGTTATTAGCTTTTACGATCTTGCTTTGAGCAAATGAATTGTTATAGTGTTACTTTGTATTAGTTTATAAGAGTTTACCCTCAGTAAGGTCTTCAGGATTTTGTATAAGTTTTAAAGCTTTTACTTTGAGTAAAGCTTACTTTGTATTAGCCTTTGTGATCTTACATTTTACCACCTTAAAGCAAAATTAGCGGAAAATTCCGAATTATTATGGACCAATATTGGGAATGTTGGGTCTATATTAATATTTTGAATGGTTTGTTATGGCATTGCCGTTGTTTCTTGCTCCTATAATTAAGAAAATATCTATTGACACCCATGAAATGGCAACAAGTTGTATTAACTTGACGAGCTGTATGTAAAAAGTGGGTGCAGTTCTAGACACACTCTTTTTCGAGTATACCAAACTTGGGAGGCAAAGTTAGGCTAACTGATTCGGGGCAGTTATTTGCATAAGGTTTGTAAGGGATTGTGATTATTTTGAGCTCTATACGTATAATTAAGAAAGCCTAGATTGACAGCCGTGAAATTGCAACAAGTTCTCTATTAACTTGTCTCTGACATTCTAAGCAAACCCCTTTCCCGAGTACTAAAATTGTTTATATCCATTACTAATGGATCTATTTGTCAGAACTTTTCAAATTTGAGGCAAGTTCGGGGCTGTTGCAACCCCAGTGTTCGTCGCAGTGTAGTAAAAAAAAGTTGCATGTGGCAGGCGGGTGAATTGGATCCAGCTGTAGGGCCCTGATCCTGATCCCCCCAAGGGTTGCTCGTGCTGCATTCAGGATTTTCCCTCCCCGACCAGACGAAAAACACAACAGCTGCCAGACCCAAAGCGGGGAAGGCAAAAAGGATCGGGCCGGCTTGAGGAAAACTACCCCTAGCCAAGGGGCATTATATTTTATGCACACGAGATCGTTGCACGCTTCCCTGATCAACTTGATCGATCAATTCCATTCCATTCCACCCTGGCCACCAAATATGTGTACATATGTATGTACAGAGGCAGGAAAACAGGCCGCCACTCAACTCCATTAAATTCAATTGACAAAAGGAAATGAACATGAGCATGCAAAAAACCAAAAAAAAAAAACCAAACTGAACGAAACGAAAAACAAAAAATAAATGTATGTGCCATACACACACGAAAAACAGATTAATGGAGAACAACAACACGAGCGTGAGGGGCGCATAAAATGGGAAAATTCAAGGTACCATATGCCCCGGGGGGCGGGGGCTTGGAGATCGGCGGCGGGAGCCAACGCCGCACATCTGCTCTTCTGGGCTATAAATGCTTGTTTTCTCGTTTTTGGGACGTATGGAATGGATGGATGGGAGGGATGGGATGTCTGTGGCTGTGGATGTAGTAGCTCTGGCTGGCTGGGGAATACGGATGGATGTCGCTGTGAATGTGCCCTGTGGATGCATACTACACGGTCTTGTGGGTTCTATAGAAATTGTGGCCATGTTGCCCGCTGGCTTTGCATTTCCCATTTGCATTCGCACATTTATATATAGTATAGTACTTTTCGAAGGGGAGCGATGGGAATGCGAAAACCGATTCGGGTGGGAACATTTCCCAAACTGATCGATGCGGAGATACCCACAAAGGGCGGGGTTTCTTTTGGGATCAAGTATAAGATAAATGCCAAATGTCTTGGATCTTCCTATAGATCACAATTAAGTCCTCAAGAATCACTTGATATTATATTACCCAATATTCATCCAATATCCAAACGAGCATCAAGAGTTAAAACCAATTAAAACAATGTTTCAATGAGGTTTGATATTGTTTTGGATACTTTCAAATAAATTTGATTACAAAATCGGATCTTTTTAGTTTCCAAGCGATCATAAAGATTTGATACCAATAAATACCAAGTTTCAATTAAGTTTGGGGCTTTAATATTATGTTATGTTAGATACTCTCCAATAGATTGTATGAAATAAAAAATATTCAGAAAATGCCATAATGATATTTATATCCCATTATCTAGTAGTCCTTCAATAACCATGCGATCATTAAGATTCCGAAATGATTACCTGAGAATAATGTGCATCCTTAAGGACCCAATGTATCATATTAAAATTTGTAGACATAGATCTCATTATTCAAAGATCATTTAACAAATCAATTTGTAGCTCATCAAGCAATCATGATAATCAAGCGATCACCAAGAGTAAAAATTAAGAAATGCAAAGTGGGGGTAATAAATTCAATAAAATAATTAAATCCGATTAGTTTCAATTACTTTCGCATGATACTCAGAACCAGGCGATCCTAAAGAACCCAGGTAAAAATATGAATCCCCTTATAAATACCTAAAAGGTTATTAAATCATATTATTCAAAGATTAAATGAATAACACAATAACCTAATAACCTCGTGATCTTTAAGAGTTCAACTTGGCGGGAAAATGCATATCAATCCGTTGATATACCCGACTTGCTGGGTGCGAGTCCTTCAAGGTTAGTTCTACGAATGTGCCCGGGGTTGTAGAGTTGGCGTCCCACGCATTTTGCCTGCGCTTCCTTTTGGGCTCTTCTTCGCTGCTTCTTTGGCGCTCTCGTCCCATGTACAAATATACACATATGCACATATATATGTATACCCCCCTATACATATGTATATATGTACATATGTTTGGATGTAAATGAGTTTCGAGCACAATACGAAAATAAACATTTTTTGTTCTTGCACATTTCTTTTTTGTTTTCCTCGTGCAATTTCTGTGGCTAAAATTAAACGCGAAAAAAGGAATTTTTATGGAACAGCTGTGTTCGCCATTCCGGCCCAAAGGAGATGGTGTTGGCGAAGGGGGTCGGGGGCAAGGTAAAAACCCATCAAGAGCCCAAAACAACACACAACATACGCTCGTGCATCATTTATCGCAATCCCACTCCACTCCGCCGGATGACTCATTTTCGCCAGTTAACTTGGCCAAGTTCGAGGAAACTTCGTTGGGGAAACTCAAACGCAAACGCAAACGCAAACGAAAACCCAATTTGCGGTTTCTCGGACAAAAGTGTACTCAACGCTTTTTTTTCGATGCTTCCAGACATAAATCTCCGCCGCACAGTCGGGGTGCGGCTTAAATTTTCACTCTGGCCCAGCAAATAGGGTAATGGAAAAAAAAACAATGCCTTGCCAAAAAACCCGAAAACGAGTTTTGAGCTTTTGATCTTCAACTCGGCTCCAACTTCTTATTTTCATGATCTCAGCCAATATTTTCTTCGTCATGTTAAGAGGAAAAAACCAGAAAAAACCCAGGTTTTGCAGAGAAAAACACCATTATTTTTAGGGTTTTATCTAATACTTGTGTGGTAATTTTAGGATTTTTAATAATTTAAATAGAAAATTATTAAGATCTTATTATACCTAGCCAGTTTCTTGCTGTGCATAATGGCTACTAATTATTTGCAGCTCAGATTTGTGAGCGATGACGTTTTCGACATTATAATGTGCAGAATTTTTAAAAAGCGCAATTATAGTTTCCAAATTATGACTGGAGTTGGCTGTTAATGCTTTGATGAAACACAGTTATCGTAAGCACTTATTTTCGTACGCCAGCCGAAAATCCAGTTTTTTGCAATTGTTATGGCAACAAAGAAACAAAGCGCAAAAAAAAAACCGGCGAATAAAAGTTAATTACATATAAAAAAGATTTATACACACATAGAAAGTTGCATGCAAAAAATCAACCAAAAAGAGCCAATGTTTTAAAAAATCATTTTGATGTTGAGCTTTTTTGACGATCCCACCAGCTGGCATTTACAGTAGAACTTCCAAATCTCAAACTTTCGATGAATTATCGATCAATCTTTGAGATTCTAATCGGAGTTTCCTTTGTTGCAAGGATCCTAATTACTTTTTATTATGTTTGCTTTAATTATCTTCGCTTCGGAGATTAGGGTGTTTTATTTGGAAAAGTTTTGCTTTCGGGGTGGTTTTTTCGGGAAGTGATCTTGATTGGATTGGGAGTACTATACATCTCCTAATTACATTTGACTATACCTAACTCGTTTGCAGCTTTGGGCTCGGTTAGGAAAGTTGGACTGTATGTATGGGCAATGGGGTGCTCATACGTTTATGGAGATGGGTGTGGGCGCTTCACCGATTCGCCCCGAGGGCGCATCAGCGAAAAGTAATGCTTTGAAATGGAATACACGGACAGACAATAAAGTAAATTTCACGTTGTCATGTCGGCCCACAGCAGCACCAACAACAAAAACTACATCAACAACTACTACAACAATAGCAAAATGGTGAAACCCTAAACAAAAAAAAGCAAAAAAAAAAACAAAAAAAACCGTCTGGTTCGTCGGTTCGGATACAATGATGTCGCCGTGTGGATGCGAATGATGATGATGATGATGATCCCCGCCAAAGCCGACACAATTTCCACCCTAAGCGCACACACATTTTCCGGACGGAGGGGGGTTGGGCGGCGAGGAGCTGGCCAAAGGGGGAGGGAACATCGATTGAGGCAAATAGAGCTTCAGGGCCAAAGTGCGACAGAAAACTACCCTAATCAAGTTAAACGAGAGCGCCTCGTTGTTCCCGTTTTTCCACATTCCAAGCAACAACAATAACACAGCAATAGCAACTGCAAGAGCAACAACAACAAGAGCAAGTGTGCCCAGATCGAAGGGATAACTGCATTAAACAGCCCTCTCTCGCGCCCTCCCTCCCTAATCTATGTTTGGGCGGGGGTGAGAGCAAGGGCACGAGATCCACACGAGCCAGAATCGTGCGAGAGCGCACGGACACGCGAGAGCGCCTTGAAGTAGGCTTTGCATTTTTCTACTCCCTTGTACACCTTGCTTTTACTTTGCTTGTTGCCAAGCGAGCTTTTCTTGGGCAAATGAGACGCAGAAAAGGGTTTAGATGGGAATGGGAAGGATGACTGGTAATCGATTCTAATTTGCTGCTGTAATTTCATCCGGGCTTTTAATATTATTAGGTTAATTTTCTCTATGAATAACCTAATCATTTACAGGTCTTTAATGTAAATGCAAAAGCATTTCTCCATTTAGTGAAACATAATAATCCTCAAAGGATTATTTCACTTCACTGGCCAGCGTCCAAGTAACACAAATTAGCCAACGCAATTAAATTGAATTAACAATTAAATTTTAAGTGCACGCTTTGGACAAAACTCTCCTCAACCCGGCCAAGCATTATGTCATAGCCAAGGTAAGCGGCCAGAAAAAGAGTGATGAACAGACCGGAGAGCTGGAGAAGATGTGGAGGGGAAGCGTCGACACCTGCATGACACATCTGCCCGCATATGGTCGTGGAATTCGGAGATTTGGTTTACCAACTCAACTTTTTTTCAAGCGAAATTGTTTTTAGTTGCAAAAATATGCTTTCCCTCAAAGGTTCATTTGGAGATAAATGGTAAAGTATGGGTATTAATCTTATTTATGGTTTATTCCAAATAAAATGCATGAATCTGTGCACGCAAAAGATTTCGTATCTCATGTCAAGATAAAACATTGGAAAATAGGTCATTATACTTGGAGAAGGGTAGTATAAATCTAAACATACGAGTACTGTAAGGTAAGTAACTAATTAACGTTCCGAAATCAAGAGATTTTAATTCCTATTTTTTAGAATTAGTCAAAATGTTTGTAGGTATGCTCGTAACTAATAAAAAAAGAGTTGTAGCTTTTTGGAATCCAAGTTATTTTGACCTAGTTTTTGTGACTTAGTGGGGCCCACAATAAACTCCCCTGAAAACCCATTTAACAATTAGATCAATCATGATATTATTGAAAGATCATCGCTTTAAAAGGAGAGGTCATCCTGATTAACCTATTGAAAGATACTTCCAAGTAAGAAAAATGTAATAAAATGAAAGTGAATAAGTAATTACTGTCCCCTACCATTAGAAAAAACTGCAGAAAAGAGAACTATAGCTTTTCAGAGTCAAGCTATTATTTTGACCCAGTTTTTGTGACCCAGTCTAGGGAAAAGGGCTCGCAATAAACTCCCCTTCAGCCCCATTATTGTTTTAATTCTTAATTAAAACTACTTCCTAGTATAAACGCCTATTCAAATGATAGCCATTGAAAGCTTATGCATTCAAGCGAACGGTGCTTGGAATTATCAATTAATTGACCCATCAGGCGTTGCGGGTGCGCCGAGCGCCTTTCCCAACGAATGTTTTATTCTATGGGCGGGCTATACGATTACTGGACTTATCGATCGCGTTGAGAGAGTTTTAGGCTGGCAGCCACTCTACTTAGTGCTGGCTGAATGTCAACGCATATGCCATGACACGTCTAAGGGCGGTGCAGGTTGTAAAAAATCCAACACCTGTCGCCGGCCATGTACTTTAGAGCTGCAATTGCTTATGTACGAGTATATGCACATTTGTATGTACAATTAGCGCGCACATAAGCACGTGGATAATTCTAGGGGCTCTCTTTCCACCTTTGAGTTGCCAGGTGGGTGTGAGCGAGTGTGCGAGTGTGCGAGTGAGTGTGGGCATCCATTGAAGGGCTTCGTTGCGAAATACACGTCCACAAAAACTGCAACTAGAACTGCAACCGAGATAGCTAATGCTAGCACATGCCACCGACAGCGGCGGTTATAATTATAGCCCTGGACATGGAGGCAAAAACTCGGGTTTCGTAAGGCAGAAACTTTGAGATAATCTTCTGAGATTAACTCGGAGTGGAGCTTTCTTTTTATAGTTTTTAGGTGTAGTGCAAGAAAAACTTTTGTGACTTCATTATCTTTGGAAACACAATTGGATTGTTTAAAAAAATTTATGAAAATGTAATTCTAAGGTTCCTAACATATTTATAGGATTCCCTGAAAACTAATGATTAAACCAGAGATTGGCACAGATTTTCAACTTGGGAGCCGGCATATCGACTCCCTTTTTTTCGAGACATTCAGTTTTTGGGAGCTGTGGGAGCCGAAGGAGCCAAAGGCTGCCCATGGCTGGTTTAAACCAATACTACAGCCATATTTATTGAACTTTTTGTTAAATGTAAATGAGTAAAATAAGTATTCATTTTCGAAAGATCTATATTATAAAAAGTATCACAGAATTATAACAAACAAATAATAAAGAATTTACCTTAGAAATTTAATTGGATTGGTTTGAAGAATATTCCAAAGGGATTACATTGCGTATACGTAATATTAAATATCTTGTATTTAATACAATTGTATATACAAATTTTATGGATAAAGCTTAAAACCTTATAAAGTTTGCAGCTACTAAGGTCACTCAGAGATCATATGTTTCCTATTTAAGGGAACTTGTCTTTAAAATTTTGTAATAATCTTAAAATAGTGTGATAACCTTCTTTCCTAGCCCTTCAATAATATAGTATTTCCGACGATCAAAACACATAAATGTTAATCGGTTTGCTTGCCCATAAAAAGCTTATGTGGGTTGCTATTGGCCTGCCCGCAGGTGTGCTTATAAACGAACTTTATCTGCGCGTAGTATGTGCATAAGTTCGTATGTAAAAAAAGTTCTAGGGCAGGTTATATTTTTTTGTAATTTTTTTTACAAAAAAACCTCCAAAGTGAACATTAGATAATGAGAATGCTAGGCAGGCAGGCGTGTAAGTGTGAAGGGGGCCGCGGAAAAGTGGTGACAGCTCTCTGGGCTGACTGATAAATCTAATGTTTGCCTGGCTATCATGTGAAGCGAACCGCTTTTCAGGGCCTTGCAATTTTTATGCACTTATGGCATGAAATTGCTTTGCACACACTCATAAAAAGCTTTCCGACTCTCTCTCTCGGCTCCCCACCGAGGGGCAAGGGAGGGACCGAGGGGCCGAGGGGCCAAGGGGGGGTCGGTGGGTGGTTGAGTGCATGCGCACCATTCAAGAAATGCATTGCACTTGTCGCCCAGCACGCGCACTCACACACACTCACACACGCTGCCCACAGACTTACATAAACTTTTCCATAGAAAAACAAAAAACAAAAAAAAAATACAAAATAAACCTTCCAATGACGTCAATCGCTCTGTAAATTGTGGCTTTGTTAACTGGTTGTTGCTGTTGCTGTTACTGTTGCTGTTATTGTTGCTTTTCCATGCCAAAAACAGAAGTTTTTCGGCTTTTCGAGTGGGCCGAAAGCGATGCTCATTAGCATTTGCGGATCATTGACTGTGAAATCAGCTCCGCAATGTACAGTCGACCTTCCACTTTTCCCCATTCCACGAGCTGGGCCATCAAAATCGAAAACTCCAATTTGAATCACAATTTTCGATGATTTTCTATATTTTCAACTAGGAAAATAGGACCAAATTGGGTTTATAAATTTAAATTCTTTGAAATTTTATAGTGTCTCCACAAATATTTTTAATAACCCCAACATCAACCGTAAACAATAATGATATTGCTTCTGACCAAAGAACCATTATTTGTGGGAAAGCATAAAAATAGATATAAGTTATGGAATGCATCCAATAATTGATCATATCTAATCTTTTACGACTGTCTGGGGGGACTCTATTTTGTAATTTTAATTGTATTTTTCCCAGATTTATAATCTGTCGTATGTCTTTTAACAAACTGGAGAGAATATGTTAGTGTAACCGAATCAGGAAGTATTTATTTATCTATCTTATAATAGTAATACCAAGCTTAAAAAACTAAGTATAACAGTATTACTGAGCACTGACTTCTATAGTATGATACTCGATATCACTAAGTAATATGAATACTTTCTAAAGTATGCCAAGGAAATTCATAATTATGATGTAATTATTCTAAGGGATTGCTTTACAACAAAAAATATTGTAGGACCTTCTAGGAGTTTCAAGCCAAATTAATTGAATGGTATCCAATAAATTATCATATCTCAACTTTTGCAACGGCCTCAGTCTATTAGTCAATTCTATTTTATCTATTTTTATAAGTATTTTCCTTTAGTGAGAGCATATGACTATAAAAAAACGGTTTAAATATTAACAATTAACATTAAAAGAATTAATATCGTTCCACTGAACTTTACCAATACAAAGCAAAAAACAAGTATTAATAAAAAATATCCAATTATTAACAATTATGGGCTACATTTTCTAGGAATCTCAATAAAAAATGTAGAATTTGACAAACATAACCTCAAATTTGCGCTTCAAAGTCGCAAATGGAAACCCTGGCGGCATTTGGGGGGCCGCTTTTTGGTTTTCGAAAAGAATTGGGATATGAAAATATAAATGAAAAGAGAGCAGAAGGGCAGCCCCGCCGGGTGACCTTAATATGCATTAATTGTTGCAGCAGCCGCGCTCTTCTAATGCGTTCGCTCTCATTTTCCCCCCTCACATTTTCTCGCTCTCTCTCTCTCTCTCCCTCCCTCGTTCTCCTTGCTTTTCCCCAATTTGCGTCGCTTTATGTTTTCCCCCCGAGCTTGCTTTTTTTTTGTTCTTTTTGGAGCAGCGCGCTGCTTCCATTTCGATCCCAAAAAACAAAACCATTTCGTTTCCGAGCGGAGAACCCGAACCCGAACCCGAACCCGAACATAGCCGAGCAGCCTTTGTTGTTGTTTGGGGAGTTGGGGGATGGGGCACGAGAAGGGGGGATGGGGATCTTTTGCTTTTGTTTAGCTTGTTTGTCCGCCTCTAATTGTGGGGGAGGGGAGCGTGTGTGTTTGCCTTAGCGATGGCACTGACGGCCCCAAAGCATCCAGGGAATGCGAAAATCAATACCCATCCATCAGGTAAACACACGGGTTGGGCGCCAAAATGATTTCCCCAACTTTGCAAAAATCAAACGACAATAATGCGAGCAGCTAAAAATATTTTATTTATTGGGTTTCCCTATGTGGAACTACAAAATGGTCTTGCTGATCACAGTGACAGCTTGGGAGATCATCACTGAATTTTGTCCTAAAAATTTACCTACAGTCTTAGCTTCTTCAAATGTATTATGTATTAAAAGGTTAAAAAAACTGCCACATTAGCTTTAAATTCAATCGGTTTGTATAGACGCGGAAGTTTAAGAAATCCCAGCGGATATAAACTATTTACAGGCACAAAAAGACAAACTGTATCCACTTGGTCATACTGTGATATGGGGCGTATGAATAACATTTTCGTCAAAGAATCTCATCAAAGAATGGCAAATCATATGTTATGGACGAGGAAGGAGCATATTTGAGCAAGAACTATCATTTTTAAAAGTTATGTCTGAAGTGAGTCTGTAGTCTGAAAGATTTAAGAATTCTTATCATTAAAATTCAAAGGGTATCAACCCAGACTATCAGTGGGGTATGATCATTTTCCCACCACTTTTCCGTCCTATGAACAAGATTCCACATATTCACCCTTTGGATCAACATCGATATGGTTGACTCCCAACTGGTGCGTTTGGCTACCGCTTATTATAGATCTTGAACCGTGAAAAGTGCCCGAAATACTCGTAATAAACTACCAATAACAGAGATAGATTTAGAAATTCGTCCTATAATTCGTGTATAAAACACACAACTTTTGAGTGTACAGATCGTTAGATCGTTTTTAAGGCTTTAATATTGGAATTATGAATCGATTGTACTACCAACGCAATGTTTTTACCCATAACATATGCACGAGATGGATGAGAAAACTTACATAATCTTTATACAATACTATGGGTAAGGAAAAACCCTATAAGTTTCGAGAGACACCAAAAACGGGTCTCACAAAGAGTTATACCAAAAGATTTTAGTAGGTACTCTCAATTAAAACAATTAAAACATCTANACACCAAAAACGGGTCTCACAAAGAGTTATACCAAAAGATTATAGTAGGTAAGTACTCTCAATTAAAACAATTTAGACATCTACATTTTAAAACTTGAATTAAATTTGGAAAATATATTGTAGACTTTGAAGATGACCTCATAACTTGTAGCTGCAATCTACAAATTTCCCAAGAGTTTTGTTAAAGTTCGAATTGATTGCTAATGCAGTAAAAAATATATCCTAAAAACAACCTAATATTTGTAGCCCTATTAGTTATTATTTTATTTATTTCCGGTAACCAACATTTATAGGCAAAAACCCAAATAATGATACATGTTTACATGAATTATAGGCTTCCCAGCTAGTAGGGAAATGCTTTCAATTTGGTTTTCCGTGACACGAACACTTTCCGGCCGTGCACTGGCTTGTGGCCTTATGTGCACTATTTATGTGCACACACTACACCTATGTACTCCTATGTACTCCACATGCGTATGTATGGATGGAGTCGGGGCGTCCTATATGTGCGCCTATAATTATATGTTTGTATATACACTTTGTATGCTTTTTGCGGTGAGCCCTGAGCATACATGCATAGGTGCGTGTGTGTTTCGGTTTTGGAGGGTAAATACTCGCACACATGATGTACATACATAGGTGTAGTGTGCACACGTCAATTGCTGGAACGACCTCGCCGGGAAAATGGCACTCCCCCGATCGATTTTTCCGAGTTGTGCATGCGCGCTGGAACGCGCTGGAAAGCCGGAGAGCTTGGTGAGCTTGGAGAGCTTGGAGAGCTGGAAAATGAGCTGTCCGGACCCCGAAACCCGATCATGCTACAATTATGTCCCCCACAAACGGCATGTAACACTCGTTCCGTCGAGTTTTGAGTTGCTCGCTGCTGCTCTTTGTGTTGTTGT
Organism: Drosophila ironensis; assembly: GCA_021223825.1. NCBI lineage: Eukaryota > Metazoa > Arthropoda > Insecta > Diptera > Drosophilidae > Drosophila > Drosophila ironensis. The sequence goes on along the minus strand of JAJJHQ010008063.1, from coordinate 2,876,357 downwards.
GGAGCTAGAACATGCAATTATTTTAATGTATTCGGCCTTGGGGCACATGAATGTCAATTGGCTGGCACGTAAGCGCGCCCGCCTTGCCATTAGCTATTAGTTTTTAGATTTTCGTTTTTTTTTTTTTTCTTTTACCCGCGCTCCACGCATCCGAATGCAAAGTGTATCTATGTATCCCACGGATACGTTTCGCACTGCAAATCAGACGCTTTGTATTCCGCTCTGATCGATCTCGATGGCGGGGGCAGGGGGGGGTCACTAATTTGTTATGGTTCAACTTTTTGCCCAGAAATTCAAAGGCAAAGGAAAAGTGCAACTCATTATGCAAATGCATTGCGTCGTTGGTGGCGCATATTTATCTGCTCATTATAAATACATAAAGGCCGGCGGCCCCCGCGTGATGGGCAAATGGCGAGCCTAATTTTAATTGAATCGGTTTTCTCTGATTTGAAATTCAGTTGACATCCGTTTTGGCGCCAAAAATTTGAACTCCCTAAGCGATAGCTATCGTAAAGAGGGGCATAGCAGTGGGCTTTTGTCTGCTTGCCGAGTTCAACCAGGTGGCAGCTCTGCATGGGAATTTAAAAATGAAGTTTTGCCACATTTATAATTTATATTAAATTCAGATTTTTCATTTATTTCCTCTATAAAATGTCCTTGATAGCAATTCTGGTGCATTTTTTTTGGCGCACCTGGCTTGCTGCTTCCAGCTGTTTCCTTGGCAAAAAATCAATATGGCCCAGCACGTGGGTGCAAGCGAGACAACCGGCTAGGCAAAGCGGCGAGGCAGAGAAGTGCCGATAAGGAGTTGCCACCTGTTGGCAAATTGCCAGGAAAAACTCACTTTACTCAAAGTACAACAATTTTTAAGCCTTACAGGTTAATTAAAACGAATAATTAGGAGATAAGTAAGCTGTGACCAAGCAACGAGCACGCGTTTCGCCTGTTTGGAAGTGGCCCCACCGCATTCCGGCGATCTGGCAGCCCCGGCTCACGAAAATGGCGAACACGAAGTGGCAAAGAGGAACGCCGAGAATGTGGAACGAAGAGCTGGAAAAAGCAATTATTATTTGAAATTCCCTTTTGGCCGACAAATTCCTCTCGCCCCGTCTTTTGCCGTTTCGTGTGCGCGGTGCGTGGTTGCTAGAAAAGATTCGCGAATAGCGTGCCCGAAGCGCAAAAGCGCCAATATCGCCGCAACGGTAAAAATGGAGCGGCCAAAGTGCAGCGAAGGCACGAATGCAGATCTAAAGAGCATGCAGAATAAATTATAAAGCTCTAGCGCCTTCGCCTCCGCCACCGCCTCCCTCGCCCCCCCTCCTGTGCTTTGCAATTTGCGAATTATGAAAAACCAATCGCCTTCCGTTTTTTTCGGGCTGCGCGCGTGCCTGTGTGCGTGTGCGGGCGAGTGTGCGTGAAAAAATTAACAAAAAGAAGAGAGAGAGAGAGAGAGAAAAAAACGAAAACGAAGAAACGCAAAAACGGAACGTAAGAGGCGCAGGCACACAGAGAAAAACAATAAGCCGTGCAAAGTGGCGGTAAATACGCGTGCGAAGTGAGTGGAATGCAAGTAAAGTAAAGCAGAAAAGTAAGAAAAGTAAAGCGATCAAAACAAGCGAAAAACTAGAAAAACAACACGGCAAACGTAATACGTAAGGCGGCAAATACGTTGATACACCCACACACACGCGTGGCATGCGTGTGCGAGAGCGGGCAATTATGCAAAAAGAGCAACAATTTCAGTGGCTAAGTGCAAGCAGCACACAACGCATATAAATAGAAAAAAAAAAAAAAGGTAAGCCCACCGAGTGCAGCAAACTAAAAATAAGAGCAAAACCTTTCAATTGGCTTCAATTGGCAAATGCATTTGCATTGCATTACATTCCATTCCCCACTCCTCCTCCTCCTCCTCCTCCTCCCTCTTCCCTCTCCCCTCTCCCTTCCCTCTCCTCTGGCTCACTCTCCTCGCCCATTGCGCTGTGCAAGCTTTGCGACGAACAAGAACAATAATAATCAAAACAAAAATGTTTAAAATCCATTTTCTTTCGCCTCTCCTTCACCCACCGTCCACACTCATTTCGCACAGCGCGCTGTCATTTGTCTTGCGCCCCCTCCACCTTCCACTTCTTCCTCCCCCCTCGCCACCTTCTCTCGCACACTTGCGCGCCACCCACAAAAGCAACGTGAGCCAAACAGCTGTCTCGCTTGCTCGTCCACAACACCGACCGCGGGCGAAAAAGAACCACGAAGAGACGCAACGAAAACGAAGTTGCCTCAAAACGCAACAGTGGGACCAAATGCACCAGGCACAGTGGTCAAGGGCCGTAGGCAAAATCTCCTTGAAACCACTTGAAATATTTATATTTTGACTACAAATTCATTCTCCCCAAAAATTAAAAAAGCTAGAAATTGTTATTTTTTGGACCAAATTCCAAGCATAGTAGTTCTAGGAATAACGAATTTAATTTAATAAACTACCATAAATAATTATATTTTGATTCAAAATTCATTCTGCCAAACAATTATTTTCCATGTTATTTTTGCCATTAAAATTGATAGAAAACAGAACAGTGCTCCTACTATAAATAAATATATTTTGATTCCAAATTCATTTTCCACAACAATTATATTTTCATAATTTTAAGCAATTTAAATTGCTAGAAAATGGATTATTAATTGTTACCAAATTCCAAGCACATTGGTCCCAGGGATAGCCCAATTTGACTTTAAATAATTATATTTAGTTTATAAATGTATTTTCGTCATGAATTGCAATTTATATTGCTAGGCAATACATTATTTTTTGGGACGCAGTTTCAATAACAATTGTCAAATAAACTAAATGGAGGCATATTTTCAAATGAAACCGAAATTTTAAAATCTTTGGTTCAAGATACAACTAAAAACTCAAGTATTGATATTTCTTCAAACACATTTCGATTCGGAACGCTATTAAATAAAAATACATTCTAAAATGGATACCAAAACTATGAATAATTTCCAAAATCAACAAATGATTCAATTTGTATCCCATTTTTGCCTCCTGTGGTCAAATGGAAAACAAAACCGTATGAAATCCAATAATGAAATTCTTGTCTTAAATTATTTCACATTAAAACTCCTGTATCCTGCCGTAGAATGGTTATAATATAAATACAAGCCTAACGGAATAATCGAGAATAAATCTATTTATCATAAAGTCTTTTTAACCATTTATATCTATGTAGTACCACTAAATGTTCTAGTCAACTTAAAAATACGTTATTCAGGTTGAACTATTTAATAAAAAATGGTACACATAAATTAATAAAGAATGTAAATGTGTGAGGAAAACGCTGGTTCATATCGCTTTGGGTTACAAACTCATATGACTTTCCCCCTACATATTTAAATAATTTGATAATGGGCGGGTAATTTGGATTCCAGAGCGTTGTCACGCAAGCAATTACTGATTAGTCGGGTGGATTACAAATGCAGAGCAGTGTGATAACCTGTTGGGAGGCGTACTATTATATTTTGTACCCAATTACTAGCAGAAACAGCAACAATTAAATTCGATAACTTTTTTAACTTGTAAGCCCTAAAAGTTTCCCTTTGAATCTCCACCTTTGTTTTTAGTTTTGCACAAAATGTACTTTTTTTAGTGCTTCAAAGTTCGAGCAGGTCACACTCCAACTCACGCTTTATGTACCGTTTCCGCGAGAGTGTGATAATGTTCTACTGCCTACAAGTTAGTTGGAGTGTACACAAGGGGGAATATCAAATAGTAGGAATTATATAGTGCCATAGGAATTTGCATTTTGGCAGCCAAAACGGAAAAAAACGCGAATGGGGAGGCAGCAGGGGCTCCAAAAGGCGGCAGCTGCATGTGCGCGAGCGAGGGGGACAGCCTTAGTAAAAACAAAAGGAATAAACGTGGGCATGGGGACTAGTGAAGAAATCAAAAAGTGTGGAAATAAAGGAACTGAATAACAACAAATAGGCCGCTTAATGTGCGATTGGTGATAAGCTCTTTAAGAGAGAGAGTAAACTTTGTGCGAGCAGAGCGAGCGAGGGAGAGAGCCTTGTTTTTTGAGTGGGCGGCAGAGCTTTCTTATTCCTTTTCACCCGTTTTTTCTTGACGCCGTTTTGTTTTGATTTCGAATTCCCCATTTTGGGCGCCTTTAAATCGAGAGCAAAATTACAGTTACAGTCAAACTTCAGTAAATCAAAATCTTTTAATTTTTGAAACACTTGTACAATTAAAAGATATAATATTTGTTTTTAAATTTGTAATTTTTTATCTGTCTTATGACATTAAACAAAATCAAGTAACTAATAAGAATACAATAAAATTTCAACTAACTTCTATGTGAATTATTTGGCTTTTTTAACTTAAAAACGATGAGATACATCTTAAAAGATATATGTACATCTTTTTAATCACTTAATATCCAAGAGAGACAATATGATAATGTATGAAAGCATACTGGTTAATAATATATAAATGAATTATTCGTTTTTGTAAGAATCTAATCTAAACTTCCAGCTAAATTTGTATGCCGAATGAATTTGAAAAATCAATTAGTGTTAAACAAATCAACTTGATCCTAAAACGCAACTTATACTCAAAATGTATAGCATTTCATATTACCTGTAGTTTTATTGGTATTTTAAAATTAAATTTGTATATAAAATAAAACAAACTTCTGCATATACATAAGTTGGACCTTTAGTTTGGTATAAATTTCGAAAGTTGAAAGTAAACAACATTTTACAAAATTGAGAATATTTAAGCCAAGCGGAAATATCTATATATTCATTTCTGTATATTGTGTACAGTGCTTCCCTGTACTTAGTTTGACCTGACACTTGAAATCCCTCAGAAAGCAATATTTCCCAGGCTTTTGTACTCTGTTCGCTGTCAGTTGAGCTTTGGTTGCTTTGGAATAAACTTGCGGTTGCATTTTAACCTCCTCCTCCCTGGAAGTTGCAAGTCCAAAGTTGCTTTGTTGCCCGTCTCTCTCGCACTTACTCAACTCATTCCTTGCCCCTACCTCCCTCTCACACCCTTGAACCTTGTGTTGCATTATTTGCAGGGCAAGTTGCCCCATCGAGCATCCTTTCAGCATTCCTATTACTCGTTTTTTATTTGCTTTTTTGACAATACCCCAGCCCCTCATGGAACTAGCGAAAACAACTCGTAGGCCAGCAGCACCCAATACGTGCCATTGAAAAAAGACGTTTCACTGAAACTGGTTTCTGTTTCGGTTTCGCATAGGTTTCGGTTTTGGTTTTGGTTGTGGCTTTTCTTCCTTCGAGCTGGGCGCTGCATTTTACATGAAAATGTGCAAAAAGCTAAACCCATTCGGGAGTTGTCTAGACTCGGGCAAACAAGTTAAGGAATTATGCTAAAATACCCAATAACATGCTTGAAATAGGTGCTATATAATGCTAGGATTATCAAAAAGTAAAAAAAAAATATTAAAGAAGAGGAATTTAATGATAATTTATATTTACATTTGTTGTATTCTTTAAAGATTGTAGGGATATTCTTATAATTATGCTAGTATACCCNCATGTAATGTTAGGATTATCAAAAGGTTATTACCTTAAGCTTAAGACCTCTTTAGGTTAAGGATAAGAAGAGGTCCCTACAGGAATTCAAATATAACTTATACTTACATTTGTTGTATGTTTTTTAAGATTGTAGCGATATGCTTAAAATAAGAGTATATTCTATTGGCTATAACCTTTTGTTTACCTTTGGGGAAGTATTTACTATAGAATTCCCTGCTGACGTTATATACCTAGAAGTCGGCTTAAAATGGGTGTTAAAATTGTAACACTAGGATTACGATTACTTTCAATGCATAGTTAAGGTGGTTTAAAAAAGAAGTTCCTAAAGGAATTCCAGGATTATGTATGCATATGTCGTATTCTTCTAAGATTATAAAGATATCTCATCATAATCCTAGTATTTTATTTTGGCTATAACCTTGTTTTACCTCTCTAGGTCCCTTACAGACTTCATAGTTCCTTCCAGACTTCATACAGAATAGTAGTCTTGAAATAGGTGCAAAGATTATACTACTAGAATTACGAAAAAGTACAAACTTATAATTCTTAATTAAATTGTTCCTTTCAGATACTTTATAGGTTTTTTATTCTTTTGAGGTTATATAGACATTCTGATAATAATCCTAGTAGTATACTATGAGTCCTAACCCCTCTTTTACCTCTCTGAAAGTATGTACAAAAGAATGCCTTTCAGATTATATTTTTCAGTTTGTTTGCATTAGTTAAGCTTAGCCCGGGGACTTACATATTTATTGGCTTTGTCTCACCTTTGGATTGTGCTGCCTGTCGGCCACGCCCCCCGCCCCAGTGCCTCCCTATTCGCTCACTCATTTCACTGCGTTTCGTCGGCAAAGCTCTCAACACAATGGCCGGGCCGACTCCTTTTTTATTGCATCTGCAACATGTGGTTGTGTTGGCGGCCCTGCTGCTGCAATCCCTGCTCAGTTGCATCGGGAACGGCATTTGGCCCAGAGCTGCAACCGCACCACTTGCTCTATTGATTGATTTCCCTCCAAGCCGCCCAGCTAACCGCATTTTCACGCTTTTCCATTTGTTTCGCCGACAGGACACGCACCACAGCTTGGAGCCCTTGACGTGTTGAACACGTCACTGCGGCAGCAGCAGCAGCAGCAGTAGCAACAGCAACAGAAATTGCTAAACAACAAAGCCACGACCGACCACCAATAAATTAAAAACAGGAATTCCAAAAGGGGACGCACAGCGCGAAACACATCCATTAAAATGGCGGCCGTGCGAGGACATCAGTACTTCAGCCTGCGATGGAACAATTACCAGAACACAATGACATCCGTGTTCCAGCAATTGCGCGAGGATCAGTCCTTTGTGGATGTCACCCTGTCCTGCGAGCACGGCTCCCTCAAGGCCCACAAGGTGAGTATTTATTGGATAACTCTTTCCTACCTCCTATGCTAATTGGAACTATTGCCTCCTTCCAGGTTGTCCTGTCCGCCTGCTCGACGTATTTCCAGAAGCTTCTGCTCGAGAATCCGTGCAAGCATCCCACGATCATCCTGCCCGCCGACATCATCTTCACGGACCTGAAAACGATCATTGATTTCGTATATCGCGGAGAAATCGATGTCACAGAATCAGAACTCCAGGTGAGTGCTGGTTTATATATATTTTAGTAAATATTGGAACTACTAGAGGTGCAGTGATAACTCCCTAAAGTAGTTTCAGGAGGAGTTTAAAATAAGCTAGAAGAAATGTACAAATCGCAGTGACCTTTAAATTTCTATAGCTACTAGATAGGTTCCCTGAGGTATCCACTAAAATTGCTGCATTCAAGACTTATTTTATCGAGTAATTTAGGCGATAGCAAATACTCAACTCAATTATACCTCTATGATTATGATAGGTGCCCTGAATTACCCATTAATATTGTTACTTTTAAGACTTATTTGTTCAAACAATGTGAATCAGTCGAATTCTTGGAGTAACTTTCCCAGATAGACCCAAAAAAATACGTATAGGTAATTTTAGTGGTACAATTTTATGTTATTTAGACCCGCTATCCATTAAAAGTTCGATTTTTATGGAATACCATTTATCTGAGGGCCTTTGAGAGCTATTTTTATTGTCTGTGGAGTAAACAATCTTTTCCCCATGAATCCAGCAAATCTTTGTTGTGCGGCTCTTTTTAACGATAAGATAACTCGCAGGAAAAGTCTATATATAGGGCCCTCAATCATTGATTTTCTGAGAATATGCGGAAGAATGTATCTAAAGAATCTAAACTGCATAGAACCTATAAAATTAGATAATACAACAAAGCAAATTGTTCACTAAAGTGAAACGCCAGAGAAGAGATGTCGATTGATTGATTTATTCTTAAAATAGAATCAATCTATGGTATAATTGATTCTCCAAACACAAAGCCTGTTGCTTATCGTTCAAGCGAATTAAACTGCTCGGCAGTTATGAAACACACTGTATCCGCAATTACCACCTCCTAATCGGTGTGTCAACAAACAAAACATCTAGCTAGCCAAACCACGAATATTGTTCTTTTTTAAATTGAACAACACACAAATGTGTGTACATAGCGAAGCGGTGCGGGCACAATTACCGTCAGGGTCGTTGTTGTTATCTGGGCGCAGTTTCCCCCTTTTTCCGCCGATCCATCCCGGGCTCCTCCTCACCCCTTTCGTCCGTATCTATCTGAATGCCACCCACTGGAACCTGCCAAGCTGTTACACAGCCAGAAGTGATCCCAAATTGGTGACATTTAAACGATTTTCGGGATATTCAAAATATTATAACTACGTCTAAGAATGTTAAAATGAAATATCAGTTAAGTAAATCGAATTTCGCTAATAGTTGCTACGCTTCTATCAAGCAAAAGTTACGTCCCATCTAAAAACAGACTATTTTAACTGATATATAAAATATACCCATAAATATACAAGGAACTGTAGACCGACAAAGTTCTGAATTCAATAATATCTTGAAAACCCAAGAATATGAAAACCCCATATGAATAAGACCCATATAATCGATACACAGAGTGATTTTATCATCTCTAGAGGGACACTTCAGATATATTTTATAGATCTATAATATATATAGAAATATAGAAAGGGTAAAGTACCTTGGAACATAGGTACTTTAAGAATAGGAAAATGTTCGATGATATATGATATTTTTACTGATATTAAACTATTAAGGATCTAAGAACAAAGTTATACCTCAAATAGTAGCTTGGAAACACTTGCAAATATCCAAAAATGTGTGTGAAATGGGTTATTTATGGGTCAAATTTATAATAATGTATTTGCTATTCCTAATTATCCTTAAATGGCTTTGTGTTTTGTGTCAGTGCATCAACGTGCCGATGCTTGGGCTGCCCTGCATTTGACGACAACGCCCATTGTAATTGTCATTTGTGTGCTTCATTAACTCTTGTTGTTGACGACTGCTCTGGGGCATCGTCGCACATACTATACAGATATGTTTATATAGTAGTACCTCTGCGCCGCAGCCATTTATCGGTGAAATATATGCGAAGTTGTTGCCGTATCTATTGATTCAGAATGCCCGGCGAGGCACCTATCGCAGCCAGTTGTTGCCGCAATTGGTAATTAATATTGATTTAAATGCTCGCCTCTCCAGGGCCTTGCGAATATATCGATTGATTTCAATAATTAGCCGCATAGGTCAACGGGGTTTCAGCGTTATTTCCAGCGAAACCCTAAATGGGCGTACCAGTGGTAGTTTGTTTGTTTGTTGTTTAGCTTGTGCAACTGAAAGTATTTCCGTACCAAAGATATTGATGTTCAACTTGGTGAGAATTTGATTGAATTTTAATAGAAAATCTTCGATTCGTTGGATCTACTTATATTTTAACAAAGGTTTTTTCGGAACCTAAAGGATTTAAGGGAATTCTTTTGATCTAGATGGGCATACCTATATTATTTCGATGTAGATGGATCTCCCTATATTTCAACTATAAGGAGTTAAAGGTACTATGACGAACTACCTATATTTTAACCAAGTTTTACGCAACCTAAAAGATTTAAAGGAATTATTTCGATTTAGGATAGATCTACCTATATTTTAACCAAGTATTTTAGGAACTTAAAGGTTTTAATTTATGGATCTCTCTATATTTTTATCAAGTTTTTTCGTAACTAAAAGGGTTTACGGGAACTATTTCGAAGGGTTACAAGTTAGGAAGGTAATATCCAATTGACTTCCATGGTAAATCGAAATTCTACACATAAAAACATTAAGAATTGATACTTTAATACATTTGAGATTTTGAGTTCACTTTGTGATAATTATTAAGGAATTGTCAGCTTTATAGCCTATGATTTTATTCAATACTTATATTAAATATTTAAAATTATGCTTAAATTAACCTGAATAATATTNCTTAACTTAACCTGAATAATAATTGCTTAACGAAATTTTATAAATTTCTCGACTTTTTTAAATAGACTTTTATTATTTTACAATTATAAAATAAAATAATTTGAAGTGCCTACTTAATAGGCAATTTTAAACAAATTAAATATATTTTGCAAAAATTTAAATTTTTCTTAAAAAAATAAAATTACCAACAATATGGGTTAAATTGTATTATTTTTTTAAATTTTTTAATATTTAAATTTTATAAATAAATTTAAAATTTGCGTAGTATTTTGGTATTTTTAATTTTTAAGTTTGTTGTTACCTCAACTTATATTACAAACAAATCAAAAATTAGAAATCGAAAATACAGAATATCTGGGTCTGTTAAGTGTTAACATTAACTCATTTAAGCAGCAACCGCCTTTAGCCGGGACAGCCACCACATTACAGCGCCGTCCGCGCCGAACAGTGGCGGTCGCCTTCAGTCACTACGCTTCCGTTCACTCTTTCTTCCTGCTTCCCCCTCCCCCTTCAGCGTCCTATGGCTGCCCAACGAGCAAATAAATGCGCTCAAGTCGCTGCTGGGGGAAAAAAAAGTGACTCAAGCTGACGCAACACTCAAACGGCGGTCCAGGTCCCGTTCCACCCCCAACCACGCTCTCCCGCTCGCACACACACACAGCCCCACAAGATACTTCCTCTTGTCCCACACCTCCTCCTCCTCCTCCTCCTCCTCCTTCTTCTTGTTCTTGCGGCGACGGGCAGACGACGACTTCCCATTCATGCCGCCTGCTGCTCCTCCTGCTCCTCCTTCTTCCGCCTTCCACCTTCCGCTCGCCCGTCGCTCTTTCTCTTTCGCTGCTCTTGTTGTTTTTGTCACAGACGTGCGCTCCATTTTTATATTTTCGCTGCAAAAGTTTTGCCGGCCATCTGTGATAGTCCCCCCGCCCCCCTGCAATTTCCACAAGTTGCCGATTTTTTCGGGCTCCTATTTCGTGGTGTGTGTGCAAGGGAGAGGGCTGGAGGGGGAGCTTACAACTATGTATGTGTGTGTGTGTGTGTTTGTGTTGCTTGTATCTCTTTCGTTGTCGCCGTTGTTTCTGCACATGTTCTTGGAGTTTCCTACTGCTCCTTCTCCACCTTTGCCACCTACTCCCCCTCCCTCCCCTCCCCGCCCCCACTTTATGTATTAAAACTTTTTTCGCCCATTTTTATTTTGCGCTTCGCAGCCGGCGCTGGTGTTGTTGCTTTTGTTGTATTTGCCCTTGTACTTTTGTATGTTTTTGCTTCATCGTCGGCGACCGCAACTTCGCTCCGCGCGCGTGTATGTGTGTGTGTGTGTGTGTGTCTGTGTTGGAGCTTTGACGTTGACGTCGTCTTTGGCTTGGTGCGTATTTTGGCTTTACTTTTATTTCTTTATTTTTCGTCCGTGTGGTGGCCCCCTTTTCATTTTTTTCTTTCTTCTTCTTCCTTTTCATTTTTTTTATGTTTTTGGCGCGTCCGACTCGCCTTGAAAAATTTGTATGGCTGCGATGGGCGAGTGGACTTCAGATGGGCAAGCTTGTGGAGAAATGGGTGGGTGAGGGGGAGTGAGGGGAAATGGAAATAACGGGGAGTGGGGAAGCGCCGCCAACTTTCGGCACCCAACTTTCGGCCATGTGCAGCGAAGTGTTCCCGTTGAATCAAAAAAAAATGTGTTTTCCCAAAGTTACACTACACTCTCCGTGGGGCCGGCCAAGGAAATGAGTTCTTATTGAAAGTTTATAAACTATGTGCATAAATGAATTACAAAGTCAGCTTAATTAGTTAAATTAAAGCTCGACAAAGTAGGGTCTTACTTTAAAAAGGCTCAAAGTTTCGCTTCGGGGGGCCAACACAACTTTTTGCACAATAAACAAAGGAAGCCGGTCTTTTGTACATTTAAATTGTCAAAAAAAAACAGTTTAAATTGAATGCAAATACATTTTTAAATTGAATACAAATTTCTCTTTTAAACTTTTTAGTTAGCCGCTAAAACAAATTAAAGTTTAAAGCGGTCAAACAATTTTTTTTGTTTTATTACCATTAAACTTTAACGAAATTTTAATATCTATTTTTACCAGCAAAGAATTGAATCCATCAAACATTTTACATGTTTATTTAAGCTAAGGAAATTAAAATTCTTCAGATGTAATTTTAACAATACCATCAACTCCTTCTTATTAAGAGTCTCAAAACCTTATTTATTATTGTTATTATTTATTTATTATAAGCAACTTGTAATTCCTAAAATAATAATAGCAATACCATTAACTTCTTCTTTATAATAGTTAACACCCTCAAAACCCTAGTTAAATAGGGATAAAACATTTTCCTTATTAAAACACAATTTTGTTAAAGAAGCTTCCACTAAATTCTTATGGTTTTATTCAAATTTATAATTACAATTTTTAAAATTTCAATAAATCACTAAACTTATCAGTAGCCCAAAAAAGAGTGCCCAGAACTTTTTGCAAAACCGCTTGACCCAAAAGCCCGGCTGGTTGGTGGTTCTGCGTTTATTTTATGCCCCCCAAATTGGTGGGGGGCCCCGCAATGCATTCGCAATGCATTAAAAAACAATTAGGAATTCTTTGTATGCGGTTTGAGTTCACCCCAAAAAAATGCCGAACACCAAGAAGCAATTCCTTGCACTTGTATGCAGGGGGGGATTGCCGTCTCCCTCGCACGCCTGACCCCGGCGTTGCCACTCTTCCCGCTTTATGCTTTGCTTTTTTTTTTCTTTTTTATTTTTTTTGTTATTTGGGGTTAAGCTCAGATTCGATTTTCGCTAAGCGTTAATTAATGCTGGCGCTGCTTTAATGCTTTTAGCCATCGTGGTCAGCTAGTGGAATACATGCAAAGATGATTTAGTGCTCCTCCCCTTCCCCTTCCCCCCCGCCCCTGCCCCTTTGAAATGCATGTGTCTGCCACGCCATGTGCTTTGGTTATATTTATTGCTATGTATTTTTTTCGCTTTTTTTCTTATTTTTTTTTTGCTGCATGCCAACACTTGAGGGTCTTCCCAATGCGTCGGGCCAACCCCTGCCCCCTTTTGCCTTCCCCCTGCTTTCCTGCTTTGGCCTCATTGCATGTGTTGCCCCCCCTACACCTCTCAGGCTCGCACTTCCCACGCTTCACTCTCCTCTTCACCTTTATCTTTGGCCAACTATGTGAGCAGCTGAAACTGACACAAGCACACGGGCGCGACAGAGACAGAGCAGCTCGAGGAGGCAAGGTGGACATTCAGTTAATGGGGTGGCCACTCTCTCCCACTCCCACTCCCAGTCCCACTCCTTCACCCTACTCCCATTGCCGGTCCCACTTCCGCGCACCCTTTTGGGCGGGGGGGAGGTGGGGTGTGTGCCGTCTCTGTCTGAAGCACTTGGCTTGCATTTTTTCCGATTTTTTCTTTCGTTCTTTCTTGCAAACAATTTTTATTTTTCTGTGCAGAATTACTTTTTTTCTTTTTCTTTTCTCCGCTGTGTGGTGGCTCTCTGAGCATTTTTTTTGCGCCCCACGGCACGTCGCCAATGTGTCTCAGTATGGGTGCGTGCGAGCGAAAGAGAGAGAGCGAGCAAGCGAGAAAGCGAGCGCTGGGCTTTGGGCTTGCAACTTTGAACTTTTCGAAGGAAACGGACCAACGAGCATTGTCGAAGGGGGGAGGTGAAGAAATAAAAGAAAAAATCGAAATTGAGTGAAGCGCAAGGAAAAAATTTTTTGCTTGCCCCTGCTTGCGAGTGTGTGTTGTGTGTGTCTGTGCGCGAGTACCCCCAACAATGGCCGCTACTCACACAGAGATAGCCCCCATACACTTTCGTTCTCAGTCCAAGTCGAAGCCTTGCCGCCCCAAGCTCTCCTTCCCCACATACCCGCGCCACCCCCCTTGGCAACCACCCATTTCGTGGGACGACGCTGCGTCTGTCCAGTTCCATCACGATTTTTTTTCCTGTTCAGCTCTTCGTCCTGCTTCTTGTCTTCGGATTCGCCTAGCAGCGCCAGTTCGCCTTCGTGCCCCACTCCCCCTGTCTTGCCGATTTTTTTTCCCATTGTTGTTGTTGGCCGGAGAGCACAATTTTTTCTGCGGCTCACGAAACGTGCATTGTTTTTGCCGCACAGTGGGGATAGTCAGGTGATTGGACTCTTAAATTTAAATACATACGAGTATATGATTTGCAGTTTTTAGGAAACAATTATTATTCCAAAAGGTGAAGTTGAGAGCATAAAGATTTGTATAATGTGTGTGAACTAAGCACAAATTGCTTTGAATTGCTTGCGGAAGCTACAAGGCCAAAGGAATTGAAAACTAACTTTTCCCGGTTGACTGAGATTGCTAGCCCTCATCCTGGGCAGTTTCCAATTAGGACCGCACTGAATTCCGCCGGTTGCCTAGCTGACCGGCTCGAATTTCCAATTCATTCACGAGATGTCCACACCCAGTTTTACATCCATGTTGCTTGTTCTCGCTTATGGCCATCCTCAACTAACAGTAGCAACAACATCCTGACCGTTCATCAATTGCTGCACTATTTCCCGTAGTTTTTTTTTCTTTATTCGCTGCTCATCTGTTTCATTGTTTTTGCTGCCGGATTCTGGGGAAGATGGGGCAAATGTCTACGCGACACCCAAACACAAATCATGGCCAAGAGTATGGGGAAATTCATCTCCAGTTAATGGGCGTCGCGAGTCGGAAGCCGCCTGAGTTTGAGTTTGAGTCGGATCCTGGTGGATCCCCCTCCTTGGGGTCATGGGGATGGATGTACTGGTCAGTTCGGTGGTCAGTTTCTAAGGGTGCTATATACTGCGGCAGCCCCTATGTATTGCTTGCTTACTAGTTGTCTTCTTTCCACCTCCCCCTAGCTACACACACACACACACCGGCAAGTTGGTAAGAAATGGGCGCTCATCAATAATGCAAATTGTTTTCGAGCGCCTTTTTTGCCGTTGCGGCCCACTGTGCGCGTGTTGTGCCGCAATTTTTTTCCACCGCTTTCTTGCCCACAGTTGGTGTTGTTGTTGTTGTCAGTTGGCGCTCAGGCTCAAAGTTTCTTCTCATTTTTTTCAACCTCGCCTGCTGCCTGCCTGCTGCTTGAGCACTTTTCTGAGCTCGCGTGTGTACCGCTGTATGTGTGCGTGTGTCTGTGTGAGTTGCGGCTTGTGCTTATGTTTTATTTTTTCGTCATCTCTTCTCGGTGGATTTTTTTTGCCGTTGTTGTTTTCTTTTCCCTTTTCCTTTTTTTTTGTTTTTTTTTTATGTGCAGAGAGCGCCGCTGCTGCTCAGCCGCTCTGCCGCTGCTCTGCATTTTTTTCCGATGGCGACCGATTTTTTCGCCACCGCTATATGCCCTGGCCGGTGTAGGTGTGTGTGTGTGTGTGCGAGTGTGCTTTTGCTCCTTGCTTTTGCTAATCGCTGGCGTTGTCGTCTTTTGGCATCATTCTTTTTATTTGTAATTCGGTTCATCATCATCGTTCATCGTTCTGTCGCACGTATGTAACTGTCTCTCTCTCGGACTCTCCTCTGCGTGTGTGTGTGTGTGTGTGTGTGTGTGGCGTCGCCGCTGCTGGCTTTCTTGTGNTTTTTTTTTGTTTATTTTTTTTTTTTTTTTTGTTCCGCCCGCCGCCGTCGCCGCCGCCGCCTTCTGCTCCTCCTGCCTTTGCCTTTGCCTTGTGCTTCTTCTTCGTCTTCTGGGCTCTGCAGCGGCAACGGCAGCGGCAGCGGCGACGGCGGCGGCGACGACGACGACGACGGTCAATGCTGCTTGCTTCTGCTTTCTGCTTTGCCAGCCATCAGACAACATTTGTGTTTGTGCTCGGTGGGTCTCGCGCTTTCGATCTCTCGGAGGTCCGTATCCCAAAACGGTAACGGAATTGGAAGCGGACACGGGCACGGGTACGGGTACGGCCGCGGTACCCCAACTCGACTGCCGTAATAATTTTGGCCGCGCAATCCTCCGAAAGAAACCAGTGCTCCATTCTCCATCAAATCAACAGAAAATTTTACATATTGAGCCGCTCACGTGTCGCGGTCCCACCTGATACCGTTATTTGTGTGCTTTTGGCGCCTCGCTAGCGAAAAATCAAAGTCAGACAGCTTTAGCCGGCTGCAGACGCATAAAAAATTCAAGCTGGCGAAACAACAACAAAAAAAAAAAAAAAATAACCAACGGGAGAAGAAACGAAAAAGAAAAGAAAAGAAAAGCTTTACGTTTTGCATTACGTAGTAAACGGCATTCCCTCGCACAAACACACACACACACACAGCCACATATACGCAAGCAAACAGGCGTCAAACACATGTCGCCATGTGCATGTGTGCGTGTGCTTTTTGAGTGGCGTACTGTAAATGTGTTTGTGTGTGTGTGTGCCCCGGTGCATTTTATGATTATTTTTTATACAATATTTCGCGCGTATTTACTTTATGTGCATTCGCCTTTGGTCGCGTTATTCGCGTGCTTCGCTTTCGGTTTATTGAACTAGGCGGCGCAAGAATGTGTCGTACCGCGCTCCCCTCTTTGCCGGCTCCCCTCTTTGTCGTTTCATTCATTGAAATCAGTTTCCCTTTTTAGCATCTTCCAAAGCAGCCATCACGCCGAGCCCCACGTGTTGATAAACAAAAGCAAATAGCAAATAGCAAAAAAAAAACCGAAGAATAAACGAAGACAATAAACAAGAATTGCAGCAAACATCGCACCCACTCTCCATATTTCTCTCTCTCTCAGCCACACAACGATTGCGTCCCATTCGAAAAAATAATAATCATTGAAATTATTCACACTCACACTCACACACATACACAATATCTGTATAATTTTCTCTAATTTGTTTGGGTAAAAACAGTTTTTTGTATGAAATTGATTCCGTCACGTCGTCTACTACAATTTGTCATCTCCAACGGCTTTGTTCCCGCAAGGAATTCCACAACTTCAAGGTATGGATCCTACGAATCTTTTTTATCCCTAACGAATTTGGTTGCCTACATTTAGGCGCACTCAGCGCCTCCTTCGCGGGCCACTTTAATTTTCGTATTTCAGTTTCGGTTTTTGGGGCTAGGCCACATAAAATAATGCCATTAATTAGATATACCTACCTACCCAGCGGTCGAAAAACACACCCTCGCACGCAATTAGCGGCCATCAGGGTGACGGCAAAACTGAGACATAACAAGCCAGAAGCTATAACAACAACAAAAAGTACCCAAACGCGTTTTCTTTCACTCGGGGCGCGCCCCAAATGGGCGTAGTTTTTCATTCCGAAGGGCTTACCAGCGATAACCCATGAATGCCTAATTGATTTCCCTAGAAAATTAAATATTTGAGATATGTAACATAGGTGTTCCAGAAACAAATGCAATTTGAAAGTGCAGTTTCTATTCTCCTAGAATCTCTTTTAAACTTTCTCAACAATACAATATTTTAAAGGCTTTTTAACCAAAAATATTCCACAACATTGCTTTATTCGCATCTAAATATTGACTTAAAAACACCTTTAGGTATAACCTTGTTTTGGTTGCTTTTTAAACCAATAAATACTCAAGGGGTTCTCTAAAAAACTGCTAACAATGGGATTATGTGTTCCAGAATCAAATGTCATTTGCAAAGTGGGTAGCTTTTCTTATATTCGAGAGTCTAATTAAAGCTGTTCTACCATCGTTAACACCTTTATGGTCAATTAGATTTGACTCTTTATCTTTCATTATTTTAAAAACTTGGTAACCTTCCTCCAATTTTAGTCTTAAAAATATCTTGGTTTCTTCTAAGAAATAAGCTATCTTGACTTTAAAATGGACTCCATAGCTATTTGACTCCCAGTGCTCCCAAAAACAAAAAGCCGTGAATGTCTCGAACAAAAGGGTTCGGAATTTGATTTCAATGGGCGTAGTTTTCTATTTTAAGTAAAAAAAAACTTGTACTTTATCCCCCTAGAATCCCTAAATTTTGTCAAATAACCAACTAGAAAGATTAGAAAGCACCCCCGCTAATTATATCGAGCAAAAGCAAGGACCTGGCTGGCTTTCCCTCAAATATTCGCAGCTTTAATGCTGTTTGCCAAACTTCAAGTACCGATTTCCACTCGAGCAAATGCTGCCCGGCTCCTGGGCAAAGTTTTCCCAAACGTCCGGCCAATCGATTCTTCCGCCCGTATTGGCGCAGTCCAAGTGCAGTCCGGCAAAAAGTTCACACATCAAACAGCGCAGCTCCAAAGTTCGCCAAGTGGCTAAAACGGACGCAAGCTGCGTACACAAGGGCAAGTCATCGGGAACGGGGGATAAACAAACCAGCGATCGCGAAAAAAGTAACGATGATATAAGAACAAAAGCCTTTCAAATGATAAAGTCCATCTTGGGCACAAGCAACGGCTCTGGGGCGGAGTCGCAGATGTGCACTCTTGAGCACTGCTTGGCAAACTATGACCCAAAACCTCCTGTGCCCCTCCTGCCCTGCTCCGCTGCCACTTGCCCCAATCCCCTTTTAAACCGTTGAGGAAAAAATCGGCTGAGGGCCCCACAAGCTACGTCGACGACGGCGGCGACGATTATGCGCCGGCTTGGCCTCACTTGTGTACAATGGCGGGTTATCAAGTCCAAACAAGCGGCCCGACCATCGGGTCCGGGCCCTTCGCTGATTCCCTCGTCTTGCCCCAGCCCTCCCAAGACACTGCAAAAAATGATAATGATTGGGAGGAAAATTAGTGGCAATAAAATCAATTCTAATGTTGATTTATGGTTTACGAAGTGGAAGGATTCGTGTGGGGATTACTCAAGTCAAAACTCTGGCTTGAGTTTGTTTTAAAGTGATTCTTCTGTTGAATATATTTAAGCAGCGGTGGGTACTCTATAGCTCTTTTAGCTCAACTAATTTGAGAAATAGTTAGAACTTAAATAAAAGATATTTCCAATATCTTGTATTTAGGTTCTTGTATTTATATCTTGTATTTAGCTTCCGTTTTTATAGATGAATTTATATCTCCAGCAGTTTTTGTTTCATTTCAAGAAGTTTGCCAAAGGTGGAAAAGCATCTGAGAAATGGGATCAAAGAGTTTTATCGACTTTTGTGGTTATTGAAGTTTTCATTTGATTAATTTCCAATAACTTGTGTTTAGGGTTAACCACATGGTCTACCTTATAAATTATGAGCAGGAGTATATGATGTTGTATCTTTAAGATAAGGTTGCTTAAGTTTCAACAACCTTAAACTCGAATAGGTCTAAATAATCTTTTGAAATACTTGCATAACTTTTTTCTAAGATTCAAGTCTTGAAGGGAAGTTGAGGAATTCTTGGGTGGTTCCCTAGGATTGTGTCTTGCAGTGTGGGTCGGGTCCGAGGCTCCGACTGCGGTGGCCCTTGCTGTGGGTTGTGTGGTGCGGAGCCAAGAGTGGGTGTTGGGTGCATCTGTTGGGTTTGGGTTGGGGGGCTGGAGGAGGAGGCTGAGCTCGCTCAAGCATTGCTTGCTTATCACAAGCCTATTGAGCGGGCGGCTCTTGTTTTTGCAGCAGAGTTGTCATGAAGGAGGAGCTTGGAGGTTGGGTGGTAAGAGCTTACGGCCCTTACCCCGCCCCGGCCCGCCCCCTGGCTGCGTCACACGCGCACAGTTACAGATAGCAGCAGCGTAATCAGGGTATTTCCGTGCTGTGATTTTTATATTTTTCAATTTGTTCCCTTTTTTTCTGCCCCATTCTGCTGCCCATCCGTCCCGTTTTCACTGGGAGTTTTTACATTTTTCCTTGCATTCATTTGCTACTTCTTAATTTCTTTTTAGTGCTCAAATGAGTGGTGGGTGGTGGAATAAGTGAGGCGGGATGGGAGGTGGGAACCACCGAACCACCCCCAAGGAAAAGGCGAAAATTTACTGAAGAAAATCACAAGAAAATGTAAAACAACTGGACAAGCATTTTCATTTCATTGCCTTTCTTTCATTTGTGCTGCCATTTTTTAAGGGTGCTACGTTTTTTGTCTCCTTCTCACTTGTTCTACCAACGCCTCCCTTCCCTCCCCTCCTGCCTGTTTGTTCTTGGTTTTTTTTTTTAATCGATCGATTGCGACTGTGTTGGAGTCGCCGGACAAAGCAGGGAGCAGAGCACCAACATCCACATCAATCACAGTCAACGGCAGGTCAGCGAAAAAGTATCCAAAAGATTCGCCCCGGGCAATCCTCAAGTCAAATCAGATAATAGAAATAAATAAACTTCTAAGCTCAAATTATGGTCGAAAAAAAGCGCCGAGCAGCTTAAAGTTTACCTCAACGCTAGCAGGTATGCTTTATTTTTGTAGCCCCAGAGTCTGGCGACTCACCCGGTGGAAAAATATGCAAATACCAGATTTATATACCGCCTGGCGGACCGAAGGAAGTGGGGCCCGTTTCTTGGGGATGTTTTCCATGCTTTCTGAATAGTGTCTGTGACATTTTGACAATAATTGCTGGCGATTCTGGCCAGATAACATAAATAATACAAGAATACCTCAGGCAAACCAACCTCTAATATGTCAAGTAAGTTGATGTTTAATGGCTCTGCTGTCAATTGAATATTGGAAATAACTTTATCTGATGGTGCAGTCGAGTGGGAGTTCTGATCCCATGCATTACACCAGCGAAGGGCACAGATTTTCAACTTGGTTTCGATTCCCTTTGTTTCGAGACATTCACATGTTTTTGTACTGGGAGCCAAAAGAGCCAAGGGCTGCCCATGGCTGCGTTACACAATTCCCACTTGGAATTCAAATTTCAAACGATTGCATTTATTTTTTCTTCATCCTTCCGCACAAAGGAGCGAGTGCGAGTGCGAGTGCGGAGCCACCCTTTCTGCACCACCTCACCACCCGAAAAGGAACCCACACCTCCTATACCATTCATTGAACAATGCTATATAATTACATAAAAGTCAGCAGCTTGCTTGGCAGAAAAAAAAGCGCCCGACGGGAAGGAAGCCGAAGAAGAACTCTCATCCCTCGCCCGCCCCATCATTCCCAGTAGTGCTAAATGGAAAAAATGGAAAAATCCCTTGTTTTAATTTCTCCTTTTTTCTTTCATTGTTTTTTTTCTGTGTCGAAGCACACCCAAAAAAAAATAAAACAGAAAATCCGCAAGGAGAAAAATATTCGCCCTGTGCCGCCCACACAACTACTAAATAACCGATTTTTTTTTCGGTACGTTTCCAACTCATCAGCAGTTTTTTTTGCCGTCGATTTCAGCTGGTGTTGTTGTTGCTGCTGTTGTTGTTGGCATTTTGGGTTGGCTTCGGGTTTTTATTTCTCAACTAATCCCACACCTCGTGGAGGAACCATTGGGCACACCCAGTGATTTCGTGATGCCATTCCCTCCCAAAAAGTTCCCCTTTCTCTGGGCTTTTTTTTTCTTCGTCCCTTTCTCGATGGACGTTTTTTTTTTTTTGGCCACGTTTAAACTCTCGTTGTTATTGTTGTTGTTAGCTGCAAGATATAGATTACAATTGTTGTTGTTGGCGCCTGGCCACTGCTCAAAATGGTATATAGTTGATTGTTGTTTGTGTGTGTCAAGCTAGAGGCATATAATATAAAGAAAAGGTTTAAGTTTTGTTGTATTCTCGGGACCGTCCCATTTTCGCCGTGCTTCATTGGACATGAAGCACGGCTCCTCTTACTCCTGCACACCAGTCCAAAAAAAAAGGGTGTCCCTTTATTGAGCTGAGTCCTTGAATCGAAGGAGCCGTAGCCGAGGATCTAGATTCAGCGCATTAAATAAACTGAAAAACAATGACTGGCATTTCAGGGCAAGTATCTAAATCTATGCGAAAATGGCTGAGGAATTTCAGGGCAACTGAGTTGCTTTTACCTAGTGAAGTTGGACGAAAAAGAGTTAGTTTGTAAGGCAATCTGGTTTGGGTACGGAAAGTGTGTTAGAATGTTTGGTAGAGGTCTAGATACTCTCAAAAAATTCCATACGATTTTTAAATACTAAAATTCACATGTTATTAGCCCTTTAAGCCAATGTTTGGGGCTATGATCCTTAAGTTTCCCCTCCCTAAGCTTTACAAAAACCAAAGTCAACCTAATTGAAAGCTCTGCGTAGGTGGAGTTGCCTCCAATCGCCCAACCTGATTTTTTTTAGGTCCTCGAATGGAAGGAGCTATTGATATATATTCAGCACATTTAATAAACTCTAAAGAATTTCACGGCAACTGAGTTGCTTTTTCCTAGTGAAGTTGGACGAAAAAGAGTTAGTTTGTGAGGCAATCTTCAAGGTTTCCTAGATTGGCTACGAAAAATGTGTAAGAATGTTTGGTAGGAGGTCTAGATAGTCTCTAAAAACGTCATAATATTAAAAGTCACAAGTTATCAGCCAATTTAATCAGGCAAACCGATAGTTTCCCCTCCCTTAGCTTCGAAAAAACCAAAGTCAATCGAATTGAAAGCTCTGCGTAGGTGGAGTTGACTTCTTCAATTGCCCATCCCTTTTTTTTTTTAAGGACCATGTTAGTCCATCAATCTGTCACTTTTTTGCGTTGCCTGCTTCTGTGTGGGCGTGGCCGTTTGGCCAGGATAGCGGGGACACTTCATTTGCATTCCGAACACGCCCAGTTGTTGTTTTTTGTGTGAGAAATTGGTCAAAGGATTCGCCCCGAAAACTAGGCAATGAAAAGTTGCGCTGGGATCGGAAAGTAAAGAGCGAAAATTATGAAAAACGAAAGCGGAAAGCCGAAAGCCGACCTGCGGCAATGTTTGAAGTTGTTGAATCAAAATAAAAGCCACGAAAAAAGCGAAAATCAAAGAATCATAACAGACACACACACTGGGGCCTTTGTGGCCCAAAGAAGAAGCAGAAGCAGAAGGCGAAGTAAAAGTAGAAGCATAGAAGCAGCAGAAGCAGAAGACAAACTCCTCATGTGACCGAGCGACCGAGTAATAAAATGCGATGCCGTCGACGCCGGGCGCACAATGTAAATAAAAGTAAAGAGCGTGAAGGGCAAAAGCTGTGTGTGTGGGGGGGAAAGCAAAAGAGCCAAGCAAGAACCAAGGCCACATAACATAACATAAAATAATAATAAAAATGCCGGCCGCTTCAAGCGGCTGATTTCTGTTTCTTTCTATCCCATCCGCATCCGCATCCGTAGCCCCATCTCCGCCGCCCCCATCTCCACTTCCATCTCCATCTCACACACGCGCGCGCGAAAATTCGACTCTTTGCTTTGCTTTCTATCGCCGCGTACTATTTTCGTCAGCCGTCAGCTGAGCTGTTACTTCTTTTACTTTTGCCTTTGCCTTTGCCTTGCCTCTTTTGCTTTCGACCCTGCTTCTTGCCTCTGCTGCTCTCATATGTTTTTCCCCGTTGTCTGCTCGCCTCGCCCCCTTTATTATGTATTTTGATAATGCCCCCCAAACAGCTCGGGGAAACTCCTTGAAACGCCGGCAGCTCCCGCAGACGGCGACAGCTGCGATTTGTTTTCCTTTCTTGCCCTGCTTCCAGCACCTATGCCAATCTTTTTCCCTGCTTCCCCCGCTTTAAGCTTGAATTATTTGCCCTCAACTGAATTTAAATAGGTTACAATTGTATAGCAAATATTACAAAATGCCAGTCTAGGGAGGATATCCTTTAGTTGGATTTAAATTAAAAGATAGAGGGAAAGGAAAGGCTATTGTTAAGTTTTTCCTTGGAAAAGGGTGTACGGTTTCTAATAGCATACAGGAACGCTGAAATTGATGTCATATTACGTATACGCACCGTGGTCCAATCGTACACCCCATTAGGCATAAGTGATGAACAATGTGCAATATGTTTTCACATATAAAAACAATTGTATAATAGAATTTTGAACAACGGCCGGAAATCTGGAGGGATTGTTTCCCAATTTTAAAAGAAATTTGATCTGAATTGGTATCACCTGAGTGTAAATATGTTTTCTAGTCTTACTGGTTAGTCATCTGATTCTAGGTGGTAATAAAGACGGATGAGCAGATGGACGGGCAGACAGACGGACAGAAAGACAAACAAAAAGACGGACGGACAGATGGATAATCAGAAAGACAGATAGAAAGACGATCGAAAAGAAAGACGGACGGACAGGAAGAGGGAGGGATAGAAAGACGAGCGAATAGAAAGGCGGACAGGCAAAAAGATTGACGGACATAACGGACAGAAAGGCGGACAGACAGAAAGACTAAGATATAATGTTAAGGCTATGCTTTGAGGGGAAACCAATATTCTGAAAACCCGGGAAAAACAAAAAAAGGAGAACTATAATATATCCAATTACCTAGCCGCATGCCTAGACGTTAAGGTAGAAACGCCTTGGTGCAAACTTTTTATCAAAGGATAACGACACTAATAACCCTTTTCGGGCGAAACTTGGAGATTTCACAAGGTTTCTGGGGTCCACCGCAACATTTTCTCATTTATCCTGGCACTGCAGTCAAATTAAAAATATGTGGTCTACTTTTGGGTGGCATGCAGCTGAAACAGCAGAATGGCAAACAACAAGAGTATTATTATTGGTAGTAGTGTGGTGTGGTGGAAGACAAAAAAAAGCAAAGAAAAGGCAGTAAAGCAGAGCGAAATGAAGCAGCAGGGAAAGAAATGAAGTGTGGAGAAGAGGGAGGGGGGGAGTGGCGAGGGGAGGCGGCGAAATTCACGAAGCGAGCACAAAGCGAATTTTGAAGAATTTTTAATTAAAATGCAAGGCAGCTCAGGCATCAAGCTTTCGTTTCGTTTCTGTTCGTTTCGTTTGCCCCGTCTTGTTGCTGCAGTTGTAATTCTGTAAACTAAACAAACGAAATAAAGCGGCGAGCATAGGGGAATGGCAAACTCTGCGGTTTTGGCCAAGAGCTGAGCGCGTAAAAGTAGTTAGTAAATTGCAAAAAATAGAGAAGGTAGCTGCAAAAACGGCAACAAAAAACAGCGACCGAAAGAAAGATGCACATATGGACACCTGCAAAATACAGATGTGAGCATCCCAAGCACGTAACCGGAAGTTCACGCAGGCAAAAGTCCACCACGGAAACGGACGTTGCCAATGGAAGGGAGAGAGGCGAAGGAAGAAGCGAGGCTCAGCCTGGACTGGACGTTGGCATTTAAGCCAACATCATTCACAAACATTGGATCCTAGTCCTAGTCCCCCACAAGGGACACAATTCTCCAGGCTCCCTCCAGGCTACCTCCAAGCTACCTCCTGGCTCCCTCCTACTTCCTTTCTCCGCCCGTTTTTTTTCTGTGCTCCTCTTGCTCCTCCTCTGACGTTTCATTTCCGTAACTCAAATGCTGCCCCATGTGTCGCCCCATGTGCATTTGTGTGTGGAGACAGTTTATAGCCCGGGCGAATCTTCATTTACTTCCGCGCCGCCGCATTCTCCGGCTGCTTCTTCGATGCTTTTTGTTTTAGTTTTCCAATTTTTCTTTTTTTTTTTGGTCCGCCAGCAGATATAGCAGTACCAGCATCAGCAGCTACATGCAAAGTGCAATTTTCCCGCTCCCTGGGCCAACTATTCTGCGCCTTAGCTGGGAATGCCAACAGCATCATCAGCACAAGCGGCAGCTGGGCCGGTTTAGAATCCCGGCACTCCGAGAAATTTCAGGAACCAAGGCAGAATAAACCTAATTTATGAATAGGTTCGAAATATGAAGCTTTCCTTGTAAGCTTACTTAACTGATTGGGCTTAAGTGAAGTTTAGCAAACGCTTTCTTAGCTTTCTTTGCAATTTTATAGATTTGGTAGGATCTACGTAAATTGCAATTATAGAATTATAGTAGATTTCAATCTTAAAGCAGAAAATTGAGTTTAATAACCATAATTTTCCAGGAAAGAGCAATAGAGTTGGGAAGCTTTCCTTGTAAGTTTACACATTTTGTAGGGCATAAGTTAAGTATAGAAGATTTCAATCTTAAAGCAAATTATTAGGTTTATTAAACCCAATTTTCGAATAGATTGCAATCGAAATGTGCAGATTTTTGTAGGGCCGAAGTAAAGATTAGGAAATTGTAACCCTTTAGCGAGGTTCCTTAAACCCAATTTTCGAATAATTAGCAATCCAAATCAGCAGCTTTTCGTGTAAACTTGACACATTTAGTTGAATTCAAGGAAGCTCTAAAAGATTTAAGTTCCAGGACAATTTAATTGATAAGCTTGGGCTGCTTTTGGTATTAACTTTTATCGTAAAACCGATAAAATGGTATTTTCCTTGTGTAATCGCGGCGCATGTACGCCAACTGACAATCAATGTTTGGTTTAGCAGAAATTTTCCTTGCAGTTTTTGTTGCAGCAAACTTGAGGGTAAAACAAAACATTGCCAAAGCAACAAAGACAACACACAACAAAAAAAGGAAGAAAATTCTGGATCAAGGGAGGGGAGGGAAAAGGCAATGAAAATGGAAAGAATGGAAGAAAGTCGAAAGAGAGCGGGCGCAAAAAAATGAAATTAATTTCTTTTGTGCTCCGCCGTCGTCGTTCTCGTAGTGAGTCGTCCTGTCCCACAGAAACCACCCAGGATCCCAGTTCACAGCTCCCAGTTCCCAGCTCCTCCTAGCTCCTGGATTCCGGATCCCAGCCAGAAACAGCAACAGAACCAGAACCATAGCCCAACTCCAATGTTCATTTCCGGCAGTCAAACTGCGCGTCCTGCCTGAACTCCCCATCCAATCCACCGGTTTGGTCCTTCAGTGCTGTCCCCCTCCTCCCAGGACTCCTCTGCCTTTCCGTGCCACGAAAAGCACCATGAAACTCGTCATTCCAAGTGCACCGAGAAATTAATCCAACGGATTTGGATATTACCAGTAATCCTATGATATAACTAATAAGCTTGATGATCTTAAAAGATGATCCAATAGGGGTTTGGGGTACAAAGTATATCAAATAGACCAACATATATTATTGGTGTCGAGGGAATTTCTAGGATTACCCCAATATCTTATGATTTCGGATGGAATTTCTGGAAAAGATACTAAAAAAAAGCACATACCGCAACAGAATAAGTGTCATTTTTCCCGGTGTCATTGCAAGTTGATGCAGGTTGCTCAGGTGGCTTTTTTCGGGCGGTTTCGTTGCCGTTGCCTGGAGTTCTGAGTTTGAGTTAGTGGCATCTTGCGTCCCCCAGAGAATACGCTGGGCGCTCCTCTGTCTCCTCCTCTGCTTCCTGGCGCTTTCCGTATTTTTTTCCCTTCCTCCCATCCACAATGTCCTTTTTGTTTTACTCGCTTTTTTTTTTGCGAAACGCCAGCATCAGGAGCAGAAGGCAGCAGAAGGAGCGTGAGGCGCATTCTTCTTGGCGTTTGTTCATTTGCCGCAACTGTAGCCAGGCGGTAGAAATGTAGGCGGGGGCATACATAAGCCGCACATGCAACGCTCTACTTCGACATTGCTTTGTATTTTTTTCTGCCCCCATACCCTGCCAATACTTTCAAGTGAAAGGGTATGACAAGCCCAGGAGAGCAGGGGTGCAGGCGACAGCTTATCGATAAAACAATCGATGCATGTAGCGGTCAAAGTCCACTGACTCTGACCACAACTTAATTACAGGCCGGAGAATTTATTTTGGTGGAAATTAATGCAGAGGTTCAAGGGTTTGAAGGTGACAATTTGTGTTGAAGCTTTTCGAGCTTGACCGAGAGCTTAAACGGTAACTTTCAGTCGGGCATCCTTTGGGTGCAGTATTTTTTTTTTGCACCCGGACGGGGACTCTTTCTATCTTCTATGCTAATGAAGCCTCTTCTTTTGCCGCCGTGCATGGCTGTGAGTGCGTTTGTATCTACGGGCTAGGACCGGGCGAGTGCGGCAGGCAGGCAGTGCCATCATCATGGTTTCAATGGCTGTCCAAGAGCCTAAGCTCGTGCCATTTGGCTCCGCTGTTAATCCCTCGCACTAAAGACCACTGCCCGGGACTCAGTCTTGGTCCGAGGACCCAGGCAGCGAAGCCTGCGCAGGCCCAGCTGTGTGTGTGCAGGACGTTCCCACACCCTGGAACACCCTGGATCCTGGGTGCCACCCCGGTGACCCTCCTGGAATTCTTTCTTGTTCCTTCAGTGTGCAATCTGCACGCCTTGTTGCGGTATTAGTTTGCTTTACGTGATTTCGTTGCATTTTTTTCTGCTCCTTTCGACCGAGCTTTCTCATTTCCCAGGCTACTAGCAGCTAGGCAGCCCCGCCCTGTTCCTTCTCTCCCATCCTGGCGGCATTCTCACATTTTCTTTGGCGTCCTGTGTGGAAAACCCCATAGATTTAATTACAGTTTTCCTCTCGCAGATAATCGAATTTTTTTCTGACTTTGCTTGCTCTCTACGCAATCTACAGCCGCACCACCGGCACCACTGCCACCACTGCCACCACCGCCACCAGGGCCCCTTTATCCTTGCAACGCCCTTTTGGCCTGTCCATTTGGTTTGTGCAACTTCCTTTTAATCTGCATGTCGATTTCCTTTGCCGAGATTTTTTTTCACTCACTCCCTAGCTTGCACAACACCATCTCGCATCTCCTCCGCTGGCATTCCGTTTCCTTGGTTTTTCCAGTTTTTCTTTGGAGTTTTGTTTTTTCTTCTGTTCCTTCTTGCTCCCACATAAATTTCAGCTCTTCTGTAATTAAAAATTGCTTTTCAGGCTTTGAAGAGGACTCTTACTCAAAATTAGTTTCTCCGAAGCTTCATTTATTGTTTCTTGTTTGAGGAGGAAAAAGGGCCTTTGGCTTGAAGTTTGCAAAATAAACTGAGAATTATTCGTAATACGATGTTTGCCATAGACTTTCAGCCTTAGAGCGGGGACAAGCAAATCCTTTTTACCCCCTCCCGGGCGGGTGCTCTGGTGCTCTGGTGCTCTGGTCCCGCCTCAGGGCCGAGTAAACTCATTTAAAACCTATAAACGTTTGCACTAATTAGCCGTAAGCATTTTGTAAGCCGGAGACCTGGAAAAAACCTTTTACTAATGACCTCAATTCTATCTTTCTCTTTGCAGGTAAGCAAGCAAGCGCACACAAGCAAGTCGCAAGTCGTGACAATGTAAAATGCCCAGCAAATATTCCAAAAAATAAAAGTAAAACCGTAAGTTTCACTCATCGATGCGATGGCCGGCAACGGATACGACTAAAATTGAATCCAATATGAGTTCGCGAGCTGCTGAGCCAGAGCAAATATTTTCGATAAATGCGCAAAAATGCAAGCTGAATCACAATGCAGCAGGCGGTTAAATAATTTGGCTCAGTTCGAATTGGGGATACTCTTTGGAAAAGACGAAAAACTAAATTTCTTGATGGTCTTGAGGTTTCAAAGAAAAGGTATTTCAACCGAAAGGATCAGTAACCTTAGGTTACAGGTTGTTCATTTGAGAAGTATAGAGGTGTTTTTGAGTATTATGGTCGAGAACAGGGAAGGGCACAGATTTTCCACTTGGGAGCTAAAAGAGCTATGGAGTGCCCACCACTGGTCTACAATTATGTATTTCAAAGACTAGACCTTCAATTGAAGAGCTCAAACCCTCTAGAAAAGACACTTCCTCGCATGATAAAGTGTATCTGCAAACGTTATGGATGAAATTCCCATTTCGTGTCAAAAATAAAAATCGCAGACGTAAAAAAATAAAAACGAAAGCAGCTGGACAGTCAAGCAGCGATACACTCCCAAAAACACAAACCTATATACAAACTTATACCGATAATGGTACATATATACGATGTATATATAAGTATTCATCTGTAGGTATGAAATTTACCTGTTGAACAGTGGACTACTTCCAAGGCATTCACTTCACTTGGCTGTGCTGCTCCATGGGCGTGTCATCTCGTATCTCCCAAAACCAAAACCCTTGCCCCAAAGTGGCTTTTTCTGTGCGACTGTGTGCGCCTGTGTGTGCGGCGGCGACTTGATATTTGTTGTTTGCATGATCAGTTTGGCGGTTTCCAGGAACTCTGGCGATTGCATTCAGCTCCCGAACATGTGTACTACTTCGTTCTGTTTGTTTGCCAGCCAACCCAACCCAACAACGACTAAAAATTGAAAACCAAAAACCAAAAACCCCAAACTGTGGCAAGGTCCCAAAGGCAGGCGCCTCTGGGAGACTTTGCTTGTTCCCACATCACGTTTACACGATGTGCTAATTGAGTTAGTGTGCATGATGCCAAACAGTCCGACAGACGGACAGACAAACGGACAATCCCCAGAGTCGTACCACTCGTAGATACAGAACTCATGTATTGAAGCGGTGGGGAGTGTCGAAACGATCCATAGCGGGTTGAATTTGTGCCTAGTTAGCAACATTGAGTGGAATATAACACCGCCACGAAATCCACAAATTGCCGGCCCTAACAAACTGTTCGATTCTGGGTTACTATATAGCATTCAAGCGGGTATATCTTTATACCCAAATTAGTATCCCGAGTTTAAGGCTTTCGGTTTCAGTTTCGATGCATTTTTTTTGTGGTGCCCCGGCATATGGCATCGAAAACCGATAATTACCAGCGATACAAAAGTATCTGTGCCGTGTATCTGAGTGTGCGGCGTTGCGTTTTGAGTGTGCGAGTGTGCGAGTGCCTCTACCTGCAGCAGAAGCCTCACAAGAGTCAAAACTGGACAACTGCCCCACCTCTGCGACTCTGCACCCCTGCACCCCTGCACCTCTCCATTATCCTCACTTCAATACACTTTGCAACACAGCACAACAGCACACCACTCAATGGTCAACAAATTACTCACGCGCAAAAATCGTCATTCGTTATT
The DNA here is from genome assembly GCA_021223825.1 of Drosophila ironensis. NCBI lineage: Eukaryota > Metazoa > Arthropoda > Insecta > Diptera > Drosophilidae > Drosophila > Drosophila ironensis. Next base: position 2,845,747 of record JAJJHQ010008063.1, on the reverse strand, counting down.
GTTTGTGCTATTGTCGCCTTTGCTGCCGCCGATGTTATTATCGCTGTTGAGGCGGCGTTTTTTTCCACATACAATTTCACTGTATGACGTATGCTTTCTTGCCTTTTATGTGTCTGCGTTCCATATGCAAAAACGCTTTTATTTCCCTGCATGCGGGCAGCAGGGTAACACTGCGAAAATCATTGGCATTCTTTGGCCCCATTGGTATTTGCTTTTTCTTTGTAAACACGTTAATTTCGAGTGATAAAATCTGATTTATTGACCAAGCTGTTTTGGTAATAAACAAGGCTGACTGAAAGGCCTAAAACTATCCCAAACAATTTGAATATTATATGCTTGAGCACCCTGCTCCCGATCCAATTGTTTTGGGTTTTCTTTGTTTGGTAATAGGGCTTGTAAATCCCCTAGGGTCGCTCCTATGGGTATTATCCAGAAGTCAATTTATTTGCAATTTGTTTGAGGCACCCTAATGCGCTGACTTTTCGCTCGCTCGGTTTTTGTTGCTGTGTGCTCTGGGCTGTTTGGCTGTTTGTTGTTGGCCTGTAAGTGTCTCGGGCGATGTGTTGATGTGTGCGCATTTAAGCCGCAAAAACGAAGTCGAAGTCGGCGACGCCGCTCAGGCGCTCAGCCGCTCGGTCGCTTCTGCCGCCGGCTATCGCAACATCGACCGGCATGTGAGCGGCAGAGCGGTCTACCTGTTCGCCGGAGTTGGGCTCATTTTCTTTTCTTACCTAAGGGACTCACACACACGCACACACTCGCAGACATGGGCACTCCGTCGGAAGAGGATCGAAGAGTGGGCCGCCCTCTCGCTCGCACCTGTATGGCAAGCCAAGCTGAACGGGCCACGCTAAGCTGAGCCGAGGCACTGCAAGAAATTACGAATATCTCACCTTTTTGGGTGCGCATTTTCAAGAAATTGTGGTATCCAAAAAACATGATTCTTCGATGAAGTAGTCTACGTGTTTCTTGGATATTGGTTTATAAAATGGGTGTCAAGAATAGGTGTTTTAAATATATTTTTTAAAAACGCTTTGTGTATTTGTCGGTTATTTCAAAAATATTGGACCCATTCTTACCTTTATTGTAGTAGTTCACATATTTCTGGGATATCACATCTTGGATCCAAAATACGTTTTGTTTCAATTTTGGCCCTTTTACATAATAGAATTCAAAATATTTGCAATTTCTACTAATTTGTTTTAACAATTGGAAACCATATCAAGATATTTGAAGTCTAAACTTATTTGCAAAGAATCAATCATTAATTTTGGCACATGAGATCCGTTTAGATAAATTAATCACATTGATCTTTTTAAAACAAAGTATAAATTTCGAAATTTGGCAAGTGAGATCTATTAATATAAAGATCTATTCAGATAAATTGATAATTTTTGATGTGTGGCAGGTCTATTACTATGAATAGAATTCCTATTCTTTGGAATCTGGTAGGCAAAATCTATTTGTATAGATCATATTTGATCTGATCGAAAAAATCGATTTGTTATATCCGAAAAACAGGACATAGGCTCACCTAGTGATGGTGAATATGGATTTTTGGGTATAATATCGCTCTTAAATTTGGTGGTCGAAATCTTTCAATATAAATTTGGTAGGCTCTGTAGTTGTTTCAATATAAATTGATCATTTTTGATCTGATTAAAGCAAAAAATCACTCTTAAAATTGAGAGGCGATATCTATTTATAACAAATTTATATAATTTTTATATAAATTGCTTAGTCTTAATCTGATTTAAAACCAAATCGATTTGTTATAGCCGAAAAACAAGCCAATAATAGGCTCACCAATTGATGGTGAATACCGATTTCTGGGTATGATAATATCCTACTAATAAATCAAATTGGCTGGCTGAACTCTCCCAGAAATCGGAAATTTTTGTCGAGTGTTAATTTGTTGTTGTTCCCGCTCCGCCGGCGGCGTTAACCACACGACGCCGCCGTCGACGTCGACGTCAACGCAACGCTCATGCTCATGCTGCTGGCTTCGGTGTTCGATGTTCGGCGTCAGCGGCAACGACGGCAGCGGCGGCAGAAAAGAAACCAAACCAAGCCAAGCCAAGCCGAGGCGAGCGACGTTGAAAGTCTTCGGTCTTCAGAGCGGTCTACAGGTAACAGAGAAAAAAAAAGCGGCAGCACCAGCACCAGCAGAAGCAGCAACAACAACAGCAAGAGCAAGGAGCACCCGGTGACGGCAGCAGCGGCGGCAGCGTCAAAACTTGGGTTTTGGAATTTTTTTCTTGCTCTTCTTTGGTTTCAGTTCAGTTCGATTTTTATGCACAGTCGCAACGTTACCTTACCTGTGTGTTACCTGTGCGCCGCCTCGTTTTGTTTCTCTGCGTTTTCATTTTTATTTCGCTTCGTTTCGCCTCCGTTTTCGCCTCGTCTTCGTCGCCTTACATGTGGGTTCCGTTTTCCGAAAAAAAAGAATATAGAACGAATGCAGAAAAAAGCAGAAAAAAGCGTTTTCGAAACGTCGCGAAGCCGCAATCAAAAAGTGCAACAATAGCGGAAAAATTAGCGCAAAAAAGAATCGAGAATTACAATCATATGTTGAAATGAAAGTATCTTTCGTATAGAATCTTTGCGATACACCAAAGTGGTGCCGGAGGAGCATAAAAAAGAAAAGCAAAAGTTACGACAAGAAAAGAGAGCGAAGAAAGTAAGTTGATCGATTGGTTTTTTCGCCAAAAAAAAAAAAAATCAACTGATTTCTACGTCTTATTGTGGATAGCCGAAACTTATTGAGCGGATTGTGGATTGAATTTGGAGATTCTACCAAGTATTGCAGAAGGTAAGCTGAGGTTAAATCTAGCCAATCTTCGCCCCATCCCTTGCCCCTTCTCCGGCCCTGACGCTGCAAAGTGAACACTGGTCACCGGATGTCTGTTTGTTCGGACTTAATGGGCTTATGTGTCGGCCATTTTGTGTGCCCTGTCATTAGTTGAACGTTTCTCTCACTCGCCGTCTGGATTTGTCTTTCTGTCAGTGTATGCTCATATATTATGTACATATCCGTATATACTCTCGCATGTGTGTGTGTGTGTGTGTGTGTCTGTGCCTGGGCTGCCTCAATTATTGATTGATTAATTATTGCTGACGCGTATGCGACTTCGCCGCGACGACGACCCTTTGCAAACCGGTTCGTTGACGCCTCTGTTTTTGTGCCTGCGTGTGGCACTCTCTCTTTTTGTGGTGCCCAGGCCCCCCCCTGTGGCACCCACCCCATCCAACATCCCCCATCCCCTATACCCAGGTCCCATTTCCATTCCATCCTCCATAATCCAATTGCCGATCATCGATTTATGGACAGAGCTCAGGGCACCAAGCAGTTCTTTCCTTATTGACACTTGGAGCCTCAAGTTGCGCATGCGCAGTAATCCTTCGCGATCCGAGACGATTACCTCCGTGAAACTCAAATTTCATGGTTAAAATAGAATATTTTTTGATAAGAAATTGTTGAAGCTGTCAAATCTTTGAATACCTTTCTTTATCCCAAAATTAAGACAAAAAGGAAGACAATTACCATTGTCAAAACTCAAGCTTCTTTATTAAAATAAAACATTTGGGGACAAGAAATTGTTGAAGTTGACAAATACTTGAATGCCTTTCTTGATCCCAAAATTCAGACAAATATAAAGTAATTAACCTTCCTGAAACTCAAGATTCATGGTTTTAATAGAACATTTTTTGACAAGAAAGTGGTGAAGCTGTCAAATCATTCTTGATCCATTCTTGATCCCAAATTTCAGACAATTAGAACAACGATCCCTCTCTGAAGACATTTTGTTTGTGGCAGTGTAACATGTGCCACTTGGTAGCTTTGTATTGGCACCTTTGGCCCAGTCCCCCCCCTGAACTCGTACTCGTCGTCGGCCCCGTCACTGGCTTCTTGGTACATTTGCAATTAACACTTTTGTGTACGTGCTTGGTTTGATTTCGGTTTCGCTTTGCTGCCACTGCTGCTGATGCCTAATCAGCATCAGCATCCATCCAGTGGATATAGCGCAGATACACAGATGCATCAGCCACAGATACGGATACAGCATCCATCCCGGCCACTGAAAAGACTACAAAACTGCTTAAGTTTAGCCTCTCCCCAGCCGGTCGGCAGCCACAAAGCTAATCAGCGTGCAACGACTTTCTCGTTATTTCCTATCCCATCCCCCCCTTCTACCTGTTTCAGTTCGGTTTGTAATTATTATTTTATAATAAACTTATTAGCGCAAAGTCTCCGGCTAGTACGGCTGCCGGCTCCCCTGCTAATACGTTTTTGTCTCGTTCGTGCTTTGGACCAAATTCAATTAAGAAATCGAGTGCAGATGTGTGTCCGTGCCTCAATTCCGTGGCGGCTTGTGTGGCAGAGTGTGTGCCATTTGTTGCGCCCCGCACGCACTTGCTATGTCTTCACATTCTATTTCGCATCGGGGTCTGCAACTGCACTTGCAATTGCATTTGGCCACACTGTATTTGTTTTGTATCTCTATTTAACAAGAAAATACAAATAAAGATGCGTTTTTAACGCAACTAGATGGGGTTTTTATGCTCAATAAGTTGTTCTGTTTCTCGGGATTACCAACGAAAGTTAATTACAAAACAAGAACGTTTGGGGAACCGTTCGACAAACGTTCACTCCATTTCGAAACGTTCTCTTGGCCCGACGAAGAACAACCATTAAGCAATTCAGTTCAAAGAACTTTGTAAACCAAGAAAACCTAATGATGACACCCCGAGCAGTCTGCCTGCCCCTATATTATATTTCAATATTAATTTTTTCCGCTTGCCTCAAAACAAAAATGAGCTCATCTCGGGCCCGTACATATAAATGAAAATAAAATTCGAAGCGAGAAACACTGTCGCGGTCCCCAAAATTCATTCATATTAAAGTCTTATGTAATCGCTTTACAATTTGTGATTTTCGTTGAATAAGGCGATTGTATAAGCTTTAGGCAAGCCTTATGAAACGACGCTCGCCTGGACGATATTGTAATTAACACTAATTAATCACAGAAAGCTTGCAAACAAAACAAAACCCACCATCAAATGGCAAATCAATCTCGGGCTGAAACTTGCCAAATACTAAGGCCGGAGCGAGGTTTCTGCGAAATTTCGTCGAAAAGGCCTTGAACCTCGTAGGCTCGTTCGACCGGATGGAAAACGACCGCCTTCTTCACTCCCCCCGCAGGTGTTAAAGATCGCCAAGAAGTTGATTGTTCCAGGTGTAGGCCTAAGCAACCGCAACAATTATTATAATCAACGAAGAAAAATTATGTTCACAGTCGGTCTCAAAAGTGTGGAAACCAAACGAGGAATTACATACATATTTCTCAATTTATACATAGTATACTATATAAGTGCAACCTTTAGTTAGTCGAAAGTACTAGCAGTTATCAGGAAGCAAAATTATGTTATTAAAAATTTGTTCTGTAATAATCATTAGTTTAGGCCTAGAAGCACTTATTTCATTTAAAGATCTGTAGTGGCCCCTATGAAACGCACTGTAGGCTGTAGAGCAATTTAATCATTTATTTCAATGATGATTATAATTTTTCTTTGGCCAGGCTCATTATAGCCAATGGCTTCCAAAAGCCGCCGCGGCTCGCTTGGTGGCAACAAACTCATTAGACCTTGAAAATTCAGTGCGTGGATTCGGTTGGAAATTATAGCCGGTGCGACATTGTTGCGCAAGTGCGTAGAATTAATTACCAAAAAAAAAAAAGAGAATTGGTATATATCCGACCGAACTGGAAACCCCGAAAAAAACAGGGAAGTGAATGTTTTGTGCTTCGCTCCCATGACAATTAAGAATGAGTTTTGTTTTCTGTGGTTTTTCAGATAGGGAGTTTCTGGAGTTTCTTTAAAATAAAGAAATTAGTATTCGTAATCAGCGAAGGGCACACATTTTCAACTTGGGAGCCGGCATGTCGATTCCCTTGTTTCACTGGGAGCCAAAAGAGCCAAGGGCTGCCCATGGCTGTTCTAAACATTTCTACAATTTACCACCTGATTTGAAAAATAACCTGATTGAAAGCTAACCCAATTTGATTTATAGTATCTACGCAAAATGCTGCCTTTCTGATTGCCCCGCATGGTTCCACTTGGATGGGTTTTGTCCGTAGATTCTCAACTATTTTTATGGTTCGGGGGATTACATCACACACTCGTACACCTGACCATTAATAGGGTGACTCAAGACATTTGAGCTCATTGACTTTACAATCTGCTTAGGTGCAGGTGAAAGGGACGAGTATTTCGGTTTCGGAATCGGAAATCGAGGGTTGGTCTGGCGATCCCTTGACTCGGGGTTTTCTTTTGTGTTCTTTTTTGGGCGCAACAGGTATCGGGGCAGGTAAAAAATGTGCTCTTTTCCCTTTCGCGCATTAGATCTGAGCGGCAGAAGAACCTGTTTCAGTGGTTGCGTCCTTGGTAGTACGAATTACTAGACCTATGAAAGCACAACTCATGAAAAGTAGATGTGTATTAAATTGAAGGTGATCCATAAGGAAATATTTTCTTCTTTAAGTTGAGAGACGCCGAAAGAGGATGGCAATAATAGAGACCTTGACCTTGTCTTTGACTTTGCCCGTCTGCTGGCGTTCCTTCTTCTTCTTCCTTTTCGCCGGCTCCTTTTTCTTTTCCTTTTGCTGGCTGTGTGCTTCTTTGTGTGTCCTCCTTTTGCCAGCGATTCGCGCTGTCTGCTCTATTTCTTGCATAATTTATGTCCGTAAATCTAGGCTAGACAATATACACACACGTGCAGACCAAAAGGGGAGCAAGAAGCGGCGGAGGAGGAGGAGGACAGCCCGTTATCAAACTGGCTTTTTACTCCACATTACGCGCACGTCGACGTCGTCTCTGTTCACCTCCTTTTTGCTCCTTCTTTGGCACATTTTCAAACGTTTGCCTTTTGATTAAATTTTATGTTATCCCCCCACATGCCCCTCCTCTCTGTCCTTGCGATAAAAACACTTACACACACACACACACACACACACACAGGGAAGACGAAGCAGGCGAAGAAGCGGAGGAAGGAATAAAACTTACCTACATTTTGTTACTCGAGTTATTCCTGATTGCTGGGGTTTACTCTACTCCTCCCCTCCCCATCCTGGCTCGCGCTCCCTTTGGAAACGAGTTTTTCCTACACTTGCTTTTCACATCTCCTTTTCCGTGCATGTGTTTGTGTGTGTGTGTGTGTGTGTGGCCATCAAACAGGTCGCGTTTTCTTTTGCCCGTCTTTTGCTTCTTCTACTTTTACTTATTTTTTGTGCTTCGCTCTCCCCCCGTCTTTCCTTGGCCTCCGCTTCGCTCGCTCCGCCGTCTACTCCCGCTTTTCTGGCATATGTGTGTCTGTTTACCTTGGCATACGTCCTTGAAGATTTGTCTTATATTTTGCCGTTTGTTGTTGTTGCTGTTGGTCGCTCGGTCGCTGCTTTTATAGGTTTTTGTGCCTTGCTTTCTTATTGCCATTTGCGCTTTTCATCTTGCTTTTTGACATTTCCTTGCCGGGTTTCCCCCAACAGCAGCTTCTTGTTGATTTCTTGGCATTTTCTCCCTGGGAAATCCTTAAAACAATTTGCCTTTGCTCAGACCCGACCCCCTTATGTGTTCATTCACTCCCGAGTTTACGCTTGATTGCTCAATTGTGGCTCATAGAATTAAACAATAAATAAACACTTGACGCTCTCTGGCTTGGGCAAAGAGTGAGGGAAGTATTTGCTGCCATCTTCTTCTTCTGGGAAAGCTTTGTTAAACAGTTGCTTTAACTTTAAATAAGCTCTGGTGGCCAAGAACTTTGAAGAGGTCCCGTTGCTTACCGTGCAACTTGACCGATCTCCCGAGGGATGCAGCCTTGTAACGTACGGCTCGAGTTGAGTGTTAAGAAGGTATAAGGAAACTATTTAAGATATTGTTGTGATAGGTTGGATATACTAAGGTGGGAGCTAAAAGAGCTATGAAGTGCCCACCGCTGGTGTAGTGTATGAACCCTAAAAGGTTCTTGCAAACTGTTCCTTCTTGGTTCCAGAGAAACACACCTCGTGCAGGCCAAGCTCTCTGTCGCGTTCTAGCCTTCTCGGTCGCTTTGGTAGAACCAGTATCGTTCTGGTTATTTTGCTGCCGGCATCTGATTCCGATTCCGATTCCGATTCTGGGCCTGGGCACTGCTCTGCTCTGCTCGACTTGGCCTGGCCCGACTTGACTCTGCTTGAGTTGAGTTGGCTGTCTATTATTAACTTGGCTTGGCTGGCTACCCGGCTTGCCTGCCTGCCTGCTCCTCTTTTATGGCCCGGTCCGACTTGGTCTGGCCATATAACCATGACTTGGCCGGGTCTTTTTGCTTTGGCTTTGACTCTGGCCTGGCTCTGACTCTGACTCTTAGGCTTTGAGGTCAACAAACAGCTGGGAAAACGGCGCGTCGAAGTATTTTTTGTGGTTTGCTGCCACTGCTGCTGAAGTCATGCGTGCTGCTAGCCCCTTTGGCCCCTCCTTCCCTTCTCCCAGTTCCCAGGTGCCTCGTTTTTTTCCACCTTTTTTTACCGGCAATTGGAAACCAGTTTCTTGTCTCACCAACTCGTCCGTCAGCCAAAAATTAAGTTTCTCAGCGCATGTCCGACTTGAGCCGGCATTTTCTGGTTGTTGTTGTTTGTTTGTAAGTTTGGTTCGCACGTTTTTATTTTTACTTTAGCTTTTTTTTTTCTTGTATAGCCATAGCCTTTGTTTCTCACACAAAATGCTTCCGCTCAGCTTGTTAGAGCTTTATTGAAAAATCTTACACAAGTGAGATTTAATTTTACGTATTAGCGATAGAAAACGATTTTGAAAAACGGATGTTCTTTCCCCGCAGACACCAGAGTGTGTGTGTGTGTGTGTGTGTGGGGTGTGTGCGTGTTTTGATCTTTTTAAATATATCTCTTGGGCACCGAAAAAGATTTGCTTTGCCAAATGGCCCCAATGGATTGGATGACTTTTGCTCCCCCCGTCTGCGTACTCCCCAAAAACCTCAGACATCGCCGCGCTGGCTTGTGCCGCACACGAAATGAATTTCAATTTGTTTCATTTCGATTCGCATGTGCACACGAGTGTATGCCCATCCTATACAGATGAAGATATATTTGTACAGTACATAACCTGCAAACATACAATTGTACCACAATATGTATCAATGAGTGTTTGCTTTATAATTGTCTCTCCGATACACTGGCCACAAAGAGGAGCACTCTATTTGAATGTAAGTTTTGATAAAACCAAGGGAATTTCAAGAAGAAGTCTATTGGGGTAACTCGTATTACCCTCCTGAGTATACTTTTAGGGAATTGTTTAGAATAGTCCTAAACTTATTGCAACCTTCATCACAAATACGAGTATCACAAGTCGGAAATAAGTTTAATTTCATTTTCAAGAAACCAAGTGAATGTCAATAAAAATTCTATTGGGGTAACTCGTATTACTCTCCAAAGGAATGGTCGAAAACGTATTGATAGCTTGCAGTTCATTTGAATTTTATTTTAAAGAAAACCAAGGGAATTTCAAGAGAATGTCTATTGGGGTAACTTGCATTTCCCTCGTGAGTTGGCTTATAATGAATTGAGTAGAATTTGCCATTTTAAATGCTTTCACTCCCCCGAGGGTATACCAATTTCGGTTTGCCAATAATTCGTCTGCTTTTATTGTTATTTTTTCGTCGGGTCTTTGTAGCTTTTATTTGCGAATGTGTCTGGGATTGGGTTTTCGGATTGGATTGGATTGGAGTGGAGTTTTGGGAGCGTTGGGCTCGAGTTTGCTGGCCTGCCAGCCTTCCAGCCAGCCAGCCAGTCGGTTTGATACGGTGACAGTCAAAGAATACAATTAACATAATTTACTTACAAAGAGACATGCAAAATAAAAAAGGCCCCACTCACACTGGCTGGCCCGCACTGGCACATAGAAATTTCAACAGAAAAATACCCATCACGACATTGCCATCAGTGTTTGTAAGTTTAGCAAATTTGGCAAATCGTCTTCGCTGCCATTTCGACGGTGCGGGTGCGGCAGGGGGCGAGCTATAGCCTCTTTGTAGGTGTCGTTTCTATATACGTACGTAGGTATATGGTATATATCAACATTGTTGTTGCTTTGGCATTGCGAAATCGATTTCGATTATAGGGCTCCCCGCCACTTTAGATCTCTTTTTTGTGTTTTTTTTGGCTGTCTTGGCTGGCTTGGCGGGCTAGCTTGTTCTCATGCCGGCTAAAAAGTTGCTTCTTGGGTTTTATTTTAGTTATTTGCTAGGGTCTCGAATTGCAGCTGTCCCGCAAGCAGACAATTTTGTAGGAAACTCTGCCCCAACGATAAGAGAATAACTTAAGTTGCCAACAAAAGTTATCAGCCGGCCAGGGCCCCCCATATCTTTTTGTTTTCTTTCCCATATTGATGGATATTTTATACGTATCTTTAATGTGGTACATAACATACATGTATGAATATTTTATTGCCTCTGCTTGTTGTCGTTTATGAAATCGCTTGGCAAAAGTTCCCAATCACTTTTGTTTTTATTCTCTGTTTTTTATTTTTATTCTTTTCACCTTAAATCAGCATAGAAAGTTTCACTTTAAATCTGTTGTATGTATGCGGGTGTCTGTATATATTTATGCATTCGTTTTTCACCAAAAAAAAAGGAAACAAATTTGCATTGCAAAGAGCTGGAAAAGGGCGTTTCGGGGGTTTGGGTGGTTCTGATAGCGTCCAGTTTTTTGGGGGTTTATTTCTCAAATTTTTTGCATATCTAAGTCGTATGAGTACAATGCCATTCACAATTTTAGGGCTGCAAGAAGTGGAATTAAAGTAAATTCGGGAATTTATATTTTATTGCATTCCTAAGTCCTATTGGTACAATGCTTTTCACAATTTTGGGGCTGCAAGAAAGCAAATTTGGGAGCTTAAAAGCAACAAAAAAGTTTACTTAGTTGTCTCTGTAATTAGTTTTGATTAAAAGCCCTTAACTCTCCTTAATTTCTTGTTTATTCTGCTTCAAACCCTTGAAACTAACTTTATGGAACTGAAACGGCTTTATACACTTTACGCATACATTCTGGAGTCACTGTATACATTCAAATACAGATAGGAGACAAATCACATACACTCGCCAGCAAAAAAAAAGTCCCATTCCATCCCCACACAGCAATCCGAAAACTGTCGCTATCAGTGCCTTGAAATCTGCATAAATGATGATGATTTCTGTGTGCTGTGGCCGCTGCTGCTGCTTCTTTCGGCTTTCGTCATCCCAAATTGTATGTTTTTTTTTTGGTCACCCAAGTTTTGCATACAGACAGATACACAGACATCCCAAAACTGCCCAAGGGAGCGCTTGGTCCGGGACCGGAGATGGGGCTTGGGATTTGGGTTTTGAAATTGAAATTTCGTAATTTTTTGTCCATGTTTTCTGTTTGTTTCATTCTGAGAGTTGTGCGCGGCAAAGTTTTTGATTCGTGCATAAACAGAAAAGGCGTCGCCCTCGCTCGGCCCATCTGAGAATATTTCGTATTTGAGTTTCGATTGTATATGTGTTGGATGGCATAATCTGTATTAAATTTGCTTTATGAAAGTTGTGTAGCCTGGGTTGTGTGTTCTGTTTCGGTTGCTGTTTAGACTGTCCGGGCCAAAAGGCATGAAACCATAAAAATGGCAAATTAACCGTGTATTTACACACTGGTGTGTGTTAGTTTGGGCTTTGGGTGTGTGTGTAAGGGCTGGCGAAACCTTTGCCCGAGAGAGAAGCCACAAACAAAACACTGCCTTGCAAAAATATACACACACTTACTTGCGTGTGTAAGTATGTTTTTGCATTAAGGTGGGCCTTGCTACGAATACATTTCGAATATAGGTTTCCTCGTATAAGTAATACAATTTGAAGATCCTGTGTTTTAACTTTATGCCTCGGTCCCCGAACTATCATATTATATTCAAATCTAATATAATGTTAATAAATTTCCTTTGCCTGGACTACAGTGCGTATGAGTGATACAAAGTGAGGTCTTTTTGAACAATCATACACTTGACTGGGGTTCGTAAAGTGATAAACTTTGCAGGTCTTCTGTTCTAACTTCTTTACTGGGTCTTTAGACAATCCTAAGTATATTACAATCTTAATTCCATGTCCGTATGAATGATCGATAATATTTGGAGATCATCTTTTCCTGGGATGTTCCACAATCATATTATATTTCATTAAAGTAAAATAATAGTTTTCTTAGAGGGACAGTGGTGCCTATGAGTGATAAAGTTTAAACTGCTTCACAAGACCCCACTGCCGGGCCCTAGCACCAACGCAACCGACTCCAGACAGCACTTGAAATTTCCCACAGGGCTTCAACCCAGGACCACCCTAATGTGCATACATATATCCAAGCTGAGAATCGGCACGTTTCGAGGTCCGTCCGAGTCCAATCAAGCAGACTCGCTGCTGAGTGACTGACTGCCAGCGACGTCGTCGTCGTCATCGTCGTCGTCGTCCCCTGAATCCGCCCCATGGCATGTTGTTCAATAACGGACAGCAGGGCTCAGGCCCAGGCCCAGGCTCTGTCCCTCCCAACCCTACCAAGCGGGGCTGGGGAAGTTCCGTTGAGCTGACGACGACGACGACGACGATGGCGATGGCGATGGCGACTGCCTTCAATCAGCTATGTTGGCGACGACTCGGGCAGCCAGCAATTTATCCAGCCATGCATATTAAGCCTCACGATTTGTATTTGTATTTTGGGTATACCAGAGGCAGAGACGGACGTGGAGACGGTGTGGTGAGTGAGTCAGCCAGAAGGTGGAACCTATGCACGAGTATCTGCTGCCATCGCAATCCGAAATCCATCCCCACACTCGCGGTTCCCCCCGTGATCCGTATCCGTATCCATATGCCAGATGGCTTGGCTTGGCTCGGCTTGGCCTGCCCTGACTTGACTGCTTATTGCCCTCTGTTCTCCTCAAACGATTACGATTGCGATTTCGATTCGGAACGCCAGCGAATGCGAATACGAGTTCAATTTCAGTTTAGGTTCAGTTTGATTCGATTTTATAAGTTTTCAATTTCAGCTGCAAGCCTGGCCCCCGGTTCTTCCCCTCTTGCGCCTGCCACCCGATCTGATGGATACATCCAATAAATATGCCCCGGCCCGGTGTCTGTTCTGTTTCTGACCAAATGACCGACACTTCCTGTTCTGTCTGCCTCTTTGTTTGTCGATTGAGGGGAGCACTCATTATGCTTAGCTATTGTTTGCTGTTTGCCGATTTGTATCTCGATAATTCTGCACTTTGCTGGGCAGTTTACAGGTAATTTGAAGGAGGGTTGTTAGAACCAGAGGTCTTGGGGAGCAGGTATACCTCCTCGGATGCTGAATTTTAATTGTACCATCAAGTTGCAAGCCCTGACCCTGTTTGCCGGGCTTTATTGGTATCTTTACTTGCTCTCCAATGGGTACTTCCTTTGGATAAAAGCCTTTTATTGTGTACTTAAAGGATTTTTTTTGAAATTTAAGAACGCCACAATATTTACAACCATTAGGGAGGCAATATTTACCTGACTCCTTTTTATTTAGTAAATATATACATGTATATATGTGCTTACTATTTTGTATTATAGAAACATTAAATTAATATGTCAAAAAAGTTTCGCAACGTTTCCATTTATTACATCCGAGAAAAATCTTTTTTAAAATTGTGTATTTTTCGACCGTATAAAGAAGGGGAACCCCCTTAAGCCGCGATTGCTTATCTCTGGGTTCAGCGGCAGCTGCTGAAGCTGCTTTTGAAGCTGTATCTGCCCTCGATTTCCTGATGTCTCGCTTCCTGTCTCCGACTCGGCTTTTTGTGTGGGGAAAGTGCATCCCTGGGAGTTGGAAAGTTTTCCCTTATTCCGTTATTTCACCTGATTTTGGAAATGCTCCCACGCCATGCAAATAGCAGCTGCTGCTCCTCGCTCAACAGCTGCTTAACATGCCTTTTGGTCCTGTTTTGTAACCCTTCTTTACTGGTAATGTACTGCTCCTCTCCCCCCTTGTAAAGTCGAGGCACTTAAGTGTCTGTGTAAGCCGGCACTTGTGCAACTTCTTGGCCACATGTGCTTTGCCCGCTTGTGCGCTTCCTTTTTCCGTCTGAGACGTTTTCTATACTCCTTTGCTCACATTTGTGCTGCTTGCTGCTGCTTGGTGCTTTGGTGCTTTTTTGTTGCCTTTTCCTGCCTCGCCGGTTCGCGTAGACAGGGCCATAAAATTGCTGCTGCTGCTGCTGCTGCTGCGGCTGTTGCTGCGTCTGTTTGTCTGACGCGTACTTACGTCACACCTTCGTCCCCTCCGCGTCTGGCTTTCCTTTGCCATCCCATACCAGGTCCCTCTGCCCCGCCGGCTCCCATCTTTCTTGTCATATATTTTTCACCGACTCTACGCTCCCACACGATATTTGTTTTGTGTCTGGGCTGCCCCCCTTTCCCCCCTTTCGGTTCTCCTTTGGCGTCTGTCTCCTCCTTTTTGTTTTGGTATTTTTATTATTATTATTTTTCGCGTAATTCTCTGTTTTGCTCGGCAGTTTCTTTTGGAAAAATTCAACTTTTACTTTTTCGTTTTTTGTTTCTTGTTTTTTGTTTTGTTTTCCCCCCTTTCTTGTTTCCTTCTTGTTTCGTATTCTTTTATTTGGCCTCCTTCTATGTGTGTGACTGTTAAGTATTTTTATGATTATTTTTGTTACTTTACGTTTCTGTTTTGCTCGTCGCATTTAGCATTTACTCTGCTTTGCTCTCGCGCTCTGTGTTCTGGGTCTATCAATTTGTGTTTGTTTTTGATGTTTTCCCCCCCATTCTTTGGCATTTTATTCCCCTCGACATCTCCACCTCTGCTTTCCTTTTTCATTCATTCATTCATTCTATTTCAATATCAAAAGTCGCGCCCTCAGTAAGCGGCAAACACACATTGAGTGCGAGCGAGATGGGATGGCGGGTGTGGGGAAAATGAGCGCTTCATTCATACATTTTCACGCTTTTTTCTTGTGTTGGAGGAGGGGTACAAGTCCTAGAGTGCATTTTCCTTTCGCCCCCCTTTCGTGTATTTTATTTTATTTGACTTTTTACGGGGCTTTCTTTTTTGATGTTTTTTTTTTATGATTGAAGGTCGTCCAGTGAGTGTTTCTGTCTTCCGGCAAAATTGTTTTTCCATTTGCGCCCTGCTTTTCTTTCCGAAAAGGTTTTTTTCCCTACATACATAGGCATATATTTTTTCTTTACCTTCGTTAATTGGCTATGAAAATACCTTCCACACGCGCAACCAAAAGTCGCCGCGCATGCAAAACTCATTAATATGCGTCAGTTGCTTATTTTGTTGTTGATTTTGTTGTTATTGCTTGTGTGCTTTGCTGATTTTATAACTTTGGCGCACACCTTACCCAACCGGCAGCAACAACAACAAATACAGCAACATAATGGAGCCATAATAAAAGGCAACGAAACGTCGAAAAAAGTTCAATAAACCTTTGAAGCTAGCGAATATTTGTTGATTTTGCTTCTCTCTCCCTCCACCACCCGATGGTCTCTTTACATTTTTTCGGTTGGTCACTCTGGTTTGCCTGCTGCTGTCTCGTTTTAACACCTTTGTGTGAGCTGTCGAGTGCCTTCCAATCAGCAATTTCGTAATTTACTTGCGCGCACCAATTTTCTTTTATTTTCCCTGGGTCTTCTTCTTCTTCAGCTTTTTTCGCAATGGATTTTCTGTGAATGGCCGAAAAGAAGTCGAAGTCTCAGCGGAATTCTAGTTTAAGTTTTGTTTTAGGGAGCCGAAAGAGCCAAGGCCTGCCCATGGCTGTTTTACATTAATTTCTAGGGCTAACAAGCAAACATTTTCTCTGTTTTTCCAATGGTCGGCCGGTAATTATGGGCAGGCAATTTGTTTATTTAGTTGTAAATATCTGTGTGGCAGCCATCGAGGCAATTAGTCGAAGCTGACTCCATTTTGTTTTCTTATTGATGATCAAGCAAGAAACTCAACCATCAACCATCAACCATCGACCATCGGCAACTGGTTTGGTTCCGCTTTCGAAAAGTTTCCCCTTCCTTGTCTTCTCCATCGATTTCCCCTTTCTGCCGGGGCATTCTTTAAATATTATTTACCAACTCCTCTTCTCCTACCTCTTTTCGCAGTCAGCTGTCTAAGCTATATAAATATTTTAAAGTTTTTACGAACCTAATTATACATTTGTACTAATTTGCAAATTTTCTCTTTTTCGTTGCAGGTAAATATCGAACGATACGAAACGGAACCCCTAACCGAACTTGCTTCTGTTTACTTGATGATTGGAGTGTGAATTGATGGATTTGTGGCTCAATTAATGTATTAGAAAACTATTCAACCTGAAATAGGGTTTATGCCCTGGTTCCTTATCATTTATTACCAGTGGTGGCTTTAAATTTGCCCCCCTTGATGTGAGATTTCGCGGGAAACGTGTCAAAATGCAAATCTATGCAAGATTTCTCTATATATCCATAGTGCCCTTCTCAGATACCGCCCCTTCACCTTAATCATCATCGGTATCGCATGGATTATGCAGATTTCCATGCGGCACGTCAGTGGCTCATTTGCATGCAATTATTTTGCTGTTCAACCCTTGGGTGTGGGTTTCTCGATACTACGATGCTATATTACGATGCTAGGATACTAGGATGGGTGGATGCGATATAGACAAATTGTGACGTACTTCAGTTACAGTTGCCTTGTACTTCTACTTCTTTACTGGGCGGGGGACACAAAAAAAATCATTCATCTTCAATGGGCATTTAATCAAGCTGTGAATTCGACTCCCTTCGAAAAAGGGAAAAATAATACTCAACTTCAATGACAAATGCATGCAACCAAAAAATCCAAGAAACAAAAAATAGCAAAAAAAAAATAATAAAGACCAAGATAAGGATAGGAACAAAAAATGGTAAATGAAATGAAATTACTGAGCGGCAAACTGTGTGAGGAGATGGAATGGGGCCAGCAGGATTCGAGGGAAAAAAATGCAAATGGTGAAATTTTAAACCCTTGAATGGGCTCGCCATTGTCTTTGATAGCGGGAAAACGGGCCCAGGGGGAGGGTGATGTGGTCAGGATGGGGATGGAGGAGGATGAGGAGGCGGACTCTGGGGTATGGGTAGCATCCTGGGTTGCCCATTTGCCAACTGGGCTGTAAGTAAGCGCATTTTTTCCAATTTTTTTTTTTTACTCCCATCTATTTTTCACTCCCGTTGTCCCGTTGTTGTTGTTGCTACTGCTTCCTTCCGCTCATTTGTCTCTGCATGAGGCATCCGCGATTTTCCCTTTTTTTTCTTGTTGTTGTACATGAAGCGGGTGTGTGTTTCTTTTTGGGTTGTGCTTTTAATTGTATTTAGTTACATTAGTAATTATCGATTTTTCTGGGCCACTTTTTGTGTGCTTTTTGTTTGGCTAGGATCGTCGGCGGGAACTGTACCTGAGCTGTGCAACGGTACAACGGAAACAAGGGCTTAAATACCCCGTCTAGGTTTTTTTTGGGGATGAATTTTGGGGGAAAACCTTCCAAGAAAGCGGATTTGGTCAAAGAACAAAGAAAAAATCACGGAGGCAAATTATTCATGAAGGAAGTAAAGCATAGATTTTATTAAAAAAACAATGAGTCGAGTATTAATGGGGATGGTAATGGCTATAGGCTGATAGCAGTTTCCCCTACATGAGAAAAACCACTATATCTCTTTGTCTATATAAGGATCAACAATTATAACGAGTTTACTATGTTACCTATTGATGGAATATATATTACTAAAGAGTAATGAGCGGAGTATTAATCGGGAAGTTAATGCCTAGAGGTTGATAGCAGTTTGCCCTAGATGAGAAAAACTATTAGGTCTATAAACATCAGCACCCAAGCGATATGTTTTGGCTATGAAATTTTGTTCAATGATCATAAATTAAGTTCAAAGGAGGATTTTTGCCTGTAGGGACAGACTTCTTTAAGAAAGGTACAACAATAAAAAAACTGAAAATAATCGATGACACTTTAATCGGAGAAATCGTCAATAATCGTAAAGAAAAACTGCTTACTAAAGTTTACTATATTTACGATTGATTTGCAAATTTAACTAGGTTTAAATTCAAGGAATTAATTCCGGAAAAGAAAGAACAAAATGCGGTATTCATTTTAGATGATTCTGCAAGGTCCTTTGAGCATTGATGTCTATCCGAGCCTGTTCATTTATGGTTTAGACAGATTTTGCCTCTTTGATCAACGTGGCTTGTGCTTATTTTTTGCATTTCTCCCCATCCTGCAGTATCTTCTATGCGATTTTTCCTTGCTGGCCATTTGATGCCACATCTTTCGTCGGTCTGTTGCCGTTTTTTCCCGCTGCAACTACTGTTGTTGTCAGGCGGTCTCGCTTTTCAATTATGCCCCAACGGACTCTGTTTTAGCCAAGTGAAGTGAAGAGGGGTAGCTGGACTATAACCGACTTGGGCTTTGTGCCGTTTAAGCTATATATCACTCATACGCAGCATTGACGCTTTATTTTCATGCACTAATTGCGTTAGAATTTCAATAGCAACGGAGGATGGACGCCAGCTTCGTTCGGTTGCTCCTTCTTATTCAGTTTTTTTCAGCTTTTTTTGTGTTCCTCCGAGCTGAGCTGAGCTCTCTCTTTGATTTGACTTTAGCACATGAAGAGTTTTTAATTGGAATTTGCAGTGGGAGATTATCAAAACCAGTCAGTCAGTCGCTCGAGTCCGTCGCTGGAGTGGGTGGCACTGATTTTCCTCTGCTTTGCTGCTGCTCCTTGGATTTTTTCCTACGCTTTTCGGGGGGCATTCGGGTTGAGGGTGGCGCATACATACGTACGGGTACGGATATATAAACGTACATACCTGCCACAGCGATTGGTGTGTGCCCAATGCCAATTTTTTCTTCGGTTTCCCTGCCAAGACTTTGCTGCCACGCAGCCTTTTTTCCTTGCCAGCGTTCGTTCTTTGTCCGAGTGTGTATTGCTTTACATAAGACCCGGGACCGGACAGTCCGTAGAAGTCCGTAGAAGTCCGGGACCGAAGACCGAAGACCGGAGTCGAAAGTCCGGGTGTGCCCTCACGGCCATTAGAGCGTTCTGTGCTCTGTCGTTGTCGTAATTAAAAACAAGGGAAAATTCTGCACCCAAGAAGCGGCGGAGCAACAGAAAAACCGAAAAAAAAGGCGGCCAAGAAGGATTGGGATCGGGTAGCCTTGGGTTCGCCCACCTTTTGGCCCTTCTGCCCCCCCCTGCCCACCACAATTTATTTAAATTTCTGGACCCGAACTCTTTGGCTGCTTCTTAATTTCCCAGCCCTTTTTTTGAACTTATTTTTTTCGTGTTATTCTTGTTGTTTTTAATAAAGTGTGCGCCAAGAAAATGCTGCAAAAAGTTGCGTAAATTTGTTATGTACAGCCCCCCTCTCTCTCCCGCTCGCTCGTCTTATGCTTTTTAACTTAAATAAATAAATACGAAGGAGACGAGACGATGGAGTGGCGGCAGGACGAAAAGTCTTGGCGGTGTTGATGAGCAGCAGCCGAGGAGCAAGTGGCGGCGACCACAGGCCATGGTCCGAAACGAAACGCTCGCATAGCCGAGCAATCATGCATCCTTTCCTGACATGCCAACCGCTCCCGTTCGCTCCCCCCCTGCCTCTCGGTAGTTCCGTTTCCGGCGCCTGCCATTTGCATCTCGGGCAGGAAAAAATTTTTCTTTCATTTATTCGAAGGATTCTTCATCTGCTCAACACCCATCTCTTCGCTGGCCCTGCCTCCCTTCCCCTTTTTTTTTTTCTCTCTGTCGAAGAAGAAAAGATTTTTTTAAAAAACACACAAACTGGACTGTGTGCGACCCGAAGGGATGGGTTGGGGTGTGGAAAGGGGTGGCGGGATGGCAGGATGGCGGGAGGGCATTTCTTTGCGGCTTGAGCGAACCGAAAGAACGGGTACACAAATTTCAACCTACTCAATTTTTGCCTTAATTTCTTTTCTGTTTCGCCAGGAGACCTCGGGCGCGGGTCGCCCTCCCATCCTCCCATCCTCGGCCCATCCACCCATCCGCCCATCCATCCTGGCTTCCAATTTATACCCCTCCTACGCCGCCTTTGCCTGCGCCATCTCATCCCCTTTTCCATTTCGCAAGGCAGAGGCGGTAATAAGAATTTTTCCTTCAGCATCTCCGCACGCCCCCTGCCCCGCTTTCTCCGTCCAGCGGAGTGTGCGTGAGCCGTAGTGTTTTTTCCGTATTTTTAATTTAAAATGCGGAGCATGGAAAAAAATATATGTATGTATGAAAAAAACCCGGCAGAAGGGGGAGGGAGAGCTTGCGCACTGCTTAAAAGAAAAACTTCTGAAGTAAATATTTGTCTGTCCAATTGCTGCGGCGACTGCCAACTGCAGTGGATTGGGTTTGGTGGAAGACGCCGGGGGCGGAGGGCAGGGCAGGAGGGTACCCAAATGGGCTGGGGAGTGCCGGGGTATCGGGGCATCGAGTGCACGGCGAAAAATGTCACCCGAAAGTGGTCAGCCCGAAGGCCACCACATAACATTCACCACATAGTTTCGAGAGATGATAGACTAGAAATTAGTTTATATCTTTTCTTAACCGCAAATTTTTCCTTTGAAACTTATGAACGATTTTCCTTATGAATGGAAACAAGGAAAATACTTTCCAGCAATGTTTTGTCTTCAAAGCCCAATGAGAACAAATACAATTATAATATCATCTTAATATCATCATCTTATTGGGTTCTAGGAGAATGGTCAATAATATATTTTCTGAGTATATTTTCAACTATAAAGTTGAAGATTCCTTTATCTTCTTTAAATATAAGATCTTTACCATCTTCCCATTAGGATTTCTCGTCAAAAACTAATGAAAACACGAATGAAAATTCATTTTTGACTAATTTAAAGATCTCTCTTTTAAATTAAGTTAATTGTAAATGGTCCAAAATATATTTACTGAGGCTCTATAGTTAAAGATTTCTTTATTTTCCTCATAAATGGAATCATTACCACCTTCCCACAAAGTTTTCCAAAATATATCTTCCGAGGCTTTATATTGAATCAGTTCGATAGTTTCCTTATAAAAGGTTATGTTGCCGATACAAGTTAATAAATTATACCTTGATTTGAAGGTAAAATCAGCAAGAACTCGAATATTTCTCGCCGTGTTCGAGTGGGCGTAGTCACTTGGCATTGGCAATGCTGATGGCGAAAGTGTTGCTGGACGGGAAGGGTTGGACATGGCCTGGGTGGCGATGGGATGGTATGTAATGGGATGGACAGACGGAGCTGGACTGGACACTGGTGACCATGCCAAGACAAGCGACGCCGTAATGACTGTCACAGCGTTCCATGGACAAACAGTCGCCCCAAAAAAGCAAAACCTAAAACGCGGCAAAAACAAAAAAACCCAGCAAAGAGAGAAGACGAACAATTTTCCATCACCTAAGCTCTGTTTTGTATTCTCCTGGGTGTCTGTTGTGTGTGTGTGCGGGCCGAAATGGGCGTGGTTCTTGGAACTCTTTCAACTATTCCAAGTAGGCTATTTTTCAATCAAATCGCCTCCAAGTGCTATATTGGAAACGTGCAAACAGCCCATGGGGGGTATATTTTCAAAGCAAAATCAGATAGCACTCTTTGATGATTAAAAAAAAATTTATACTTTACATATGAGCAAAAAAGTAGTTACAACTGTTTGCATAAATTTGAATATCTTGACTAATCTGTAACCCATTTTTTTGGACTCTTCTAGGGCCTCTTGCGAACCGCCGAGCAGCTGAAAATCAAAGGCTTGTGCGAAACAGCCGAGAACGCGGATGACCTGAACGACGCGGCCACAGCGACGATAACCGTTTNCCATGGGGGGTACATTTTCGAAGCAAAATCAGATAGCACTCTTTGATGATTAAAATAAAATTTATACTTTACATATTTGTTACGAATGAGCCAAAAAGTAGTTACAACTGTTTGCATAAATTTGAATATCTTGACTAATCTGTAACCCATTTTTTTGGACTCTTCTAGGGCCTCTTGCGAACCGCCGAGCAGCTGAAAATCAAAGGCTTGTGCGAAACAGCCGAGAACGCGGATGACCTGAACGACGCGGCCACAGCGACGATAACCGTTTCGGAGAACATCCAGCAGGCGGTTGTGGGCAATATAGTGAATGCTACGATTGTACCGGGAGCACCTTCGCCGTCGCTGGACCAGCAGCAGCAACAGCAGCAGCAGGCTCAATTGCAAGAGCAGCAGCAGGTGCATGCCCAACAGCAGCAGATCAGTGCTGGCCTGTTATCACAACACGGAGTGGCCGGTGGTGCTAGTGGTGGTGCCATCCCTCTGTCCGGACAGTTGCTGAGCTCCACACCAAGCAGTGGCAGCTCAACAGGCGGACAGACGCCGTCGGGTCTGCAGCCCACGCCACGCAAATCGCGTCTAAAGCGATCCAAGTCACCGGATTTGCAACTAGCAGCCAGCGGAAGCAGTTCGGCGGGTTCTAGTGGATCCGGAGGACAGCAGCAGCAACCACAGCCGGCACATCATCACTCGCAAACGATTCTCATCCATGGTCAGAACCAGGCCTCGATTGTGAGCCTGCAACAAACCGCCGACGGCAATTATATCCCTGTGTCTGGTACTCCCGGTGACGAATCCGACGCCGATACCGAACACGATCACGAGCACGGACACGGCCACGGACACGGACATCTTCACGGACACGGCGGACACCAGCACGGCGGGGCCGGTGGACAACAGCACGGCGGACACGATCACGAGCACTCACACTCGCATTCACATTCGCATTCGCACGACCACGAGCACGAGAACAAGCCGAACAAGATCTGCAAAACGGAGCAGTCGGTGGCATCGCCGGCATCAAATTCGTCCAGCGCCTCGAACAATGCACCGGGCGTGAGCGGCGTCACATCCTCCGGCCAAGCCATCGTCACACAAATTGTAGTAGCGCGCGACGGAAAAGATACAAAAAATATGACTAGTTTAGGCATGGGCATGGTAAGTTGGTAACGCCAGTTGGCCAGTTGTTAGTTGATTTTTCTTAGCTAGAATTGTGAAGAGTTAGCTCTTATTTGTTAGTTTAGTTAGCCTTCGGTCACCCGCAAAACATGCGGGTGGTGTTGTTCCATTGAATTTTGCTAATCACCAACATATTCCATATTCTCTCTCCATCCTTGATACGCATTTCGATCCGTCTGCAGAATGGCGGCCTGTTGGGCGTGCCCATGGGATTCCTGGACTTCACACCCGAGCCACCAGCACCATCCGCCACCCCAGTCACCGTCACGGAGCACGTCGATTTGTCCTGCAACCCGAGCACGGACACACGCGATCTATCAAGTGAGTAAACCCCTGATTTCGCGCATCTCGAGATCTACTCGGGCGCCAATTGTGATTACATGGCAAAGGGGGATGTTGAAACAGTAACATATATTGGAGGGATAAATATAATTAGTTCGCAAGCGTAAATCAACTTCCCATATATCGTTGTGTTTTCGACATCCTTTAAAATATGAAAAACCCAAAACTAACCAATGTTTTCCTCATCCTACCAGATCCCACCGAACCGCTCGACATAGACAATCACCTGGCACAGCAGATCCACCGGCTCGATCAGTCCCCCATGCACTCGATCTCGCATCACCACACCGGCGACGAGAGCAACTCGAATCTGGTGCACATCAAGAGCGAGGTGATCGAGGCCAAGCACTTGGCGGCTGCCCAGCAGCATGCACTTAGCCAGGCCCAGCAGCAGCATGCCCATCACCAGGCCCAGCAACAGCATCAGCAGCAACAGCAGCAGCAGCAACAACAGCAGCAGCAGCAACAGCATCTGCATGCCCAGCAGATGTTGGCTCAGAGTCAGGCGGCTCAGTTGCAGCAGCAGCAGCATCACCAGCAACAGCAGCAGGCGGCGGCAGCAGCAGCAGCGGCGGCTGGAGTGCATGGCCAGCATGGGGGGCATGTGTCGCACGACATGGCCACAGTTATGGAGATCGATCCGAGCCAAATAAAGCACGAGCCGGGCATGATAATAACGCCAGAGATTGTCAACATGATGTCCACTGGGCATATGGGTAAGTTAACATGAAAACAAACAACTCGCGAGACTGAAATGCCCGAAATTACGCAAGCAAATCGTTTCACATCAATCAATTTATTTGGAAAGAAGTTTTCACTAATCGGCCAATTCTTTCCTTTTTGCCATGCAGAAATGTACAACTCGGATACGAGTGAGGATTCAATGATGATCGCCAACGGCTCGCCGCACGATCAAAAGGAGCCGCACTATACGAATTTGGATCAACAGCACGGCGGTCTGGGCGGCAGCGTTTGCGGCCCGGGGCCCGGTGGTGCTGGTGGTGGTGGGGGCATGGGTGGCGGTGGTGCTGGCTCTGGCTCTGGCGAGAAAGGTCAGTTTAATGGTCCCAAAGCTTGGACACAAGATGATATGAATTCAGCTTTAGATGCATTAAAGAACCAAAACATGAGCCTGACGAAAGCGTCCGCCATTTATGGCATCCCATCGACCACCCTGTGGCAACGTGCTCATCGCCTGGGCATCGAAACGCCCAAGAAGGAGGGCGGCACCAAGTCCTGGAATGAGGATGCCCTGCAAAACGCCTTGGAGGCGCTGCGTTCGGGTCAGATATCCGCTAACAAAGCGTCCAAGGCCTTCGGCATCCCCTCCTCGACGCTCTACAAGATCGCCCGGCGGGAGGGTATACGCCTGGCGGCGCCCTTCAATGCCGCCCCAACCACGTGGACGCCCGAGGATCTGGAGCGCGCCTTGGAGGCGATACGGGCGGGTAACACATCGGTGCAGAAAGCCAGCGCCGAATTTGGCATACCCACAGGTGAGTTGGCCGGAAATCCAATTCTCTTTATCCCCAATCCATCGGCGGTGCTTCGTTGCTTTCATCGTTGTCGCGGTCTCTGTGCCGGATTGCTATTTTTGTGTTGCCTGCCCTGCCCCTCTCTGCTTATCTCCTCGGTGTCATTTCCAGAGGGACTTTTGGTTCCTGAAAACCAAGTTCTTGGCACACAATTTCCACAGAAATTATAGTTAGATTGTTTAGATTATTTTCTGCAGCAGCACAATGAAATGCTGCTATGATTAGTATTATATAAGTATCTATTGACGGTTAGATATGGTTGGAAAATATTGCATTTTAAGAAACTACTATAAGAAGTGCACAGACAATGCTTTGGCCACCGAATGGAGAGCCGTATTTCAACTCGTTTTGACCCTCGAACTGAACTTTAACTCTCCTCTTATCCCAACCCCCTCAACTTACGCCGCAAAAGGAACACTTTACGGACGCTGCAAGCGGGAGGGCATCGAGCTGTCGCGTTCGAATCCAACACCCTGGTCCGAGGATGCCATGAACGAGGCCCTGAATTCAGTGCGGTAAGTTGTGTGTCCCCCCCAAACTGTATTGTGGCCTTAACAAAAACGTTTCTTTACCTGCCCCCCCACAGCGTTGGCCAAATGTCCATTAACCAGGCGGCCATTCACTACAACCTGCCCTACAGCTCGCTATACGGACGCTTTAAGCGGGGCAAATACGACGTGGTGGCCAACACGAGCGGCGTGGCGCTGCTCAACACCTCGGGCAACACCACCGGCAGCATTGAGATTATCGAGCACAGTCAGGAGAATTCGGTATGTTGTTCAATTAGCCGATGCCAATGCCAGTACCAGGTTTAGCTCTGCCTAGCCAAAGGCCTTAAAGCTAAAAGCCAGCCAAAAGCACATAAACAAACACTCAAACGCAGACCATGAAATCCGAAATACAACTTTTAAGCAGTCGTTTTGAGTTCCTAAACCTATTTCCTTTAATTATTCAAACTTCTATCCATTTAAATTTGTTGCAAACCCCAATCTGCTAAATATTCTTAATTGAACTTGAAATTTGTAAAGCTAAATATGTATGTGATGATTCACCACCAATCAGTATTTTAATGGAAAGAAGTAGTATTATTATGTCCAACTTTGAAGCCGTTATTTTGATTTTGTAAACCAGCGGTGAGCACAGATTTTTAACTTCGTCCGAATTTTTGGTTCTACATATTTTGTTTGTGTAATATCAAACATTCCCTTTGCCAATACCATTCCCATACCGTCAACTTCGGATGACGTACACACTTCGATTTCTTTTTGTTCGAGACCTTCGCTTCCGAGTTCCTTTTCACCGAGACATTCACAGCTTTTTGTTTTAGGGAGCACTGGTAGCCGAATGAGCTATGGGCTGCCCACCGATGTTGTAAACCTATTTTCTTTTACTATTCAAACTTTGCATTTCAATTTAATCCAAACACTAAAAGATTGTTTGAATCGTCACGAAATTTGTAATACTGACTTTAATTTTACTGAATTTAATTTTATCAAAAACCGCCAACGAGTTGCCTTTCAGTTTAAAGAAGTAATATTATTTGACCCTCTTTGGCATTTAAATATTGAAATACAACTTAGATGCAGTCGTTTTGAGTTCCTTAACATATTCCCGTTTATTTTTCAAACTTTAATTTCATTCTATGGAAAACCTTACAAATTATTTGAATCGTCTTTATGCCACTCGAAATGTGCTGAATTTAATATTATCAAACACAGCCTTTCAGTCGCAAGAAACAGTATTATTTTACCCCCATTGCTCGAACCAAACAAAAACACACAAATGCCAGCTTTGACTAACCAAGATCAATCAATTTATTTATGCAAAGTTGCATATGTTGCAGCAACAGTTCCCGTACAGTCCGTCGCCGCATCCGCCAACGCCGCAGCATCACAGCACGCCGCAGCATCATAGCTCGTCTCAGGGACCGCCGACGCCGCAGCATATGCAACAGCAGCAACAACAGCAGCAGCAACAGCAACAGCACGTGGTGCACATGCAACAGCAGCAGTCGCCGCACCAGGGCCACCATCCGCAGCACATGCAGCAGGATGTGGTGACATCGAGCAGCCAGGTGGTGCACAGCCAGCAGCAACAGCTCCAGCAGATTTACCAGCACCACGGCACGCCCGAGCGAAGTTGAGAATCACTGCAAGCTGCGGCACTAATGGGCAGCACTACCGGTGGTGGGGCAGGAGGAGTGGGCGGTACAGGAGTAGTAGGAGCAGGAGCAGGAGCGGGAGGAGGAGGAGGAGGATCAGGAGCAGCTAGCACCAGCAGCATCAGCAGCACGCCCTTTGCCAGCATTTCGGCGTTGGTCAGCGGAGCCCCGAGCAGTGTTGCCCAGCCGTCGCCACAATCGCCGGCTGTGGCGTCTGTTCCGGCCTCGGCCACTGGGACCGGCACCAGCAAGCGCAAGAAAGCGGGCAAGCAGAAGCGTTGAGGTCAGCAGGAGCTAGCAGGAGGGGCGCAGCAGGATATCACCGGAGTGGCCAGGCCCCGGGACATCAAGTTTAGATTCAATTGCAAGCATTGGAAGCGCAAGTTGCGCCAGTTTCATTTGCGATTATTCAAGCAGCAGCAGAAGTAGTCAGTCAGTCCCTTAAAAAAAAAACAAGGAAAAACAAGGCAAAAAATAAGGAAAAAGAAAAAAAAAACATGAAAAGAAAAGGAAAAACAAGATAATTACCAATCGATCACAAATTACAGAAATGGACATTAATTACACAGTCGATATGTGTATAAAATGTAAATAATTAAATCGAGAGAAATATGCTTTATCTACATTATACGAAACGTAGTTATATTAGCCATTAGGTTCGCAAAGTCCTTTGTTTTTAGCCAAGTAAGAGCGATGGATAGAGAATAGGAGAGGAACAATAGCAGCAGCAAATGCGAAAACACATACACTAGAACTAGACACATAAGAGAAAAATGAATTTGCTTTGCCTAGGCTCGGCTCGGCTCGAAGAAATTTGAATTAAGTTTTGGGGCTTGCAGTTTTAAGCAGCACTTTGTTATCAATGGACATATATGCATGTACACATAGAAATATGTAGTTATAGTTGTGACTTTTTAAATGCTAGTGTCTTCTCCATCACAACAACTCTGGCTTGGCTCCCTGATCTGAATTAAATTTTCGCTTCGTGTGAGACTGAAAGTGCGCCTAAAACTGTGAAAAGCCCGAGCCCAAAACAAAAACGGAACACACGAGTATACAACACAACCCTAAAAACACGAATTAAATGCTTTATATTCATACACATATTGTTTGAACAGAGGAGACGGAGACAGCAGGAGAATAATACCTTAAACGTATAATAAAACCAAATTATCAAGGTCCTAGAAATTAAACTCATTAGCTTGTAAAATGTGAAGAAAAAAACACGAATCAGTAACAGAAACAGAAACAGAAACTGAAAACGAAACAGACGTCAGAGGACAGAGAACAGAGGAAAAGGAAAAGTAAATTGAATTTCACTAAAGGCGCCCTGGAGCAACTATCATTTGATTTGATTTGATTTCAACTGAATTAAGTAATATATATTTATAGCCAATACATAAGTGTAGATTTGAAGTAACCGCAAGGAAACAACACATGGAATGAAATGTATTTTTGATAAAACCAGAGAAAAACCGAAACAAAGGCAGCCGATGTTAGCATAACCTACTGCAAATGCAAATGTTGTTAATGTTAAGCACTCAATATTGTCCTTTCGAAATTTCATTCAAAACAAAGATTTAGAGCATATGTAAGAAAAATCAACCAATAAATACACACACGCGTATATTGATGGATACAACATAAAAGCTTGTACAATTTTCTCGATTATCACTAAAATAGATGAAATCAGAATCTAACAAAATATTGTACCACAAAAAATGATCTTTCTTTATCGAAACTAGGAAAAAAATAAAGAGATTTTTGTATTCATCGATGGAAATGAAGATTTCGACCCTTTAATTGAAAAAATGGGAAATGAGAAGAAATAAAACGCAAACGAATGTATAATAGCTTCCACTAGCGTAGAGTAAAAGAATATATTTAGGAGCCGGAACAACGGATACTGTAAAACACCCATCTGAAGTAACTTCAAACATTTTTTGGTTTCATCTTGAACTACACAACGTGTCCAGAGAAATATTGAAAATTTTTGTAAATACATTTGAATATAGTTTCGTTCGTTAGTTGTTAGCCGAGGAATAGGGGACTTGTGGTATCTGAAATTTACAAAAAAATCAAATGTTGCAAATTAATTTATTTTAGCATTATAGACCCGTAGAACTGAATGCAATATGCTTACCTTAAACTCAGAATAATTTAATTCTATTCCTATTATCTTTAGTTGGATTCATAATAATGTTTTATAGCAAAACTGTATATCATTGTAAATTAATTAAAGCATACGAAGTAGCGTCTACAAGAGTTAAATCAACAATAAAGCAAAATATCATTATAACTTTGTTAAAATTGTCGCCAGAGCAATTAAAAAATGAACCCAACCAACTTGAAGTGGAGAAGATGCGAAGAAACATAAATACGATGAAATTGAAGGCAAATCACAGATGCGTAAATTTAATAAAATATTACATTTAAACTTTTAAGCTAAACTAAATGTGTAAGAGTAATCTTTAACCACACAATATTATAGCACATTTTGGATTATCAAATATGCGTATACATCAAAATATCTATTATAAACCGTAAATGTAAACCCGAAAACATGAAGAGAACCCACACAACACAGAAACAATCTATGTAACAGCCGAAAATAGCAAAACCCCATGTAATAAACAAACAACATTTAATGTAATATTGGTATAACGTAATTTTTAAAGTGAGGTACTATAAATAAAAATTATTAAATAACATAAAACCAATGCTGTTTATCTTGTAGCTGGCAATTTGGGGATTGAAACTTATTTCAAAACTGTTCTTATTTTTAAGATTTAAATTGCCTGGAATTAACTATTTGGGATTTTTGAGTATGTATCGTAGGTCCAGTTGCGGGAAATTGGTCGTAAAAACTTTGTTCTGTTACAGGCGTCCACCGAAAACGTTGCCATTTTATAGTTACTATTTATTCCATTATTATTTTAACCGAAATATTACAATAGATGGCTTTAATGACTTTTTAATTCCATTATTTTGTTGCTGAAGTATTATTTAAAATATTAATGAAGGCGTATTTTAAATGGCGAAATTTATAAAATTCTTGTGATTTCAATAAGACATCGTGAAATTACCATGGCATAAACGTACACTAAAAGCTTCAGCGCTGTCAAGTTGATCTTGGCTCAGGGGTTTGTTTTGGCCAGAGAGCTCTGTTAACCGAGCTTTCTGTTAAGGGGGGCCCTCTATTGAAAAATAAATTTGTACCATTTATTTTGTCAATAAATAAAATATACTTAAAACCGAAAGAAAATGTTTGACAAATATTTTTAAATATTAAATAAAATATGTTGGAATCCTCAGGTTTTATAGGATTTCCACTGAATTGTTACCATCCATTTGCTCTCCATTTTCAGCTGGCGCATGCTCTCGCACATGTTAGTTTTTTGTGCGATATTTGGCTCCCCTAGAAGCAAAAGATGATGCCAGTGCTAGTCGAAGTCTTGCTCCCCAACCTAACGGTGGTGTTTTGGCATTTTCCGCGTTCCGACACTTTGCACCGCTGCCTCGATTCGCAACGCAGAAGATTTTTTACCATCACAAAAAAAAGGAGTAGAAGGCTAGCATTTTTTCCTGACAGGGCAGACCAAGGAATTGCTAAATTTGCAAAAACGAGAATAAGGCAGGCAGAGCTTTTATTCTTCAATAAAATTTGTAAGTGTAAGCAGGTAAACAAACGCTTTGCCAATGAAAATTGTATTGAAAGGGAGGGATGGGATGTCCTCTCGTTATCAGTGCGGAATGAGCTAATTGATTAATCAGCATTGCGTTTACATTATTGGATAAATTGAATGTGACTCAAGCAAGTGAAAGTGATGTGTGAAATTGACACACTTAGTTCAGATTGAGTTGATATAATATATTTATGTATAACATCAGGCCCAGCGGATGCGGCAATTGAACAAAATTTACCCGGATTTGCTAAAATAAAGTGTAGCATGTTCAATTATTAATTCGCCACCCCCCCTAGAAGTATATGGTATATGTGTACCTACGCATATCTAAGCTACGGAGGGGGGGCTGGAGGTGGAATTGATGAAATTGGGACTCCGGGGCACGAAAGCACCGAGAGGCCCAGAGCTAACTGCATAAACAGTTTATTTTTATATGCCAGAGGACAGCTGCAAGTTCAAGTGTACAAAACTCGTAACCCTCGTAAAATTACATTACGCATGATACACACACACCCGTACAGAATTGTGGGGTAAAAGCCCAAGCTAACGCTCGTCGCTCAACACGTTTTAAAATATTAACTTAAAAGATAACAACAAAAAACAGGCCCAGTTGGCGAGAAGAAGAACAACAAAAAGCGTAAGCAACAATAATAACAGGCTACGGGTGCCAAACAACGTGCTTATTAGGAGAGCAACAGAGCAAGGGGGAGGGGACCTACAGAAAACAGCCCCGTTTCCGCGAGCGAAAGCTCTGGCTGGGTGTCTCTTGGACGGGCGGGCACAGCTGATTGCCCAGAATGTTTGTTCGCACACATTTACATTTGTTTTTACAACAAGTGCGCAAAATGTTTGCTGATGTTTGCCCTGCTTTGCGCCATTTGAACTTGACAGCAACAGACAAGTAGGTCTAGGATACCGAGTGTGACCGAATTTCGGTAGTCTTTTTATAAACCATTTGACCTTGAAGTTTTTCGAATTCATTTTAAAATCTGTGTGTTTAAAAATAAACATGCGTTGTGACACATTTCGATTAGGGTATTGGGTTATTGTCAAACTGTCATAGCGAAGTAAAGTCAAATTACCTTTTTAAAAGAGTACACTCACGTCAACCTATAATATCTCCAAAGTTATTTCCGCTTTTGAAAAAATGATGATACTCCAGCTTAAAGTAAATATGTTTTTAATTGCATGGTAAATTAAAAACCTATTTACTTGAAGCTCAATTATCCCTTATAGCTTTGACAAAACAATAATTGCTATTACACTTTTCGTACGAACAATCAAAAGACGTACAAGCATTCACTCAATTTAAAAAAGACTATGCAAAATATTCACGGACCCGACCTTCGCACGAACAAAACCTGTGAAAAGCACCCACAACAACAAGTGGGATCGAATCTTTGACTTTGAAATTTCAGTCAACGGGCTGAAGTGGAAACCTCAGCAGGTGGCAGGTGGCAGGCGGCAGGCAGCAGGCAGGTGGTACTACTACCTTTTACTAATAATATTAAAGGCAGTCAAGTGAAGGTGCGTGTGTGGATGCCATTCTCCGGAAAGTTGATAGGAATTTTGTTTTCAAGAAGACAACCAAACATAGGGCCATGTCAGCGTGGAAGCATGGGGTAGACCATAAAAATAGACTATCTGGCAAATGGAGCTTGCTGAAAAACCTCTTTAGGGCTAGTCCTTAAGGACTTTTTCACTACATAGAAGACTTTTTCTTTGTTGCAAGGGAATTTTATTGCACTGGAGATGCAAAAACATAGTTTTCTTTCTCCAACTTTTTTACTATCTCGAAAGTTTTGCTGCAGGTGCTGAAGTTTGGCGGAATTCTCGACTATGTAGCCTCGGATTTATTCAATTTTAATTCTTATTTTTGCAGTGCGCTTGCAGCCCCGCAGTGAAGTGAAGAGTTGCTCCTGGTAACGGGCAACCTTCCCACCCAACGCCAAGCCAAGCTAGGGGTGCACGGCAGAGGAGGCGAACTCTACACGCAAGTGAGTAAATAACGATAACTGGCTGCCATTTGGGCGGTATTATCAATTATGCAATTAAAAGTGGGGGGTGGTGGCAATCACCCCTCAGTTCGATAGTTATGAAAACTTTCCCGTTGCTGCACCAAGCCAAAATGTCAAGGTTAAAGCTGGCAGCGGGTTTTAAATAGTTTCTGGAACTGCTATATTTGTGCGGTTAGAAAGTTAATTTCGATGTGTGCCAGTCCATTTGCAACCTTTTGTACCGCAGCGGTTAGGGCTTTAATAATTTATTCCTGATTTTCTGTGTTTGTGTTTCGGTTTTCCTCATTACACTTTTCATTTCCGGTTTTTTTGGGGCGAAACGAATGAGTTTTGAGGCACTCGGCATACCCGCCGTATACGTAATATGCTAATGAACCTTTGCCTGCCGCCAACTGTTGCAAAAGTTAGTCCTCGTGTACATGGGTCCCTTAACGAAGGTTTTGCTTAGTTTGTCGAAAAATAAGTAAGGCGGGCAGGCAGGCAGGCAGGCATAAGGTGGTTTGCTCACTTGAGAGCCGCCGACCTTGCATCACACTTGGCAGGCCTTCGGCAAATTGACCCTTAACCCTTCCAAAGAGTGTCTCTCACCTGCCCGCCCCTTTCACCTTTGTGGCCGGGCGGGGAGTCAAGGACACCCTCCTTACAAATGGCATGCCTGATTTCGCCAATTGATTGCATGCAATTGTTTTACCCTCCAACTTTCGCCTGTCTGCTCTTCGCCGCCCATCGAACGAGGAAAAACCAAGCCCGCAGTGAGTTGCGAGCATATTAAGTACCTGAAAATACTCTCATATTATTCAAGAGCATTCCGTCGGGATTATTCCCCCCACCTGCACTGACATATTATACGCATTTAGGTCCTGACAGGAACCCATTTCAACTGTTGCGCATACACATAAATCAGAGCTGTCATGTCCAAATGTGCATTTTTTATCCTTGTACAACTTCGTCGGCAAAATACCCTGCAAATCGATTTTTAATCAGTCGAAAGTGCAATTGGGATAAATGCATATGTGCTCAATAGGTTTGCTCTCAAATTAAAACTTTGCAAATAAACTACCCGGCAGAATTCTAAGTACTTTGAATACTTTGAAAGGATATTTGCAACTTCGGAGATATTTATATACTTTTTTCGTCGGTTTGTGGTTGTTGTTTGGCCTGCGCAAATACCGAAATGAGAATTTGCGGTTGCCACTTTGTATTCTGTTGCATGTCCGTGAATGTTTCTGGCTTATTCTGCGGTATTATACTGCAAATATTCACCTGATGAGCATATCAGAATATGAATTATGTTCGAGTCGAACAATGCAATTAAAGTGAAATTAAATTTCTGCGTAGAGCGAGTAAATTAGACAAAAACTGGCGTGTTTTTCGCAGCATGAGATAATAAAATTTATTAGTTTGGGTTAATTGTATTTGAGCATGTGGCTGCGGTTAATTAAGGCAATAGATAAGCACAAACATAGTGTGATTGGACTCAATTGTGGGGCAAACCCCGGAGAGCCGGTTAAAGGCGGGTCTGGTCACGTTCTGACGAATTAAGGTCGTCGAGAGTTGAAGTCATCTGCCAAGCTGTTTCCGTTTTGTGCGCATTTCCTGTACAAATGCACTCATTTCCTGTGTGTCCTGCCAGAATCCGCAGCTTAACGTATTATGTCCGCTTGCTGACACAGCTGAAATGTTCAACCTGGACAGGCTCTAAAGTCACTTGCAGAAAATACGTAAAGGCAAGCATGACTTATGACAAGTAACCTTGGCAAACGCTTAGCATCCAACAGCAAAGCCAGGTGCGTCTGTCCGTCTATCCGCCTGTCCGTCCGTCCGTCTGTCCGTCCGTATGAACGCCTAGATTTTGGAAACTATAAAAGTTAGAGAAAAAGTAATGACATATTCGGAATTGTGTGATAGCAGTTCAGTACAAATTTGTTTTAAAAATCGGCTACCTCCCTCCCTATCCCCAGAAACCACAAAAATATTGCGCCTACAATTCCAAGCTATAATAATGCTGTTATATTATTCTAGAAATCAGGTGGAAACTGAAAACCGGGTATTTATAGTCGAGACACTCGAGTAACTCGGTTATAATCGTTCTTACTGGTTGTGGCCTGTGTAGACCATAGTCTCAAACAAACCTGACCTTGCTCGGCTCGGCCAACGCTGCGTATGAGTGTTGTTGGGCAGATGACTTTGTTGATTTGCTTGTTGCTTTCATTATCAATGTCAATGCTCTCTAGGAATCTCAAACGTTGGCCGTCCATCTGTGAGATACTTTGGCAACCGCACGAATGCCTCTACTCTTTCAATCCGTCTTCATCGCTGATTGTTTTCTCGCCTTGCCATCTTAAATGGGCCATAACCGAGGAAAAGTGCAAAGAGTCTGCGGAATCGCATCTGTAGGTCATGAGCCACAAATCTACTTTGTTGCGATGAGCAAATAATGCAAAATTGATTTCCGTTGCTGTGTTTTATTTACTTTCGTTCTCATTGCATTTGTTTATTTTGTGTTGTATAGTATTCACCTCTTCGAAACACTTTTCCGCTCTCAGCCTTATCATTGTTTGTATATATTTTTATATTGTTTTGCATCAAAGAACGATGTTTTCATTTCACTGAAGCAATTATTTGCATTCGCATTCGTGTTTCGCTGTCCGAGCCGTGTGCGCGCGCCTTGTGTTGTTTTGTTATTTTTAGCGCGAAATTACGAAATATTCTCTCACATTTTGATTGCTTTATTAATTGATTGAAAACTGAAAATGCGCCTGAGCCGTGCTCGCTTTTTCCCAGTGGTTGTGTGAGTCAAATCTCTACTTATTATACGCTACCTATTTGCATTTTGTTTAGTATTTACCGAGTGTTAGAAATGAATTTGTAGTGTTAGAAATCTTATATGAGATGTACACAAAACTATAAGTTGACTTTGACAGTTGTGTAACTAGATTTTCCTCTAATTAATTGGTGTGTAATCCGTAGTTCAATATCAATCTGATAATCTTTTAGCAGACACACAAACAAATACAATACAATTGATTATAATCTATAGATTTTTCCGAAGTGAAAGTCTCAATGAAATAAGATTCTATAGCTGCCATAATCGGCGCATTTTCACTTTTATATTCATTTAATAAGCTACAAATCAGATCGCGAGAATCGGACTCATTTTTCTTTGCTTATCTCAAGTGGTGTCTATTTTGTTCCATGCCATTTCGATTTTCCTCCCACCAAACCAAGCAGCGTCTCTAGGATGAGCAATGCAGGAATCGACGGAGGAGGAGGAGGAGGAGGAGGGTCCACCGGAAATCCGCCCACAACGCCACCGCCCACCGGCCATGGATCCACTCGCCGCCTGAGCCACTTGTCCGGCGGCTCTCGATCGGGAGGAGCCGCTGCCATGGGCAATGTGGTGGGCTGGCTGAAGCAGGTTCTGTCCAACAAACAAAATCCAATAGCAATTGATATCCAAAACCGTTTCGTGTATTGATGTGAACCACCCAACCACCCAGCACAAAGAAACAAAAAGACACAGTGTACCTACTACAACCCCCAGAAACACCTTGCACTCCCCCTTTGTGTGCTTTTGTGTTGCATCCCCCCGCCCGAATCTTCAGTTGCCCCTCGATGTGCATATATCCTTGGCAGCGAGATCAGCGATTCTTACTCATCTCCGTATGCTCTGTGCACTTGCAGGCCTCCATCGAAGTGCGCGACGCCGGCACCAGGACCCTGTCGATGCTGCAGAGCAGCAATCCCAACTTCCGATCCCTGGACCTCTCCCTGGGCACTCCCACTTCCGTTACACCCACATCGAGCGAAGCGCCCGTGGCGCCGTCCAGTGCCACTGCCTCCTTGAGCGGCTCCACGCTACAGTTCGGCCCAGAGGACCCAGCAGAGGACGCAGTAGCCTCTGCATCCGGCAGTCAGTCCCTCACCCCGCTGGACGCCAGAGAGCTGTTGACACGGCCAACGCGAGCGTACGCCTCCGTCAGTCAGCCTCAGAGCCCGCGACACCGAGGTTCGGGTTCGAGCGGCGGCTTGGGATCACGTGGCACCACACACGGCCTGACCGGGCGCTCCACATCGATATCCTCGCAGCTGGAGAAGACCAAGAAGCTGCTCAAGATGACCGAGGGCGAGGACAAGCCGCTGACGATTCTGCACTACAACGATGTCTACAACATTGAGTCCATGGCGGAGACGGAGCCAGTTGGGGGAGCCGCCCGCTTTGCCACGGCCATCAAGAGCTATGCCCACCTGAACCCATTGGTCCTCTTCAGCGGCGACGCCTTTTCGCCCAGCATGTGTGAGTGTCCCCAAGATGGAAAGGGGTTTTCAATGCCTTTTATTGTTTTTTAATTGATTTTTAATTGATTTTTAATTGATTTTAGTGAGCACCTTCACACAAGGCGAACAGATGATTCCCGTGCTCAACTCAGTGGGAACACATTGTGCTGTCTTTGGCAACCACGATTTTGGTGAGTTAATTAATCATTACATCCTAAATCCACACAAAGTTTCTTAGAGACTTGTGCGTAATTTATAAAGATGTATCAACACGTATATAGAGAGCTATTAATAAATAGTACTAGATGTTTCAATGTTTCGGTACCCTATTTTTCATTGCTACCCTATTTTTCAGACCACGGCCTGGATGTCCTTGTGAAGCTTATCAAACAGACAGAGTTTCCCTGGCTGATGTCCAATGTGGTGGACAACGAAACCGGCCGTCCTCTGGGTGGTGGCAAGATCTCCCACTTTATTCTGCACAATCAGATCTCCATCGGTCTGATTGGCCTGGTGGAGCGGGAGTGGCTGGAGACGCTGCCCACCATCGACCCCAACGAGGTGACCTACATCGACTATGTGGAGGCGGGCAATCGCCTTGCCAGAGAGCTACGAAACGAGGGCTGCGACCTGATCATAGCCCTCACCCACATGCGCACCCCCAACGACATTAATCTGGCCAAAAAATGCATCGGCATCGACATTATTCTCGGAGGGCACGATCATGTGCGAGAGGTGACCGAAATTAATGGCAAAATGATTGTCAAGTCGGGCACGGATTTCCAGCAGTTCTCGGTGATCACCATGGAACGAAACCCCGCCAATCGGGAGCAGTTCACCACTGACGTCAAGTGTGTGGATGTGACAGCCAAAATACCCGAAGATCCAGAGCTTAAGCAAGAACTCTCCAAATATGCCAGTAAGCAATGGGAAAATAAACTAATCGAGAATTCAATTTAATATTAAATGTCTCTTCTTTTCACAGAGTTCATCGAAAGCAAGCTCTCGGATGTGATGGGTGTTTTCAGTGTGGAACTAGACGGTCGCTTCTCGCGGGTTCGCACCCAGGAAACGAATCTGGGCAACTGGGTGTGCGATGTGGTTCTAGCTGCCGTTGGCGCCGATGTGGTTATCCTCAACGGTGGCACCTTCCGCTCGGACCGCGTACATCCCATCGGAGCCTTCACCATGGGCGATTTGGTGAATGTTATTCCCATGCGGGACCCACTGATTCTGCTTGAGGTAAGCGGTCGTGTGCTGTGGCAGGCGCTGGAGAACGGAGTGTCCGCCTACCCCAAGCTGGAGGGTCGCTTTCCCCAAGTGGCCGGGATCAGCTTCGCCTTCGATCCGCAGGCGGAGCCTGGCAAGCGCATTGATCCGCAGTTGATCCAGGTGGGCGATGAGTATCTCAACCTGGAGCAGACCTACAAGTTGTGCGTGAAGAGCTACATCTACATGGGCTGCGATGGCTACACCATGTTCAAGGATACCACTGTGCTGGTGAGACCTTTTTCTGGGAAAGGTTTAAATGTAAATAATAATTTGACGATCTCCAGATGGACGATGATGCTTGCCCCGAGCTGGGCATCACCCTGCAAAACCATTTCAAGGCCATCAACTCCCGCAAATGTGGCCAAAACACAAAGCACCGTCAGTCGCTGGTGACGCTCTCCAGGCGGCACAGCCTGGTGCAGTGCCTGGACAGCATGGATCTGGACGGTCCGTCGCCCATTCGCAAGCTGTCCGTGGGTCATCACAACAAGTCCATGGATCTGACGCATGGTAACTCCCAGAAGGTGAGTTTGAACAACATTTTGAGCTCGAATGAAAACCAAAACCAATTCATTTGCAGATGCTGCGTCGCGCTTCTCTGGACGACCTGGAGCAGTCCACCTGCGAACTGGCGCCGCAGCTGGAGCACCGCATCATTATGATAAAAAACGAAGAGGTAGGCAGGTTACATAGTTGGATGAAACCAGTAATACTCCATAAGTAATCCTCCCTGCAGCATCATCGACAATTGCTGTTCAAGAAGGAGACACACATCATGAACTCCACAATCGCCGAGGCCGAGGACGAGTAAAGACCTTTACCGCAGACATTTGGTTAACAAATTGCATTTAATTTTCGTATTTCTTTTGTTTTTTTTATTTCTTTTATCGTTTTCATTTCCTAGTTACAAGAAAATAAGACACCTTGATTGTAGGACGGCAGGGTCCGATTGGGAGCGAAAGATTTGAGTAAGGCTTAAGCACAGTGAAGATATAAACGTTAGCTAGCTAGTTAGTTGCCCTATTTATTGCCGTTTATTGTTACCGAAAACTATGTGTTTCCGTTTCCGTTTATTGGCTATGCATTAGTTTTAAACGTTTGCCAAGATGCTGAGATGATAAACTTGCTGTTTGGGTACTGTAAGTAGATGTACAAGTATGTGGATGTGTAGTGAGTACGTTGTGTACCTAAAATAAAAGCTTACCACTAGTTTAATTTACTTTTAATTAGATAAACTGATTTACACAAACCAACTGATTATTGTAATTACTGAAAATGCAATGCCCTTATGTTTTTGTGATCTAGATAAACGAGTTTGAGCCAAGCTTTCAGATTCCTTAGATATTCAAAATAGTTGTTTTCCAATTATCCCGATCCAGAGTTAATCTTGAAAACCGCGATCCATCACTATAGGTTGTATGGAAAATAGGAAATAAACTAGCAAACCGAGCGAGCGAGCAGAGAGCAGAGCGCAAGATGTGTAAAGTGAATGTAAAGCAATATTTTAGACAATGCATCCAAAAAGATTTTAGGTCCCCAGCACTGTGTGGGATGTGTATATTTTTATGGACACTTTTGGAGGGCTTGTACCACAGCAGAGCATACAATATTTTTAGACAAGGCACACTCATGGATAAAATGGCTTTAAATTCATAAATAGAGTTCCTCGAACTTGCCCACACACACACACACACAACACATAACACACGCCCGTTACCACCAGAGCTACGTGAGCCGGACGGAGTGCAAGTGCTTGGCCAGCGAGGCAATCTGATTGCCCAAACGACGTCCAACTGGATATTAAAAGGCAGCATCGGCTACCCATCTCAATTACACGAAAGTTAAACAATAAGTAGAGGAAGCCTACGTATGCGTACTCCATGCTTATACATATACTGATTGTCCATGCTTAGAACGTATAGTTAACTAAAGTGAACAATATACAGGCTCAAAATGCACCTGATTACTAAGAAAACAAAACAAATAACAATTATAAAGGACACAAGAATATAAATATAAATATATATATTATACATAAATAGATATCGTAACATCTTTTCGATTTCCTTCCACGCCAAACTGTGGCAACAAACATCTTCGAACACACTTCTTCTTTGAAACTATTTTGCAATGAAAAAAAACGCATTTTGTGTATATTGAACGAAGTACATTGATTTGTGTAAACATTTATTAAAATACATAAACTATATGTAACGGGATTTGTATAATTCTTTTGGCGGAAGCACGTGGTTAGTCAGCGGGGATGGGGGCACTAAATTGTTTGGTTAATACTTTAATCGGGGTCCATAATTAAGCATCTATATTGATTGTTTTACGTTTGTCGCTCCAGCTCTGTCTCGTGTGTCAGTAGAACTGCAGCACCAAGGTCTTTATGGCACTGGCAATGTGAAAGGCACAGTCGCGCACCTCCAAGGTGTTCTTCCGTATTCCCTCCTCGTCATCCGCCTCGAGGGCCGTCTGCAAGCCCTCGCACTGGTGTTGGATCATAATGTTCTGGCGGGTGAGCTGCTTCAGAGTCTCACGGGTCGTTTCGCTGGCATTGGGTGGCTGCAATTCAAAGGCATTCGAGAATATTGTATGGCAACTAACGTGGGAAATTAAAGAGATTATGGGGTCCTGACTTCCAACTAAATTTTTAGTTTTACGCTGCAGCTCTAGTGCATCAATTGCTTTCGAGTTTACTCCTGTTTCGGCAAGCGAAACACAATTTTTAATATAAAATTTGGGAAATTGATTACTGATAAGTTGAAATTTATCAATTAAAGAGTTTTTTTACATAGAATATTCCAGTAATTGAAGAAATGTTTGCTCCCTAATGACAAATATACAATTACCATTATGATAATAGATAAGCGGTGGGCAGCCCATAGCTCTTTCGGCTTCCAGTACAAATGAACTCGGCACCGAAGCTCTCGAACGAAAAGGAATCAAAATGTGCACGTCATCTGGAGTTGACGGTGAAAAGGGAATGTGTGAAATTACACAAACAAAATATGTAGAGCCAAAAAATCGGACGGAGACCCTTTTTTTTCTTTTTTTGGCCGGCTCCCAAGTTGAAAATCTGTGCCCACCGCTGTAATAGATTGAAAACCATTGAGAATCCGATACAGAAAACTCAACATATCATCACTGAGCCAATCTCTTTGTAGTTTCAAGTTTTAGATCTGATATAAAACCATATATTGTACAAGACCAATCCCAGCCGATACCACATCTTACCAAGTTGGCATAGAGAGCAATTAAGTCTGTGACGGCGCTGCGTATCAGTTCGCCATGCGGGGCAATCGACTGCTTCTGGTCTTCCGGCGAGGGGTTCATGGCCCGGATCAGCTCCTTGAGGCAGCGGGTGACGAGGTCGGAGCGC
This sequence comes from Drosophila ironensis, assembly GCA_021223825.1. Lineage (NCBI taxonomy): Eukaryota > Metazoa > Arthropoda > Insecta > Diptera > Drosophilidae > Drosophila > Drosophila ironensis. The sequence continues at coordinate 2,803,994 of JAJJHQ010008063.1, read as the reverse complement.
ACCTTCACCTCCTCCCCGAAGGTCTTGCCGTCGCCGGCCATTTGGTACATGCTCGTGGTATTCCGCACGTCCGTCTGGCCTTTGGCCACGGTCGGAGCCAGTCGCCGCTCGTACATGCTGGCCGGGCGCTTGATGGTCGACTGGTTGGACGAACCGTTCGAGGAGCCGCTCTCCGCATTGGCAGTGCCCCCCTCGGGCAGCGACAGCGGCTCGTGCTCGGTGTCCGGGCTGCTCAAACTCAGGTCAATGCGACTAAATAAACACAATGGAAATGAAATAATAAACTAAAGGTACACAGGCAAATGAAAGTAAAAGGCTCACAGGGGCTCGTCGTAGACGCTGTTGTTGGAGGTGCTCGAGAACTTGGACTTGAGCTGCGAGTTCTCGCTGGACAGCTTCTGGACGACGTTCTTCAGCTGACTGATCTCTGACTGCGCGGAGCTGAGCTGTTTGCGCAGCGTATCCATTTCGTTCTGCGAGATGGCACTGCGCGGCGGCGTGTGGACAATGGCCTAAGTAAATAAATCAAAATAATAATAAATAAAGCAAAAAGGAACGAAAACTATAAACTAATTCAAAATGGAATATAACTGGGAGGGGACATCACAAAACTACATACACTTTGGCAGGTTTAGCTAACTTTATTGAGGCTTACGGGCTACAGGACTACGAGTTTTTTGGGATTCGATTACATTGTCTACAAGCGGGGGCCTAGGGGGCCCCTGACTAGGGTGTGAACACAACGGGTGACTCGGTTGGGTCTTCGCTTACGCTGCTAACCGAAGCTGTTGTTCAGCTTGAGTATCTTTTGGCGCATGAGGTTTACCTGCTGGGCCATCGGCGGCACGGGGGCGTAGTCGTCGTCGCTGGCCACCGGATCGTAGATGGGCTCGTCGTCCGACAGATTGGGATCGTGGCCCGACGAATCAAACACCGAGTTGTTGGCGTACGGCAGCGATTGCAGCGACGGCACTGCAGCGTCCAGCGGCCGCAAGTTGGCCATGTTCTGGCGCCGCAGGGCGTCCACGAGCACGTCGGTGAGCAGGCCGGCGAACTCGGCGCGATTGAAGCGTGCCAGTTTCTGGCGACCCTGCAAAAGCCAACGCTGTCAATGAAGGTTCTCATTCATAAACCGCAAATTGCTGCAATGCCAACCTGATTGCGCGTGGCGCTCAGAAACGGGTTGGCCGGCAAGAATGGCACAGTTGCATGATCAGCATTCAGAGTGCTCGTCGCCCAGACTGCAAGGCAGGGGAAAAGTGATTACATTTCAATGATTTGAATTGGTTTCAATGATTCGCCGTCTCTCCACACTCACTGGCCTCGCACTCGCGTCGATCGACCTCGTCGTACAGATCCATGACGAGCTCCTCGAACATCTTGTTCGGCACCAGCTGCAGCTTGCCGCGTGCTATTTTCAGCTGCTCACTGATATCGGCCCCATTGGCGTCCGGTACGGTCAAGTGGCGGCCACTCTGCGGCGGAAGGGATCAATGTTATAAACACAAGAGGCCCCGCCCCGTTTTAAATTTAGAACTCACTGCATGGTCGGGCCTCTTGCCGCCCAGGAACAAGATGATTCTGTCCGTCACATCGTACATGGCGTCCAGCAGGCGCTCGGCAATGGTATTGTGATTGTTTGCCCTGGCCAGCTCCAGCGGCGTCAGCCCGTTGCCGTCCAGGGCGTTCACATCGGCCCCGTACACCAGCAGCATCTCGATCTGCGAGGCCTGCCCGAACTTGGCCGCCATGTGCAGCGGCGTCGACAGCTTGTCCTCGTGATAGTAGTTGGGATCGGCGCCCTGGACGAGGAAGCGCAGCGAGGTCTCCACGTTGCTGGTGCGCACGCTGGCGTGCAGCTGCCTGCTGAGCTCCTGCTCGAGATTGCCGCCCCCACTGCCGGCATCGTCGTCGTCCTGCAGGCTCGGCTTGAGCACAAACGTGAGATTGACGTGCTTGGCCTTGATGAAATCGGACTTGGTGGGGTGCAGGGCGTCCTTGGGCGTGGGTTTGCGCCAGCGGGGCAGATGCTTGCCGCCCGAGGAGCCGGAGCTGCCGTCCAGCAGATGGTGCTCCCACACGCTGTTCGCCCCGTGGGCGTTCAGCGAGTTGACAAAGTTCAGCACCGAGGGCTCCCAGTTGCCCTGGCGCAGGGACTTCACAATCGAAATGTGTCGCCCGAGGCTGCGGTGGACGGAGCAGCAGTCGGCGCAGAGCAGGATGCCGCGGTTGATGCTCGCCCAGGAGGGATCGCTGGCCCCACAGTCGCCGCAGATGTCGGCGGTTTGGAGGCGGGACTTGGCGCGGGAGCTCATCTTCTTGCCGCTGCTGGCCCGTTGCGTTGGCGGCTCCGGCGGCGCTATAAATAACTTCTTGTGCGCTTCGATGATGCTGCTGGCGAAACACATTCAGCACTCCGCTCTCGGCTACCTGGGAAATACGGAAATAGGGGAAATGCGGAGTGGAAAGTGAAAACTCGAGTGGTCGACGGGGGGCGGGGCCGAGTGAGTCGGTCGGGCGATCGGCGGTTACTGATTGCACGCAACAGTCATCGGGCTGGGGGTCGGGCCCCCGATCGGCTCCACCCCGGGCAATCAATTACGGGAATTACTTTTAATTAGTCGCTGTTCGTTGCACTGATAAACATTTCCTCTCGTTCACTTTGTTTGCGCAGTGTGACCAGGCGGCTAAGAGGGAAAATGCCTGCAGAGCGGCAGAGTGGTCTCCCAATTGGAGTTAAACTCTTTTAGATGAGTGTTTGTTTGAGTGAATAATTTATGAGTTGATAATTTAAGATTTTCAAATCTGAAAGCAGGCCAATAACAAAGCCTGCAAATAGGCAGACTGATCTAACCCATCAAAACAAACAACATGCAATTGGAATTGAACATTATTAAATGAAGAAAGCATTAATGGTTGATATTATCAGCCTTCTAAACAATCAACCAAGCCAATATATAAGGTAAGAGCAATCAAAACAAACGAAATCCAATTGGAGTTTTATATATTACGACGCATTTACGTTAATAAAAATATTATAAATGTTAATAAATAAACTATAAAATAAAACATCAAAGGTTTATATTTTAAGGTATCCAAACATGAAAGAAAGACAATAAATGTCTTATCAATAAAAAAAAAAACGAATTCCAATTGGTGTTGTATTATTTTTATTATATTAATATGAAATCAGTGGAGTGAAATAAAGAACTTTGTAAAAATAAAATTAAAAAAGCCAAAATCATTTAAATTTGTTGATGGAATAAAACAAGTTAATTTACTTTAATTTTTGTTTAGTAGTATCAAACGATAATTTAAAATTGTTTGGCCTTGGGAAATAAATAATTAAAAAAATTGTAAAAGCAAGAAAACAAATTAATGTTACCATATAATACACTTGCAGTTTTGCAAGGCCTGGCCGGCAATCAGATGTTCATCAACAGTGGCCACAGTTGGAGAAGCACTGCTCTAAGCACACGTGCCAAATAAAAACAACGCCGCCTTTCAATTGGATTTTTGGTGTTTTCACAAGTTTCTGGAGAATACCGAATACAGAGCATGAAGGTGGAGAATCTGTATACCTCGGTGGCCTGCAACCGCTGCACAGAATGCGCGGACTGGGGCCCCAATGGCCTGATTGCCTACGGAGCCCGCAATGCAGTTGCCATAATGGATCCCAAGGTGGGAAATTCCACTTTCCATGAACTTATTATAATTTAACCAATTCCATTTAGTTCCAAGGCAACTCGGCCAAGATCCTGCACACCCTGGTGGAGCACACAAGGCGTGTAAACACTGTGAAATGGCTGGACAAGCGAACGCTGATTTCGGGAGCTGACGATGCAAATGCGGTTTTTTGGGAACTGGACGATGCAGGGGCCGCCAAGCAGATTGTCCTGAAGGGCCACACGAGCGGCGTGAATGCCGTGGATGGCGTGCTAAGGCAGAATGGCTCTTGGTTGCTGGCCACCGCCGCCGCCGACAGCAGCATCAAATTGTGGAGCCATCAGGATGGAAATATTGCCTGCATACAGACGATTGGCTTGTCTGGAGGTTTCTGCTTCTCCCTGCGACTCACCCTGCTCCCAAAGAGCCAACACGCCTTGCTGGCCTTCAGCGGCGACGACGAGAGCGTCTCCCTGTGGGCCGAAAAGGCAGAATCCTTGGGAGGCGGCGATCCCCAGAGATTCACCTTCCAGCGCGCCCACAAACTGGCCGGGCATGAGGACTGGGTGCGCGGGCTGGACTTTGTCAACGATGGCGAGGATCTGTTGCTGGCCAGCGGCTCGCAGGACAATTTCATACGCCTGTGGAGGATTGCGCCGCGCAGCGAGGAGCAAATGCGCGAGAATCGCGTTGATTTCCTCAAGATTGGTGACAACGAGGAGGAGATCAAGGTGGAGGAGACGATCCTGCAGCTGGGCGAACGGTCTTGGTATGCGGTGAGCCTGGAATCGGTGCTCTATGGCCACGAGGGATGGGTTTACGGTGTCCACTGGCACCAGACCAAGGAGCAGGGTAGGTGCTTCAAATATCCCTCTTTACATGACCTATAGGTCTCATCTCCTTTCAGAGCTGCGACTGCTGTCCGCCTCCATTGACAAGACCCTGATTGTGTGGGCGCCCACGGAGGAGGGCTTGTGGCTGGAACAGGTTCGCGTGGGCGAGGTGGGCGGCAATTCGATGGGCTTCTTTGGCGGCAAGTTCTCCGCCGACGGGCACTCGATAATGGCCCACAGCTACCAGGGCGGCTTTCACATTTGGCAGCAGGACCTTGAGCGCCCAAAGCTCTGGACCTCCAGTGTGATTGTGGGTGGTCACTACGGCGAGGTGCGCGACCTGGCTTGGGAGCACGAAGGCGCCTACCTCCTGACCGTCTCTGCGGACCAGACCACTCGCTTGCACGCCCCTTGGGTGCAGGATGGTGTCGGGGCCACGTGGCACGAGTTGGCGCGCCCGCAGGTTCATGGCTACGACATGCAGGCCCTGGCCCTACTCTCGCGCTATAAATTCGCCAGCGGAGCCGAGGAGAAGATTGTGCGCACCTTTCAGGCCACGGCGAACTTCATAGAGAACTTCCGAAACATCAGCCGGGTGCAGAACGACGAGGCGGGCGATGCGCTCCTGGATTGTAGGTTTTCCTGGGATAACCTAAGGTTTCTTTTAATCAATTTGTGTGCTCTGCAGCTCTGCCCAAAGGCGCCTCTGTGCCTTCGCTGGGTTTGTCCAACAAGGCGGTCTACAATGTGGAATCCCGCGATGAGGATACCGGCAAAGCCAAGGATGAATACCCCGAAAACTACTTTGTGGCTGTTAGCCTACAAACGCCGCCGCAGGAGGAGACCCTGATGCAGAACACCTTGTGGCCGGAGCTGCAAAAACTCTACGGCCATGGCTACGAGATCTTTGCCTTGGCTGCCACGCGGGATGGCTCCGTTTTGGCTTCGTCCTGCAAGTCCAGCAATGCCGAACATGCCCAGATAATTCTTTGGTAAGAGATGCTGGGAAAACTCCGTCCACATAAGGTTAATCTTTGCTCTTGCAGGAACCCCTCGAACTGGAAGCAGCTGCAGAAGCTGAGTGGCCATCAGTTGACTGTGACTCAAATGAGCTTCTCGCCGGATGCGCGCTACCTGCTCTCCGTGTCCCGAGATCGTCGCTGGTGTTTGTACGAGCGGGAGGATGCCTCTGCAGGCTACCAACTGGTGGCCAGCACGGACAAGTCGAACGGCGTGCATACGCGCATCATTTGGTCCTGTGATTGGTCGCATGATGGCCAGTACTTCGTCACCAGCTCGCGCGACGGCAAAGTTGTGGTTTGGCAAAAGGGCGAAGGGACCAAGGAGTCTTCCCTGAACGGCTGGCACACGGCGGGAATTTTGGAGCTGAAAAATGAGTCAATCACAGCGGTGGCCTTTTCCCGAGATTACCAGAACGGCACAGATGGCACATACATTCTGGCGCTGGGAACAGAGAGCGGGCATGTTAAGCTTTATCAACTGACGAAGGGGGAATGGAAGTTGCTCAGCGACTTGAACAAGAGGTGGGTCTGCCTATTGCTTGGAAATATCAACATTTTAATGACTTTATTAACCTCCACAGCCAAGCTCATCATCTCACGGTGCGCAGGCTGCAGTTCCGGCCCGGAAAGGACCTCCAACTGGCCAGTTGTGGGGAGGATCACTTGGTGCGCATCTACAACATAAGCCAGACATGATTTCGAACACGCTTTGCAATAAAGCAGACCCATTAAAATAGATCCTCCGGCTGAGTTTAATTAGAAATCTGTACCGCTGACAGACGGGGTCTAGTCTCGCTATCTAATCTGCGGCAATTAGCCATGTTCGGGGTTCTCCCCGAACCGGCTGCCAAGACGGCTTCTGTTCGCCGCGATAAGGGTATATTGACATCTAATTAGGTGCAAAAAAATATATTCGCCATGCAGCAACATTGATTCCGGGTATTTAAGTTCGCTCTTTGGCTGCATGCGGCACACAGTCTCTTCGCAGCGATTCGAGATGAAGGCAACCCTTGTATTTTTGGCCCTGTTCGGCGCGGCTTTCGCTGCTCCAAAAGTTCTCCTGAAAGCCAGGCCCAACAGCAACGGAGGAGACCCCTATGGCCACATCTTTGCGCAGGTGCGTCCTTATGCCTCCGAGCAGGCTGCCAGCATGGAAGTCTCGGCCCAGGGACATCAGCAGGTTGAACTGCAAGGCAACCGCGTGGAACAGAAGCCGCCCCAGCACTGGGAGCTGGAGATCAAGCAGGAAGAGCCGCAGCACCACCAAGGACAGCATCTTGAGCTGGAGATCAAGCAGGAGCAGCCGCAACACCACCAGGGACAACATGTTGAGCTGGAGATCAAGCAGGAGCAGCCGCAACACCACCAAGGACAGCATCTTGAGCTGGAGATCAAGCAGGAGCAGCCGCAACACCACCAGGGACAACATGTTGAGCTGGAGATCAAGCAGGAGCAGCCGCAAAACCACCAAGGACATCATTTGGAGCTTGAAATTAAGCACGAGCAGCCGCAATACCACCAAGGACAGCACATGGAATTCGAGATCAAGCAGGAACAGCCGCAGCATCACCAAGCACAGCATGTTGAGCTTGAAATCAAGCAGGAGCAGCCGCAGCACCACCAAGGCCAGCATCTTGAGCTGGAGATCAAGCAGCAGCAGGAGCAGCACCACCAAGGACAGCACTTGGAATTCGAGATCAAGCACCAGGAGCAGCACGATACGCACTCGCCCAATCACCTCGTGGAGCTAAACATCCAGCCCGTGGAGCAGAAGCGTCCCCAGCACCTGGAGATCGAGATCAAGCATGAGCAGAAGCCGAAGGAGAACCACCAACACCTGAGCGCCGCCATGGGACACCTGGAGCCCCTGCGACCCCAGCATGTGGAGGCAGAGGTGCCGAAGTCCCAGGACGCCCAGCACGTGGGGGAGCTGCTCTTTGTGCAGGACAATGCCCACAACATGAGGCCCTTGTACTTTTAGTCTGCGCAAATAGGGCGGCAAACCGAAAAATGTAATACGAAAGTGCATTAAATATGTATAATTACAAAGCTGGCTTTTCACTGGCCCAGTCCTCCCAAGGTGCTTGTAAAATGCGAAATAAATAAAAATGCGAGGGGATAAGCAGGTGCTAGGCGGGAGAAGGTGCCGCAGTTTGCAATTTCCGTTTAGCTGCTACAGTTTCATAGTGTTTTGGAGCGCCAAGACCAAGGAGCAGGGTGCATGGAGCATGGTGCATGGAGCATGGAACGGGGGCTGAATTATGGCCAAAGCGTGCCACCTTTTCAACCGCAACTTGCAATTTCCGTGCGCCAACTGACTTTATGATTGCCATTGGCTTCTGGGTATTCCAGCTTTTAGCCAGCAGCTTCAGTTTCAGCTCGAACGCCATTGTTGTCCAAAACTTGTGGCAGGGCGGCAGATTGGCCGTGTGGCAGGGTGCAGCAAGTGGCGCGGAGTTGGCGGGCAATGCGGTTAATTGGCTGGCGGCCATCTTCTCTGGCACTTTAATTATGTTTTCGTGCAGTCCACAACTCCGCTCCTATGGCTTTCTATATCTACATCTATGGATGTATCTCCGGCGTAGCCACTCTATTCATTATGTTCCCGCAATGTCGTTGAACCGATGGGGTACACTCCCCAGATAGTAGATAAGCGCATAAATCTGCATTGTTCCAAGTGCCACAATGGGGCAGCGAGTTAACTATTGAATTGCATTTAGGCCACGTCGGAGGTCGATTGTTCTCGCACCTATTCAGAGACGGCCAATATCCCGGAGGGAGGCCGTGCGGACCAGGGACTGGGTGGGTTCCCTCCCACTAGTTTACACAGGGTGATGGAAAAACCGAGTCAAAATTCGCGGTTCATGCTCGAATTATTCTTGAGATTACACTCAAGGGATAAGGGGTATTGTTTTACCAACATTTCTATTTTTTTTTAATGTTTATTTAACTGACCTGCTATTCTTATTTCCCAAGCAATAAAAGTCTTTTGAAATGGTATTAAAAAATACAGTAGATAATCTTCTCATGTTTGGCATAGCTCTTTTGAATCTTTTGTGTTTGAACTCCATATTTTGCTAACATAAAACAAAAGTAGTTTCTATGAAGAACTGAGATCATATACATACCAGCAGTTCCTTTTTTCCATGCAAATAAAAGTTGCCTTGTCTTTATTGAATAAATATATAAAGTCTCTCAAAATAGTTTAATAATCTCCCCAGGATAGGTATAACTCCTCCGAATCTTTTATGTTTGAACAGCATATTTTGCAAACATAAAACTAAAGTAGAACATTAAGAACAGAGATTTAACAAACTCAATTTTCTTCATTGTATTTGTAGTGTTCTTTTTTGCAGTGCCGCCTCTTGCATGGTTTTTATTTTTTTGAGTCAAATATTGCCAAACAAAGCGGCCATTGCAATGGCGCTACATGCGTTTCCGCTTCCGCCCAAAAGTTGAACACAAAAATCCATATATTCATGCATTTGTGCCGAAACTTTTGTTCAACTTGCATTGTGCTATGGCACGATTCCGTGCGCGCTCTTTATTTATTTTCTTAGTGCCTGCCCCGCCATTTGTTATTGTTGCAACAATTTTGCATTTTGCGGAAAAAGTTTAAGTTTCAATTGCAGCGAACGTGCCCGAGAGTTGCTGACAGCCACTGCTCTGTTGCAGTTGAAACTGAAGCCATTCTAGCCATAACATGTGTAAACATATTCATACCAGCACCTCCTCCTGCCCCGACCTCCATCTGGCCCTGGCACTTCCCCGGACGGAGAATCCGGCATCTAGCATCCAGCATCCGGCATTTCCCCGGAGAAGCCCAGACATTCGCTTGCATATGTGTGTCAGTAGTGGATTGCGCTTTGGTTGCGCTTTCTGTTTGCCTGCCACAGTTCTTTTTTGTTTTTTGTTTGACTTGGCTGCGGTTGGCGGCCAATCTTCCTAAACTGACAAAAAATTTTATTCACATTTATGAGTGCGCGGTTTGCATTTTTTTAAACCATAATTTACCTTTAATTCCACAGATAATTCCTTTATTTAAAAGTGTTGTACACGCAGTTTTGGGGTTGACTTTGCACGCTTTGAACAACGAGTATTTTTGGCGGTCCTTTTATTTTCGTTAGTTTTTTTAATAACCTGACTTATGCAATTATATAACATTTTATGTTTATACCAGTTTGCTTAGGATTTAGCTGTAAAAGTTGTATTGGTTTGTTTATACAACAAATTAATTGAAAATTTAATAAAAGAAGAATTTTGAAAATGGTCCATAAATTCGAAAACGTGAAAACGTCAGAAGGGCGAATAAAGGTTTTTGGTTAATCTCTTTGGTTAATTTCAATTTATATACCTATATTTGTGTTAATATCCTAAAAATATAACACATATTTGGGTGTGAATATAAAAACCGGAAGATACTTTTCTGGTTTAGAATTAATCTGAAAATCGAAGCTCAGAAATCATCGCAATAAAATACATCGGAAAAATATTATCCGCTTCTTGCGTTTACAAATTCTTGGCCTGTTTTATACTATACTAAAATTATCTTAAAATATTGCAATTTTGTATACTAAAAGAAGGATTTCTACCAACTAAAAATCTCAGTGTAAATTCACTGAATATTGCTATTTCTTGGCAAGAGTGTATGTAGTGGGATCGGCGAATGACTTGATGCGATGGCTGATGTTTCCCTTATGTTGGCCATCTTCCCACAAAGTCCTTTGGAAATTAATTATTCCAGTGCCACAGAGAGTGTATGCCATGCAGCAAGACCATGTTTTTGCCCCGCTTTTCGCTGTCATAACTCTGCCAGCAATGGTGGCGTGCAAGGCGAACGCAAATGCGAATGCATTTGTGTATATAAACCAACACCCGCATATCCAGCCACGCATATGTTTCGCTCGTATTTCCGTTTTGGCTGGCTGGCTGGCCGGCTGGCTGGCTGTGGCAACAACATCAACATCAACAGCGGCCACAAAGGCGCTCGTGGCACCATGATTTGTGCATTTCCGTTTTTTGGGCAGCACGCGGGTGGATGGCCATTGGCCGTCTCCAGGCCGGATGACCGATGTCGGACAAAACTCAATTGATGCACATTCGAGCAGTTGGCCTAGTTCGACGGCCTTTAAATCGTCAATTGATTAGGCATCGGCCACTGCTTTTTGGCGCATTTGCCGTAAACGTAACAAGCAAAAGTTCGCATCGAAAACTTTTGTTCGGCGCCGGACTAAGCCCAAAAGCTGGAGCGTTCAAAGTTTTTCAATTACCTGACCGGCCACCACGACGACCAGTTCCCTGTTCCCGGCGGTTCTGCTCGATTGCTCCAGCTCCAGCTCCAGCTCGTGTCTCCTGGTCTCCGGTTTCCCGATTTCCCGATTTCCTAGTTACCAGGATCCCCGGATCTCGTGAAACAAATTTCATGTTTCCAGAGTTTTGTTTGCACTGCTGCACGGGGGGAAATTTCAAAGAAACTTGCTTTTACAGGTCAGCGCAAGTTTGGTTTTCTTGAAGTGCAGGTTTTCCTCCAATTTGAGGTAGCGACAATGTAGAAAATACGTATTATGGTACTTACAACCCCATCCAAGCCAATATTATACTCGAATAATTATACTTTTCTATACATTTTGCGGAATTTTCCCCAAGTGCCGCAAAGGAAAAGGGTAAGAAAATCATAAGGGACTCGGAGCGCGAAACTTTAACAAGACAACGGGAAAAAACTGGGAAAAGTAGCACAGTTTCAAAGTTCTCAAGAATGTTAAAAAAAAAAAAAAAAAAAAACCAACTAGGCAGCGGAGTGTGCATTTTGATTATAAATATTGTAATATAAACTTGGAGCCGGTCTCAATTTAGTGGGCCGTGCCCGGCCTGGTGCTTGATTCCGTTTTCATTTGTCTGGCAAGCCTTTGAAAGTTGGGTAAACCTTAATTGTTTTCCAATTAGTTTTGCAGCAAAAAGTTTGGAGTTCATTTAGCTTGCCAGCAAGCAATGTTTTTGCCTTGTCCGCGCTTTATCTTCTCGCCTCGTGTTTTATGTTTTTACTCTCGTTTTGCTCGCAGTCAACGTGGCGTATGATGAATTTTTAATTACGTGTGCTGCAAGCAAACCAGACAGCACACAAAAAGGCATCCACACAAAAAATTTGGTAACAACTGTTTGCCACTTGCAAATTGCATCCACCCTCAAAAAAAGTAATAAAACATGAAAAAGCATGGGAGAGCCCCAAAACGAATCGCTTTGCCGCTGAGTTTTTCCGGGGAGGTGCAACAAGAACCTGCACTCAGACATACTAGTACGAGAGGCGTTGCATCCCATAAATGCAAAAAACAACTGCCGCCTGGCCGGATGCCAAACGGCCAAGATAATTACACGGACACAGATCAAACGGGCGCGGTCGAGGGTTTAGTTTAGAGTCCTGCACTTGACAATGAAACTCTGACAGTTCCTCCCACTGTGTGATCCGATCCACATGCGCATTTGTATTTTGGCGGCGGCTTTAAAGGGGCTTAACTTTGGCCCGATTTATGGCACTTAATGTCGTGTGATGTTTCGGCCGCAACTTTAAGCCGTTTAAATGCGGCCATTGCGTGTTGGGGGTTTTGTGTGCAGACCGCTGGCTTTTGTTCCTGTTCAAATCGAAAACAATTTGATTGTTTTAAGCGCGAAACCCTGTCGGCCATTTTCAACACTTTCGTTTTTTTGGTTTTTCGGTTTTTGTTGGGCTTCTGCATTTTATTTGCTTTTTTTGGCAGCAGTCTCCACTTCTGATTGCAGTTGTAAATTTGCAAAAATGGAAGAGCAAGCCATTTTGTGTACTGTCAACAGCGCAGCAGCCCCATCATCACCTCTGGATGGCCCCAAACCGCACCGCAGTCCCCGGGGGTGCAGCTGGAAACATTGCAGTTGCAATCCCAGCGAGCAGTTTTCCAGCATTTACGATTTCCCTTATTGCTTGCGCTTTCATTTTGGTCTCGGACACTTTTCCCGTCCGTTGACAATTTCATTTATATACCCAGATATATTTTTTTTATCAATATGTTTGGGTTTCAAGGGGAGGCATCTGTAATGCATTGCTGCCATAATTTTTATTTTTACTCTGGCATCATACTATTTGCATGCGGCAGATATCCATTTGTTTCTTGGGCATTTAAATGGGTTTGTGCATGATCCATTAAATATTTAAGGCAGGCATACGGATCATGCAAAATATATTTATAATAGGTTATAAACCCTAGTCGGAGGATCAATGTTTTTAATATATGTTTAGAATGATAATTCGTAGTATTATGATCTTGAGACCCCTGAAACTACAAACTGTACTATATTGTATCCTCCGTTTTTTATTTTGGTCCGATTTTCATTTGTATTATGATACATTATTAAGATTCTAATAATAATTATTATATAATATTTATATATATCATATTATAATGTAACAATAGTAAAATATTTATAAGAACAAGATCACTACTGCAAAAGCTGGCCACTGCTGATCTCTAAGATCATCTTGTGACGAAGGTACATTATATGTTTCTGGCCGAAATTAAGCTTCTTATTACGGCTGAGGAGATCCGCAAATATGCAGCAAAAAACGCCACAATCGCTGCCGTTCTTCTGCTGTGGCACCTGGGATGCCGACAAACTTTCAATTACAAGTTGCCTGACGTCGAACGGCGTGCCACGCTTGTCCAGGGACTCGCTCTGGAGGTACGAGGTCAAGGTTTTGAGCATCTTCCTATTGGTACAGCCCATGGAGTCGTAGTACTTAATGCTATACTCGCGAAAATCAATGGCCACTATGCTCCAGTGAATCCTTTTGTAATGTATTGGGATCAGCACAATGTCCTTGCTGAAGATGTCCACATTGCGAGTCCAACGGCTCACAGCCTGATAGCCGCCTTCACCTAGGCGCGTCATGAAGAAGGTGTTCATGGCATACACTCGGGGCAGCTTTCCCAAAGAACCCTCCGAGCGTTCCATAATCAAGTTCATATAAAAATTAATAATTGTGTCGTTGACCCAGCCTTTAACGTCCAGCGTTTTAAAGTCGGCACACTTGACAATCAATCTAAACTTTTCTATGATGACCTGGAATAAAAAGGATTCTGAAATATTCTAAATGATATCGTATAAATTCTACTTACAAAATCATCGGGGCCATTAATAATTTCTGCGACCCGTTTGCCCTGCTCAGGAGTTAATTTCGGAAATTCTGTATTCTCAGTCTGGGTGGGATCAAATTTATGCGAAGTGGTCTGAGATTCTTCAAATGGCTTGGGAGCCGTGTCAAATTGGCTGTTGGTCTGTTGCTGCTGCTGTTCGAGGACCTTGCGATTGTTGAGCATTGCCACACTCTGTTCATATATAGTGTTTCCCTGCACCAAGTGGCTATTGTATACGTCTGGTTTCATTTTGTTGGGTTTGTCGTCCACAATGTTTTCTTCAGAGTCGCTATCTATTATTACTATCGGATCGCTTTGATCAATTTCGTTGGGTTCGTCGTCCACAATTATGATTTCTGAGTCGACGATCTGATCGGTGGCCGCCGTTTCGTTGGGTTTGTCGTCCATGTCGATTTCCACGATCATATCGTTAGAGCCGTTATCATTCTGCGTGGCATTAGCCTTGCCCGACTCGGTGGGTTGCATCACCCTGAATGGATAGAAAGATATTTCAGAACCACAAGCAGTTGAAGTGTTTAGAATCTTACATTTCCGGCGGCTTGTTTATTATAAAGGCCACGTTTTGTAGCATCTTTTCATATGCACGGTAGTGGCGAGTGCCCAGTGGAACCTGTGGAGCCGGAGATGTCCGGAAAGTGGATGGCTGGGCTTGAAAAGTAGGCTCGGGAACGGAGCAAGCCTCGTCGACCAACATCTCGTACTCCTTGCGTTCCAAGACCCCACGCTCATAATCCAACAGGGAATTTGGCGCATTTCGTGGCAAGGTGTGCGAAGTGTTGCGGCGCTTGGAATTCCCCTTGAACATAGCCCCAGTACGGTCAGTTGATAGACCACGGTCTAAGTCACGTTTTGTATGATCCATTTCGCGTCTGTAGGAGCCAAAATTCGTGTGCGTGCCGAAAGAAATTTTCTATCCTTCACTCTATTCTTATTTCAGGGTTGCATTAATTCGGTTAGTGAACAGAGACTTCCGATAACAGTACACAGAATAATCGAATATGGTTCCGATACAATTAATAAAAGCACGATCCAAAAATATTTTTTATTCTCGTTTGCATATTTAAAATTTTTTACATATTTAATGTGTTTCAATAAAATATAAAAAGTGTTTTGCTTGCCAAATGAAAAGATTGAATGCAATACTTTTGTGTAGTATAATGCCTAGATAACATCGCTTTTTCAAGAAAAATGTTGCATCGCTTGAAAAATTTAAAATAATTTAAATTGTACTGTGTCCATTGTGTTTTAAATTTAACATTTTAAACCTGCCAGCCGGAAGTAGGATTTTTTTGGTGTGGAAGATCCCTATCGCGTAGATTTGACATCGATATGCAACCCTGGTATGGTTCATTCGACGCTTTAAAAATAATTCTCTAAAGAGCATAAGTCCGTCGACTTTTAGTTTTGCACGGACTTTGGTCATCTTTGGATTCAGTTCATTTTCCCACAGCTGTCAGGATTTTTTCGCGGATATTTGTTTCTTTTTCAGACGGCCGTTGAATGGTCGCAACTGCAGGGCGTTAAAGTTAATTTGTTTACGCTGATGTGTCAATATGGAATCCGCATTTTTTTGCGACTCATCAAGGGCTGCAAACAGATTTGTCGAAATAAAACAAATTTTCTGCATATCATGGGGATTTATAAATTCAATATCGCAATGCTCGTTGCGACAGGATCTGTGAAAAGCTTTTGCTGTTCATTGATGTGGTCACCATTCAGTTAACAGTGGGGGGGAACGCAGGAAATCGGTTTAAGCCGAGAAAATCAACTTTGACTTAACAACATTAAAAGCGCAGTGCTTTAAGGGACTTAAAGTTAATTTTCAAAGCACAACCCCACGCCCCAAGACCCCTTGCCAATGGCTGAAAAGATGATAAATTTTTATGCCGAAGAACTCGGAAGGCAAGTTTATAAGTGAGCTTGTGTGTTGGAAGCCCGAGGATAGGAAACTTTGAGGCAACACAGCCGCAACTTTAGCGGCGACATTTCCTTCGGGCATTGCCGCAAATTATGCGGTCGGGGATGTCTTGCTACCAGATGAGGCACTCGCAAAAATCTCTACCATTTAAATTGTTTGTTAAGTTTTGCTTTTATTTTTAAGAGTGCAAAGCTGAGATAGAAACTAAATGATTGTAACTTCAGTTAAGCCAACATATCATCTGTAATTTTATTATTTATAACTCTTAAGATCTTGGACTCTTCTATTATGGCATCTGAATGATGGTAACTCTAGCTTGTCAGTTTCTGGCATCCAAAATTGTTTCCAGTTATGTTGTATTAGGGCGAGACTGCCAACTGGCAACTGGCAGCACCTGCTGCTGTCAGATCGGATGGGATGGCTCAGCACTCATCCCGACACCACATCCCGGGCGCATCCTGTCCCCTCGGAAAACAGTCAGCCCCCCAATACCCATCATCAGATCCGTAGCCCCCCCCTTGAAGACCCCTCGAAACCGAAAGCCAAGAGTGAGCGATGGGTCTTTGAACACTGTCGGCTGTCATATTACACGCTGAACGTAATTTGTATAGAGCGCGGAGTGCTCGTGCCGTGTAATTTATGCATCCATCAATCGCATGAGTGGCGCTAATTGATATTACTCGGCATTACCGCGCAAAGCGAATATTTAGCATACACAACTATGTATCTACGGGGGCGCTGCAATTGTTTGCGGGCAGCATTAAATTTGGTGGCCACCTATTTGCTCAACAAATTGCAAAAATACAGAAATACATGTATTTTTCGAATGCGTATTCATCATTTATCGCATTTTCGCATTTTCGCTGCTGCCCCCCATTAATGAGACAAATACCGAACGTGTTTTTCCATTAACAAATATTTGCAGCTCTGCAATATTGATTTTTTATCCTGCCCGAAAGCCCGTGCATATGTGGCATGCAACGCGGGCCTGCCATGCTTCGCTGGTGTCAGAGTTCAAATTATGAGTTCATCGCAAGTCGCGGGGACAAAGCAACACTTGCCAACAAAGCTCAAAATACACTCAACGGCAGACAACAGCAAAGGCAACATCAACAACGACTAAAACAACGACGCCGACTCGAGTGTCATTGTCTGAATATGGGTTTGATGTGTGGGTGGGTGGGTGTGAGGCGGTTTCCCTGGGCGGGTTGGGTGGCTTAGAGGGGCGTGGCTGGGCGGTTGGAGGCATAATTTTTGCCGGCCTCGGCAAATGCCTGCCAGTGGCGACAACGTGCAATTGGCGTCACTACAAATTCAGTGACTTGTTGGCACTTGAATTGTTGAATAAACTTTAACTGGAAAACTACTATATATTCATTTTACATTTTTGGTGAAAAAAGTTTATAAAAGAATTTAAAAACTGCATATTTTGAACAAATTGTGGATTCTAGGATAGAATTTTTAGAATTGCTTAGGTCAAACGCATTGGTTGAATATGAACTATTGTGTTAATTATCGCTTGCATTTTTTGTGTTTTTGCGGTAAATTGTTTATTTTTATTGACTATATTCATTTTAAATGTGTAGTGAAAAATATAAAACATATGGGAACCTTAAAACTTGATATTTTGCACAATAAATGTGAAATCTATGATAGAATGTTGGATTATGCAGAGGTTTAGGGTTAACGCAGTGTCTAATAAAAACTATTATGTTAATTATTGAAGATTTTGATAAAAAAAAAACATTTTTTGGGTTTTTGCAGTAAATAGTTTATTTTGATTAACTATGAATGAATACTTTAAATGTTTAGTAATAAAAAATATACTATATAAAGGAACTTAAAAACTGCATAATTTGAACAAAATGTGGATTTTAGGATAGAATATTCGGTTCTACATTGTTTTAGGACTAACTCATTTGACAGCTATAATCTATGGAGTCCATAACCCTTGTAGATTGTGATTGCAATGGTAAAATATTCTGTTTTTTAGTAAACCTCTTATTTTGATTGATAACTGCAGTCACAGTTCGTTACTCCGTCGTCATCACTGTGATTGTGGAGCACCAGAGCCCGTGGGGATCAGCGCGGACTTATTTCTCACATAAGGGGTTCAACGGCAGGTTGCCCCCCGAGGGAATGGACTTGGGTGCCGGCTAGTTGACCATAAACTAGCTTTGGTTGCCAGCCCCGTGGAGTAGTGACCTCGCCCTCGGCTTGACTCCCGCTGTCAAATGTCAACGGATGGAATGGAAATGGGATGAAATGCCGGGGAGTACGAGTGGAGGTATGTATTTGCGTTTGTTATTCTAACTGCAGGTGCATCGGGGCCTTGTTGTCTTCCGCCCGGGGGCAAGAGGCAATTGGGGGTGGCAGGTGGCAGGTGGCACATAGAGATCGAGTTGAGAGGCAGGCTTAGCGCCGACTGAACTGCACTGAACTCGACAGCTCAGCCGAGCTGTTTGGCCGTGTTAATGACAGCGGAAGAGCACTTTATTTAATTAATATGTTATAATTATAAAGTGCTTATGCCTGGGCATGTGTGTGCAGTTGGCCGGGTCCATCCGGGCCCTGCCGGCATCGGATTAAGAAGTAAAAACGTCAGCAGCCAACTGGCAACTGGCTAAGCAAACAAAGTGCCAGAAAATGCGCTCTGTCAATTGAATAAAATAATGCAGTCAGTCGCCACTCACCTGGGCCAGCGGCTATTAAGCTTTCAAGAAATAAACTATTATTTTAATATGGGAAAAACACATCCATCATGGGTTTAAAGCTTCCAAGTGATGCAAGCCAAAACAAAAGGATTAGGGCAGTTGTTTCGCATCAAAAGAAAGTACAGAGCAGTGAAAATCTTCAGCACATGTTGAGTGCATTTTCCTAAAACGAACTCAAGTGCCGAGAAATCATAAATGCACGCCAATTTGCGAGCATTAGGACCCCTTTTTGTATTTGCCAGAAGTCGTAATTTAATGTTTGTAACGCCCTAAGAAACCCAACTTTATTGGCGCTTACAATTGATTATGAATTTAATAGTGGCTTGGA
This sequence comes from Drosophila ironensis, assembly GCA_021223825.1. NCBI lineage: Eukaryota > Metazoa > Arthropoda > Insecta > Diptera > Drosophilidae > Drosophila > Drosophila ironensis. The sequence goes on along the minus strand of JAJJHQ010008063.1, from coordinate 2,785,330 downwards.
GAGTGATTGAAGTCTTGACAGCGCTCCCCCGTCAATTGCCCTAATTGGCAAGTTTTTTGAGATTGCTCCACAGCGGGGAGTTGACTTTTGTGTGTGGGAATAATGAAATTAATTAGGTGCCGCATGAAGCACAGCTCCCGCGCATCTAGTTAACATTAGGAACTTTGCCACATGCGGTGTAAAATGTCAATTATTTCAATTAAAAAGGCTTCTTGTACGCGGCAGTGTTGCCGAGGTTGCCAATGGCAACGAAATTAAAACAGCAGCCATCATCATCAATTTTCATGCACTTAATACAAATATGCTGGCACGCCTTGTGCTATTATTTTTTGTATGCTGTCAGGGCCATTAAAAGTTGGCCGCTTCCACTTCTAATAACCAATTAAAGTGCAAAAATAAACATTAATTATGCGCCAGAGTGGCCCCGCCTGGAAATATGTTGCAACTTTCTCCTCGTGTGTAACATACATAGCTAGTGTGCCACTTTACATTGTTAGTGTTGCAAGTTGCAACTGCCGGGGCAAAGCAGTGGGGGGCCAAATGCCATTTTAAAGTTTTTGGCTAAATTTATGCACATTGTTGCATTCCTTTAGCATTTTCCCGACTGTGTAAGTGTGTGTGCGGCAAGTGTGCGAATATGTGGAGTGGCATAAGTAATCAAGCAACCAGAAAAGTGGCAAATGTGAAGTATTTGCTGGCAAATGTTTTGGCCAAGCTCAGAACGAATTGCACGGCAACCGTGTCCCTTACCCCGCCGCCACTGTCACTCCGAAATTTATGTGCATTATTTGCATAAGCTGTCCCTCGAGGGCATTAAATAACTGCATTTGAATATGCCTCATGCATCTACATTTGTGCACACAGGAAAACGTTTCAACAAACAAGCGGAGTCCTGGTTAAATATAATTCTGACTCGAATAACTAATCTTCTGGCTTGGGTTATACAGTTAGCTAGCCTAGGTTACTGGTTACCCAATTATTTAATAACAATTTCTGCAATTAATTCGCAGTTTTTATAGTGCATGTTCTCAAGTTTCATGTGCACAGTCCTTCATCTTTTGAGTAAAACTTGCCCTTTGCTTACCTTCGCTGCTCCAGGATTCGAGTGTCACTTCAAATGGCACTGAAGACTCGGCTGAAGGATCTATTGGCCTCTTCACAACAAGATGCAATTATTACAAGGCCAGCACGAGCGGCTCCTTACCTTTGGCCAAACTGGAATAAGTGCTTTGGAGCAGTAGTAGTTTTTAGCAAAAGTCCGAGAACGGCTAACTTTTCGCTGGCAAAGTTAAACAGCAGGAACTGAATAAATTGTCAAGGCTGTACCATCGAGGATAAGAAAAAAACGAAAGTAAATGAAGGGAACTTGGCCCGGGGGTTAAATTGCCAAAAAAGGCGAAAAAGTTGTCTAACGATGAGTTTCAAAGTTCAAATAAGCACGGCTCAGCGGAAAAAGTCAAGAGAGTGTCGCGTTATTATTAACTTTGTTACGTGTATAGTCAATCGTTTACGGGGCATAGCATCCCGAAGATATTCTGTAAATACTCAGCAAGCAGTAAGCAAAACTGTCTATTTTGGCTTAATTTTGTATTTATGGCATTGCCAATGTCAAAACGGTTCCCTTTTAAAAAGTTTGTATACCATAAAACTTAAGGCACAAATGGTATATTAGGTTTGTGGAAATGTATGTAACAGGAAGAAGTAGAAATCTCCGAGCCTATGAATATATATATTTTTGATCAGCATTAACAGCTAAGTCGATCTAGTCATGTCCGTCTGTCTTAGCATAAAACTGTAGTACTATGTTCTGAATATTTTTCTATATCTCTGAAATGGTTAGAGCAAGAGTTATAGATCTTACTGCTTACAGTAAAAAATTTAAATATCTAGCCATGTGCTAAGTTTTAGATCGGACAATAAATAATGATGATACGTCCTTAGACAGTGTCAACCATTGTATGTTCAGGTTTATTTGTAGGTTATGTTCTGGTTGCAATGTTTAAACGGGGAAAAATATAAAAATATGGTATCCCGTTGTAGAGAAATCTGGACTAAATGTGTTAGGGACTTTTTGTTATACACTCACACTCTTTTACTCTTTTGAAATGCTTGAATGTTAACATTGCATTGAATCAATTGTGATTGTCTCCCAACAATATTTTAAAGGGCAACAAAATGTATATATACGTATATATAAATAAAATAAAAAACATGAAATCAATTGATTAATAAAATAAAAAACTGTGCTTGTATATCTGTGACATTGTTATTTTATATAAAAAATCGTTGTTTTTTGTTGTATTCATAACAATCTCTATTGGTTAACTTATCAACTTATTTCATTAGGCTTAAAACAAATTTTCAACAATGCATTGTAATGGTAGGATTAAAAAACGGCTTTTGTGAAAAATGTTTTTTCATGGGTGAGTTTTTTCTTATATATTTAAGCTGATACTCTTGCACAAAACAAATTTTATTACAAAGGGATGCGCAAAAACGTTTGCAAAACATGCCTCATGTATATCAATTATCCGTGTTTTTTGAGAGATTAAAAATAGGCAAAATTAAGGTATTTAAAAATAAGAAATTGAAGGTGTCATTGCGAACTCCTTTGCTTCATTTGTTGCGGGTTTCAGCTTAATTGTTGACAACATCTGGCAGTGCTTGCGGTTAATTAGCCGGCCATGTTATTAATCAATCAGTGAAAGTTCTCCCACTGTGTCGTCCCATTTGCGGCGGAAAGCCAAGTGCATCTTGTTGCCGGCCTGCAATGAATACCAAAAATTCAATTAATTTGTGAATAAACGTTAAATTGAATTGCGTTTGCGGGATGCCTGGTGCAGCCGGGCGCTGCATAATTGCCAGTGACAAGGCTGCTGCAGCTCTGGAGCACCCAGAGTGCCAGGGTGTCGAGCTGGTGAACGCTGGTGAGCTGGAGAGCTTGTGCCAGCGCCATCTTTGACGGCTTCTTAATTAAAAGACTGTCAATCTGTGTATATGTATGTGGGGTACACGGCATGGATGTGTATGCATTGCGTGAGCCGGCACAGGAACCGACAACCCGACAACCCGACATCCCGACATCCCGGCAACTCGACAAACCGTGATGCCATGCTGCTTCAATGATGCCATGATGCCGCTCCAACGCTCCCAGCCAGGACCTCCGTTGCCCGAAGGCTCCGCAGGCACCGCTGCAACCCATTCCCATTCCCGGAGTGCTATTGTTAGCACCAAGTCATGCGCGCGGCTGCCAGTATCGCCACCAAGAGCACCCAGCACGGCACACCAAGAGCTCTGGCCCCGACAAAATCAGCACGGGAAGCGGCAAAGGCTGCGAGAAAAAAAAATTTGAAAAGAAAATGGAAATTGCAAAAAAAAGGAGGAAACAAATATTCTCGCAGAGCCCAGGACACGTCGGAGGTGACGCCTTTTAGAGGGACGAGTTGTGATAGAACATGTGGAAGGACCTTAATAAATGGTTCCTGTAATGACACAAATTGGTGATACTAAATATGATATACATTTTTATTTAACTCTTCATTTGGAACGTAAGAATATTGTAACAAATTTACTAAACTATTTATAATCAAGGGGTTAGCTAGGACAAGATTTTACAGTCTAGAAATAGCTTTGTTATACTTGCACTTTTAAAACATTAGGGTGTATTTGCCTTTATTATACAGACTTTATTGTTGTGTCTAACCAATAAACAGTTCTTTATTAATTACTCCATTATTGTGTGACTTTTAAAGCGACCACAATTCTGGAAAAACCCTCTAAAAACCACCTTGCTCATCACTGCAAACTGGCACTCCACTTACGAGCAGGAAAAAACGAGTGGAGCCAAAAGCAAAACAAGGAAATTCTCGTGCAGGAAAAAATGCATAAAAATGACTTATAAAACATTTGTGAGCGTGCGAAGGATCCGAAGGATTTCCCCTCTCAGGGATTGTGGAACTGTATCCTTTGCCGGCCGTTCAAGTGCTGCTCATTGACAGCACGCTGACGTGATGTGTTTAAGCCTGCCAGCCTGCGTACTCCGACTCCGTCCTGGAGTGGCGGCAAGAAGGGGACTCCCCCTTTTAGGCTGCATTCTGTTGCCGTTGCTGCTGCCGGTCCTGATGCTCGTGCAGCCTTGAGATTGTGGCATCCCGATATCCGTGCACGGGAATGCGTTCCCGGCCAACGTGATGACTCCGACTGTGACGTGCCACAAATATCAATACAAGCTTAAGGATGCCGGCTGGCTGCCTGACTGCCGGCTCGTCTTGAACACGTTTTGCACGTCGTCAAGTGTTGTTAGTTTCTGCCACTTCCCCGCCCCAACCCCCGACACTGCCGAAAAGCCCAAGCCCCAGGAACTGCGAGTCCATAGCCCCACTTTGGCGTTGCCCACACTCCGGCTCTTCAGAGTGTCAGCAACTTTGTTTTTCGCATGATTTACCGCACGGATGGATCCGTTCTGTTCAGTTCCGTATATATTTGTCGTTTCGCTGTAATTTGCATATAATTTACAGCTCCTGCAGCAGGCTGGAAACTTTTAAAGTATTCCTCACGCCTCACACACCTGGCCGCGGTTCGACCGGAGACGAACAAGCTCCTTCGAACCGCCGACAAACATCCTCGTTCTTCTAAGACGCCAAGCACTTGGAACAACAAACATTTTAGCGCCACGCCACGCCACGCCAAGCCACGCGAAGCGTTGCAAGTGAATATTTTTAAAGTTTTTGACATAGTTTTCCAAGCCGGCTGCACCTGGGCACGCCCACTTGAGCACGCCGCCTCCTCCTACCTCCTACCTCCTATCTCCTTGCCGTGCCGCACGCACTTACAAATTTCACAGTTCGAAGTTGCAGAAGGGATGGCGGCGAGTGGTGTGGCGGTGGGACGGTGGTGTGTCAGAGGTGGGTCGGTGGTGCAGATGTCTGGCTAATGAGCAGGAATCCCCTCCAACGCGTTCGCTGGAGAAGGAAGTGGCAGCGTAATGCACTCGGCATGCATTTTTTATATCAACTTATAAGTGGTTCCGCCAAAATAAAAAAGTGTGTGCGCGCACAGGATGTGAAAGAACTGTGGAGTTTCCCAGGTGGCCCGGCACGGAGTGCGCTAATTTACAGAATGGAGGTGCGAAGTCCATGCTGGGGCTGGGGATGTGCATCCAGTGAAAAAGCTGAGTGAGGTATATAGTACATGCCAGTGGCACCACCTTGTTGGCTCAGGTGGTTTGTTAGTTGAATGTCCGCACGGCGAGGAAAAATAAAAATAAAAGCATAAATAACAATCAACAAAATAGACTAAGGGAAAATTGAAAAAATAATTGGTGGTAAGTGCGGTAGTTAACCGACCAGCTCCACAACTATTCAGTAACCAAGGGTGAATTGTTTTCTAATTAACAAGTTATACAAATATTTTAAAATTAAATTGTTCTAAAACCAAGCTTGGCAGTAGCTTATTTATTTATTTAATTAATTGAATTAAATTACGAAAGCAAAGTTATCTCATTGCCAGGGAAAACTCAAGCGAGCTGCAAGTTTTGCGGAAATTTAATTGCAATTAGAATGGGATAATTTAATTTTCTTGTTTCAAACGTCACAAATGACACTTGGCAAATTGGCTTTAATAGAGTTGTTCTTTACAGCCAACAAGTGACTTCGTTTAAGCCAGAAGCGAATTCCATTGAATTCCATTCAATTCCATTTAATGGGATTTTCTGTCGAAGGACTTTGTTGCAGCCTCGGTGACTTTCAGCATTTAAATTTGCGTTCTTGTATTTAATTTGTTCAGCATTTTCCCTTATCAATAGGCCACTCATATTCGTGGCTTTTCCATTCATTATTCATTGGCTTTTGCAATAGCAACTTTCCGCGGCATTCCCTCTTTTTCCGCCGTCTGTCTTCCCTATCACACTTTTCTTTTTTCTGTCTTTTTTTCCCCGCCATTTCCCAGTGGCTTTTCCTTTTCGGTTTGCTCGTTTAGCTGTTCTGCTGAGCAAAATTAACTGCTTTGGCCGCTGCATAAAATTTAAATTTTATTTGCTTTTATTGTCGCTGTTTTATTTTATTTTGCCGGCGCGTACTTTGCTTTATTTTTGCAAAGTCTGCTTGTTTTTCCTTGGCATTTTTCCGTTTGGCAGGCGCATCATTTCCATATCAATAACAGATGGACTCCCGATCCGCGGGGTCACTCCCAGAAATCGTTTGACACAAGTCCCGAAAGCTGTGGCCTGGAAACCGGAGCTACCAGATTGGGCGCCCTGTACAGTGAAAGAAGTGAGTGGTCAACGTTTTCAAATGAGTATGCAAAGTCTAGCTTCTATGGTTTCATCGACATGAAGTTGTGGCTGTGACTAGTGACTGCCCGTAGTGGCTTCCGGGGAATGTCAAAGTTCTCGCATACATTTGTTTTCGGTGTGGTAACTGGGAGCTCTTGGCATCACTAAAATCGCATTTGCCTTCGGGGATTATTTGCTATAATTCATGCTGTCAATGCAAATTGAAATTGTGTCACGCAGTCAAGTCGGGCAGTCATCTAGTCAGCCGTTGGACGTTCGCATTTTCCATTTCCCGCCGTTCGCCGCCTCCCTTTGCTCGCTGGCTCGAATTTTCCTGGCATTTTACTTTATTTTTTTGCCGTATTTTTTGCAGCTCACCGCAATTGTTGGCCAGCAGGGCGCTGCTCTTGTTCGCTGGATGTCTCTGCCAGCGAAATCTCAAAACACAAATGGATTTTTAAATTACCCTCGTGGCACTTTTCGAGACTGAGGGGATGCGGGAGTGCAGAGGCGGAGTTGGAGGATTCAGAGGATGAGGGCTATAAAAATGGTTTGTGTAGGTGCATTGAATTATCTGCGACATTCTGTGCAGTTAGTTTAATTCAGTAAAATGCATAGATATGAGTTTGCGGGAGGGCAGGCGGCGCGGGGCGATCATAAACTATGCATGGGCAGCGTTTGTCGAGCGTAAGAACGCTTAAATTGCTCCACTGAAGGAGGACGAGCAGCCTGTGGCTCCTTTGCTTGCGCTTTTTGCTCGCTCGCACGAGTCCTTTGCATTGTTGAGTTATGTTTCTTGGCTGCTAGAACACCAACACCACCACCACCACCACCGCCTCTGAACCCCTGAAGACAGAATCTCGACCTCCTGCTCCCCAGCCAAAGGCGGCCATTGGGGTGCAGTGAAGCGGCAGCATCGCCGCCTCCACATCCTCCAGATCCCTTGCATCCTTTAGCCCCGTTAGCCTGGTGGCTGGTTCCTGCTTCCTGGTTTTTATAACGCTTGCAGGCGGCACTTGCATAAACCAAACGCAGGAACAAGTGTCCCCGACCTGCACTTTGAAATAATATTTTATGAATTTATAAGGAAATTTATACATAATGAAATTGTCAATGAAATGCTTGGGACTTAAGCTGAGCAGAATGCTCGAAGAGGGTGTTGAAAGAGTTATAAAAATAGCAGAGACATTTTAGTTCCAACATACATAATATAAACTTTACTACTTTGACTTATGTATTAAAGAATTTGCAACATTGTTGATAAGTTGAATATAGTTAAAAACTTTAAGAGCAAGCTAAATATATGAATTACTCGTAATTCATGTTTAAATTGATTGAAATAGTTATAAAATGTAGCTGAAAAAGGTCCTAAGGTGGCTATTTGAATCTAGAAATTGAATACATTTTGGTAGTGCAAAACCTGTCTTGTATTTCACTCAATAAATAATTGTTCAGCATGGAACAAGTGTTTTTACTTTTCCTCAGTGCCTGCTTTGCTTCACTGGTTCGCCGGAACCGGCAGGATGTGTTTCTTTAGCTTCGAGTTCAGGTCGAATCGACCTGCACGGCGCCCGATCACCGAAAAGAGCGCCCTGACTTGCGACGTGTGTCAAGTGAATTGCATTTGTTTAATGCCAGCGCCGAGTAATTGGAAAGCATGTCGAACAAACCGAATTTATTGCCCCACAAAAAGCGCACACAGATACAAATACAAATTGAAATCGTTACAGTTGCGGATGCAGATATTCACCCATGGCACGGTAGAGCCGTTATAGCCATAGATACGCAGATACATAGATACAGATCAATGAGCAACATTCGGAGCATTCCGAGTCAATGGCTTGGAAGGGCCCCAACCAAATGCAATTAATCAAACGCAAGGGGCCAATGTCAATTACATGCAAGGAATTCGTCCTTTGGTCGGAAGGACTCGGGCCACGTCAGGCGGCCGTTGTCTTGGCCAACACCTATGCCATGTTGTAACCTATAAATCCCCGAACTAGCAAAAACACAAACACCCACACCACCCCCAGCTGCATGGGTCCTGGCTGCCTTGCATACTCGGCTTGCATACTTGCCTTGCATACTTCTGGGGGCGGCGCACAACATATGGTCGTAACATAGCTGTGCCATAGCTTTTGGCTTCCAAATTGCTGGAAATATTTTACATAATTTGATAAATTGAAATCTAATCGAACGGCTATGCCGGCCAGGACGTGAGAATTTCCACAAAATGGATTCATTGTGCTCGGTAATGTGGCCATAATTGAATCTATTAAGTTGACATGACTTCCCCCCCCAAATGATTGCATCTATCCCAAGAAGGACACGCAACTTGCACAAGCTGTTCGCTCTCATTAAAAGCTGATGTCGCAAGCCTTGGGAATCTTACATATGCTTGAATGCCTAACACAAAGTGATTTTGAAGCGAATAATAGGGTTAACATGCTGGAAATGTCTAATCCTTGCAAGGTTTTTTGTTTTCCTTATTGCCACAGGTGGTCGAAGGCAAGGAAAACGCGGTTGTTCGAGTATAATTTAAAGGTTAACTATAAAATAAGATGGATTTATGGATTTAAATGGTTAATTATAGCCTAGAAATGTTATAGTTATTTTCCAAAACCACTTTATTTTAATTTTATCGCTTTTAAAACGTTTTTTTTAATAAAAATTTAAAGTGTTTTTAATGCATTTGATATTAGGGCATCAAAAAATGTAAATAATTAAAAATTTATTTGTTATATGTTAAAGTTTAAACTTTAAACATTGTGGAAAATATTTACTATTTTACTTTATCCGTGGCTCCAATATCGTTTGTTTTGTTACGATATTGCCGGAAATATTGCGGCAACATTTATTGCCTTGGCAACACGCGAGTCCCAGGCAACATGTTCGAAGGAAATTTTCCAACTAAGATAGGAAGCTTAAAATATAATAAATGATAAATAAAATTAATAAAATATATATAAAAATAGATAAAAATTATAAAATATTTCCTTTAAAAACCAAACCAAATATCTGATAATATCTGATACGTTTCCTATGATAATTGTAAATTTAAATCGTAATGTTGCAGCAACACTGAGGCCGCTTCTTTGCCGAACCCACCACCACCGCTGGCACAGTGGAAACTCCGTGCAGGCTGCAGATACGAGTTCTCGACTTCGTCGGATACATTTCAGCCTCAACATTGGCGGCGAGGTTCAGGTTTTGCCAGTTGACGCTGTGACTCCGGACCGATTGGACGCGTTGAGCGCTGGCCACGAACTCCCATTCGCCTTTCATTCCGGGGCTACGCGTGCGCGGGTTACCAAAGGCAAAGGCAAAAGCATAAACAAAAGCAAAGCAAAGCCAAGCCAAGCTAGAAGCAAAGGCAAACACAATTGCAAAGGCAGAGTAACAACTTCGACGGTCGAAATTACCGGTTTTTTTCGCCAGCGCTCTCTGTGAATTTTTTGCCGCGCGCGTTTCAGGCACGAAAAGTGCGTTGGCTTTTCCCCGACCTACCGCCGGGCCACCCCTTTTTCAAAGTCTCGGCACATGTACGAGTACGAGGGAAATACATAACATAATATTGTTTACTATCAAACGGAATAAGCCCGCTCATAAAATAATCATAGTGCCGGAGTGCGTTTAAGTGGAAGCAAGGAGTGTGTTTAAATTATAATTATTGTATTAATAATACAAATATAGAAGGTGCCACAACGCGAACGCGTACGCGGATGTGCGCATTTGAATGCCATATAGTATAAATATTTAACAATGCAGCCGTGTCGAGGATAAAGCGGATTATTGGCCACCGACGCGTGGAAATACATGCAGCAGCAGCATCAGCAGCAGCAGCGGCAGAACAAAGCCTGTAAGTGTACCGTTGCAGCCAGGATATCGCCCCGCTCGCGGGTGTTGCATTCTAATGGGGATTGTGCGCCACATGACACCTGACGTATGCGGCATATGACAGGTGTCGTCGTTCCGCCGTAAATTGGCTGCCGGATGGAGTGGCTCCTCTTTTTTTGTGGCTCCTTTTTCGGCTACAAATTGTTGGTTGGTTGGTCGATACCGCGCCGGCAATCGAAACTCTAGGGCTTCGAGGGCTTCGACAATGAAAGCTCAACTTGTAACTCCCATTGTTGGGGCTTAAGAACTTGGCTTGTTTCTGTCGGTTTTCTTGGCCATTGCTCGCCGCTGTTGCCAATTAGCAGGGGGGCCCACCACCATTTTGGCCGTTGCAACAGCAGCTAAAAGTTCAGAGATACAACACGAAACGCTAAACAAACATAAAACCGAATACGAAATGAGGCAACAAAAGGAGGAAGCACAATAAAAGTCACATTAAAGCGTGGGGACCAACGAACGCGAAGGAGAGCCAAAACATAACCGAATTCGGAATCAAACGCCTGCACGAGATACAAATGTATCTCTGAAAGCGTTGCAAGTGCTTTGTTTTCCCTGCATTCACACTTGCCCCCCAACAACGTGTCTGTCTGTCTGTGTGTGGGTCGCTTTTTAGCTGAGTGAGTGCGCCCTTTGTCTGGTCCTCTAAGCTGGCTGGCTGGCTGGCATAAATATTTCAGCGGTGCCGAGACAAACGTATCTGCTGGATACATTATTCACTCGACGATTTTGTCGGATTGCCAATTTATTAAGATATTTTCCGTTCGCCCGTTAACTGCTCCCGGCCGCCATTCGCTGCTGCTTTTTGTTTATTTTGCCCAGATAGTCTCACATAATTGCCTGCGAGGAGGAGATACTCGCCTCTTGCCGCTTGCCACTTGCCACTTGCCACCAACCTGTGCACCCGTGTACCCTGCAACATTTATGTTTTATGATTTTCTAGTTGGAATGCGAGTGTAAGTGTGTGTGTGAGTGTCTGCCTGTGGAAGAGTCAAGTCCAATTCGAGCCTGCCGGTGGCAAGTAGCTGAAAAATTGTTGTAAGACTGGTTTCTGCTACTGCTTGTCTCCCCCTCTCGCTCGCTCGTTCCGTCTTTCTCCCTTTCTCACACTCTCTCTCCCCATCTGCCCGTTTGTGCTCTTGATGTTCCCAACCTTTTTACATTCTTGGAAAGATGGCTACACCAAAAAAAGATACTATTAGCATTCAAACAAATCAAACTAACAAGTTCTATATATATCACTAAGTTTGGGTTAACATTAACAGAGTTACCAATGGATTTTATTGAGTTTTTTGTGAATATTTTATGAAGATGATCTTAAAAACTATCCCAGAACAAAGAGAACTCTTTTTGGCTTTGTGTACCAAATGAGTTTGTTGGTAACCCGGTGTTGCGGCGGTTTTGCAGCTGTCTCGGGCAGGCCAAAAAGCCATCCACCACCGGCATAAGGCCAGCAACAGCAACAGCGGCCGCAGCAGCAGCTCATCCTGGCCCCAAACGCAACCTGTCCATCGAGCCGGTTTCGCTTCGATTTCTGCCTCCGTGCGAGGTGAGCGCAGAAAAGATCAGTGCGGATTTGGCCAAGTCAAGGCGTCCTCTCCCCTGCGAGAAAGGAAAATAAAAAGGCGTTCTTTGGTGGCTTCCTCACCGCAAATTGTCAACTCATCCGGGCACGTTGTCGCCGAACTAACCTCAGTCAATCGAAAGCCGGCCAAATGGAAAACTCGTTCTGGCTCTTGATTAATTAACATTTGAATGGCGCGCTGGTTGTCTCGTGCCACATAATGTGCCTGATTTGTGGCCAAGTCCATCAAAATATCAACAGCCTTTTGTGGAAATTAATACACAGCCAATATATATTTGCCTAAGCCCACATTCTTTGGCATTTGTTTGTGCAGCTGTTCGGAAATACAAGGATATGGATTTTATTAGGGCAAATCGAGGAGCATTGTGCTAGCCAAACAGTTCGATTGGGGCCAGCAGTTGTACGAGTATATTTCATTTTACTTGTTTATTTACCTTACCTATTCGTATCTTGGCCACAAGATACTTCGGTGTCCACAAGATACTTCGGTGACTGGCCGGCGCGTAGGCTCGGGCACTCAAACTGGTTTCGGGGCCACATTCAAAATTGTTATGTTAGAATAAAAGCTTAATTGATGCATATACATACACGCTGGGCAGCAGCGGGCAGCAACCTACAGGTCCAGCTACAGCTACAGATACATATTCAGGTACAAATTCGAATTTAGAATGGTTGGATACGTTTGTAGATTTTTTTGGAAGCCAGACAGACGCAGCTGGAGCGGTTGTGTCATGCTGCGGCGTCAATCGCATGATTGATGGAATCTCTTTTGACTTCTTTGACTGCGACGAGCTCTGTGCCGCCGAAATGTGATATTGATTTTGGTTTCCTAATAATTACATTTCCGATTTGTTGAACTGGAAAGCCAACAACAGGTGAACAAATGGCGGGGAGACCCGTAGAAAAAAGTCCAATAAGCAGAATGAAATATGGTGGTCTTTATGTTAAATATTTGCTCGCCGCTTTGCTGCCAGAAGCAATGCTCAAAAGAAGTTATTAAATTTGCCCAATTATTTTGCATTCTCCTTTGTAAAACAACAAGCCAACGATGGCATTTATTTTAAGACGACTTACAAATATTTGCCACATTTATTGAAATACCTACCAATCAAGGTGAAAAAACGATTCTGAAGCGGCAAAAAGACCAAGTGGGAAATAAAAACGGATGCAGTTTCAATGGCATTTGAAAATGTTAACTGGCACAAAATAGTCGAATTTACCACATTTTTGTTTCAATTACGAGTTGACCGAGGAATTTAAGTGCACTGGCTCAATGAATTTGCAAATCGATTCGATTTGCTTGCTGCCAATCTGAAATCGCATGTTCAAAACAACCGAAACGGGATGTGTGTGGCGGGGGGGCTGCCCTGTCCACGGGTCGATGCCCAAATTGATTGATTGACAGTCCTATAAATCAGTACAGCCCACCCAGCAACCAGCCACCTACACCATTTGACGTTTTAGTTTTTGTTAAATTTACTAGAGGGAATCCAGTAACTAACGTGTGCATGAATAATGAAGGCCAAATGGATGTTCTTCTCTACCGATAAGGATTTCACACCTCTTTCGTGGCTAGTGTGCGAATGGTGTTGGTCCGGTCGTTTGCCACGCCCACCCTTGGCCCCTCCTCATTAGTGCTGATTCAATTAGACGGAGAGCCAAAGTTTATGGCACTTTGGCTAATGAGGCATGTCCAAGCATCCAAGCATCGGTCCAGCCCGTGCCCCAAAACCGAATTTCCCGATGTGCGTCCATTCATTTGCATGCTGGAATTTGTTTCAATTGCATTAATTAGACTTATCAATTTGGCCAGACAAATGGGCGGATGAACACAGGGGGCGGGGCTGCTTACGAGCTGTCAACTCGAGTGACTGGGCGGATTCGGCTTTGTTTGGAAAAACCAGGGTGGAAATATCCAGTAATCACACAGAATAAACACAAAATTGAATTCGTATGAAAGAAGGAATGGTCTGAGAACCCACAAAGTATATATTGTATATTCTTGATCAGCATCAACAGCCAAATGTAGCATGACAGATCTTTACAGTAGTGTAGTGTTCTTAAAACCACTGCATTCATTCTTTACTGTACCTTTACTCTATAAGCCAGAAAAGTTTTGCACAACAAATATAATGTGATGAAATGAGTGATTCATTTGTCGTTTTGGATGCATTCATGCAGAAGTCTAATAGCCATGTCCGTCTGTCCGTATGAATGGCTAGATCTTGGAGGTTATAATAACGTATTCTGATGATGGGGATATCAGTTCAGTAAAAGTTTGTTTTAAAAGCGGCTATCTTCTCCTGCATGCCCATAAACCACGAAATTCTGTGGCGCGTACAATTTTTAGTTTAGAAACTCGACTTGAGACACCTGACTGGTTCTTATTCTATCAAATGCCTATCAAAACTTTGACTGATTTTCTCAAACAACTTCACCGGCAGACGTGAATGAACATTGATTTTACTAGTTTCCACTTTAAGCTATTGAAAATGTAGTTGTCAAGACAATGAATAAATGTTTTAAATATTAACTTGCCAAAACAATCTCTCAGCCTTGCCCAAAGAACCCATTAGAGACCCAGTGAGTCTTAAAAGCGACCATTTAAACCGCTTAGGGCGAGGGCTGTTTGAGCGCTTCGGGCCAGATTAATTTTATACTCCCTGGACACTTTCACATTTGACTTTCGACCCGGGACATTTGATTGCATAATTGGCAAACAGCAAAAGCCGTCGCCGCATTTCATTTCATTAAAGCTGCCCGTCGAGTGCGTTGTTGTGTTGCAATCAAGTTTATAATGCAGAAACTGCATCAATTACGCTTCATTAGAGTTCAAAATGAATGCATAAGTAGGAGGCGGCCGTCGCATTGAGTGTGGAGCACACACATATAATTCATTGGCTTAATTAAGCTGACCGACTCTTCGGCCGCCACAATTTTCCCCCGATTTTCAGCCATCCAGTCCACCAGTTTCCACTGTGCAGCATCCAGTAATAACTTAATCAAATTGCTGTTGCACTGCCAGTGAAGACAGTGGCGAGGCGGCAGCAGCCAAAATCAGTCAACTTAAGAGCAACTTGCTTATCAAAGTTGGCTCAGACGGCAATCCAAAAAAGGGGTTGGTTCGCTGGGCAGTTCCAGCCCCTTAGGGGGTTCACTGTGTTTTCCCCCCTCTAATTTATCACAATTTGCATGTCAGTCACGCTTGTATATATAAATTGCAAGCAATTTGTTAGCCTTTCTCCGCCCCAAAAATGTCATAGAAAAACTTCCAGAAGCTGCCACTGACTATATCTTTTTGTCCGGCAGTTGACCCATATTCGTAGGACTCTATTTTATTTTATTCATCTTGTTTTTTTCTTTTTTTGGAGCGTAACGCAATTATGCGGGCCTTTGTCATTAGTTAGCCACATCAGCCCTGCTCAGGCATCTCCTTTATTCCTTATTCCCATCGCTGTGTGTGCTACAGATTGCTGTGTATCGATGTCAATCTTGGTTGTAGAGCATTATCATAATGTTTTCTACTTGCTTTCCTCTTTTGTGAGCCAGAATACCAGGATATAGTACGACTACCCCCCGTCAAGGTTATCAAATTGCGTTGGAACTGCACATTCAAAAGGTGTCGTCGGCGTGTGTGGGTGGGAAAAGTTTTATATTCACGGCCAGGCCCCAGTGCCTTTTATCTATCCGAGCAAATAGTTTCATATTGCAATTTATTTTGATTATAGCCGGTCCTTGACTCATCTAAACGAATATATACGAATATATTCCTACATATAGTTGGTATATATACATACATACGTGTGTCCTGGTACAAGAGAATTTGAATAAACTGACAGCGCTGACAACGTGCCAGAAAGTGGAATTAAATTTAAATGAAATTGCCAGCCCTTAGCCAGGAGACAATTCACCAGCAGATTCTCGATTGTCGGGGGTTGGAAAAGCGGAGAAAATCGAGGGGAGTGATGCTCGCCATCCTGCAAAACAAATGGAAAGCCGCGACGGGCAAACAAGGATACAAGGAAACAAGCGAGCGAAGCAACAAGGAGCAGTCACCATGACGATGGGGATAGCTGGATGCTGCGATGCTGGGATGCCACGACATGGGGGTTGTGAAACGGGGGGGAGCAGCACGATGGGGCACTATAGCTAAGCATAAATAAGTTGTTAAGCCATCAGCGAACGTGCTGGCAACCCTGGCAGCATGCGTGCCGCATCCTATCAATACGGAAGTGGAAGTTCGCACCACATTTTCAATTTAAGCAAATTGAATTTGCGCCAGAGTTGCCACCGCGCCTGTTTATCGCCTTCGATGCGATTAGCTTGCAGCTTAACTCGTTGCCAGATAAAACTTTTCATTCAATTTATTCCTGGAGGGGTCCTGTTCCGAGATATCTCTTTGCTTTCCATATTTTCGGCTGCCACAGTTTGTTGTTTGAGTTTCCCCGCGTGTGTGTGTGTGTGTGGGTTCCCTGGGTTTTGCATGTGCTTCACTGCACTGACGGAAAATGCCCCCCCAGATGGTTATAAAAGTTGATTTAGTTGAGGGTTTCATCTGCTGGAATTCAATTACAACTATATCTTGTTAGGGATTTATGTGCGGAATGTTTTTGACCTGCCTTTCAGGACCTCAAACATTTAAATTTCAGTGCATGAGTTGTGTTTTGCGGGCAAGATGAACTCCCTTATCCGGCTGAATACACGTGCGTACGTGTCTGTGTCTCCGAGCTTCCGGAAAACAGAGCTCCAAATGTCTGTCTGTTGGCGTTAGTCCTTTATCGGAAATTTATTGCCACCAACAATTATGAGCAAGGGGTAAAATGAAATGGATTGCAATTTGAAGCGAGTTAATACCCAAGTCGTAAGCGTCTCAGTTTTGATGGTTATCCATTTGATGGGACCCCATAAAGTTGGCTTAGTTGCGGCCAAAGAAACATCCGCTGAGAGTGAATGGTTTGGCAATTAATGTGGGAAATGGGACAGGATCCTCTTCCTTTCAGAAATTCATTTACAATTCTTTTTAAAACGGCTCCTGCGTCTCGTGTCAATTATATTTCCTCTTCCAATCTACTCGTTGTACAATTATACTCTCCTCCTCAGCTAACAGTTTCAGCTCCGAGTTAAAAGGAGTTGCAATTGCCGGGAATGAGTGCACTGCAGACAAACGTATGAGGACACGAATGCCGTCGGCCCCGATTTTCCCTCCATTTGGCCAATAAAGAAGCCCCAAACAAGCGGCGCCACATGGCCGAGACATGTTCAGCGTCAGACAGGCAGAGACTGAGACGGAGACGGAGACGGAGGATGGACTCTGAATATAGGGACGTCCAGGACAGACATTTACATGACACAACTCGTTTTGTGGTCGATTTCAATCAGAGCTGCTTGGAAATGTCCTGACATTTTGCGTTTTCCTTTGGCCAGGACTAATGAGGAGCATCCGAGTCCTGGCATTCCAAGTCCTGACTAGTTTTAAGCATTTCTCAGTGTCTCTAACCGTTTTGTGGTCGATTGAGTGAAGCAATCAATTCATGGCTGCTGCTCCCGAGGATGCTGCTGCATTTTATATATTTTTAAAGAGGCTGCATGCTTGCATCATCTGCTCGGCTCGTGTTGCAACCATCCGTGCGACAGAAATTGTGTTTGTTCATCGTATTTGCGGCAAGGTGGTTGCAGGTCGAAAACACCACCGCCGGTGGTTGATTTTTCCACTGCACCCGAGGGTGGGTTTTCCACTGGCGTGGCAGTAGCCTTTGCAGGCGCAGCCAGGATTCCGATTCCGATTCCTAGGGCCGGCTGACTCACGTGCCGCCGCCTGACTTTGCGCCGCAGTGTTCATTATATTAAACAAGTTTGCGCCATAAATGCCGCTGCCAGAGGCAAAGTACAAGCAAAACCAGAGGCAAGGCAAGGCAAAGGCAGGAGCAGAAAGCAGACGGTTGATGGCTAAAAAGGATCCAGGATTCGGGATGCAGAGGGAAGGCAGGTTCACCTAGAAAAAAACGAGCGCCTTTTTACGTGTTTAACAATTGTCAAAAACAAACTTCTCGTTTCGAGATTTACAGCATAGTTTATAGAAAAATCCTCACATTATTATCCTTATGAACTGAACTTTTNGTTTAACAATTGTCAAAAACAAACTTCTCGTTTCGAGATTTACGGCATAGTTTATAGAAAAATCCTCACATTATTATCTTTATAAACTGAACTTTACAGACGCTTTCACAACCCAAAAGTTTGTCTCGAAAGTTCTTAACAACCCTCTTGATGACCCCGTATTGCTTTTTGATTGCGCTGGAGATTCTGGGGTCAGGAAACACCCCCTGATTGATATAACTTTGACCGAAATTAATGTAATTATTATGCGGCCGCGTCTGGCTTTTTGCTCTGTGTATTCAGACGGGGTTGTTCCGGCCGTCTGTTGTCCTTGCCACTGCTGTTTTGCCGTAATAAACTCTCGTGCAACATAAACAGAAAATCCAAAATGCTACGGCATGATGACTCATGCAGGTGTGTTGCTTAACGTGCAACGGGGCGTGGCAGGCAGTTGCCAGTTAGCAGTCACTACCCCAACAGAAGGCCTGCTCCTGCTCCTGCTCCGGCTCCGGCTCCATCTTCTGGCTGACTGAAGGGCAAGTCCCGAGCACACACACATGGCAGTGGCAGTGGCAGTGGCATTTTTATTTCGTATTTTCCTTGGCTTTTGCCGATTTTTCTCTGTACGCCCGCCCATTCATGTGTGCTTTCGCCGGCTTTGGCTTTGGCTTTGTCGCTTTTCCCTCGGCCCTTGCTCGTAATTTGTCGAGTTTCCTTTGCATATAATGCGCTGCTTGAAGATACCCCCGAATGCGCCCTTCTCTATCCCCGATATCCTGTTATCCTTTCCCTTCTCCGGTTATCATCATCGCTCCCGTAATGGGTTTGCATTTGTCTAGAGCAGGATTCCGGGGCCCGGCAACTCAAACACTTGTAGCCTGCGTCCCTTGCCAGTGTTGGCTGTTATTGTTGTTTTTACCCTGCCCGATGTGCGGGCATTAACTTTTGGTCACGCGTTTTGTCACCGGATTAAAGGGCATAGAGCACTAAGCTGATCTTAATTTGCTGTGGCTAATGCAACTGAGTTTAAATGCAAGTCTCATCGGGAACTACAAATTTGTCATACCTTTCTCTGTAATGAACCCATTTATAACATTATTTCTTTCATTTCCTCGCTAGTTTGTATTGGGGTAATGTTTAATTAATTATCCTTAAACATAGAATCGAATGACTTGCCTGGTCCGGCTCCGGAAAATTTCCCAAAACAATTGCCGGCAATATGCGAAGGACATTAATGCGTCACTTGCCACTCGCTCTCCCGCTCCCGCAGGGTCCTGTTGGCAATTGCTTCCTTCCTTACCGCCCGTCTGTCTCAGTCTGTCGCAGTCTGCCAGGGTTTCTGGTTTTTGTTGCTTTTCCTGCACTCAACGAAAATGCGGCTTTATTGGGCTTGGGCAAATATTTGCATATCATAAGGAGAAGAATCATCATCAGCGCTGGCGTCGCATTCGCATCGCCTGCTCATCATTGTCCTGCGAAAACAGCTGTTGGACTTGGTGTCCTTGTGTCCTTGCTGCTGGGCTCTGTTCTGTTCTGTTGTGTTGGGTTTTTGTCCTGCTGATGATTGCATTTCCATTTGCTTTTGTTGTTGTTGTTGTTGCCGTCGTTGACTCGCTGTTGTCATGAAAAACTAACGAAACCAACCCCACGCATCCTAGCGCTTTTCGGTGGTGGTTGGTTGGTTGGTTGCTCGATCGCCTCGCAAATTGGGGAGGATATAACAACGCGGAGCGCACACACAACCAGGATGCGGCGGCAAGGAAAATCAATAAATTCGGCATGAGCAAGTCCTTTTTTCGGCAAAATGCCGGCTGTTGTTGCTTGTTCTCCGTTGTTTGCGGCTTTTGCTCATAGAATTTTCTATGCATTTGGTTAAGGGAAGTTCCATGTCCATGTCCTGTCACCCGTCACCCGACACCCGGCGGCCGCCCTAGGTCCCTCGGCCTTGCGTTTTGTGTCTCTGAAAGGCTTTTGCCAGCCGGAAAGAGAGCCGGCAGGCTGCCGCAAAAGTTGCATTAAACTCTATTACACAAAACGGCAAGGGGTGGCGCGCCCAAACAGAGAGGGAAAGTTCAGGTCGGGGAAACGGTGCCTCAAAGCGGGGGTGGCATTCAACGCCTCGGCGAGCTGCATCAAAGGATCTCCCGCCCCTGCCAGTGGCCGGGACAAACGAATGTTTGACATTTAGTCCCTTGCATTTGGCCAGCTTTATTTATGTTTCTAAAATATATAAATTTTCCACTTTTAAGGGGCCTTTCTCTGCATTTCTCCGCCCCCAAAGCATGGCGTGCTGCGAGGCTTTCATTTATTTTATTTTCCCCCATGTTTTTATTTGTTTATGCAAAGCTTGTAAATCCAATGATTCATTCCAGCCCAAGAAAAAAAAAAACACGAAACGAATGACAAAAACACTCCGGAAATTATTCCAATAAATAAAAATGGACTGTGACATTTTTGTTTCATGTGGCCAACCGAGGGACCCCCGCCCGCCGCACATCCTTTTTATTTCAGCTGCCACCCCCCGGGAGATCCTTGCGTGCTTTCGGCCCCCGAGGCGCTAATGAAAAAATAATCAACCAAAGGAGCTAACAAGGAGTAGCGCGCAGCTCATTTAGTATGGATTTTGATTGTGTGCTAAAAGTGCTTAGAACACCCGAAAAGGGGGCGGCATAAATCGGCCGAGGAGGGGTTGTCCTGGAATCGCCCCGAAAGGGGATGATGATTCACCCGTCCATCATTTGTCACGTCAAAACCGGAGCCGGGGAGCTCATCAGCGATGCAGGGTCCACTTCCGATGATTAAAATTCACAATTCGCAATTAATACACCATTAAACTCTGTGCATCTGTTCAGATTTAATCAAATTTAAGTAACGAACCTTTAGAGGTACATTTCATGGGGATGGGGACAAATTCCTTGGGATAAAGTTGCCGAGCATAGGAAGTTTGGCCATAATACAGGTGGAGATTGTTTATGCTTTTTGGTTAAACTTTTTCCCAACCCTTGGGACAATCGAAAAGTGTATGCAGTGCGAAAAAATGTCTGTGCACAATCTGGTTATTGTTGGGATTTGAAAAGAATTGGCTACACATTTCTTTAAAGGTCGTTTTGTGCCGCACAAGTTGCAATATAATTTGCCATTAATATGAATGCAATTTTTGTTTTGGAGTGTGTAAATCAATAAAACCATAAACCCAGCTTGATGTATGGGTGTTTCTATTAAAAGATAAAATGAATAAATGATTGGAATGTACCTACAATATAACCAGCTTTTGATAGCCTTTGAAACCGGAAACCCTTGTAATTGAGGCAACCGCATTTTTTGTATGTGTGGCACATGTGCGCCTGCCCCTTTATGGCCCGCTCCTTGCTTTTCTCGGGGGCAGACAGGCGTGCAGTATTTATGGTATTGAAACACGCAAAAGTTCAGTTCGAGTCAAATCGAGAACTTGAAGTGGTAAGGGGCCGCACACTCCCAGACGGTGGTGTACACAGTTGCATATGTGAGTGCGCCATTTTGCAAAAGCTTTGGGGGTGTAAGGACTTCGTGGGCCGGCTTGCCACCCTTGGCAAGCCGCTCGAACTTAACTCCAACTTCTGGCCAAGTCTCGCATCGAATCCCATTCACAAACACATGAAAAAAACACCCAACTGGAGCCAATGTGTGTTGTGTGTGTGGAGAGTGTGCTGTTGTTTGTGTTGCGTGCCCTGCAGGGGTGATTAACCTTTGATTCAGCCCGCCCGACCGCCCGACCGCCCACCCACTTGGCCACTTTTCAACTGGCATTCGATGCTATCGCCGACTGATTTAACATATGCCCCAGACCCCGGAGCACTGTGTGGGAAAGTGGGGAAAACGACGACGAGGATGACTCCGATTCTTGCACTTTTCTTTGCTGCCAACCAATTGCCATTTTCCTCCATGGCAACTAAATGTAGACAATAATGGCCCTGATTGATTTCCATGTAAGTGGATTTGCCTAACGGGTAATGCGATTATTGGCCTTTATCGAGTGTCCCTCAGTCCGTGTACGAGTATTTACCATCTGGCGAGCGATTGAATCGTGTGAGTGGCTGGCACGCACGACTGCGGTTTCGTTCGAGGAAGGTGCAAGGCGGAAGGTGGCGAAGGGCCAATTGGCATAAACAAAAGAATTAATATTTGTGAATGCTGTTTAGGTGTGCATAAATTATGAAAGCTTCTTTGGGGCTTAGAGGATCAAAGCGGAAAACAAATAACTAGCATGCCTGCGGCCAAAGAGTTTATGACAGCTTAATATGGGTTTAATATTGAGTCGTTAATCAAGAGGTTCTCTGAAAAACGCCCAAAGCAAAGTTGCGAATCTAACCCCTGGTTTTGCCCATAAATTTTCCGCCGATTCACTGAAATTCTTGCCTACTCAACACTTTCCATTTTTGTTGAAAACTATTCTCCGGCACTAATCTCCCATACAACTCGCATTGTCATCATCTAGCTTTCTGATAGTTGGGCAAACAGTGTAAAATTGCAATTAATTCATGGCCAAATATTTGTGTGGAATTATTTACTCTATCGGCTTTTTTGTCCCATCTGCCTTTTTTGTGCGATAGTTCGAGGGCTCGGGCTCGGGCTTATTTGCATATCGATTTAATTTCATGCAGAATTGATGGCAGCAGAATCTATCGGCAGCCTAGGAGCTTCTATGAGGGATTTTCTCATAATTGCAAATTAATTTGCATTTTAATTAATTTCTGGTCAAGTCCCAGGCGAATCAAATTGATTGCAAACACGAAGTGAAAAAAAAAGAACTGGAAAACGGCTGGGGAAATGGAAATGGAAAGGAGAGAGAGCGAGCTCTGAAAAGAGAATGAAAGCAATTATCAAAGAATATGAAAAGCGGTTGGGAGAGATCGCAGGCAGCTGCTGCAAAAATCAACAAAAGCATCGAGTGAAAATTTTACAATTGAATACATTCCATGTTGGAGTGGGCGGTGTGGGAGTTTGAGCACATCGCACAAAACAATACACTACAAGGGGACTGAGGGCAGGGGACGAGGGGACGTGGTTGTTCATCCTGCCTAAGCAATTAATGTAATTCGTCTTCGCCCGGCTCTCTGCCTTAATGGCATACAAATTACGCATACGCCGCGTGTGCAAATCATCCAAAATACGAGGCTGGGGCAGATTGCTTTACGCTCCATTTAATTTTCGGTAAATATGCCAATAAAAATTGTGAAACATGATGCCGCCCGGCGAGAGCATTCGAGTGAGATGAATATTTGCTTTTAGGCTCCCATCTCCCATGCAAACGCACCCAAAAAATCAGGACGATGACCGAATCGGTCCTTTCCCCCACCGCCCCGGCCTCTATTTGCTCTGAAATCGAGCGCCTTTCCTTGGCATTTTAAATTGAGCCCCCGAAAAGGCCAAAAATGTTGTGTGGGCCGAGCAATAACTGCTCTTCGGATGGTCGGAAAATTGTTGCGGACAAAATGTGAATATTTCGTTTAATTAAAGCCGACCTCGGCCCCGGTCCGGGGGCCCATCAGGTGGAGGTAATTGTCCTGCCTGGACTGGGAAAAGCACATTAGCCGGCAGGAGTTTGTCATGTCCTTGTCAGGCGGAGATGCGCCGCATAAAAGTCGATTTTAATGTGAATTTCGTGTCGCACGAATGAAATAAATTTCAATAAATATCACACAGGTGAGCAGTAGGCGGGCATTGTGCGGGGTCGTCGGGTCGGCTCTAATAAGTTTTAATTAGTTAACCATGTGGAAGTTTTTGCGCATCCAAACTAAACGCAAATTGGCTGTCATCGCAGTTTAGTTTTGCTTCTTGCCCCTTGGCATCTGCTCCGCACGGCAGTGAATTATTAACGCCTGGCAGGTATCTACAAAATATATCTACCCGAATATGGAATATAAGCCCGCCCCCTCTGCTGACTCCCCTGATCCCGCAGGCAGGCATTTTTCGGATGCCAGCTTAAGCGTCATAATTAACTGCGACACAAACATTTTGCGGCACCAAAACGTTCGCTTCCTCTTCGAGAAGCATGTCTGTGGGAATATATTTTTGCGGCTCTGGCTAAACCAATTTGCCAGGACTTAAAATTTAAGCATTATTAATGGTTTTTCCAAGGTGGGGTGGCTCTGCTGGGTTAGGGGAGGAAGTGCAAGGCACTCGGGGTTGCGAATGTTGGGTTAATCACAGGAAATCTTGGATTGCTGCGTGGGTCAAATTGGCATAATGCGAGAGCTTGGGGTTAGGCAATTTTGTATTTCAATCACACCAGACACACAACCGACACAAAAGTATATAAACATAAATACGATTGGAAAAGCAGTCTGAAACTATAATTCCCTCAAACGCAAAGCATTCATTGAACTAAGTTTTGTATGGTTTATTTTCAGTTTATTTTCAGCTCCTAAAAACTATAATTCCACTTAACGTGTGTATGACATAAATCGATACTATTTTCTCTACTTATACCCGGTTCATAAATATAACAGGGGTATATTGAATTTGTTCGAATGTATGTAAAGGAAGAGCGAGCTTTCTATTCTTGATCGGCATCAACATACGAGTCGATCTAGCCTTGTCCGTCTGTCCATTTGTCCATAGGAATGCCTAGATTTTGAAGATTATAATAGATGGAGAAAATGTATATTCACAATTGTGGGATACTAGTTCAGCAGAAGTTCGTTTAAAAATTGGCTACCAGCCCTCGCACCTCCGCAAACCGCGTAAATTCTGTGGCGTCCGCAATTTTAACTCTAAAGTCACTTCATTTTTATAGTACATTGTTAGAGCCAGTATCTATCTGTGTTTCAAAAATCAGCCGGTTACGCCCACTGCCGCCCACGAAAATGACATCATAAATGCATTGCCCCCAAAAGCTTTTTGATAGAAGCATGCCGCAGACTTCTCATCCGATGAAAACTGAGAGCCGGGTATTTATAGTCGAGACTATAATCGTTCTTACTTGTTTTAGTTTGTGCAATTGCCCTTCTCATATATTTTTGGGGGGGCTGTCACATTTTGAAATTGGACAGACACTATTCGAGTGGGCCAGAGCCAATGAGCTCGTGACATGAGCAAACGATTAGGGGATATAAATAAAAACAGCTGACATTTGGCAGTTTCACTGCAAGCTCATCCCGCAGCTCTTGTGCCCCCTCGTTATCCTTTAAACTAATTGTTTGCTTTTATGCCAGGGTCCTGCGAAGTTTTTCGATTACAAAATTGTTTCGCTACGGAGCTGGAGGCCAGACGAATACAATTTTTAGAAATTTCCATTATCCTTTTGCCGCACCCGACCCGTACCCGTACCCGTCACGTCTGCGTATGCAAACATTTGCCATTTTCCAACCGAATGACGGGACGCGCCCGGGGATCCAAAAAGTGGTAACGGAGTGAGGGAGTTTGGGAGCTGGGAGCTGAGAGTTGGGCGCTGGATGGGATATTACCCTGGTCAGAACTATTCAACAGTCGGTCAGCGTTTTTAGTTTCATTTGTAGTGGGCAAAGCAAAGCGAAAGCAATTTACACGCATTTTCGGCGCAAAATGAAACGTGCCCCGGCCACTAAAATGTTTATGAGCGCGGACTACGAAATGTGAGCAGCCGGGAAAATCGGATTTCGGTGTCAGAAGGAGTTGGGGCAGGAAAATGCGAAAATGCCGGCGCTCTAAGCTGATGCTGATGAAATAGGACAGGCACTGCAAAAAAGTTTACAACTTCGATTGCAACTAAATATTTGAAGCCAAAGTAGTTGGAAAACTTGCCTAATAAAAACGCATTAACTTTATAGAAACCTTTATTTTTTTTTTGTGGTAAATCAAGTTTATAAAAGTGATATTGGGATTTTTCTTTGTGCACCCATAAACACCAGCTTGATGGAGGGTGGATGCTCTCGCTTCATTTTTTCTGGTCAGCACAAGTCGGTCAAGAAGGGTTGGAGGGGACTGGTTCCTGGCCCAGTCCAGGACCCTTAAACTTGTATCTCCTTCACGCCTGAGGGAACTGAATGGGTTGTCTGTTTAGATAGTGTTGCAATTGTTCTGCTGTTGCAGCACTTAGGACCAACTATTCCCCCTTTATGGCGCATCCATGCGAATTGTTTATCCCGCTTGAAGCTGGCGAGCTGGAGAGCTGAAGAGTTGCCTACTTACCAGATTGCGCAACTATATATTTTGAATTAGGTTGGCGTTTCCCGCTGAAACAATTTTCACGGGCTCACGGGCAGCTTAGTGTAAAATGCATTGCAAAATCAATGGACTATAAAGCCAGAAAAATGCTTTCGACCAAAGAGCGGGGCCTGCATTTGCCAGGACCAAGCCAGCTGGTGATTAAATAGGCAACAAATTGTTCTCTATTTTTCAGGATATTCAAGGGAACTGCCAGGGCTTTCGTTTGGCTTTGTGAAATTATAAAACTTTAGCCGGGATAGTTGCTGCAGTCTGCTGTTTAATCGAGTCGACAACAATCGTCAATTCAACTTGGAAATCCGAACTCCCGATTTCACCCCTCGCCTGGTAAATTGTAAATTGAAATACTTTTGCTTGGCGCAAAGTTGAGAGTTTACAAGTTTTACACTTTGCGTTCGGTTCAGTTTCTATCTGCTCATAATATTTGCCATTAATGGTGCAAAATTTAATTTATGTCACGTACCAGACGTCGACGAAAATGTGTTCTGTTTTATTCGCATTTTATGTTCTGGTGCCAGGCGACCTAGTAAAAATATTTTGAAAAGTATTTGGCCGGCTACGTGATGTTCGTCTTAAACTGCAGGATCAACTGACAGTCACGTGGCCCTCCTCCGCCAAATGGGTTCCGACGGGGGGATTTTAAGGACGAAATAAGCGGGATTGCCGGAAGATTATGGCCCGGTTAAGGGTCAGAATGTAGTAAGTTAATCAAAACAGCTAGCTTTTTATGGGCCACTCTCCTAAATTTCAAGTTAATTAAAATTCTGGGTAATGCCAAGGCCTGTGACGAGAGCATTTAAATTTCAAAAATTAAACAACTGGGTAGGCATTTTCCCTTAATTATTAAAAAACAAACTACTTACAGCAACGACAACTGACAGACCAATATTGATCTCAGTTCAAAGGCACAAATGCGAGCGATAAAGGTGGAATTAAATACAAAATATTTAATGATTTCCCCGAGTACTTCTGGTAAACAACAACAATAACGTAACAGCCTGGGCCGCAGTTTTCATTTATAATGTAAACATAAATAACTCTTATGGCAGATCCTTTAACTATAAGCAGCATACTACATAAATATCCGAGTAGCTGTGTGTGTGTATATAATGTGCATGCAGGCGGGCTGTGTGGGGATAAAGGATTCAATTGAAATTGTAAATGAAAATTTCCACGCACACTGGCACACTTGTTGGCAGCGGCTATTTCGCTTCAGCAATTTATAAATACAAATATGCAAAGCCATAATACGGTGGAGAAGAGTTGAGGAAACATTTCGCATTTCATGGAAAATTAAATTGCCCATGGTCGGTCAAGCTTCTCCGATTCTTTGCCCTGGGCCCGGAAAAGCCCAAAGGTTTTCCGACACTCCCTCGCAGCCACACACGCAGACACGCAGACACGCAGAGACCTGGCCCGGGGGCAGGATTTCGTTTTTGGAGCGTGCGATGGGATAGAAGGGAATATTGATGGGAAATAAATTCAATTTTTTTGCTGTATTTTGCTGTATCCGATGTCCGGTATTCCACTCATCCTGTCGTGCAGCCTGTTTGTGTAATCGATTCCTGTGGAGGCAGGTCGATGGGTCCTTGCTGATAATTGATAAACTATGCCAGCAGAAGCAGGAGCCGGCGCCGCAAGGGCAGGACATGGTGCCAGGACTACCATATACTCCGATTTAATGTGATTTACACTTCAACCTGGGCCTCCATGTGTGCTCCGGGCAATAAAAATTCCAGCATTTCCACTTGCTAGCACTTTGGCCAGGTTTTATTGAGATTTTGCTGCCTTCCCTGCCAGGGAAATCGCTCGGCCATGTCTGCAAGTTGCTTAAACGAAGAGTTTTCATCCCATCGCCTCGTATTAATTGTCGGAGGAGTATAACCTTGACACATGTCTGGCCGGGGGAGCTTTGGGAAAACTTGTACGCCTGGCTACCCACCACTATCCCCCCGACAACTAGTGTGCTTCCCCGTGTGGTCTCCTCCCAGAGGGAAACCGCTTTTTAGGGCGCGCATGGAAATGTTCTTTTTGCTTTACGCTCCAAGACATTTTCCCACAGCAGCGCTTAATTTAATTTCGCCGCCACGGCTGCCTCTTCTCGCTTTTAGTTTAGCAAAAGTTTTCGACTCAGTCTTGCTTAATTAGCGCTTGATATATGTGGGATACGTGGGGGTCGGGTCCACGATGTTGCACCCCCGGATGCGCGTCGCTGGAAAAGCCAAAAGGAATAATGCCTTTGATCGGCACTCTGAAAACTTTAAATGCAAAAATGCTGAAATCTGCTCGCGCTCCGTCGCTCCGGCACTCCGGCGCTCTGGCATTAATTTTGCATATTCGCTCTGCCGGAGTGCACTTTCATCCTTTGGCATCCCTGCAGCGAAGTGCGGGGTAAAATCTGATTACTTGCGGGTTAAGGGGTGAATTTTATTTCCCAATATCGCATCCGATTATTTCTGATGCGTATGTTAATGTGTAATTTTTCTTTGCATTAAATTTCCCTCTCTCTTTTCTTGTTTCTTGCAGCTCCAGAGCGCCTCCCACATTGAGGGAATAATGTGAGTAAACGTACCATAATTTCATAATTTCTGTGGGAGCCGTGGCCATTTCACACGCATAAGTGAATGTCTGTATAATTTCGAGACGTATTTGAATTAATTTCGGTGGTTCTATCTAATGGCGCGACCGGAGATCGCAAGATCTCAAGGGGATCTCTCGAGAAACAAAAGACTGAGGCGGCGAACTCGAAGATCAGCAAAAGTTAATTGCGATCCGCATTTGAGACTCTCAAATTATAGTTATGGACTGCGGTGGGCTGTGTGTGTGTGTGCGTTCACCGATCATTCCGACTTTATGGCTTTCGGCACGCAAACCCCTCCACTTACCCCGGTGCTCCCCCCCTGGTCGGCTGCTAACGAGCGATCGTTGCCATGTTCTGACCCAAGTTAATGTGTTTCTTTTCTCTAGGTTTTCCGCCCCTTCGTCGCATTCGAGGCTTCCCAAAGAGAGCGATCCCCATTGCCTTTCTTAATGCTTCTTTTTGCCTTAAAACATGTTTGTTTTGCCGGTCGGACCCCGCCTTTAAGCCAAGTCTCTCGTCTCTCGGGCGCTGCAGAGCTGGGAGCTGGGAGCTGGGTCACTGACCACAGACAAATTCGAACAACAGTTAGCGCTGCCCCGGCACGCCCCCTTTCCACCGACTTGCCACCAACACCATCGCCATCGAAACGGCCTCATGTGGCACACGTTTTTCCAGCTCCAAACCCCCGATAAACTGTTTTTGTTTGTGCGATCAGTTAGCGCCGAACATTCCGAGGCCGTTGAATGAATCTCGAGTGAGTCTGGAGAGTGAATGCCTCGAGGATCCGGCCTGTTGAAGTTAAGATAGCTCAGAGACTCAAACATGTTCTCTCAGGGACTCGCAACAGGAAAAATATGATTTTGGTTAGGATATGTTTGGAAGCAATTCCTCCAAAGTTTGCCAAGTTTTTGGGCTTCAGTGGGACATTCTTTTAGGGAAAGAACTTTATTCTATATGTAATTAAATCTGTGATTACATTTATTATAAGTTTTACTTAGTATGACAATTAAATATTATGACTAAATATATAACAAATCATCTAGTATTGACTTACAGACGATCTACGAAAGAAATACGATTTTGGATAGGATATGTTTTAAAGCTGCGATGGGCACAGATTTTCATTTTGGGAGCCGACATGTCGATTCCCTTTTTTTCAAGGCATTCACCTGTTTTTGTTTTTGGAAGCACTGGGAGGTGAAGGAGCCAAATGCGGCGCATAGCTGTTTTAAAGGATTGCCTGCAAAGTTTTCTAGCTTCAGTAGGACATTCTTTTAGTTGAAGAACTATATTATGTGACCGTTATTCAAAATTCTAAATGTAATTAAATTTGTGACTACATTTATTATCAGTTTTAATTTGTCTGATAGTTATTTGTGTTATGAAATGTTATGACTAAATTTGTCGCAAATCCTCTAATACCCACATTTTTATTGCATCTAATTCACAAACAATGAACAATTAAACTTGGAGCGTGTAGATGGCCAATTAAATAACTTTATTAGAGCCGCCTCAGCACAAAGCTTTTTTGATCTCTCATAAAACAAATTCCTTGTTTTTTGCAGCTCAAGAGTATTTATGAAATTCAATATGCTAATTAGTAATTCATTGCCAGCCTTTATAAGCTGCAAAAGCATTTCAATTAACAACATCGCTTTGGTTTGCTGCTCTGCTCCAGTAATTACAGCAGATTTAGGCTTTTATTGTTTGGCCTAATCCATCGGTATTTGGCCAAAACAATTGATAAATTAAATGTGATTAATTACGAGGCCGACTGACGGAAACAGGCCGAAAGCGGAGGGATTTCCAGTTAAGTTATCAAACTGACAGCGGGTGGTAAATGGTAAATGTTGGCTTTCGAGACCAGCGCAATGCATTACACTAAACTGCTCTGGTTCTGATGGCAGATGTTTTAATTCGCTTTTGTGGCCTAAGCGCTACCCTTTAGCCTCCCAAAAAAAAGAACATACCCCCCCTGCGGCGAGGTTTTGCGGCGGGCAATGCGAAATTGTTTGCAACAGAAATTGAGACCGAGTTTATTTTTCCGTGCTTTCGAGTGAATGGAATGGCATCTCTATCAAATTGTCGGTGGTGCGGATCCGGCGGTCGGGGCAAATGCGTTTTATACCCGCTGCAATTTAGCAAAAATATTCAGCAAGTGCTTAGCCAGCGAAGGGCCATCAAGGGGCTGGCTGCCAGAGTTTCATTTCATTTCGCTTGGCTTTTAAAGAGATGCGGGGGCATTTTAAACTTTATGTGCGAATCCTTTGGCCGGTTATCATCTTTATTCCTCCGCTCGGTGTGTGTGTACGTGCGAAATGCCTTGAGCTCTGTACGTGCCCGGCAAAGGAGTTTCAAGCGATGTGGCAACAAGTCAGACATTAAATAAACAATTTATTCGACCATTTCATGCAATTCTCGGCTCTCGACTCATCCCGCCCGAGCAGCACAAACTTCTAATCAAAATGGCAGAAAGTATTTTCATTTCATTTTGGGGTTTTTGTGGGTTAAACTTTTCCCTCTGGCTGCCGCCAGCCAGCCAGTGGAAAGTTGATTAAAGTTTCCTCAGTCAATACAACATATTAATAATGCGAGTAAACTGAAATTAACGCAAAAGTTTCAATTGCATGTGAAAACACGAAAATGGGGAAACTCGTTTTTCCATGGATTATATAAACTCTGGCGGAATTAGCAAATGCTGGGTTGGTTGCTGGCTTGCTGGCTTGCTGGCTTGGTTGGCAGGCATTCATTTTGGGCGTGAACGTCACGAAGCGATTGCCGATTGGATCGAGAGGGCGCAGGAGATAAAATTAGCTGACCAGAGCTTTTCATGTTCTCCATTCACCGAGTTTCCTCAGCTGCAGCGCGTTCAGCTGGCCTTCAAGGGCGTCCAGAATTTATCGGGAAAAACAATGCGGCGGGGGACAGGGAAACAGGGAAAACTCGGACCAAGGTTCAAGGCATAAATGGCGAAAACAAAGCCAGTATTTTTTGGTGTAACCAAACCGCACAACGGTAAGCCCCGAACCCAGAGCTCTTTCAATCAATTT
Source organism: Drosophila ironensis (assembly GCA_021223825.1). Taxonomy (NCBI): domain Eukaryota; kingdom Metazoa; phylum Arthropoda; class Insecta; order Diptera; family Drosophilidae; genus Drosophila; species Drosophila ironensis. Next base: position 2,753,669 of record JAJJHQ010008063.1, on the reverse strand, counting down.
TAGCTTTTGCTGGCCGCTGTTGTTGCAGCTGGGAGAGCAATCAGCATTTGCAGTCCGCAAGGAGCAGCGGCCAACTAGTTTGACTGGTTGACACAGTCGGGGCCGCTGCCACGGACGAGGGGCAGCTGCAGCCGGGGAAGTAGCTGGCCAGGCCAAAAGTAGTTTATGGGCGCACATTCTGCCTTCTTTTTGTGCCATTTTTTCCTCCGTTTGTTGCAGATTGTTCCACTAAAAAGACGAGGGGAGCCAAAGAAAGGTGATGAAAAGGCAAAATGAAAGTCAAAGACAAGAATGCAAATTTTCTTCAACACTTTAGCAGACGCGAAAAGATGATGGCGACGATGATGCTGATGTTGCACTCTGACTTTTCCAGCTGCAATTGCGGAAACTATTACAACTTTGGCCGGTGACTTTGTGCCACCTTTACTTTGGTCATTAGGAATGCATGGCGAATTTCATGGCCCGGTCCCTTGCATCTTCCATTTCTGCCCGGTCATCCGACTCTGGTGGCCCTATTGCCCAATTATGGCCACTTTCCCCGGCGGCTAATTGCCCGCCTTGTCATGGCCGGCAGTGCAAAATTCATCAATGCCGTCGCATCGTCGCAGCATCGCTTCTGCAGCTTTTGCCGGAAGTCTAATGCGACCTTTCGACCCAACTGCAACCAACTCGATCCGCACCAAACGTACCTGACCCGACCTGGCACTCTCATTAATAATTCCCAGCGTTCTGCTTGACATTTTCGCGTCTGTTCTGGTCTGCTGGACTTTCAATTTTCAAACAGAGAAAACAAATTAGCAGGGCAGTAGTTTTGCTGTGACATTTGAAAAATGCATAAGAAACTGCGTTGAAAATTCTTCATTATTTCAAGCATTTCCTCAAGGGTTTGATAATAGTGAACCCTGACTTATTTTATACATATCGTAAGATTTTCAGGAGCTATATTGTGGTGACAGCTGCATTAGCATTAAAGCCTATTGGACAGCCTTTTTGACGCAACGTTTTCTCTGTGCAGCTTTTCTTTCTGCTCCAGTTTTGCCTGCAGACGTCGTTTGCTAATTGGTCAGCAAAGCAGGCACTTTGCCGGCGAACCGAGCAGCGGGTACATAAAAAATGTAGTTCACTTAAAGTGTTGATTAGACGGAATTATGTACCGAGCTGCCAAGGAAACGTTGAAGACCTCACGCCTGAGCTGAGTAATTGCAAAATAAATGCAAGAGCTCGCTCGGCTTGCATCACGGCCCATCCTCACGCTGTGATTTTGCAGATGCCGCAACAACGGGGAAAGCCCCAGGACTTGGGGCCCAAAGGAGTGAGCAGAAGTCCTGCGAGAAGAGCCTCTTTATGCACACATGCCCGTGCACTTGAAAATGCCAAAGGCAGTCGAATAACTGCATATAAGCAACCCCATTTGTGGATGCCCGCCCCCCCGATTCCTCGCCTGACTGGGAGTCCTCGCAACGCTAGCATCCCGGAGTCCTGCCGAGAATCTTCTCCCTGCTCGCATGGCTGCCATTAATACAAATGCAGACAGCGGCAGCCATTTTGGCCCGCAGCGCTTTGACAGCTCGCGCCCAGCTCTTCAACAAGTCCATTCCACAGGGAAATCCCCCTCAATCTTCACATGCATCCATCCATCCATCCATCCAGCGGGGCCAGGAGCCCACACTCTCCGCCGTGTTCCTCTGCCAGTGCCTGGAGTTATGTCTGAAGTGGTGTGCCGGCCCACAAAAGAGTTTTGCCAGTGATGTTGGCAAATGTACGTGCATTAATTAAATGCGAAATTCGTATATTGTTGGCCATGTTTGCTGGAGTTATTTTTTGAAATTATCATCATCATCATCAGGATATCCTGAGCGAGTTGGTTGCAATTACCTTGGAATAATTATATTCCCAGGTCTCAATTTAATAATATTAACATTTAATAACAAACTCAAGAATACTGCACTTTATTGGAGGGTCGAGTTCACCTTAAAAGCATACCCCAGGCATTTGAATTCGATCTTTGATCCCGAAAGTTACAGTGGGAACTCCCCGTACTCCCCGGCTTTGTTATCGTTCGTCTGCTTTACTTCACGGTGCACTGCCCTTTGAATCGGCTTAGAGAAATGCAGAGCTTACTGAGGCGCATAAGGACATTTGCATGAGCCTTTAATTTCGGCCAGATGGTTTAGCCAAATATTTGGGACTCTCTGGGGCTCTTTGGGGGGCGGAGGAGCGGTGCACTGGGCTGGAAGAGAATAGTTTAGTGCCTTCTGATTCCTTTCCACTATATATTTTGCCACACAAAATCTCCCAATCGAACATCATCATATTTTGCTTTCAATTTCCTCACTGTTTGCTTATGCAGGCGAAGGACGAAAGCATACCGAAGGTCGGGCCGGAGAAAGGAGCTGGAATATTTTCATATTCATGGGGTTCGTTCGTTCGTTCATTCGTTCGCCTAGCAAAGGCTGAATTCGCATACAAATTGTTTATTTCCCCCACACAGACACTCGCAGGCTCGCTCACGTGGGAGACTCAAAGAATGGTGGGTGGCTCGGAGGAAGGGTCCGGGAGTTTGGGAGTCCAGAGCTACTGCATCGGCATCGGCATCTGCATTTGCATCTCCAGCTGGGCGGAACTCAACTCGACTCGACTCGACTCGAATCCCCTGGCTCTATTTGCCCTTCGACGAACGCAAGCCAAGTGTGGTGGTAGTGCAGCACCAAATTGAGACAATATTTGCACACGGTTACGTATACGCCCCGTTGCACGGCATGGCATCTATAAACGAGCATTTTCATGTTATTGGCTTTGCATCGCTGCAATGAACCAAAAAGGGGGGATTGGGGACCGTGATTGGGTGGTGGGTGGTGGTGAGAGAACGGACGGTTTTACCAACAACCACTGCAATAAAACCACGTAACAAAATGATTGCATTTGCTAACAAATTCGTGAAAATTTTTGCCAGCGTTGACAGTTCCCAAGAACAGATCGACAAAGTTGTGCGGCCAAGGGGGCGTGGCATGGAGAAGGGTATGGGCTAAAAGCCGGGCAGGAAGTTTAGTTATCTATCTGTGTGTGTCCGCGTACAGTGGAAGCTAGTGGAGTGAAATCCAATTTACCGGAATCCTCTGCTGGCCATCAGCGTGTTCGCTTGCCAATGAATTTTTCTCTGGCACAAAGAAAAATTTTATGAAAAAATTCGTGAATAAAAAGCAAAATTCATACCTCGGTGTGCAAGATTGAATATTTGCTTTGATCATTGCTTGGAAAAAAGCTATGGTAAATGTTAGTTTTCGTTGTTGGTGAAAAATTGATTTTTTATTGCTCTCCAGGCTGGTGGAAGTTGGTTGGTTAAAAACTAAAATATGCAAGCGTTCTAGATTACACTTGGTTTGATCGTGGCTTGTCGAAAGCTAACAGAGTTAGTTTTTAGTGGCCCAACTGCAAACACAATATTGTTTTTGTGGAAGGACTTTATATTCTTATACCACGTACCGTAAGGTAAAAGTGGTATATTAAGTTTGTGAAAATGTATGCAATAGGAAGAAGGAAGCTATATAAGTATATATATTCTTAATTTCGGGTCAACAGCCGAGTCGATCTAGTCATGTCCTGTCTGTTCGTATGTCCGTCTGTATGTATGAACATGTCGTTCTCCGAGTTGGTAAGAGCTAAAGATGTAATTCTTTTTGCTTTAGGTGAGTTTAGTCTATATGCAGAAAATGTTTATATTAAATATTAGCTACGACCCCATTCGCCTCTGAAATTTTTAAAGAACTATGTTTTCTTCTGCATATTTGTCTATATCTCCGAAATGGTTAGAGCAAGAGATATAAACTTTCTGCTTACAGTAAAAAATGTAAGTATCTAGCCATGTCCAAAGATTTATAAAAATCGGACAATAAATAATGATGATTATGCCTTTGCCAGTGCCAATACCTGATGAAAATATGTACATGGTATCTCGTTGTCGAGAAATGTCTNTTCTGCATATTTGTCTATATCTCCGAAATGGTTAGAGCAAGAGATATAAATCTTTCGAGTAAAAAATGTAGATATCTAGCCATGTCCAAAGATTTATAAAAATCGGACAATAAATAATGATGATTATGCCTTTGCCAGTGCCAATACCTGATGAAAATATGTACATGGTATCTCGTTGTCGAGAAATGTCTACTACAGCGTTTCTACTTGCTAGTTGCAAATTTTGTGAATACCTGGATCGAATTGATATGTTTGGATTCTTATACAATCGTTCTATGTTGCCCAGAATTTACTGTAGTCGCTATAAATTTCGGCATGTGTATATTGGCTGTTAGTGAGTATTTGCTGATGACTCATTTGCTGCAACTGCGCGTAACGGTTTAATGAGTTTTGGGGCACTCTTGACTTGGCCCCCATCCCGGCCTCACACACTCACGGCTCACGGTGCTTCCCCTCGAACGGCCGATGGTAACCACCACTGCCACCCCCTGTCGCCCCAATGCATGCCAATTGATTTAAGGCGCAGCGCTTCTCGCTTTTTCGGCCATGTGGGTAGTGGACCGGAAAAGGGGGTGGTGTGCAGGATAACGCCATCTCTCCGAGGTTTAATTGCGCAGTCTGGTTTGAGAGCATGCCCCATTGAAGCATTGAAAGTCATATTGACATTTCAATGAGTCTCATTTACATTAATGCCAACACACAAGGGTAAGGAGGGTAAGGAAAGTGTGGCAACTGTGGCTGCTTTATGGAAAAACCATCCGCCCTGTGGTCCCCATTGTTGGTTCTCCGGGTTTGGTGTTGCTGTTGGTGTTGGTGATGGTGTTGGTGTTGGTGTTGTTGTTTGTCAGCATCGTTATTCGCGCCATTATTCCGCAGCAAGTTATCTCGCACAGCGTGACTTAAAAGTTAAGCGTATTCATTATGTCCTTTGTGCCTGACGACAACACCTTCCAGCATCCTCGCGGCCGGGCATCCTGCGTTTCCCCTGCGCCTTCGCCTTCGCCTGTTGCCTTTGTTTTATTTACTTTTCCAATTTGTTTGTCGTCGCGGTGGAACAATAAAAATCCATTTCATTGTAGGCCCTTCCCGGCAGGGGCTGCATCATTTATCCCCACGGGGGCCTTATCCTTTAACTTCTCCGAGTGTGTTGCCAGGGAACCGGTCGCTGTTGCACTTAATGCTGATTAAAACGCTGTCACTTGCGGTCTTTTAAATGCTATGAAACAATTTAAAGCCCACCACCGGATCATCCTTTAAGTGGGTTTTGAGTAGAGAGCACCCGCAGTTATCATAGGCAACTCGAGAGTTTGCCGCAAAGTTTTTAGCCAACTGTCGATGTTGATTACCGGCAAAACTTGCCGCCCCCGACGTCAACAGATGGCGAAAAAAATTGTAAGGATTATAAGGAGACCCAGTACTCCGCACTTCATGTAGGAGAGCTTCAAGTGGCAGCCACTCGTATTAATAATGCCTGAAGCGGATGCTGCCCCAGCCAACGCACAAAAGTGTGCACCACAAGTTGTAACTTCCAGCAGTGCGGGGGGCGTACCCACAGATACAAACTCTTTTATATACGCATCCCTATATATCCATGTGTATATGGCGCGCTTGTAAGGCACAAAGTTGGTATAATGCGGACTTTGCTATCTTTGTTGCTCGGCAATTCATATGCCAACTGTGTGTTTATTTATCCTTACGAGTTTTTTCCGTAATCAAGTCTGACTCTTCAAATACCCTTTAAAGTCTCTGAGTTCAAGGGGCTCGCTGGTGTGGGCTAAAACTCTCCTGGAAGGCTCTTATTACTTGAGTAAATATATCAAAAGGGCTCAAGTAAGGCGAACCTTGGGCGGGGCAGTTGGGGAACTTTAAAATGTACTGGACAAAAAACCCTTTTAATTATTCTTTGGATCAGGGAACAAAAGGGTTGCATCAGAAATCCATTTATTGACCCTTAAATAAGAATTTGCCTGCAGACTGTTTACAAAATTCGGTCTCCGGCAATGCCAATGAAAATATGCATTTACGGAAATTACACAAGCCCGATTCTGGCATAGCTGAAATCCCATTTGAAATGAGATAACACACAAGCCCGACAATGTGTATTTGATATTTTGGCAAAGCAAACTTTTCCCTGATTTGCTTGTGGTTGCGCACCCCCTGATCCCGAAGAGATTTTAATGTCTGGCACAAGGCATCATTTTGCGCTCTAGACTTTGGCCTTTGTCGCAGTAAAAACAAAACACAAGATGAACCCTTTTGGCCAAATAATAGTTCTATTTGTTCAAGTTATGAGTTGCCAAATGTTGGAGTCTCACACACACAGCAACCAGAGTAAACACGATGGCTCCGGCCTTATGCAATCACAAGCAATTGTGTTTGTTTTAATCGCAGTCAACAGTCGCAATGGAAATGGAAATGAAAATGATTTGAGCCTGGCCGAGGGCTAATTGCTGGGCACTCACTCGGCTGTCTGCTGCTGGCCAGTTTGGTTTGTTTGTTTGCCGGCAAATTATTTGTCATTGCTGCTAATTAGCCGTTGTCTTCAGCCTGCAATTGAATGGTAATCACGTTGGAGCCACCTTCCCCCATCCTCCTCATCCCTCTGATGGCTGTAATTCCACCGAAAGGTGAGCAAACCGGGGCTGGCGGAGCAGAGACTTTGATTAATGGATTAGGTGTGGATTGCTCATACGACGGGTGGTGCGGCGCCAGATGAGCGAGATACTACAACGTAAACACACACGGTAGCAAAAGTCATTACACATTGATAATGCCCGGCCATTGTCTCCTGCCAGTGACCCACTTTCCTGCCCCCCTAATCTTTAATGCTCCTCCTCCCCGTATGCCACTGTATGCCGTATCCCGTAGCCTTTCACCGTTCTCCGTCTAAAATCGCATTTAGTGCCTTCGTGCTTCTTGTTTGTCTTAGTCATTAGCCGAGCGAATGGAAACGGCAACCGGAGACCCCAGCCGGGCTAAATCCCCCATTGCCCGTGATGCATGTGCATCCGAATGATCCGATCCATTGACAGCACTCCGTTTTCTCACCCATTTCACAGGATTATCCATTATACCCGCTGCTCCGCTGGGCCCTTTTTCAATTTACTTAAATCGACCCTGTTCCCTCGCAAGGATAAATCACTGGCAATATTTCATAGGCAGGACTGCATAAATTCGCCATAAAACTGCGACTTCAATGCGAATTAAATCGCATTAACATAATCAACTTTACAACAACTATAAAAATAAATTCAATGGGATTTGCGCTTGACTGCCGCCGAGTAGGGTAGATCCTCCTGCTCCTGATACTGCCTCTAACTCCTCGCTCGTTGCTTCTTGCTTAGGGCCAACTTGTCATTGTTTCGAGGCAGAGACACACACACTGGCTGGCGAATAAGGATATGGCTGAGTAGGAGCCTCGTGAAATGGATGGACTTGACTGCCACACACAACTGACTGACTAAATGTGCTAAAAGCCCGAGCGGCAGGGGAACGGAACCTCGCAATGTGGCAGCACATTTCCGGCACAAGTAACAGCAGCCATTGCTTTCCTGATTAAGCTCTGCCATATGTTGTCGCACCTTTTCCCCGCCAACCCCCCAGCAGCACTCGGAAAAACATTTTACATTAGCCATTTTAATTGAATTTCAGGTGGTCACATTGTGACATTGCTAGATATGTGTTATTTTTCTTGAACGCCAACAGTATCGATAAAATCGATAAAATATGTTAAATGCAACCCTTCGTGTTTCTCGAGAACTTGCATCAAACTTATTTTTTATTCGTTTGCCAAACCTTGAAGTAGACAGTGCTTTACTAAATTACGCTAGACTTATAATATATTTTATTTTATTTAGAATTTTAAGTTTAAAATGGCTTTATTATTAAATGCAATTAGAGGTGCTTATTATTTTTTATTTTATTTAGAATTTTAAGTTTAAAATGGTTTTACCATTGAAGGCAATAAGAGGTCCTAAGTAATTTTTATTTTATTTAGAATTTGAAGTTTAAAATGGTTTTACCATTGAAGGCAATAAGAGGTCCGAAGTAATTTTTATTAAATTTGAAGCTTGCGATGAATCATATTTTCGGCTTTCTTGCTGTTGCTGACTTATAATAATTTGTATTTTATTTTGAATTTGAAGTTTATAATGGTTTAGTGTTAAATGATATTAATGGTCCAAAATAATTTTTATTTAATTCAGAATTTGAAGTTTACGATGGATCATATATTTTCGACTTTCTTGTTTTTTTTTTTTTTTCAATTTGAAGGTAAAGATACGCTCGATTTTTAGTAATTTTTACTTAGTTTAGAATTTGTAAGTTACAATGTTTTTAACGTAAATCTAAGCAGAAGCTCGCTATATTTGTGGTTTATAAATTGTATTTCAATTTTTTTTCTTGCAAAGTATTCTTAACGTTAACAGAGGGATGTGCGAGCCGCAACACATAAAACTTAATTGCAAACAGTAAAGCGGCGGCAGGAACAGCAACAGCATCGGAATCTGTGGCACAGTCAGCGAGCACGATGACAATGCCACAAAAGAAAATCCGCAAAAGAGGGTAAAGTAAAAGCTTGTCAAGTCTCACCTCCCCCGATGGCTGTTGGGGTTAGCCCCTCCATTCCTTTACCCTGCCTCTCATTTATCATGGGATTTGCCACCCCCCTAAGTGTTCCACCGCTTTTTCTGGCTGCATTTGAATTAACTTGACGGCAAAAGTTAAACGGCAACTGCAAGTTGCACTTAGCTATGTGGCCCAGCCCGTATTCCGTATCCCGTATCCTGGTTGCCGCTTGCCATATGGCATGCCGTGTGTGCAACCGAAGCCCGGGAAATCCCATTTTAGCTGCCTTCTGCCGTTGGCTGCCTCACTTATTCATGCCCTCATTTCATTTACGCATTTCGTTTGTCATCTCTTTGTTTCCTTTGGCGGCTTCTGCTCCAGGTCCTTGCGCTTCTGTAGCCTGATGTCCGTGGTTTCCCGGCTGCCCCGGCTATCCCGTTTCCCCTGCCCGCCGGGATGTCTCCTCCGGCTTCTCGTGGCCGGCTTGTGCAATTAATGCGAGCAAAGGACACCGGGTCATGTCATCCTTTTGCAGCGTTGACATCTACTTAAAACTTCGTTGCCGGGGGAAGTGGCAAATCGATCCAGGAAGCGAAGTTCCTCTGAATTATGGATGCTCGCACTCGGAACTGGCTTAAAGCCAGATGCCGGCCATCGGGCCTGCCAGAAAGTCCTGTTTGCAACTTTTCCCAGTTAGCAGTTACCAACTTGATCTGCAGCTTCGGTTTTGGAACTTTTGCACTAATTCAACAATTCTTCCCCCATTAATTAAGCAATTCCACAAAGCCAGCACCGAAAAGGCGTAGGTAGGGGTGAGACCGCTCTAGCGAATCCATTGATTTTGTGTCAGCCCGGAAAACTTGGAGCTGCTTAGTTTTACAATTAAGTGGAAATGTCAAGTGGCTGCTGCTTGCCGCGTTTCCTTACTGGCGGAAAGAATATAAATCTCTTCCCCGCTATTCGCGCTAATGGAGCGAGCAGATCTCCGGTGGCAAGGACTTTGATTTGCATTTAAATGCGAGTCCTGCGGAATTTACGATGCTCCTTCGTCCGACAGGCTCAGATTTCGGCTCCCATTTCTCAGCTGCTGCAATTCCAGTACAACTTGTACTTGTTTTGCCGCTGGCCCATTTTTAATTTGAACACCATGTTGCAACTCAAGCTGCCTTTGCCTCGCCCTTAGCCCAACACTATAAAAAATTGTATAAAATAGACCAATGCATTCGTATTTCCAAAAGCTGTTTGGTAACAAATGCAATGAAACATTTCTTCGGGTTAAATGGACCTAATTGGGGCAAACTATATTTAACTTATTGGATACCTCGTATATTTTAGTTTAAAAGCACTCGTACTTCTTTTAAATTTACACTGATAATTCTTTTGTTCCGGATAGACACTTGCCTATAAATATGTATAAACTTTTATATATCAAACATTATTGTTGGTATCTAAATGTAATATAGTGCGTATGAAGTCTATACAAGTCTATAATTAATTAAATTTGGGAATACGTCCTATAAATTTAAAATTAAGAGTATCGCAAGCCAAGATCCTCAGACTGATCTCCCATTCGACATGTTTCGTGCGCAATAGGGATATCGAAAGGGACCTAAGGATTCCCAAAGTTTGAGATGTTATACAACAAACTCATTGGCACAACGACTAACGAAAAGTCCCAGAGATGCCAACCGAAGGACCTCCCATCGAAAGCCCTCCATAACTAGAGGTTAGGAAAAAACACATGTGCCTGTAATAAGCTTTGAAATGTTTTGTATTTACACAAGGCAATAGTAAACTGCTTAACAAATAAAGTTTAATTGTTTACCCAATAAAAAAGGGGAATCTAAATGTGTGTTTAAAACTATTCTCGATTTTTATTGCTTAGCTTTTGTTAAACCAAATTTTTGTATTGTCGTCCTTCTGAAATGTTTTGGATTTTCTCTGCATGTGCCATCCTAGTGGTCCCGGACACACATTTTAGTTAGGGGATGCATCCCCACATTATGGGTGGCTTCTTCTCCGCATTTTTCCATATGCGGTGCTGAGGACAATGTTATCGTTTAAGCCCAATTGCATTGCGCTGCTCCTTGCTCTCTGCCCCTTCGTCCTTGCATTTTCCCGATTGTTTGCTTTTGTTTGCGGGGCTGGGGGCCTGCGTTGGCGGAGGAGGTTGCATTTTTCGGTCAGAGGATTGCTGGCAGTTTGAATTTGTTGCTGCTTGTTGCATTCTGCCTGTGGCAAAATCCTGCACAGCAAAAGCAGCAATAACAAAGGAAACTTCCTTCGATTCTTCCAGCACAGCTTTCCCCCTCCACTGTCCGATGTATGTGTTGTTATCCTGCGATGTTTCTGCTTTCTGTTTTCTGTTTTTCTGTATTTCTGTATTTCTCTTGTTGTGCAAAAGTTTTTGTCCCGGGCTCTCTGTTCTCCGTTTCCGCTGCAAGGCAATGGCGCTTTGTTGCATCGGCAGCTTCCTTTTGTCGTCCTCGATTGCATTTTGCATGCCCAACAAAGGCCATGGCAAATGCTTTTCTCCGCCGTACAAATTTAATTGGTGCCCAGGAGAGTGGAAATTAATTTCCCGCCAGCCGCTGGTCCAGTGCAATTCACTTTCACTCGTCCGCCGTCTGGTGTTTGGCATCTCGAGTATGTTTCGCCTCTCCCCACTCGACCCGAATGGGATTCCATTACGTATACGCCAGGTGGGTGGCCGTAATGCAGTCGAGCACTCTTACACATTCTCGCCAGATTGCGTGGCCCTGACTGGGGTGTGCTATTTTCACATTCTTGTCCTTTTCCCCTGAAATTTCATTTAGTTTTCTTACGGCGTCTAGACCGGAGACAGGCGCATTTCCGGCACGCAACACGCCGGCGCTTCGTGTTGTCCTGCAGACAATGAATTTTATTGCACTCCGTGTCCTCGGGAATTGGCTAATGCCGTCCTGCCACGCAACCGTCTTATCCTGGCCTCGAATTTATGGTAATTCCGCAGCCGGCAGACAGCAAACAAGCGTGAGTCAGGTCCCTTGCTTATTTGCCACTTCATTAAAACAAAACAAGCAATAATATTAATTCCTCCCAAAAGGGAAATCACTCAGCCGAGGCAGCCGAGCCAGCCAGTCAGCCCAGACAAGATTCAATTAAGTTTTTTGCTTTTTACATTCCTGCCAGCCGACAGGGGACAATCATTTTCCAGCCATAATGTAGATCAATTTCCATTAGCCTCAAGCAGAGTTTTCCATTCTTCTGGGGGGGAGTGCGCGAAAAAGAAATCAGCGGTTTTCATTAGAAGGCGCTGAGGAGTCGGCCATGCCCCCTGCAGAAATACCAGAAACACCGAAGTGGGCGTAAGCGTTTGCCGTGATAAATTTCCATCAAGCTTAAAGTTGACACGTCTCGTGTTCTCTTTATTTTTCCCCCTGTTTCCCCCTGCCACTGTTTGCATTTCCCTTTTGTACGGACGAACAAAAACGCTGAAAAGAAATCCGGAGAGTGCGAGAACTTTGGGGCTGGATAATATATCAGGTACACCGTCTCAGGATGGCGCTACTTAAAAAGTTTCCAGCTGCTGCTGCTATTCCTTTTTGGGGGGGTCGGTGGGTTGTCTCATAAAACGCGAGTGTTTATGGTCCTCAAACGCAACCCTTTTGCTGGCCAGCCGGGCCCATTTCGGCGCTTCGGTGTTGGTTACATGTGGGAAATATTTTCCAGGCTTCCTGCCCAGCCCAGGAATTTGGCAGACCCATTCTCCCACCCACAAGGAAGCCCCACACACGTGACACAAAATATCGTGTCATAACTTTGAATTACGATTTCCACCACAGGGAGGAGAGGCGTTGGAGAGGCAATGGCAATAAAAGCGAAATGGCAACTTGTAATTGCCAGGCGACATAGTGACGCATCCTTAATTAGCAGCCGAACTTAAATTATGCACAGGATTTTGTTCGAAAACTCTCGGGATTGCAACAGCAACAGCAAGAGCAGCAGCCGCCAAAAATATTAATTAGTTGGCTCAAAACTATGCAAAGCACCTGGGTGGCCGGGTGTGTGTGTTCTGTATGCAGTATTGCCTTTCATTTTCCGATTGTTGTGCCGGCACAACGTGTGAAAATTTAATAATTTCATGTTTGCTGGCAGGGAGCGCGCTTGTTTCAGGCTTGACGAACCATGAAAACAGTTTGCCTCGGCCCCGGTTGAATGCGGAAAAGCGGAAAAGTGGAAACTGGGTGTGTGCACTGCACACGGTAAACTGTATACTGTATGCTGTATACTGGCAAAACAATAATAATAATAACACAACAGCAGTGTCTGGGCCTGAGTCTGGCACACGTCTGCTGCGAGCGCGGCCAAGCTGAAATTTTAATTAAACATTTTAACACTGCCATTAACAAAGCGACACGCAGTCGCTGCAGTCTGTAGTATGTATTTCTCCAAATACCCTAGCAGTAGACTTTGAGGGCAGACTTGATGGGTTCTTGAAAAGGATCAAGTATTTCCTTCAGGGGTCGTTTGAACATTAGAACCAAGATCCTGCTTTCAAATTTAACGCTTTATTGAACGCTAGTGACCATATCAATTTGTTGTCAAAATGTCAAAAAGCCTTTTAATTTAATGTGACCATGCTATGGTTTGGATTTGGTATTACAAACTAACTAATAGGCACGGTTGTGCTGGGCCTTCAAAACATTCAGTTCCCAGCGGGCCTTTGGCCGGGGTCGGTATCGTTTAGTCTTTATTTTTCTATATTTATTTATTTCTAAATATAAATTTGTTTTAAAAATTTTTTATAATTCACAAAGCACTTGTGTATGGTGATGGAGAGGTTTGCCGTCACGTTCTTATTTTTTTAAATTTATATATTTGTGTATGGTGATGGAGAGGTTTGCCGTCACGTTCTTATTTTTTTAAATTTATATATTTCTGAATATAGATTTTGCCTAAAATATTTTGGTTATAGAAAATCTTCAATATCCCCGTTAAATTGGCTGTTTCGTGAATTTTTTTTGCGACTACATTTTTAAGCATTGGTTTTATAAAAGGTCTGCTTCCCAGTAGTTGTATTTTTTTAAGGAAATTTGTATTACTACTCGTATTTTTTTTATTGATCATTTTATTTTCATTTGAACTTATTGGCCTCGGACCAGATCCAGTGCAGAAAATCAAAATGTTAGGATCTAATAAACTTTTGTTTGAGAAATAATAAATGTTTTCTATTTCCGCTTATTGCTTTGCTTTCGATAAAGATGAATTTCAACCCATGAAAAAAGATTTTAACTTTTCTGACAGATTCTCTGTTATGCACATAGCACTTAAGAATTGACAATGACAAGCTGGATGTTAAACGTTCTTATTTTTTTATCTATATATTTCTGTATATACATTTTGTTTAAAATATTTTGTTAATAAAAATCTTCAATATCCCCTTCAACATTGTAATGCCCTCTTTCTGGAAATCTAAAAAGCGCTTGAACAGATTTGGCACACTAGGCTTCTGGTCAAGATTAAGGAAACATTTTCTGCACCTTAGTTTGGATTCCTAAGCTCATATTTGGAGAAAAGGAAATTTGCTATTCGCTCCCATTTCGACACATCGAGGCAATATGCAGTATGAGCTGGCGTTGCACAGGGAAGTGTCCTTGTCAATTACTGTACTGCCTGTACACCTACGACATCCCGCAGCCTGATGGACTGGGAAACGTAGTCGTAAAAAAAATATATGTCTGTTTAAGATTGAATTTATTTTTAAATCAAGACAAAGTATTGCCCTTTTTTTGAATAGAGTATGGGATCTTTAACAAACATCCGAAAGCAGTCAAGTGCCGCATAACGCAGGTGACAGGACTCCGAATAGGGACTTGGCAGGACGTGTCTTTCGTGGGGCGAACGTGCGAATTATCTACATCGAAATGAGCAGCACAATGAACAAACATTTTAGTTGCACCATGAATGCGAAATGGAATGCGACACGACCCCGGCTGTCGCCCCGACCCGACCATTTTCTGCCCCTTACCCTTACCCTTCCCCTGACCTTTGATTCTTAGCGTAGCCGTTTTGGCCAGAACCCCTTTCGTAATTTTAGCCCGGTGTGAGCCAGTGCGCAGCGTACGTGTCTGGCTGCCTGCAGTTAATTAACGAACCCAAAACGCTCGCCAAATGGCCATTAGAAGGACATCAAATCGAATTTCATTAAATTTTTCAACTCGAACAACCAGCGGGCCACGGTCATCCGAGAGTTGTGTGGACAGTGTCACAATGTGGCATTTTGTTGGCTGCCGCTCCTCGCATTTTCCCTCGAAAAACCACCTCGCCCACAACCCCACGCAGAGATCCACTCGCATGTCATCGTTTGCCCGTTGTCTGATTAAGCTGTATACTTCATTTTGCTGAAAATGTCAAAAAGGGGCTGCAAAATATTGTTCAAAGAAGCCCAAGCAAAAAAAAAGGGGGAAAAAGATTAAATTTCATTTTATCTAGCTTCATATTAGCTGTTCTTCGGGGCGCAGGAAAATGAAATTAAAAATTTTTCCCGCTGCGAAATTTGCGAGAGTGCTTTTTTGTCAAGAGTTTTAATTAAGTCAAAGGCAGCATTAAAACTGTCAAAACAGAAGCGGCTATGTTTCATGGTAAATTATGAGTGGAACCTGCGAAGGGTGTTTATTTTGTGGCTGAGCGAGAATTTAGTTGTAAGACGAGTGTTTATTTTAATATTTGATTCTTGTGCCCAAGATAAAATGCCATGACTTATGTCGGTTCTGGACTTTCTATTGCAGGCAGATGGAAACGAAACGCCCACAAATGATAATTGAATAGGAGGCTCCATACCAAACCCACAACTACATTACACTTACACATTCAGAGACACACATCGAGTCCAGAAATCAAACCAGTGGTGGAGTCATGGAGACGAGGATGCCCCCAAGATGGCCCCTGGGCCTTGGGCTGCTCCTCCTGCTCGTCCTGCAGCTATCCCGCCTGGCCGAAGGCTACCTGATCATCGTCCACGAGGATACGGCTCCGGGTACTGTGATCTTTAATGCCTCCGTTTACAAGCTGGGCTCCCAGCGCCACTACAAGATCAACGCCCACAAGTCGGCGAATTTTGTGCACCACCTGGTCTCCGTCAACCACAAGGACGGGCAAATTCAGCTGAAGAAATCGCTCAAGTGCGATGGCATCTATTATCCGAATCTCTTTACCTTCTACGTGGACTCCACTTCGAATCAACTGCGCAGCATAGACTACTACAGTCTGCCCGTGAGGATCTTCGTCTCGGGACACAGCTGCAACGAGGATCGACGGGTGGAGCAGGAACTGCACCAGCATCACTACGAGGAGGAGGACAACACGGGTTACTCGAAGCGCAGGAGAAGAAGATCCGTGCAGGAAGTCATCCAGGTGAATGGCAATCAGCTTGAGGAGATCTTCAGCCACAACAGCACAGAGTTCCGAGCGGGAGATCTCATCTTCGGCGACAGCTTTGACAATGAAATGCGTCACAGGATTCTCAGCCGCAAAAGGAGATCTGTGCCTGCGGCGGATCCCCTGCACCTACAACCCGCTCTGCACCGCAGGATATCCGACGCCAAGCAGTGGATCTCGGAGACATATGCCTCGTACGCCATCCACACGACGGACAAGTGGAACCAGATCTGCTTGCGGAAAAGCCAGTTCATCAACAGCCTGAATGCCTTCCTGCCGCGCTCCGTTTGCCAGCACTGTCGAGTTAGTTTCCTGGATGTCAATGACGAGCGCTTCGCCATCGAGCACAAGAGCCGGGATCTGGTGGCCAGCAGGGATGTCTGCATTCCGGAGTCCATGTGGAAGGTGAGCATCACCTTCAGCATTCGTTGCGATCGCCGGGACATTGTGGACTCCGATCACCGGTTGAAGATTGTGTACCATCACCAAGAGTTCAACGACACCGACATAGCCAAGAGGGTGCGTCGGGAGTTGCGCAACCAATCTCCCTACTTCGAGCAGGCCCTCTATGTGGCCTCCGTGCTCGAGGAGCAGGCGGCTGGGGCGGCAGTGACTACTGTCAGAGCTCGGGATCCCGAGGACTCCCCAGTGGTTTACTCAATGGTCTCCCTGCTGGACTCGCGCTCTCAGTCGTTGTTCAAAGTGGATTCCAGGACGGGCGTAGTGACAACTTCGGCCAGCTTGGATCGCGAGCTGATGGATGTGCACTACTTCCGGGTGGTGGCCACTGATGACAGTTTTCCACCACGATCCGGCACAACCACTCTCCAGGTTAATGTACTGGACTGCAATGATCACAGTCCCACGTTCGAGGCGGAGCAGTTTGAGGCCAGCATTCGGGAGGGAGCCACCGTGGGATCCACGGTGATAACGCTCAGAGCAACCGACCAGGATATTGGCAAGAATGCGGAGATCGAATATGGAATCGAGGCTGTCACTGGTGAGTGTTGATTATTTTATAAGACTATAATAAATTGCAAATAGTTCAAGATCCACTTTGTATAACTATCCATACATTTTTTGTATGTATTTCTTGCTAGACGGCGGCGGCATAGCTCAGGATCAAGAACTGCCCATTTTCCGCATTGACTCCCGTTCCGGCGTAATCTCAACGAGGAGCAGTCTGGATCGGGAGACCTCAGACAGCTATCATCTCCTGGTCACCGCTGCCGATATGGCAGCAGCCCAGAGCGAACGGCGAACAGCCACGGCCAGTGTGCTGGTGAAAGTTCTCGACGACAACGATAACTATCCGCAGTTCAGTGAACGGACATACACCGTCCAAGTGCCCGAGGATCAGTGGGGTGGCACCGAGGACAACACAGTGGCCCACATACGGGCCACGGATGCGGATCAGGGCAATAATGCGGCGATAAGGTACGCGATCATTGGCGGCAACACTCAGTCGCAGTTTTCCATTGACTCAATGTCCGGGGATGTGAGTTTGGTGAAGCCGCTGGATTACGAGAGTGTGCGCAGCTACCGGCTGGTGATCCGGGCACAGGATGGAGGTAGTCCATCGAGAAGCAACACCACCCAGCTGCTAGTGAACGTAATAGATGCGAACGACAATGCGCCGCGCTTTTACACCTCGCAGTTCCAAGAGAGCGTCCTGGAGAACGTGCCCGTGGGCTACAACATTATCCGGGTGCAAGCCTACGATTCGGATGAGGGTGCCAATGCAGAGATCACCTACAGCATCTCGGAGAGGGATGACAACTTCCCGCTGGCCGTGGATCCACGGACAGGTTGGGTTCAGACCATCAAGCCGCTGGATCGCGAGGAACAGGGTCGCTACGCCTTTCAAGTGGTGGCCAAGGATGGTGGAGTGCCACCCAAGTCTGCCAGCTCATCGGTGGTGATCACAGTGCAAGATGTCAACGACAATGATCCCGCCTTCAACCCGAAATACTACGAAGCGAATGTGGGTGAAGATCAGCCTCCGGGCACTCCTGTCACCACGGTGACCGCCACCGATCCTGATGAGGATTCCCGGCTGCACTACGAGATCACCACGGGCAATACCAGAGGTCGCTTTGCGATCACATCCCAGAACGGACGTGGTTTGATAACGATTGCGCAGTCCTTGGACTACAAACAGGAGAAGCGATTCGTGCTCACAGTGGCGGCGACCGATTCCGGAGGGCGCTCGGATACCGCCACCGTGCACATCAATATCACGGATGCCAACAACTTTGCCCCTATCTTTGAGAATGCCCCGTACAGCGCCTCAGTGTTTGAGGATGCCCCTGTGGGCACTACGGTCCTAGTAGTTTCTGCCACGGATAGCGATGTGGGTGTGAATGCGCAAATTACATACTCGCTAAATGAGGAGAGCATCAATGGCTTGGGGAGTCCGGATCCATTTTCAATCAACCCGCAGACGGGGGCCATTGTGACGAGTGCCCCCTTGGATCGGGAGACCACGAGCGGCTATCTGCTCACAGTGACAGCTAAGGATGGCGGCAATCCCTCGCTGAGCGACACCACAGATGTGGAGATCGGGGTGACGGATGTGAACGATAATGCTCCCACCTTCAAGAGTCCACTCTACCAGGCATCCATTCTAGAGGATGCTCTCGTGGGTACTTCCGTAATCCAGGTGGCCGCCAGCGATCCGGATGTAGGTCTCAACGGTCGCATCAAGTACCTGCTGGGTGATCGGGACGTGGAGGATGGATCCTTCGTAATTGACCCAACTTCTGGAACTATTCGCACCAACAAGGGACTGGATAGGGAAAGCGTGGCTGTTTACCATCTGACAGCAATTGCTGTGGACAAGGGATCACCACCGCTTTCCAGTACCGTGGAAGTGCAAATTCGTTTGGAGGATGTGAATGACTCACCCCCGACATTTGCCTCTGATAAGATCACTTTGTACGTGCCCGAAAACTCTCCTGTTGGTTCTGTGGTAGGGGAAATCCACGCCCACGATCCCGACGAGGGCGTCAACGCCGTAGTGCACTATTCAATCATCGGAGGCGAGGACTCCAATGCCTTCTCATTGGTCACTCGACCGGGGTCCGAACGAGCCCAACTGCTTACCATGACGGAACTGGATTACGAGTCCTCCCGCAAGCGATTTGAGCTGGTTGTCCGAGCAGCTAGTCCTCCGTTGCGTAATGATGCCCACATTGAAATCCTGGTCACGGATGTGAACGACAACGCGCCCGTGCTGCGTGACTTCCAGGTGATATTCAACAACTTCCGAGATCACTTCCCAAGCGGAGAAATCGGCCGTATTCCCGCTTTCGATGCGGATGTAAGCGACAAGTTGCACTACCGGATCTTGTCAGGAAACAATGCCAACCTGCTGCGCTTAAATAGCAGTTCTGGTGGACTGGTGCTTAGCCCGCAGCTGAACACGAATGTACCGAAGTTCGCCACCATGGAGGTATCCGTATCCGATGGCATCAACGAGGCCAAGGCAATTATGCAACTGTCTGTGCGATTGATTACGGAGGACATGCTCTTCAATTCGGTTACCGTGCGTTTGAACGAAATGACGGAGGAGGCTTTCCTGTCGCCACTACTGAATTTCTTCCTGGATGGTCTGGCGGCCATCATACCCTGCCCCAAGGAGCACATCTTTGTGTTTAGCATCCAGGATGATACGGATGTAAGCTCTCGAATTCTCAACGTTAGCTTCTCTGCCCGCCGTCCAGATGTTTCCCACGAAGAGTTCTATACTCCTCAGTACCTGCAGGAGAGAGTCTATCTGAACCGTGCGATCCTGGCCCGGCTGGCCACTGTGGAGGTGCTTCCCTTTGACGATAATCTTTGTGTGCGCGAGCCCTGCCTCAACTTTGAGGAGTGCCTGACGGTTCTGAAGTTCGGTAACGCCTCCGAATTCATTCACAGCGACACGGTTTTGTTCAGACCCATATACCCGGTGAATACGTTTGCCTGCTCCTGTCCCGAGGGATTTACTGGCAGCAAGGAGCACTACTTGTGCGACACAGAGGTGGATCTCTGCTACTCGAATCCCTGCCAGAATGGTGGATCTTGTGTGCGCCGCGAGGGTGGCTACACTTGCGTGTGTCCATCAACTCACACGGGCACAAGTTGTGAGACAGAAGTTGGTCAGCTCCGTCCTTGTCCATCGGATACCTGCGAGGGAGGGCTATCCTGCCTGAGCAACTTCCCCAGCTCTCAACCTCCGCCATACACGGCCGCCTGTGAGCTGCGTGCCCGATCCTTCGGGCGCAACTCCTTCTTGACCTTCGAGAGTCTGAAGCAAAGACACCGCTTCAACCTCAAGTTGCGCTTTGCCACAGTTCAGGAGAATGGATTGCTCCTCTACAATGGCCGCTACAACGAACTGCACGACTTTGTGGCCCTCGAGATCCTCGACGGACATGTAAGCTTCTCTTACTCGCTGGGCGACCACAGTGAACGGGTGTCGGTGGTGCAGGAATCAAAGGTTTCTGACGGCAAGTGGCACGAGGTAGAAGTGGTATACTTAAACCGCAGTGTCACTCTGATCCTGGACAATTGCGACACGGCCATTGCTCTGTCGGGTCGGTTGGGTGACAGGTGGAGCTGTGCCAATCGCACAACATTGCTGTTAGACAAACGCTGTTCCCTGCTCACGGAGACGTGCCACCGTTTTCTGGACCTCACCGGACCCCTCCAAGTGGGTGGCCTTCCTCGCATTCCTGCGCACTTCCCGGTGACCAACCGTGACTTTGTGGGCTGCATTTCGGACCTGCGCATCGACGAACGTTTTGTTGATCTCAACTCGTATGTAGCCGATAATGGAACTCTGGCAGGAT
The DNA here is from genome assembly GCA_021223825.1 of Drosophila ironensis. Lineage (NCBI taxonomy): Eukaryota > Metazoa > Arthropoda > Insecta > Diptera > Drosophilidae > Drosophila > Drosophila ironensis. Next base: position 2,732,877 of record JAJJHQ010008063.1, on the reverse strand, counting down.
GTCCCCAGAAGACGCCGCTCTGCCAATCAGGGCCCTGTTTCAATGGAGGAACTTGCCGCGAGGGATGGGGCACATATTCGTGTGAATGCCCCGAAGGCTATGCGGGCAACAATTGTCAGGATAACATACCTGCTCCCTGGCGATTCTCCGGCGACGGCAGTCTCAGCTTCAACCCCTTGCTGCGGCCTATTCAACTGCCTTGGACAACCTCGTTTTCACTGCGAACGCGACAAAGAGAAGCCTTCTTGCTTCAAATCCAAATTGGCCAAAATAGCTCGGCTGCTGTGTGCCTCCGACAAGGAGTGCTCTACTATATATTCGACGGAGAACCCATGTTCTTGGCCGGCGCCTTCCTCTCCGACGGGGAGTGGCATCGTGTGGAAATCCGCTGGCAGCAGGGCTCTGAAATTCACTTCTCCGTGGACTATGGCCAACGCACGGGATCGGTTCCCATGTCCCAAAAAGTGCAGGGTCTCTATGTGGGAAAAATAGTCATGGGAAGTCCGGATGGAAGCATTGGAACAGTTCCAGAGGCATCGCCCTTCGAGGGCTGTCTGCAGGATGTGCGCATTGGAGCAGGCCAGTCGGTTCTGTCAAGACCAACCATCCGAGAGAATGTGGAGGACGGGTGCGAATCGCGCGCCCAGTGTCCCGATCGTTGCCCTGGGCACTCCTCCTGCTCCAGTACCTGGGATCTGGCCACCTGTGAGTGCGATGACGGGTTCGTGGGTGCGGACTGTGCTCCTATTTGCACGGTGCGGCCCTGTGCCTCGGGCGTGTGTCGGGCCAACGCGAGTTTGTCAAGAGGATACGGTTGCGAGTGCAACAGTAGCTCCCGACACGGAGAATATTGCGAGCGGGAGCTGCAGCAGCCGTGTCCCGGCGGCTGGTGGGGCGAAAAGGTGTGCGGGCCCTGCAAATGCGATCTGGCTCAGGGATACCATCCGGATTGCAACAAGACCACGGGCCAGTGCTATTGCAAGACAAACCATTACCAGCCGCCCAATGAGACGGCATGCCTTTCATGCGATTGCTACTCCATCGGCAGCTTTAGTGGAGCTTGCAATCCCTTGACCGGACAATGTGAATGCCGGGAAGGCGTCATCGGCCGGAGGTGCGACTCCTGTTCGAATCCCTACGCCGAGGTAACACTCAGTGGATGTGAGGTGGTCTACGATGCCTGCCCGCGCTCTTTTGCCGCCGGCGTTTGGTGGCCTCGCACTCCTCTGGGCGGCGTGGCCATCGAGGGATGCCCCTCGCCGGCGCGCGGAAAAGGACAACGCAGCTGCGACGCCCAGTTGGGCAGCTGGACCCTGCCGGACATGTATAACTGCACCTCCGAGCCTTTTGTGGAGCTGCGGCGCCAGCTGTCGCAATTGGAGAAACTGGAACTGGAACTCAACTCGTTTGTGGCCATCAAGATGGCAGAACAACTGCGCAAGGCCTGCGAAGCGGTGGACAGAAGGGGAACCTCTATGAATCCGAAAACACCTGGCACAGGGCGCCCCAACAGGCGCTACAAAATGGAGTCATCCTTCTTGCTCAACAATGGAGAAAATATCTGGTCGCATGAACTGGAGATGGATTATCTTTCCGACGAACTGAAATTCAGTCACGATCGTCTCTACGGAGCCGATCTTCTGGTGACGGAGGGTCTCCTTCAGGAGCTGATCAACTACGAGCTGATGCAAAGTGGTCTCAACTTGTCGCACAGCCAAGACAAGTACTTCATTAAAAACCTGGTGGATGCGGCTAGTGTGATCCTTGATCGAAAATACGAAGGCGAGTGGCGACGAGCTACGGAACTGATACAACGGGGACCGGAAGACCTAGTTGACGCGTTTAACAAGTATCTGGTTGTGTTGGCCCGATCCCAGCATGACACTTACACGAGCCCCTTTGAAATCGTGCAGCCAAACATGGCCCTTGGCCTGGACATTGTGACCACGGAGTCCCTGTTTGGCTACGAGCCGGAGCAGTTAAGCGAGTACCATCGAAGCAAGTACCTCAAGCCGAATGCTTTCACAACGGAGAGTGTGGTTCTGCCGGACACCAGTGGCTTCCTCCAGCACTCGGCGCGCCAGCGACCTGTTATCAGTTTCCCCAAGTACAACAATTACATTTTGGATCGCCGCAAGTTTGACCAGCACACGAAAGTACTGGTTCCCCTGGAGATGCTGGGCATCACTCCGCCGGAGAGTGACGAGGTATCGCAGAGCACTCGCAGAGGCGGAAGCCATGACCATCGAGCCATTGTGGCATACTCTCAGTACAAGGATGTTGGTCAGCTACTGCCTGATCTCTACGATGAAACCATCACCAGGAGGTGGGGAGTGGATGTGGAGCTTGCCTCTCCTATTCTATCCCTACAAATTCTGGTGCCTTCGATGGAACGGGAACGAGAGACACAGCGCCTGGAGATCCCCTCTAGAAAAATATCCTCCTCGTCCACCTCGTCTGCCACTGGCAGCTCGGAACAGCAGTTCGTCGAGGTGTTCGATGTGCCCAAGGCACCCTCGAGCAGTAGCGAGCAGCAAATTGAAGACATCCGTATAACTGCCCACGAAATTCCGCCGCCACCGTCTAGCTCTGGCGAGCAATCGGAGGCATCCAGCAACGAAGATGGAGAAATAAGAGAGCCACATATCCGCCTGAACCTCGACGACATTGAGTTCCATGGCAACTCCGGCGAGGAGGGCACGTCCCCAGACTCCCCGGAACTGCTGAATCCGAACTATGAGGGCGTTGGCTCCACCGGCAGCGAAGAGCAGAAGGGTGAAAATGAGGCGGTGTACAGGGATCGCAGGTTGGTCAAGCGGCAGGTGGAGATTACCTATCCATCCGAGCAGACGGACGAAGCGGAGCATGTTGTCTACCGATCCCTGGGCTCCCCTCACCTTGCCCAGCCCATCAAGCTCCAAATGTGGCTGGATGTGGACGCGGCCCGCTTTGGGCCCCGCTCGAATCCGCAGTGCGTGCGCTGGAACTCCTTTACGAACCAGTGGACAAGGCTGGGCTGCCAAACAGAGATTCCCGACTTCGATGGGGACTTTAGCCCGACGGCCCAGCAACCCATCCTTGTCAACTGCAGCTGTACCCACATTTCCAGCTATGCAGTGATCGTGGATGTGATTGATCCAGAGGACATTCCGGAGCCCTCCCTCCTGGTGCAAATTACCTCGTACTCGGCCTTTTTGGTGTCCCTGCCTTTGCTGCTGGGTGTGCTGCTTGCACTGGCCCTTCTCCGTGGTCAGCAGACCAACTCGAACACCATCCACCAGAACATTGTGCTGTGCGTCTTCTTTGCCGAGCTCCTGTTCTTCGTGGGCATGCAATCGCGGCGACAGCTCTTGGAGAGCGAGTTCCCCTGCAAGCTGACGGCCATCTGTCTGCACTACTTTTGGCTGGCGGCTTTTGCCTGGACAACGGTGGACTGTGTCCACCTCTATCGCATGCTCACCGAGATGCGCGACATCAACCACGGGCCCATGGGCTTTTACTTTGCCATGGGCTACGGGGCTCCAGCAATCGTCGTGGGATTATCCGTGGGAGTCCGAGCCCATGAATATGGAAACAGTTTATTGTGAGTAAAATATTATAAACATTTACAAATTTATGTTTAACGTTGATAAACTTTTAAACAATCTTTCAGCTGCTGGCTGTCGGTTTACGAGCCCGTCGTCTGGTGGTTAGTGGGTCCCATTGCGGGCATGTCGGTGGTCAATCTGCTGATCCTGTTTGTGTCCGTGAAAGCCGCATTTACGCTCAAGGATCATGTGCTCGGCTTTGGAAATCTGCGCACGCTTCTCTGGCTCTCGGTGGTGTCCTTGCCCCTGATGGGCGTGATGTGGGTCCTGGCCGTGCTCGCCGCCTCCGAGCACTCCCAGCTACTGAGTCTGCTGCTCTCGGGCGTGGTGCTGCTGCACGCCCTCTTCTGCCTTATTGGATACTGCATCATCAACAAGCGGGTGAGGGAAAACCTTCAGCGCACCTGCCTGCGGTGCATGGGTCGCAAGGTGCCGCTCCTGGACTCCTCGATGGTGGTCTCCAATAGCTCGCACAACGTGAATGGAACAACAAGGCCGAACAACTTCCTGGCGGGCGGGTATGACACCACCACACGGCGCAATATAGGCATCAGTGCCAGCAGCACAACATCCAGGAGCACTGCCAAGACCAGCTCCAGTCCGTACAGCGACGGGCAGCTGCGGCAGACTTCCACCTCTACCTCGAACTACAACTCGGCCAGCGATGCCCCGAGCTTTCTGCGCGGCTTCGAGTCCTCGACAACGGGACGAAGTCGGGGCGGGGAGGAGAAGCCATCGCGGCGCCAGAGGAAGGACTCCGACTCGGGCTCAGAGACCGACGGCAGGTCGCTGGAGCTGGCCTCCAGTCACTCGAGCGACGATGACGAATCCCGCACGGCGAGGTCCTCGGGAACCCACCGCAGCACGGCCGTGAGTTCGACTCCGGCCTATTTGCCCAACATCACAGAGCACGTGCAGGCCACCACTCCGCCGGAGCTTAATGTGGTGCAGAGTCCGCAGCTATTTCCGAGCGTGAGCAAGCCCGTCTATGCCCCGCGGTGGTCCAGCCAGTTACCGGATGCCTATCTGCAGTCCCCGCCGAACATTGGCCGCTGGTCGCAGGACACGGGATCGGACAACGAGCACGTGCACGGCCAGGCCAAGATGACCATTTCGCCGAACCCCCTGCCCAATCCCGATCTCACGGACACCAGTTACCTGCAGCAGCACCACAACAAGATCAACATGCCGCCCTCGATTCTAGAGAACATCCGGGATGCCCGCGACGGGTACGAGGACAGCCTGTACGGGCGCAGGGGAGAGTATCCGGACAAGTACGGATCCTACAAGCCACCCAGTCATTATGGCAGCGAGAAGGACTATCCGGGCGGGGGCGGCGGATCTCAGACCATCGGTCACATGAGGAGTTTCCACCCGGATGCGGCGTATTTGAGCGACAACATCTACGATAAGCAGCGCACCCTGGGAAGCGGGTATCTGGGCGCCAAGTCGGAGTCTCCGTACCTGTCCAAGGATCGCATCACTCCCGACATTTATGGATCCCGGGATGGCCACTACAGCCTGAAAAGACAACCAGCCTATGCCACAGACTCCCTGCACTCGGTGCACTCGCTGCTGAAGAACGACTACCAGCAGCAGCAACTGCAGCAGCAACAGCATCAACAGCAGCATCAGCTCCAGGACCGGCTGTCGGAGGGATCGGACAAGAATGGCTACCACTTTCCGTACACCGCCGAGGAGGACCATTTGGCCGCCAGAAAGCTGAGCCACACCCAGCCGCCTTCGCTGCACGGATCACAGTTGATGCAGCCACCAGGCCTGGGATTGGTAAACGATGTCAACAACCCGGGACTGCTGGCCAGACACACCCTCAACGGGGGATCCCGGCACAGTTCCCGGGCCAGTTCGCCGCCCTCGAGCATGGTGGCTCCCATGCAGCCGCTGGGCCCGCTGGCCAGCATTACGGACACTGAGTGAGTCCTCCCTCGCCCATTGGATGCCTCCTTACAAGCTTTCGGTTACGGCTCCTAACTTATTTGTGTTTTGGTTTCGGTTCGGTCATGGTTTCCGTTTCTGTTACTGTTTCATTGTGGTTATTTGTGGCCAGTTAATGCTTTTTGTACCGGGAGTGTACATCCTGATCCCCTCTTGTCTGTTGATTTAATTTTGCGTTGGCCTAGAAGATTAGTTTTTCGGTTCGGGAGCTGCCGTTTGGCTGGCTGCTCTCCGTTTTGATTCCAGCAATTAATCTGAGGTCTTTGTTTTCCATTCTGTTTCCTCTTTTCTTTTTTTCGAATCAACAACTACTCTTACAACGACATAAACCTTTTGTGCCACTCTCGATTTTCCCGCAACAATGAAAACTGAAAACAATGCAAATGAATACGATACACACACACACACACAACACACACATTGTACGCCATCACACAACACACACATATACTTGTACTGCGACCCCAACCCATACTCATTTACCTCATGTACTCATATATCCTTTCAGCTGGTCCTGGGAACGTTTGAAGCAAATCTAATTTGACTATCTTTCACTTCTACTCTTTCTCTCCCCCCCCGAACTTTCGCTCTTTCTCTTTTTTGCTCTTTGTAAAATGAAATCTACACACACTCTTAACACACCCACACACACTCATACACCCACCCATGTAAACACGTGCAAAAAATCTGCAAAATGATCCGACGTAATGCAATGGCGGCTCGTTTACCATCCAATACCAAAAAAATCCAAATCAAACAACAACCACACATCTACAACTACAGCTCAGAGGTAAACCACAAGGAAAATGCATTTTCAAGTCGCACATAACATTTCCCATTTTCCACTCTCCATCATCGTCTTCGTTTAAGAAATTTTCGTAATTTTTTGCGTTCTTTTTTGCGTAGTTTGAGTGCGATACCATCGCTGCGATTCTATCTCTTTAACTTTTGATTTCAAAAGTGCACCAACTTTACCAGCTTTATTTCAATTTAAATCGAATGTATATATTAACGAATTGATTTCCATTCATTGTTTTCCATGAATGTTGGTTTGCTCATTAGTTTGATTAAACGTATCCGTTCGTGATTTGATTTGTATCCGAGCGCATTGGGTTTTATTTATTCTTTTATTGATGCATTTAATCGGAACGTGTAATGTATTGAACTAAACATTTTAATTTCTCATCTAACAAGTGTAAATATCATGCGTCACCCCCCAACCACCCATCACTCACTCATTTGCATCACTAACCCAACCAAGAACAACATGAACAGACTGTCTATATATACAACCTGAAACCATCATCCACAGTATGACATTATTTGGCTGCATCGCCGGCAACAGAGGCAACAGTATCCCTGGTCGCTAACAATATGGTACTTTAAACGGAATCGAATCCTCCGAATAGGCATTATAGGAACATAACATAGTTAGCCCCTTTCCCGTCCAAAGTTTTCTAGTTTAGTTTAAACTTTAATCCAGTGTTGGCCACAACTAAAAGCTATCACATAAAAACCATAGCAAGTGACAAAGTGAATTAGCGCAAGCATTGAAATACTAAACTCCATCGGATAAATAGTGAATTAATTAAACATTGAAACTAAACGTTGACATCTCATATCGATTATGATTTATCGCAGAAAAACACCCCAAAATCCATTAGCACTCGTCCAAGTTGGCAACCGAATTGAGTCCCGGCCAAATATTCAATATAATACACGCATATATCCAGACACCTCCGTCACACACACAAATACTCGACCACACATCACAAAAAACACACCTAACATAGAAATTTATGTTTTTGGTTTTCTTTTTCACTTGGTAATTCAGTTGCATAAATTATGTTGTCGCTTTAATCGAACTATGCATTGAACACGTTCGGCATGGAATTTTCTGAATTACTTTCCCGCACTGCTGCATGCCACAGACTCCATACTTATCGGTGCACACAACCAGCACGTAAATTAGAATAGATTAATTAATTCGGGATACTTTGAAATATGCAAAATTATGTAGAACTCCCGAATATCGAAATATGTTGAATGCAGTCCACTAATATCGTTATTCCCTTAATGCAACAACAGGCGGAATATTGATGATGACGAGACCACGGTGTGACGACAGCCACCAACTCAGCAGCAACAAAGGCACCAATATCTGCAGCACAAGCATAAGCAACAGCAGCAGCAGCTGCAGCTGCAGTTGCAACGCAGCAAACACCAAACGCAATATTTTGCAACCATTAGAAGGAAGCCGCAGTACAGGATCAAGCCGGAACCAGAAGCCCCGGGAGGACGAATTCCATCGGAAGAGCTGCCCCCAGGCCATCATTAAAACTTGTACATAACCACGAGACCCACATCCCCACCACATGCTAATTATTTCTTCGCAAATACCGCTTAGTATAACATAACACATGAGCATAAATATTTATACACATTTTTCTAGACTCTAATTAATTTAAAGCGAGACATTACTCGGCCCTGCTTTGTGTATGTATTATAATATCCAAGTATGTATATGTAACGAAAGTCAGACTGATTTAATGCATTTTGTTCGAGAGACACACAATTTAGGTGCAATTTGAGGGGATTGGGGGGAACTCCATTTGGATCCATCAACTCGATTCCAGTGCGTCGTTTAGCTAGAGCAAACTGCAAGTGAACAAAGTTAATAATAGTAGGGAACGCTGTGTGCCTCGAGGAGTGGATGGGATGCTCGCCCCCAAAAAGGGGGGGCGGGACAGAGCTTATTATGCCAAATTAGTTGAAGTCGAACTGTATAACCGGGGGAGAGTTGTAAATGAAAAATAATCTGCGAAAAGTTTGCAATTCATTTGCCTAGCATCCGCACACGTTGCCATTTAGTTTGCAAGTTCTGGGAGTTAGTTTTAATTTGGGGCATAGACCGAATCCTTGCAAAATGGAACACACTTTCGCACAGTATGTTGCAAATGTACAATCCACAATTCAATATTCAATATATATTTATGTATGCCAGAAAAGAAATACTCACTCCTACGCATTCAGGTCACACGTATGCATGGGACACACAAAGAGCAGCATAAACATATCCAGCAATATAAAATAAATACACACTATACGGTACATATATTTGTCTATAATATCAAAATCTAGCTAGAGGAACAAGAAGCTTGCTCAACAGTTTGATCCCCGACTCAGCAATAGCCACCCAAGCCCAAGCCCAAACCCATGTAAACTGTGTACAATTTATAAATAATTCATAAGAGAAACCACAAGTGAGCAGTGTCCACTGTACTGCCACCCACTGTGGCCCCAAGCTTTGCCATTGGATTGGATAGCGCTCGCTGTGGCGCACATTATATGGTATATATATGTGAATTGACTTATTTAATTGTAAATTATACAAGTATATCAATATGAATAAACCTGTAAAATATATATTGCAACAATCGCGTTTATATTTGTTGAAGGACTTTAATAACTAATGAATGGTTTGTATAAACGAATATAGTTTAACAAGTGGGCTCACCAATTATCCAAATATCCAGTTTTTGTTGCTATCCTATTTCAGAAACATCAATCGGAAAAGCGGACTCCCAAAGGTACAAAATTATGTTCCCAAAACATGATTTACGTAGAACAAGATTATAATTGATTCCTTTTGAAAATAAATTCTTTGCTCGAACACGGTGAATTTATTCAATATTTAATGCAAATGGAGAGGAGTCCACTAAGGTTTTTGTATCCGTTCCTTATCAACAAGGACGAGATGTATGTCGTGAAAGAACACATCAAAGATAACATACATACGCAGCCGATTACGCCCACTTCCGACCTTGAAAATGGCACAAATGTGTTGCACCCAAAAGCCTTTCCATAGAAACATGCCGCGCACTTCTCATCCGCAATGTTTAACCATGTTTTATAAATCAGGGGGATACTAAAATCGTCAAAGATAAGCATCCGGGAGTATATTCATACAAAACGTCGATGAACAGAAGAACTATTTTGGGATAGAAATAAAATACCAAACAGCAGTTCATAAACAAAAGTCGTTTCATAGTTTTACCATACACCTTTTGCATATATTTTATTTTGGGAATACAATAAGTTCAATACCATTATGTGTATATTATGTATATATGTGTGTATCTGTATATCTATGTTAGTATCCTCATAAGTACGGGTATGCAGAGATGTGTGTTAGTGTTTAAAAACCATCATTGAATAATATATTGACTTATTTGGTTGCTTTTTTGTTTTGGTTGTTTTCAATAGACTCTCCTGTATACATTTCCTAGTTGGGTTATTCTTGTGGCAATTCAAATAGAATACAAATAATGTCATTGTTTTTCGCTGACTTGGAATTGGAATTGTTTTTCTAGGGTTTACAAATATTATTCGCTTAGCAGAGTACACAATGCAATAATCAATATATATGCTAAGTATTTGTTTAAATGACAACAATATAGCGCAAAAATGTTGCATTATGCAAATGCCAATGCCCAAACATCATCAACAATTGTTTCTCGTTTACTCTTGGGTTATTGTTAGCTTTGATTTTAGCCCGGTTTCACGTTTGAGTGCGTTTTAGCGCTAGTTTGGTTTTAGTTTTGTTGAATTATTTAATTGGGGAGGCCTGACTAAAAGCGGATCCACATACGATTACAAGGACAAATACTCGAAGAGATGGCTATGCAAGTTTTTGTATGATTAGTTATTTTACAAAACAGTTCGAATGCCAAAAAGACCGAAGTTTGTTTAAGGCATATTCGTATAGAATTTTCACTATTATCATTCACTTTTTCCACCTATGTATGTATATAACTCTGGTTAGTTTTTCCATCCCCGCCCTATCTCTCACACTTTCACCTCCAGATCTACAGATCTCAATCTTTCATTTTGTGGCACTAAGCAAGTCGTTGTGCATTTTAGTGGGTGTTGTCATGGGGTCTGTGCGGTTATACTCGTACATTGGGGCTTTCAATAGGTTATTTCAATTCGTTATTTGTTCACATTATTGGGTATTTATAATACAGCGATATGCCTTTAATTTAATCATTAATTCAAGTGAAACTCTGCTTGTACACATATTTAACATTAACGAGCATTTGCAAATACATATATATTCAGTTACATATTCGGATTCAGCAGTTTCAGCCTGTGTTCAGCTATACAAGTCCTCGTCCCCGCGTAATCTCTTCCCGTAAATTTAGTCGCGGCAGCGTGTTGCTTAACAAAGGAAAGCCTTGTACAGGGGGCCCGGTTAGAAAAGTGTGTGTGTGTTGTGGGGTTGTGCATATAAAAAGTTATCGGGGTAAAGCTGGCAAATTAAATGCACCGATCTCTCAGCTGGCTCGGTGGGTTCAAGTAACTCGCAATCCGGATTCAGTTCGCAACAGTCTTGCAAAGAAAAGAACGTGAATAAGGTGCGGAATTTTCCAGGAGGGGCCGAGAGGTATTAAGATTGGGATTGGGGGTGGGTGTGGGTGTGCGCCTGGGCGTGGGCGTGGGCGTGGGGAGGTCGAATACAATATGCCTCCTGCGGATTATTGTCACACTTGTCCTCGGATTAGGTACCGGAACGCGTGAGGCGGAGATCGAAACGGAACGTAACATAAAACTGCGATTACCTCTATATGCTTATACGGGTCGGTTAGTAATCTATGCGATACTTGTATATTTGATGTATATATATATATTTCATTTACCATTTGCAACACATTAAAATTTTCCATTTCACTACATAAATACATACGTACATAATAATAATAATAATCATAATAATGTAATCATAGTATTTAATAATAATGGCTTACCACTTACTTGGTTTTCAAGAGTGTGTGTTTCGTGTGGTGTGGATCTTGTGGGTCAAGGATTACAAAGACTTGACTGCCTATCTGTGTGTGTGTGCTGTGTTTGTGTGTGTTTATTTGGAGTGGTGCTTGCCTGTCTGGGTTAACCAGGTAACCGTACATATACATGGGCGTGAGTGGGGATCGTGTACGCTTTATAGTTTCACCGATTCGCTAGCATTGTGCGTTTCGTCAAGCATCGCAAACTGTACAGTTTTGTTAGCCAGCGTATTTACAAGTGGAGAATTAATTCGATTTGAAAAATACTGACTGACTGACTGACCCACCTGGATGACCTGGATAGATATAACCTGACCGGAAGTGAGGTCACAAATCAAATAATCAGCACTCTCGGGGTGCACGATTAATTAGTGCCTAAAAATCGGACTTTTGTTAAATTCTTTGCTCTTGTTCATGTTTCGCTTGGATATTTCATTGCTGCTCTCAATTCAATAAATTTCAATTCACATTTCAACAAATCATCATCATCGCCGTCATCGTTTGGGCGGGCGCGCAGAGGAGGCAGCCGTTTAAATTTACCAGTTTACAAATTACAAATTACAAATTACAAATTACCAATTACAATTCAAAACAGCGATTAAATAACATTTTGACATTTACACAGAGGCGACCGAACGAAAGGATATACATACACATATCGTCACAAACATTGTTCGCATATATCATCGATATCCGCCGGCTATCTGGCGAGATTGACAGCAATCCCCCGATCCAATGCTGACTATTTAGCTAGTTGTTAGTTTTCAAATTGTTGTGTCTATGGCTGTTGCAGTTGCAGTTGCAGTGGCTGTTGCTGTGGTGCATTTGCTCCGCAGTACCCCGCCATCCAGACTCTAACAGTTGCAGTTGGCGTTGGGTGTTCCCTGGGGCTGGTCAGTCAGCCGCTGGCCCTTCTGGGCACCGCCCACTAACGTCGGATCGGCGTCCAGGCTCTCAGACATCTTGTCGCAGATGATGTCCACCAGCCGCTCGAAAACAGCCTGTTCAAACAAAAACAAAAAACTGCTATAGCTTTCATGCCTTTTGGGACCGCAACTTAACGATACCCACCTTGACGTTCACATTCTCCTTGGCGGAGGTCTCGAAGAACTCCACCCCGAGCTGGTCGGCCAGCTGGCGACCGCGCTCGAAGCTAATAACGCGCTGGTCCTCCATATCGCACTTGTTGCCCACCAAAATCACCTGGGCGTTGTCCCACGAGTACGTCTTGATTTGTGTAACCCTGGCAAAAGCAACGAGGACATTAGCACATGAGCCCTGAGTTTGGGTTTTGTTTATCTCACCAATCCTGCACCGAGTTAAAGCTGTCCTCGTTGGTGACGTCGTACATCAGGATGAAGCCCATGGCACCGCGGTAATAAGCTGTGGTGATGGTGCGGTACCGCTCCTGTCCAGCCGTGTCCTGAAAAAATTACGCAAGATAGTTAGTTATAGTGTGTGGCGCTTAATAAGTTAAATATTTAACTTTCTAGGTTTATCTAATGCTTTTCAATGAGAGATTTAATCAGAACACATTGTCACGCTGCTCGAGGACCCTGTAGAGTACTCTCACCTGCTGTGGCCAATCAATAAATCAGTGTACTAAGTGTACTAAGCCCCCGCCAGAATAAAGTGACTCACTGAGCACCCCGATCTCAAAACATCTGCTAAATATATTGGCTAGCAGCTGCAGACAGTTAGCTGGTAGTAGTTTCAGCGCGGCGGCATCAATGCCGTCGAAACCGGGGGACTTGTTGTTATAGAGACTCTGGATTTCCTGTCCGACTTCTTTAGTTGAGACCGCGGCGATAACCGACTCATTACTATTTGAGGTGCCTAATAGTGTCTCAGTGGCCAGCGCCTCGCTGTCAGATTTTTACCTTTTTTCGCAACTTTCCGGGCTCATAACTCGGCAAACAAAGGCCCGGATGGCGGAATGCCATACCTTCCCGAAATCTACCCATCTAAGACCATGGTTTGGCGTCAAAACCTGGCAACCCTAAATCCGATCCGATTTTCGACCTGATTGTCCCAAAAGAGGACAGATTTTAAATATATGTTGAAGAGAAATGAATCGAGGTCAAACAGCACCATTGGCGATAGCCCATAAAAGTAGGCAACATTGTTTACGTGCGAGGCATGAACTCACCCAGATCTGCAGCTTCACGCGCTTGTCGTGCCGAAAGACGGTCTTAACCTTGAAGTCAATGCCCACCGTAGAGACGAAGGCGGATGTGAAGCTGTCGTCAGCGTAGCGGAAGAGGAAGCTCGTCTTGCCCACGCTGGAGTTGCCGATGATGAGCAGCTTGAACATGTAGTCGAAGTTCTGGTCGGCAGCATCCTTTTGCCACTTGGGATCTCCTCCGCTTGCCATGGTGTCTGTTTAGAGCGGAACGCTGCTGAAAAAAATTTGAGAGAAATTGTTGTAAAAAAATAAAACATTCGACTGTGAACATATCGGCTTATCCATTGCCATAAGCACTACTTGAGTCATAATGATAAACTGTATAGGATGGTTTGAAATTTAACAAGTAAGAACGAGTGTCTCCACTAACTATTGATACCAGAGTCTTCGCGACATCTAGATACCAGAAGAATCGTTTGCGATGCCACTGGAATAATTTTATTGGCTCTGTCTACATTATTTATAGTCCGATCTTATTTTGGTACATTTAAAACGAATAAAATTAAAATAATTTTGTGTTTTTGAATATTTTTGATGTACAAAACTCCGAGCTGATTGGAGCTATAAAGTAGTCGGCTTGACTCTAGTGTCAACTTGTATCTCATATTCGGAGCACCCCAAACAGTTAGTCACATTAACACAGCAGCAGTGGATAGACTTACGATCTGAAAATTGGAAAAATATAAGCGGAAAATCTAAAGGGAGCTATCAGTTCCATTAATCGAGTTTGTTTTTGGACTTTTTGCACATTTGCATTCGTTTTTCTATCCAACAACCCATTTGCAACAAAGATGTTCGACACCACGCTTGGCACAGTTTTGAGTCTTTTCGCCCAGCTCATCTGGCTGATGGTCACCGTTGTGGTGGGCCAAATTATTCAGCACCCACTGGTTACCACAATCATCTGTCTGGCAGTGGCCCTAGCCTATCAGGCCGATCCGGAGGCGCTCAAGGAGGGCTACCAGCGCGTGCTGATCTGGCTGAAGCTGCCCGTCCGCCTGGGATTCGGGATCAACCGCACTTGTGAGTGCCTGACTGTGAACTATGGCTACGACATGGCCCACGGGCCACACACCTGGATGGGTAAGCAGTCCGGACGATCGCTGGAAGATGAGCCCTGCTTCCAGAGCCCGGTGAATATCGACGAGAACCAGATCCAACGCCTGGCCATTCGCGAGCTGCTCAACTGGAACCACTACGATGACCTTCCGTCAAGCATTATATTGGAGAACACCGGTCAAACCCTGGTGCTGCGTGCTCAGTTTCATGGCAATGCTCCCACAATCAGTGGAGCTGATCTTCTGGCTAGCTACACATTTCTCGAGCTCCGCTTCCATTGGGGCTGGTGCAACAGCGAGGGCTCCGAGCATACTATCAACCACCGCAAGTTCCCGCTGGAAATGCAAGTTATGCATCGTGCCGGGTCGGGTATTCCACGGTCGTGCACCAGCAGCTACGATCTCCTTATGATTGGCTACGTATTTGAGCTGTCCGCTCACAATCCGTTCCTGGATCCACTGGTGCAGAATTTGCGATTGGTGCAGCAACCCGGGAAGCGGGTGGAAATCCCACCATTCCCACTATCCTATTTGATGTACACCTTCCGCACCGGATTCTACTCGTACGGCGGCTCTCTGACTCACCCGCCCTGCTATCAGGGCACAGAATGGTTCATATTTCCGGAATCCCTGGCCATTAGCGACTTCCAGCTGCGTCACTTCCGTCTGCTTTTGGGGGCCGATGGAGCATCGCCCATTACGCGCAACTGCCGTCCGGTTCAGCACATGGGCAACCGGGTGGTGAATCTCAATTGCTTCTGTCCCTATGATGCTGCCCAGCTGGCGCGTCTGCATGTGGAGCTCTGCCAGCAGCAGGCCCAGGAGGAGCAGGAGGAGCGCCTGGAGCGGGAGCAGCAGGAATTGCTGGAGCGCGAGCGACAGTTGCAGCGTCAACGCGAGGCCGCCGCCCTTGCCGCCTCCGAGGACGAGGGTCAGCTGGTGGAGACCATCGACACTACCACGATTATCACTAGCAGCAGCAACACGAGCATTTGCATGACCACTTTGATGCGCAAGGACCCGCCACCACTCAAAGATCAGCACGAACAGGGGCAGATGACTATGCCTGCAACATCTTCGGCTCAAATGGGCCATTGCCCGCCTGGCATAGTGATTTTTAGCGGTGGCCCTGATAACAAGTCGCCGGCAAAGTGTGGCCTCCAGTTGGATGCATCCGAAGACCTGATGTCGCGCGAAACACGCGGAATGGGCAATCAGATGCAAAGCGGTTGCAAGGCGGATGCCATCTGCGGTGTGGGCGATGGCGTCAACATAGGGCTCCGCATCGAACTATGTGAATAGGACGCCCATCCCCGATCGTGCCACGAGCTGCCCAAGAAACACTCCAAATGTTGTCCGAGCTGCACGCGGAACAGGAACTGTCCCGAGGGAAACCATTAACTGGAAGCCAACATGAAGCACAGTGTGGATCGAGGCCAACTGGGGGCCAGCTGCTGCTCTCCATGCGGGAAACTAATTGAATCGCGTGCGCGTGGATTAAACAAGTTGCGTTTATATTTTCTGAAGCATAACCCAGCCTCGTTGACTTGTTACCCCATAAGCTAGAAGGGATGGGATTCCGATGGCTATAACCGGATGGCTATAATGGAATGGACTAAACAGGGCTGGGTTTTGGTTGGAGAGCTGTGGGGCGGACGTGTGCCGCCCCACTTGATTATCCATGTCACGTTACTGGGAAAACTCAAAGAGAAATTGCTGGCGGGAGCGGACGGGCGCTTGTTGTCCTTGAAAACTTTCAGCCTTGACTTGGCCAAAGTGACAACGGTCTCGGCTTACTGTTTGCTATTCTTGGGCTCGAGCTGGGGCTGGGGCTGGGGCTCGGGCGAGGCAAGGCGACCAACGTGACGGGTTGCTTGTTTTCCATATGCAAACCAGCGACATTGTGTCGATAATTTGTGTGTATAGGCAACTCCAGCTTCCGTTTCCCATTCCAGCGAATCAAAAGTTGCGCAGCAGCGAAATGCTGTCAGATTCCTGATGAACGACATCGTCAAGGCTTCTTGTCCTTTCCTCCTTTCTTGCTTGCCTGCCAAGAGAACAGCCCCAAGGAGCTGCTGCCTTCGCTGCTTTCGCTGCTAGTACGACTGGGCTGTCAAGGAGCTCAGTCCGGGAAGGCGCAGAAATCTTGTGGGGTTGCGGAACGGGCGGGAACGAGGACGACAGACGAGCTTGAGTCAATAAGCACACGGCTGTTATCAGAGGCGGTGTGGAAATGTTTTTATCTGCTCGGCTGCCTGTAATTATCGATTTTTTTCTGTTGTTTTTCCCGCTGTGCGAGGGTGGCTGCTGACCCCCCTTCACACTTCCTGCCCCCCCTGGGTACTGCTCTTTTATGTTTCAAATTTCCAATGATTAAGCAGCTGTTGAGCGGACAGCATCTGCGGGCTAGTTTAATTATTGATAAGAAACCCAATATTGGCCATGAGCGGAGCTCCATTTCGAGACTAATGGTATCCGTGGCAGCAATTTGTGCCCGGGGAATCCCCCGCACCGTTCGAGGTCAGTGGTTTGCAGCGTTTTACTTTGATTGCAGTTTCGCTAATGGAGGTCAATGCATGGAGAGAAATTCCACATTAATTCAAGTATGTACCTCTTAGGAGAGCTTCCTGTCACTAATTGGAACTTGCTTACCAAGCATAGGGATTTAAATAACAAATCATTTAAGAATATACCCATTTAAATACTTTAATCGATTTCCCACAATTGCAAACTCTTTTAGATGGTAGTTGCTCAATTTTTTCCTGCATGTATCTCTAGAGATATGGCAAATGAACAGGAATAGATTAACAACTAACCACCACCCGCATAAATATGTCCCTGGCAGCTCTTGCCACAGAAATGATAGCTGGAATTACACTGGAGGCAGTGGAGCTACAACGTATCCAGCGTATACTTTATGTGTCAGATGCACTTACTCTGTCTTGAGGTTGCTGCGGTTAGTGACGTCTTTCCTGCTGCCCTTGCTGTCTCAGAGCCCTTTGTTTCTGTTTCTGTTCCTGTTCCTGTCCAGAGATCCTGCTTGCTGTTGTTGTTGTTGACGTGTGCGAATCCGCTTCAGGATGTGTGGGTGCTGTGTTGTGGTTGCTGTTGTTGGCCGCACACACCAATCGATAATCGCAAAGCAAGCAGCTCCTTTCGAGTCGAGTCAGCCTTGGCTTTGGTCTGACATACGCCGCGTTCCCTTTTGTTTACGATTACCCAATCAATTATTCACGGCCCGCTCCTGCCGCTCAACTGTCGAGTGTGTGTGGCTGCAGTGTGTGTCTCAATTATTTAGCGGATGCAGTGCGACGCCTCCAACGTTTCACCTCGAATTTTCGTTTTTTCCCCACCTTTGGTTCGCTTCGACACGTCGACTAAAAAAGGACACACACAGAATTTTTCCTTGGGCGGCGAATTGGCTTTTGCGGCGAAAGTTAACGGGCAAGTTTTGTATACGTTTTCATAATTTAACTGTTTCAACCAAACTGACTGACTACTGCCCACACAGTTTCCCTGCTAACTGCTGCTGCTGCTGAAAATCGATGGGGTCTCCGTGCTTGGGTTGCGAGTGTGGGCGTAGCTTTTGCGGCGAGTTCGCGGAGAGCTTTCCATTCATGGGCAGGACATGCGCACTGGATTTAGCCATAGTGCGTTGTTCAGCACTTCCAGAGCGCCCTGTTTGAAACCTATATTACGATTGCCAAGGATATAAAGTGCTTGCACTGAGATAAGCAATCTTAGGAAACCTAAAATCAAACTTTACGAGGCCATATAAAGCAAAGTCACAGGAGGTACAAAGATCTCGCCTTTACGGCTATAACAAAGTTTAATAATCAGTTATAACAATCGATTTATCACCTCTACAGCTTGCTGTTCCCGGCCAGCAGATCGCGCACCAGGCCTACGGCATATTTGGCGGTTCCGGGCGCAGTGGTAACCCCGTAGCCACCGTGTCCGTAGTTGTGGACGACCTTGAGGCGCCGGCCCTCCGAGTTGGTGAGCAATTCTGGCTCCACACGCACCACCGAGCGGTGCGGACGCAAACCCACGCACTCCCGCACAATCTCCGCTTTGCGCAAACTGGGAAGCAAATCGTAGCATCGCTCCCGAATGGCCATGCTGTCGTACTTGCACCACTCCGTGTTGTACGAGTCAAACTGTCGGCATCCGCCCAGGGTCACAGTCTCGAAGCCGGGCAGCACATAAGTGTCGTAGTCCCCGTAAAAAGCAGTCTTCACCCACGGCGCGCGCACCTTGAGCACCTGTCCGCGGATTGGCACCAGATGCTGGTCGTTACACAGCTCCTTGGCCCCCATGCCCGTGCAGTTGACGAGGACATCGTAGTCCTTGGGCACGTCGAAGAAGTTCTGCACATGCTGGCGCACCACCTCGCCTCCGTTCTCCAGAAACCTGTTTGCAAATTTCAATGCTTTCAACTCAACACAAGGAATGGGAGTTTCGCACTCACTTGCTGGTGGCGTAGGGCAGGAAGATGCGGCTCTCGGTGAGGCAGGTGGTGAAGAAGGATCCGTACTTCCAGCCGCCGTGGCACAGCTTGAGCTCCTCCTCCGTGGCTCGTCGGTAGACGGGCAGCAGTTTCTCAATAAAGTGATTCTGGGGCAGTGAACAACAGGCATTTAACCCAATCAAGCGATAAGAATCACTGATTATCTTGCTAGGCAACTGCCAGATTACCTACCCGCACGATGGAGGGCGAGGTGCGGGAGTAGATGTAGCCCGAGAGCTGGCACACGCCCGCCAAGGGAGCCTCCTTGGAGCGACGCAGCTCGTCCCAGTAGTTGAAGGCATCCGTCATCCACTGCCTGGCAAGAGTCGAAGCCTTGAAGTTAATTCTAAAGGTAAAGAGCAATCTCAGAGCGTTGCTTACTGCGTAATTTCCTGGGTGGGGCCCATGAAGCTGGTGCCCGGTCGGAAGATTCCCGCCGCCACATAGCTCACGGTGTCCTCGTTGAAGCGGTCGGCTATTATGGAAACCCTTGCCGTGGGAAACTCCTTCTGCAGCTCGAGGGCGGTGGTGAGGCCGATGATGCCGCTGCCCAGGACGCCGAAGTGCATGTTGGTCATTTTGTGGCTCCGGAAACTCTGTCCAGTGGGAGGCCGGTGCGCTACTGAGAGCAGCGACTTGCAGCGCGCGCTTTTTGTTCTCAGATAGTAGCTACAGCTTATCAACTATAGTACTTCTCGCCTCTCATGGCCTCTAAAGAGATAAACGCTTAATCTAATAGAAGCACTATCTCAAATTAAAAGCCATTATCATTAAATTTAAGTAAGCTAGGCGATTTTCGGACCCAAGGGTTTTTGATTTTGGTTGTGATAAGCTAAGCAGCTGTTTTTTTTTAAAACAGTATTTTAACTTCAAATCACAACAACTGTTTAAAAAACCCACAAAGGGACTGAACTTGAATCTACAGTTGGCCATAGAAAAATTGTCCGTTGAAACGAGCCGAACTGGCCCGGTGGCAGTCGTTCAAAAAGTTTAAGCAAACAATTATTAAATTTTTAGTGTCCCGATTGCGAAGCGAATTAGACGCAAAATACCAGCTGGCCGAACAGCTGCTCACAGCTGCAAGAGCGGTATTTTTCGGGCGCAGTTGGGTGAGTAACCGTCTTTCGCAACACTGCCGCCAACGGGTCACACTGTCCGCTCTCTCTTTCGGGCAAAATATATATTTTTCTACAAAATTTGCAACAAAACAATTAATCCCCCACTCCTCCGGCCGCGCCCGCGCTCCCCGCCCACGCCAACCGAACGGCAGTACCATTAACGGCCAGGAGTAGCGACTGCCATCAGCGGATTGGTTTGGAGCCAGCACGGAATATCCCAGGAGCAGCATGTCGTCGATGTCGCCCAGCGAGGTGAGCGGTCCAGCGACTATTGGCTTATTGGCTTTTCTTTTCTTTTTCCTTTTGCAGCATTTTTGGCCAGGGGGTGGGATCCCAGGGGGAGGGAGGCGGCGGCGTCTGGCAAGACAGCTGTGCCAATGTTTGCGATCTGTTTTCTCTTCCGGGTGCCGCCGGTTCAACGTCATCTTATCTACGACTCGGTTTCGGTCTCGGTCTCGGCCTCTCGGAGGCTGCGTTCCTTCGATCGGCTTCCTTGAGCACTGATAAGCCGATAGGGATTATATAACCAGCGGCCAGAGGGGCTCAGGGCTCAGGGCTCGCCTTTGTCTTGGCAGTGCCCTGGGCTGCCAATGTTTACCCGACTTGCATGGCATACCTGTTTGTTTATGACAGGTAAACAATGCAATTGCACTGTCCTGCCCATCGCTCGTTTATATCTGCATATGCTGCCCTCGGAGCGCGCTCACCCACTCGACGATGAACCGCCGAAAATAGAAGCTCGTCGCCGGCAAGCGGTCGCTCTCATTCAGTTCTCGATGCCACGCGAATTCGCACGCGCTGCTCCGTGAAATCCGCCAGCGAAACGCGCGACAATCCAACAAGGTTCGGGCGATATTGTGCAGGTTCCGAATTGCCGCCACCAGAGCCACCCAGACGGCCAATTTTGGCACGCGCTCAACATATTAATTGGCCGGCGCTCCCTCTGCAAGCGATAGTTCTGCACGGGGATCGGGTGTGGCGGTCTGGCGGCGTCTCTGTCTCTATAAATAAGTGCGACGAGAACCAGTTTGAAATGCTCTGAAAGACAAATCAGGCATCATGAAATATGCATGGGCAGACGGCAGACGGTAGACGGCAGACTCTGTGATACGGTCGCAAAACAAAGCGTGGCCATAAGGAAGTAAATCGCCTCCCGCGCGCAAACAAAACGCCCATGAAAGGGAGACGTTTAAAAGGCAGTTTTCGCATCCATATCGAATGCAATCCATCTATAGAATTATTCCCTTTTGTCGCCAAAGTGGGGGGGTTATCGCTCCCGACGACCCGCGAAACGTGATCGAACAGATTTAATGACATTTTGAGAGTGTACCTGCG
This sequence comes from Drosophila ironensis, assembly GCA_021223825.1. Classification (NCBI taxonomy): domain Eukaryota; kingdom Metazoa; phylum Arthropoda; class Insecta; order Diptera; family Drosophilidae; genus Drosophila; species Drosophila ironensis. The sequence continues at coordinate 2,711,285 of JAJJHQ010008063.1, read as the reverse complement.
CAATTCTATTCGCGTTGAGAACAGCCTACTGGCTATTAGCCCCTCGAAATCGGTCCGGTCAATAAGCGATTCTAATTGTCGTATAATTTCTGGTGAATTCCCGGCAAGCCCCCTTTCGAAAGATGCTTTTCATCGTTCCCACAGAAACCTTTGTAGTTTGCTTATTTGAAGTATACCCGCGCAATTCTATATGAATTGACAACAGCCTACAAGCTATTAGCCCCTCAAAATCAATATGCCTATGCAATTACCTTATAATTTCTGGAGAAGTCTAGCAAATCTCGTTTCAATCCCATTTCGAAACATGTTTTTATCGGTCGCAAAGAACCTTTTGTAGCTTGTTCCCCTTTCAGATTCCCATTCGCGCTTATTTGAAGTATACCTGCGGTGTTCCATCTGAGTCTCGCTATTAGCTCTTAAAATCGGTATGCATATGTAATTACCTTATAATTCCTGTTGAATTCCAGGCAAGCCCCTATTCCAAGATGCTTTTGATCGTTACCAAAGAAACCTTTGTAGTTTTTACCTGTTTTAGATTCCCATTCGCGCTTATTTGAAGTACACCGGTATTTTATTCTAGTTAAAAACAGTCTTCTAGCTATTAGCTCTTAAAATCGGTATACTTATGTGATTACCTTATAATTCCCAGCGTGTCTCTTCACAATCCCATTTCGAAACATGCCAATAAACCTTTGCAGCTTGTCCCTGTTTTATATTCCGATTTGTTTAATTGAAGTTTAAACGGCTGTTGATTTTCTCAATTTTATTGTAATTGCACGCGCCTTTCACGTGTTTGCATTAATGGCACGTCCCAGTTTCGATGGCTTACGCTCTGCAAATTGATTGCGGCGTCCATACTCGTATATTCCGCCGTATCAGCCGCAAATCAGTCAAAGAAGATGCTCCGCAAGCGGTCGAGAACTTGTTGCTCATCCGCCCTGAACGTGACACATGACGATGTTGCCTGCTGGCCAGATAATAAAGCCCAAACTGGCGCATCAGGTTTTCGCAGTTTATTTTCGCCACATCTCCTCCGACGAGCACGATCTCTGACGTCACTTCGGGCCGTGGCAATAAAACGATGACGTCTCATCACTGATGTGATGTATCGATTTCCGGCGAAGGGCACATGCACAGACTATGCACTTACGTACGCCCCTCATTTGGCAAGTTTAAGGCTGCAGTGAACACACACATAATCAATCCCCCTTCCGCTTTCGCCATCGTAATGCGCTTAGCATTTCTCCGGTTCAGGAAATCGCTTTATATGGCTTTTTAGGGCCGGGCCTTTGGGGCTTTTGGGTCTCCGGGCCTGGGCCTGTGTGTGGGCCTCTGGGTTGCATAATTTGGCCAGGGGCTTGGGGGCTTTCGTCGGGGGGGCTTGATTTGTTTATTTTGGCTTGCCGTGATTCAGAGTCGAAGGTTGGCCAGCAAATACAAGCACTCGGGCAATTTCCAAACAGCTTTCGAGGGCGTGATTCATGTCCGCCCCCATTTCGCTGGTGTTTCTGCATCCCTCTCACCTGTTTATATCCACGCTAATCGTCCTTCAGCCCTCGCTGTTCGGCTCCCCCTTTCCCGCCCACAAATTTGCGGCTTTATCAGCTGCCAAAAATTAAAAGCACAAAAAGCGTTTATCAGCCGCAGAAGATTTCGCCTCTGGCACGCTTTTTCATCAGCCATCAACCATCAACCATCAGCCAGCGAATTTTGTTTACCCAAAAAATATTCTCCGAAATTAAAAAATAAAAACAAAGGCACCGGCCCCTCAATGCCCCGCCCATCGGACTGACAGTCGGTGGTTTATTTGTTTACACTTTGGCGCTGTGCGGCGTGGCTGTTGGGTTTTATGGCCAAAGAATTCGCCAGGCCATTGTTCAACATGCCTCTGGGCTAGAACCATAAAATTTCCCTATAATTTCTTTTCCTAGACTTTGGCATTCGATTGCACTTTTATTTATTTATCGCACTCGGTCGTTCTGGGTGATTCAAGCAGCTTTTGTTTTGCTCTCCGCACTTGATTGAGTCGAAAATAAACGCAAGTAACCCCCGCCGAGCGGGAAGTGTGTTTATTGGCCTGGCACACTTTGAGCTTTCTGGCTATTTGGCGGTCCTTGGGATCCAAAACACCGCACTCTATATACTATCTGGCTGCGCAAAGCGTAACTCTGGTATATAGGAATTTATGGCCCCACTTGGGCGATTGTGCGATTGTCAAGTGGTAGAAATCGTATAATAGGAATCTATTCACTGCAAACCATTGCAAATGATCATCTGGGACACTGCTTGATTGCATTTAATCACGAGCCGGCGGTCGGTCGTCTTCATGTCATCGGAAGATCCCATTGTTGCATCAATTGAAATGCATGCCCCATTGACGTAGGCTTCCCATAAACTACTTGATCACTTGTCTGCGTTTTTATTTAAAAAGATGCACAGAGCGAAAGCATCTAAAATATGAAGATTTAGTGGGTAGGTATTTTAATACCTAACAATCCCATAATGTACTTGATTAGTTGTCTTTGCTTCTATTTGGATGCACAGAGCAAACGTTTCTACCTAAAAGCATCTGAAATATATTTGTTTCTTATCTCTCAGGAAGATTTATTGCTTATTTCAATGTTGTGCCATCGAAATGTTTGCCAAATTTGCGTCACATTCACTTTTTCGGGACTGGAATCGATCCCCTGTCGCTAGTCTTGGCATGTACATAAATATAGTGCTCTACGAGTGTGTTCGAATGCGTATCTGCATGGCTATCGCCGTAATCTAATCGGCCCGCTTATCAGGTAATGACTGCGTGCCAGGGCTGTGGCCCGATAAGCGATTTTGCCAATAGTTTGGCGAGCAGGGCAGAGGGAGGACACCACCATCTCGTGATCTGGGAGAGAGAGACCCCAAGTCCCAGGCCGGGGACGGGGCCGATGCGAAAGTAAACGCAAACCAGCTGTGAACAAGCTGCCCATGTTTTCAAACTAGTTTGGGCTGTTGCACTTTGCGAGTTCTCATTTTCGATAGTGCAAAAAGTAGCCATACTCGGCCGGTAAGGAGATGTCGGAGGTGCTGGTGGTGCTGCTGTGCTGGTTGGGTATACGCATAACGAAACACGTCGCGACGTCGGTGCTTCGTCACTCAGCCACTCAGGCAGGCAGTGAGGCACTTCGCCACTTGGCTCGCCCGGCAGTCTCTCCCACAAATTTCTCGGCGCTTTCCTGCAGTCGTCCCACGAACGTTGGCGCTTGAGCAGCGAGCAGCTCGCGAAAAATACTTAATAACAAATAAAACATGTCTGCCACTCCCCGTCTAGTCTGTGGAAAAGCGAACGCGTATTGAGTGCAAGTGTGGAAATAAACTAACAGACAAAATTTAACAACAAGCAGTCTACCGAAAAGTTTGTCAAATCGTTTACAAGTGCTTGGTGATATAAGAATCTAACGAGACTAAAACAAAATCGAAATAAAATGCTTAAGCTGTTCAAAAAACCTAAAGACAAGATCCCGAAGTCGGAGATCATTAGCGAACCAAAAGAACCGAAAACACCGCCGGTCTCCAAGTGCGGCAAGCCCCTGCAGTTGGACAACTCGCGATGGGAGGCAAGTATACTAAATATACAATCGAACTTTGGCCGCTGCTTTCCGATCTCCCAAAGGTATTAGTCGCTTGCGTCATGTAAACTTCAAGGGGTTCCTCCTAAACCGCTGGTTTTTACGGTCTGGCCAATTTCTCATCGATATCCAGCCATTTATCAGCAGTCTAATGGCGGAAAAACAAAATTCGCATCGAATTCGTATGATATTCTCTTGTTTATGGAGTCGCAGGCCTCCAAGTTGGGAAGTACTCGATAAGCGGGTCGCGCAAGACGGGAAACAATTGACGGTTCTATAAATTTCTGTGACATTTGTTTTATCTTATCGGCGGTCGACCGTCGGTATGTATTATGTGCACGCCATATAGCCCATATTGGCGTTTGTAAGCCAAGGGAGAAATGGCTCACCGATAAGAAGGAGGACGGGAAAAAATATATTTTTAAGCACTTCACAAGTAGAAAGCGAATAACAAAAGGCAGCGCCACATTTGGCCCATCTTGTGGGGGTATTTGTGGAGTGTGTTGGTCCAAGATAAGATATAGTATCATCGAGACACGCCAAGTCATTCGCTAATTCGAACATCCCTTTCTCTTTGCGATTTCCACCAACAGCGCCGCCTGCACAAAGAGCTCATGTCCTTGATCAAGGAGCCGCCACCAGGCGTTACCGTCGACACTGAAAGTGTGCAGCAAAATTTATCCGAGTAAGTAGAGTGCCCCGTCCGGCGCAGAGTGGGCCAAGTTCAGCGTAAACCGAAACTGGTTTAATTGAAGCGCATAATATACACATATAGTAAGGCGAACAGACGCTCGAAACATGGCAACACAATGCGAAACAAAGCCTGCAATTGTTGGCGGCAACACGACACTCATATAACTCTCTTCGGTTCGTCTCGATTACAGATGGAAAATAAATATTAAAGGTTTCGAGGGCACGCTTTACGAGGGCGAGGACTTCCAGTTGCTCTTCAAATTCAACAACAAATACCCTTTCGATTCGCCAGAGGTAGGTCCCCCCCGAAAGTTGAACAAAGAAAGGCTCGAAGCAGTTGCTGACACCGTCGGTTTCTTTTGCAGGTGACCTTTATCGGCAGCAACATACCAGTGCATCCGCATGTGTATAGTAATGGACACATCTGCCTATCCATTCTGACCGAGGACTGGTCGCCGGCGCTGTCGGTGCAATCGGTGTGCCTTAGCATAGCCTCCATGTTGAGCAGCTGTCGCGAGAAGAAGCGTCCACCAGATAACACACTATACGTAAAGACCTGCAACAAAAATCCCAAAAAGACGAAATGGTGGTATCACGGTGCGTATGCGTGTTTCTTCTCCCAACTTCGCCCCCCGCAGCCCGACTAACCCGATCCATTCATCTTCCTTTTGTTTACTGCAGACGACTCTGTTTAGTTACACATGCAATTTATGACTACTGCCTGCTGATGTTTGCTTTGCGCAGCGAAACACAGACACACACTCAATGAAACACCACCAATTGCAACACAGAAATAGAACACGCCGAGGGTTGCGACTGGCTGCGCATCAGCAGGACCCCCAGGGTAATGGATCCATTGCTCTCGGCTGCGAATGGGGAGTAGATCTGCCGCCGCTGACACCCAAGTCCACACACAGAGACAGACCCAGATCCAGACCCTAACCCTAACCCAGATCCAGACCCTAACCCAGATCCAGACGCAGGCTCACTCGGATGCATACACGCAATACGCTGTAGTTTTCGTTGCCACAAAGCACATCAAGTCAACAAGAATGCCATCAGTAGTGCAATGCAAACAATCATAGCGCCGCCGGGCACTAGCCTTCGGTTGCAGACGGCAACCGATTCTAATACTAGCTATATATATAATCATCCAAGGCGTGTGCGAAAAACTATTATTAAATGTTAACATTTTAATTAGATTTTTAAGACCAAAATTATGTCTAAATTAAACGTTATGCTACCATCTAACTACTAGAAGTATATACATATGTAAAGCAAACCAACAAATTGAAATCGGCCAACACCGTACTATATATATGTAGTGTGTTCTGGCGCCCTTTGACCGCCAGTCGCTGCTTCCACATTCCAAGAGCGCGACGTGTGTGATTTCACCCTAAGATTATGTTAAAATTGTACATTTATGATCATCGGAAGCGCACCCCCAAGCAGCGCGCCAGCCCATCCCATCGTCACTTTCAATTGTATTAGCACTCTGTAATCTTCCTCCATCGAAGGACACCAAGACATCAAGACATCGACCCATCTACCCATCGAAGCATCTATCCATCTACCCATCTACCCATCGACCATTCATAGGCCTTAAGTTAAACCAGTTGGCTAGGATAATCCATCTGTGGCCAAAATCTCGCATCTGGCACGATCGCAGAACATATTTACCTCTTACTGTGCAAGTAGAAATTAGAAAGTGAGTGGCGAGCTACTCGTCGAACGTACCATATAAATTAACTATAACTATAACTCTATGTACTGTAAAAAGAGCCCAACTAAACCCCCCCATGTACTATGCCTACAATTATTTACTGTTAAAAGTATTTAAAAATAAAAGCCAGTCTGTAATCAAACGACTATACCCGTGTAACCTCTGGTTTTGCTCTATAAATTCAAGGTTTCACCCAAAAGGTCTGCCAGATTTTCGCGTGCGAGTTGAACTCGTAAAAAGTCTCGGTTTGGGGGGGAGAAACCCGAACCCGACGCAAAACGTGCTGCCTTTAAGCATTAGTTGGTTTTTATTTCATTATAATAGGTTAATTAAGTAGATTACGTTACGAGTTAACTGAATGGATTCGTATAGGACACGTTTGTTCAACAATGTAAGCGTTCTGTGCTCTGGATGTGCTTTAAACTGGGCTCCCCCCATCAGGGGCTCACAGTGGCCCCCGCCGTGGGCGTGAAGTAGAGTCCCTGCAGGGCCTCCTGGAGTGCCCGCTCGCAGGCGATTGCGGAGGTGAAACCGCCGGCATTCTCCTGCGGCGTCTCCGTTCGTATGTGTGCAATGTAACCCATGGAGTCGATCTCGCTGGTCACCGGCGGATCGGGGCCCTCGCTGTAGGCCACCAGGGGCTCGTAGAAGAAGAGCGGACCATCCTCGGACTTGGGCACGGGCTGGAGGGAGGGGTCCATCGTCTGGCCGAACTTGATGCCCGTGGAGAACTCGTTGGACACCTTGAGGGGCGGCAGCTGCTTCTCCTCCTCGCGCTGCTTCTCTGCCTTTTCGGCGAATTCGCTAACTATCTCGGCGGCGTCCTTGCCGCTGTTCATGAGCTCCTCGATGAGGGCCTGCTTGTCGCGGGCCTTCTTCTTCTTGTGCTCGATCTCCAGCTGCTCGAGCTCCTTCTTGCGGTCCTCCTCCTGCACGCGCTCGCGCTCCAGCATCTCCTCCAGCTCGTACTCGTCCCGGCCCACGCGCGTCTTGTTGCGCTGTATGACCTCGCGGTTGTCGCGCTTGTACGCCTCGATCCGCTTGTTCGTCTCGATGATCTCGATGTTGTTGCACAGGTTGTAGACCAGGTTCTCGATCTCCTCCAGGTAGTCGTTGTACTCCTCCAGTGTGCCAAAGTCCTCCTCCCGCTTGTTGTAGTCGCGCAGAATGCGCCGCCGTATGTCCACCTCCTTCTCCACCATCGGGTCCTCGAACAGCTGGACGCGGAAGTTGTTCCGCCGCAGGGGGACCATGCACTCCGGACAGGAGCCGGATCCCTTGAGGAAGAGCAGGTCCACGCAGGACTCGCACAGCGTGTGGCCGCACACGTTCACCATCAGCTTGAGGGAGGGATTCCGGTACTTGGTGGTCTTGCACCGCGGACAGGCCTGGTCGTCCATGGCGAAGGCTAATCTGGCGGCAATCCTCAGGAAACGAAAATATCAACACGGTTTGCAATAAATAAATCCGCCGGCTGCAACAGAGGTGGCGCAGCATCAACAGCTGCCTATCGATTTGTGGTAGGTCGCTATCGATTTTTGGGCTAGCGCGTAACGGAGGTATCCACTGCGGGCCGTTAAAAAATACCAAATCATTTTGAAAGCCCCGGCTTATCAATAATGGTACCACAAGAATTAAGCTGGTAAATTCTTACCAGCTTGTTAATTTATTTAACTAAATTAAAACTGAATAATTTAATTAACACCAAAATGAATGAATTAATAGGCTTCAGAGATTTGTTGTTTCGTAAAACCCCTTGTTCTTAAACTTTGAAAATGGTAAAAATAGAGCAGAACTGGACTCTCCATGAAGAGATTAAGCTACAAGTTACTGCATTCGCTGCAAAATTGGCCGAGATGTGGCCAAAAAACTATAGCAAAAACTTTAAACCCTCAAAACTAGGTGAAGAAGTGCTCTAATCGCGAAAAGGGCTCCACTTCGGAGGCAATGTCTCTCAACTTTGCGATCTCATAACTTTGCCAACCCAACACAGTCGAAACAGGTCGGAGCCATATATTTTGAGAAATTTGAAAGACACTAAAAGCCCAAATTTCCCCACTTTTGCCCAACGTTGCCCAACCAGCTCATAACTAAAATATCCGGTAGCGAATTGAAAAAGTAGTGATGAGGATTGATAACTGGACTCCCCCAAAAGAGACTAAGATACGGGTCGCCGCATTCCGTCAAGAATTGGCCAAGATATGACCAAAGAGCTATAGCAAACGCTCAAAACTAGGTGAAGGAGTGCTCTAGTCGCAAAAACGGAAATGTTCACATTTAATAAACCTTATTCAGTCGTTTTTATTGAATATCTTGAAAACTACGAATGCTATACCACAGCCCAGCCCCTCTGGCGAATCTCGTTTAAAACTTATTGCAAATTGCTGCGATTGTGTTTGGCGGAGTTATGAATTCGCAATATGTAAAAAAGTTCAGAATTATTTAACCTTTTTTAAGCGATCTGTAACTGAACTATTAAATGATCACCAAATTAATATTATAAGCTTCAGAAATTTTTATGGGCGCTAAAGATAATCAAAAACATTTTTCGGTTGTAAAAGGACGCTTTACGTCCTATGTATATCCCAAAAACACAACCTTAAACCGCCAAAAGTCACTATAAGCTATACGAAAAAACCTTCAGCATCAAATCACATTTAAAATTTTCCTCGAAAAAAAACGGCATGTGTTTCTTTTAACATTTTTATTTCAAACAGCATACGCGGTAGTTGTTCACATTAAGAGTAGGGTTTAAATATGTTTCTTTAAATATACACGCATTTGTTTATGTCATACGTATTTTGATATATATGTTCTGAGTGTATATGCATTAAATAATTCAATAATTTACATTAATCAAAGCCCGCCCGCTGCCACGGAGGGGGGCCGAGCGGCTTGTTTTACATTTGTTTTAGCTGCATATTAACATTTACATTTAAATACATTCAATAAACAGTAGTAGTGACGACGGCGCGCACACCTCCTCTATATATTGTGCAGGAATTCGCGGGTGTCTATGCTGGTTGGTGGTCCGTGTAGATAAAAGCATTGCCAAGCAGTTGATCAAAGGACTCAGGAGCTCCGATCCAAGGGTCCTGGGCCGTGTTAGTAGCAAGTTGCATTTGTAATACTTGAGAGAAAGATTGTGGTGTGTGTTCAGGATGCGGGTGAGGTTGTGGTTGTGGTTGTGTTTGTGGGTGGTGGGTGCGATATAAAAGCACGGTTGAAATACAAGGCATATAGTACACCCAATATATTTAGTCTAGCTTACGCACTAAAAAGATGACCTACTGATTTTACACAGATTGAATTAGTCAAATATACGCATATTATATTTATACCTATTTAGGGGTGGAGGAAAGAATATATATGTAGAGACCGAACCTAAACAGAATCGAAGGCGTCTGGTTTTTGTATAGGTTCTCAACAAATTTGTCGATTCAATTAGAAATCGAATCACTGTAAATATCACAATTTAGTTAACACATATACAATTATAATAATAATAACTAAAATAAATGTACGTAAGCTGTTTCCTCATCTCCTCTCAACTCCTTTATCATCAATAACAATATGAATGCTACCGGTAATTGCATTTACAGGCTGCAGTTGCATTTACAGGTGGCAGCCGTTTAGCCTAGTGTCGTCCTTACAAAATAATAGAGTACGGTTCGAGGGTGGGGCACCTAGCCCTGCAAGGCGGTGACCTCCTCCTCCAGCTCGCCGTCCACCTCGTCGATCTTGGAGCCGCTGCAGCCGCGGCACTTGCAGCAGATGATGCAGGGAGCGGCCAGGAGCAGCAGCGGCGAGGCCACCAGGAGCAGGATGCCAAAGCCGGCAAAGATGCCGATCACCTGGGCGCGGTGCCACACAACGGAGGCCCGCGAGTGGCCCAGCTTGTTCTTGCAGGGCCCCTTGTCGTAGTGTCGCAGCAGAAAGTCATCCTGCAAGATGGATTCAACGGTTAAAAATCTTGTTTATTATTAATTTATATACTGTAAACTCACATCCAGACTGGCCAGACAGTACCAGCAGAAGACGTGCTTGCAGCGCTTGCACATCATCTGGGCACAGCCCTCGTCCTTCTCGATGGGCACTGCGCACATGGGGCAGCACTTGATGAGCTCGTTGTCGAAGGGTATGCCAATGTCGTCCTGGCCATCGGCAATGAGCCGCCGGCCGAACTCCTCGCAGCTTATGTTCGGATGGTACTGAAAACAATCGCAAAAAAGTAAACATAAATATTGCATCCAAATGGCAATTTATTTTCAAATTATTTGGCAGAGAAATAATAATGAATTTGGCAGCAAAAACCTGATTGAGCTACCTGCATGGCATTGTGTTATTTTGTAAAATGTTTGTGAAAGCCTTTTCAATTTGTGTTGCCAATTTGTGGTTTTTGTTTATGTTTTTAGCTATGCTTTGTGTGCTATTGCTGCACAACCTTTTTTGTAACAAAACGCTCGCTGTATCCGCAGGGGAAAAACATTGAAAGACCCTTTTTATCTATACAACTGATAACGTGTAATTTGAAATGGTTTATTTGCATAAACCAACCAGAGTGGTCCCCTCAACTCACCGCCTTTTTGCAGAGGGCACAGAACTCGTCCTTGCAGGAGGGACAGTGCACGGCAATCGAGAGCACAGCGGCTCCCGCAGAGCCCACCTGGCCGCCGCCTACTCCTCCTCCCACACTTCCGTTCACCTCAAGCTGCGGCGTGTAGCTCTGCGAGGTGGACGGCGACTCGTCCATTTGGCAAATGGAACTGGATTGTCCTTGCGGGGCACCCACCACGCAGATGGTCTCGCAGCCGGCCCGCGGACACCAGGTGCGCGTCTTGTCCAATTCGATTTCTAGGGAAAACAACAACAGTCAAGATTAACATCTCGATATCTGTGAAATCGTGTGGAGAAACTCACCTCGATTGAGACGGTAGCGATGGTGCTTCTTCAGCAGATTCGTTGTCGTCAGGTTGGCGATCTCGGGCAGGGAGATGGCACCCTGGGCCGGACACTTGGCATCCGGGCAGGAGATCTCGTAGGCGCCCTCGGAAATCTCGAACTCCACATAGGCACGCATGCACTGCAAAAAAACGGAAACAAGACAAACGGTTAGCCATGGCGACGAATTAGCCAAACAATTTGCACGTCCTTAAGCCTAATCCAACTTGAGCCGAGGACATAACTCACTTACGGCGGGCGAAAGTTTGCCAGGGCATTTAGCAAGTTTGGCTGGCATAGTTTGGGCCAACCGCAATCCTGTGGCTGTCAGAATTATTTCATTTTCTGCCACCCCAACATCCACACGTTGGACACACACAAAAGTTGAACGCATCGCCCGACCGCCCGCCCGCCTGCCTGTGCGGAAGCTTTTATAAATAAAGATTTAAAAAGTTTTCCCTTTCCTTCCCTTTCGCAGGCGGCACATTAAAGTAATGGAATTGCAAACGGAAGCAAAGGAAACTCTCAAACGCTTCGACACCAGCAAAATTTTTGCCTTTTTCTAACCTCCCTAATGAATTAGGGGCGGCAGGGCAGGCGGTTGTGGGTGGTGCCCTGGCAAACGGCATTTGGTGAAAACTTTCGGCGTCCATGGCATAAAAAGTGTCTCCTGCGGCCACTCCCTTCGCCCCCTCGGCGCCCCTCCCTTCTTGTGGCCAACTCACTGTTTAGCCGTAAATAATTAAAAGTGAATTTCTCTCTGTTCTCCGACCGCCTTTTCGGGATCCCGGAAACTTTCTGTTTGCCATTTGCCTGAAATAATGAAACTAGGTATTTCACTCTAATGAAAGTTTTCATTTAAAGCAGCTGCACTTTGTGTACTCAAAGAAAATGAGTTTTTACTTTCTGATTCCCTGCTTCCCAGTATCTGGCTGCGATGCTCTTTGGGCTGATTTCCATGAATTCTGTAAAACCTGGCAATTTACTCTTTTGAATGCAAGATGCCATAGATCAAACTAATTGATGCTATTACTCAGCAAAGCTATATTCATTTTGGTTTCAATTTAATACCTTTAAAAATATGCATTCCTTGTCCTTTATCCTAGAATATTCTTTAGTTATAAATGCAATTCTTTATGAAAACTTTACTAATTTTCAATGAAAGGTGGTCATGGTATTTTCCAATAAAGTGAAACGGTCACATGGTGTTTTCCAATAAAGATCAAATTCATAAATAACGCTTTTACAATTTTCCATAGTTCGAAATACTTGTACATGATACTATTAATATAGTTTAATATATAGTATAGTTTAGTTAATATGAAGTTCATTATGAAAACATTACTGAATCTCAACGAAACGTTCCCATGGTATTTTTCAGTGTATATCAAATACTTAAAAATTCTAGTAGTTGATCACATGTAGATCTAAATACGTAATACTCTTATTGACTTTGTTTTGATTTCTGTTAAAACGAAGGCTTTTAACGATTACAACTGTCTTCTATGAAAACATTACATATTTTCATTGAAGTGAGCTTGGTAAAATATCTGTAGTTTGGCATAGATCTAATACATGAAACTATCATTCAAATGTTTTAACCTTACAGAGTTTCATTGAAATGTGCGTATGGTACTTTTCAGTAACTACGATTAATTAATAATCCTCTTGTAATCAACGATAACTTTATGGAATTACAAGAACTTTTTATATTATTTTACCACTCTTTTTAAGCGAGCAACGTTTTGTGGGAGTGCAACCGTGCTTAATCCTGCGTTGAAGGCTTCACCTGGCCATCAGTCAGTGAGTGAGGCCACAGCAGCCACAGCCTCCGGATTTACAATGCACGGCAAAGGCTTTAGACGGGCTCTATCTGGCCCGGAGCTGGCTGGTTGGCTGGCTGGCTGGGTGGACTATTTGGGTATGTGCCTGGCCAGATGGCTGTGCGCCAGCTGGTGCCACAATTTAGTGGCCTGCAGGCTGGATTGTGGTGCATCGGATGCTGCCGGCATTCCCTGACACCGCACACAACAGCACGCTGCTGCAACTCCTTTGTGGAGCCCACGACCGACTAGTGGAATATACTTTTCGATTTATCGATGCTACCGGGGATACGGGCCAGCGGGGATTATGGTTTTGGCATACAAATTTATTGGCACTATCTGTCTGTCGGGTGCGGGATGCTGGGTGCAGGGTGCAGGGTGATGGGTGCTGGGTGCGCCGGCAAAAGGTTTAATTAAATTCCCAAAATCAATATCCAACGAATTGTGAATGCCAAGTGGTTATCCCTCTCGTGACATCGAACATGCCACAGCCTTCGCTGTGACAGATGTGTAAATTTGTCAACCGAATAAATGTCGAATATTATGCCACATAAAACATTTATGAGGCTAAACAGCACAGCACACCACAGCACACCAAGCGACGGCAATTGAAAAGACAAATTTTCTCCATTACGGAGCGGAGGTCGGTCCAATGGCAACGTCGGCCCTTTGTGGGCCACCAACAATTGTTGCAGCCTGTAGGCCATTTAAAAAGCCAACTGCCGCAGCAAGATTACAAAGCCAGCACGCCGAGATATATAGTGTGTGTATAAATTAGTATTAATAATGTCAGTTGGTAAATGTTCGGGGACATAAAATGTTCGCCCCTCCCTGACCCCGTCCCTGTCCCTACCCCTGCCCCGCTGCCGGCGACCGGAAGAGAAAGTTTACATTTAATACATGAATTTATTTATATTTTATCAGCTGCAGAGCAACAACGAGACAGATGACGCTGCGCCAGCTCACCCGGCCTCTTCTTTATCAACATTTCCATAGTTATTGCTGAATAATTCTGATATATGGCTGCTGTATACTGGCACATTTTGCAGCGACCTTTGCCCTCTTGGCCTAAGAAAAACAGAATGAGTCGGGCAGTGAGTCGGGAAATGAGTCGGGAAATGGGTCTGGAAATGAGGAGAAAATGCAAAGAGTGTGCGTTTTGTTTATGTTTACTCGAGGATTTTTCTTTTGAATGCAAAAGTTTGGGCAATTTAAATTATTTACGCTAGGAAGCAACTCAATCAAAGAGAACCAAATGTCGTTAGAAGAGATGAGGCAACAAAGTTGGCCAACTCTCGGGAATAATATCAAATGTAAAGTTCTTCAATTTTTGCTTGGTTAAAGCCATTTGTATGGGAACTTTTCATTTATGAAAGTGTGACTCGTTTGGCGGTAATTACCCAACAATTAACTATTAACGAGGTTTGTCTACGGCTAATTGGGTTGTCCGGGGCTCTAAAACTGCCGGGAAAGTGCAACTACTCAGCATCAACTTAATCGTAGCACACTTTTCCGCAGCCAATGCGGCGGAAATATCAATGGAGGCAGGCGGAGGTGAGAGGTCGCAGCGGCATTAAATGGCAACGGGCATGAAAAAACTTAATGAAAACCAGAAAAACTGGCAACACATCCCCACACAGACAGGTAATGCTACACAGAGGGAAAGTGATTACAATTGAGATTCTTTGATGCCTTTCTACTAGAAATTAGGGAGGTTTGAAAGGTAAATAGTTAACAATTGCAAATCCATAATTAAGTTCGTTTTAAGTTAATTATTGAATAGGATAAAACTCTTGATACAATAAATTAAGAGAATTTAAAAGCCCCCCAAGTACAAATCTATCATTGAATTTATTTTAAGCGATTTATTAAATACTATTAAGCTTTTTTGATACATTTCTATCAGAAATTAACGAGGCTTAAAGGGTAAATAGTAAACAATTGCAAATCCATCATTGAAATCATTTCAACTGATTTATTGAAAACGATTAAGAACGTTTAATACCTTTTTACTAAAAATTGAGGAGCTTTGAAAGGTAAATAGCCAAGGATTGCAAATGAAACGAATTTTAAGTGACTTATTGAATACAATTTAACTGCTACCGTTCTACTATAAATTGAGGTAGTTTAAAGGGGGTAACTACATTATTTTCGATGGCAACTTCATTATTGAAATCATTTTAAATTTATCATTAAAACTGCTTTAATAAGTTTCTATTAGAAATTTACGTGGTTTAAGAGGTTTAAAGCCAACTAAACGAGCAAGCCATTAAAATCATTTTAAAGGAATTATTGAATACATTTGGCTGTTTTGATACCATTCTACCAGAAATTGAAGGCTAATAAGCCAAGGATTGCAAATGAATTATTGCCATCATTAAAAAAGAATTCTTTTTCATGTTAGAACCCTTTTCTGCCAGTGCATCGGTGAGCCCGACCGCCGGATATTGCCAATTACACGCACGCCCGCCCCAAGCGAAAGCGACCGCCTGGAGTCGGGACACGCGCATCTGGCCGCTTTAATCTAACTCATTAGCGGCGACACTTTAATTAATATGCCACCTCATCGGGTCCCTGCCTGCCGCCACGTCCTTGCGACGGACGACTCGTCCTGCGAGATGACAGGCACCGGACCCGTGTCCGGGTCCGCGACCGTGTCCGGGCCCCTGCCGGTTGACCAGCAAATGAATTGCTATGCCAACGTGCCGGGGACGCGTCATAAATGCAAATTTATGGCAAATGATTACATTATATTAATGCTCTGGCACTGGCCAGTGTCATAAACTTTTAATGCCGCATTCTGATTTAATTAGCCTGATTTACACGGCATCGGTCGGTGCAGGACGTGTTGAATGTCAATTGATGGCCCGGGCCACAACAGAGCGGCTTAAGTCAACGACGACAGGACAACACGGAACAAAGGACCCCGGACAGATGCCAGTTGGCAATGTGTTGCGACTGATCTATTTATAGTTTGCCAGAGAAGTTGCCAAGTTGGCATTAAGTCAATCCTATCACAAAGGAGCAACATTGTCGGCGGCGGCCAGGACATTAGATGAGGGAAGTAACGCAATCCGCTTAGCAGATGTCGCGTACACGACTCCTTGTTATTGTCCTGACTTGTTTGTGGCATAATATTATTGTCAGACAGCTGACAGGGTTGGCCAGAGTGCGTTTGTTTTTAGAATTCCAGGGACGAGCGTCGGATGAGCGGGGAAATCCTAATGATGATGTGTTGCAGACCCCACAACAGGCAAAGCGAAAACGAGGAGTTGATGGACAAATTATGTTTCACTCCCGGATTTAAATAGTTCGAGCAGATCATTCACGGGAAACCCTCAAGACCCACGAAGCGCTAAGAATAGCGCAGCCATTGTCAAACCTTCACAAAGATGCCCATAAATAATGCCGGAATTATCCACCGGATCCCGCAATCCTCCCCCGCAACCCTGCTGTGACACGTACCGGGCCAAATCGAATGAAACCCATTTGTGTTGGGAGTCGTCGTCATAAAAGCTCGAAAACGCAAGCAACGACATTCTATCGACCACCCCTGGCCACCTGCAGCTCCTGCCTAGCCTTGGACGACCCCACACTTGGCTGTTTGTGTGTAAAATTGAATTTAAATTGCATGTCCAAAGTTCCACTTCCGTTTCCGTTCCATAGCCAAGCTCGGGCCCCTTCATCTCTGCACTGGAGCATTGAATTTCAATTGATTGGAAATGCTCGGACCATGACAGAAGCCCGGAGCTCTAATGCCATCCCCCATCCGATAATGCCAGCGCAACTATTTTGATAAAAAACCAAGCGAACGGAGAGTATAAATTTAAGCCGGCATCCCGGTTAAGCGGATTTTGTTAAGTCGCTTTTCTCTCCGTCCCTGCCCTTCCTCAGAGTTATTTTTTCAGGCTAAAAAAAAATTATTTAAATTATGCTAAGCACTTGAAGGGCAAAGAGAGACGGTAGCGACCATTGAATTTGGGCAGGTTTACATTTCATTTTCTGTGAAAGACATTTCCGCAATTATTATGGCGACCCAAAGCCCAGGAGGCACCTGGTGTCACTGATTCGGGGCCATACATTCCATCAATGGGGCTTTGGCAGGGGCGGCGATTTCCATTTCCGGTCTAGACACAAAAATCCAAACACCAATCCATCCGATGCTGTATTCAAATGCAACTGGGAACGACTCTGCTGGACGCTGTTACCCAAATTAAAAGCCTGTTTTCAGCGGCAGGAAATATTATCGGAAAATGCCAGGCAATGTGAGCCAGCATTTTGAATTCAGTTAAGCGCTTTTCACACGCCACATTACTTGATTGGAAATGTTTGATAAAGCTCTTGCTCTCTGCGGACTCAATGGCTATTTAATTTTGTAGCATGCACTCGAATTAATTTGCAGTTTCCAACACTGGAAAAGGGTGCTTTAACTCTGCACGGCTGCCTCGTTTTTTGTAAAACAAAACTGAATAGACTCGATAAAGCCTCAAATGTGACTGAATAAATACAACATACTATAATTGCTGGCCATTTGTATGCGAGTACATAAGAAAAATAAAAAAAGAACCCCTTTGAACCAGCAGCCTGGGAAATTCCCCAAATTTTCACGAACTATTACAATGCCGGTGAATAATTCAAATTTACAGGTGAACGCGTTTTTTTGACACCTCGCGAAATGAGAAAAATATGTTACTGCTGCCGATGCTGCTGCTGCTGCTGCTGATGCCGCTGGTGATGCAGCACCCACGCGTAAAATGTGCAAATGCAATTTGGCACCGTTGACAGGGCGCAGATGGCGTCGTAAATTGAATCAAAATTCAATTTGACAGCGGAGATGCGCCTGCACTTGCGACAAAGTTCGACACCTCCAGCTGGCAAACTCCTTAGTCAAGTTAGTCAATTAAAAATAAAGAAAAGGACGCTAGAAAACGCAGTTACTCAACACTTGAACACACTCCCTAGCCCTCTGACAAAGCCGGGAAACTTTTTCAATTTTGGCGAGCATAGAGGGAAAGTCAAATATGTGACTCGTGTAAATAATATACACATCTATTCTGCAGTAACACTGTATCCTGTGCTCTGGCTGCACAGAGGAAAACCCGAATTACTACAGCTTCATGGTTGAAACATATTAAATAGGGCAAAAGTATTACGTTTTTCATCTTCACACATGGGGCTCCCTATCGCCACGAATCCTTACCGAAATCCTTTGCATTTTTGGTTAGATTCCACAAAAGTCTAAACTTTTGTTTGACCAAGTTCTTTCAGTTGTCTCCTCACTATAAAATGCCAAAAAGTACACAACAAAAAGTATAAATATTAAAGAAGTCGTAAAGAAAATAGCAAGTAGCGGTTTCTATTCGTTGATAAACTTTTGTTACGAATTCCACCGCCGAGGGGCAAAAGTTTTGTGCTTGTTTGCAACTTGTTTCAGCTGCTTGTGGCAAAAAGCAAACTCTGCTGCTGCTGCTGCTGTTGCTGCCTCTGCTGCTACTGCTGCTGCATGTCATCAAATATGAGCAGAGAAGTATGAATATATCCGCCGACTGGCTGAATAGCCTGCCCGCATAACTTGGCTACTTTTTGGTGTGGCAGACGCAACTTGCCTGTCTGTCGGATCGAATATCGTTTTCAGCTTCCAAAGTTTCGCTGATAGCCCGGAGAATTTTCCACCACCACGAGAGTTTCGGTACAAAGGTTTTGGCCACGTTGTTGACTCGCTGGCAGCCACCACAAATCTGCATTTCGCTTCTATTTTCCGTTGAGCCTGGTCAGCTGAAATTTCACTTCCAATTAGAAGCTCCGACAGCGTCAGCATTGAGGTTATTTCGGCCAGCAGATTGTCCGAAGCTAAATGGATTTAGTTTCTGCTGAACTTTAAAGATCTGGCACTTCCATCTTTTATTTTGTTACCACCAAACTTATGGTCAAAGTGACAATAAACAGTAATTACATTCCGAGTCAATCAAACCACCCCGAAAAGTTCATAAAAAGTACTCAATTTGATTTCGCTTAAATGAGTTTCCCAACTTTCTTTGGCCAAGTCAAGTGGCGAAAAAAAACAAGCAAGAGACCCTACAACTGTCATACACAAATGAGGCTCTGGGTTGGCTTTTCGCCGACGACCACATGCCACACATTTAGTGGCCAAAAGGGTATTATCCTTGGGCGAGGCACTCCCGTCCGCCCGGCTGGACATTTGCAATTGAGCAATCTAAACTGCCGGACGATTACACGAGCACGGACCAAGGACCAAGGACCTGGGGACCGATTGCAATGCCTAACCAACTGACCAATGCAGCTGTCCACTTCCGTTGCGATAAACCCAACACTTCCGCCGTGTCCTGGCCAGAAATACAAAAACAGACCCGCACACGCCCATGGACAAAAGGACGTGCCTTTTGAGAGAGGATGCCTTTGGCTCCTGAACGAGCCGCAATTTCACTGCCAATTTGCTGCATTAATCGCTCGACAAACTGAACAAAGAACAAGCAAACAACAAACATTTTGCCAGGCAATTTGCTACGCGGCCAAAATTTCAATTTCTTTTTTCGGAAAAGCAGCAGCAGCAGCAGAGGAGCAGAAACCATTCAATATTGACACACATTTGCATACGAAATGAGCAAAGAAAAAAAGCCACAAAAAAGCCAAAAAAAGGAAACATAGCTAGGCAGCAGCGAGGCGAAATTCTGAAACGGATTTGGCCAATTTTCCACACGTTAGTTTCCAGGCACAGAAGCCGTAGCAGGGGCAGCCGTGACTTTAAGTTTTGGCCGCTGGTCAGATCGAGTACGAGACCAGCAGAAGAGCAACAACTGCCAACCAAAAAAAAGCGGCAAGAAACCGGAAATGACGCGCAGCGCGGGCCAAATGGCTGCCCCCAAACCGGAAATTGCTTTCCCCTTGCGCAAAAAAGTGCTTTTGCATGTTGGCGAAGAGCGGATCCAAACGTCAACAAGTTCATAACCAAAAGCCAAAGGGGCAGCCACCACACTGAGGAAATTACCTTGTTAGGAGGAGTATCCTAGGGAATCCCAAAAGTGCTTTGCGCTATCAGAACTTTGGTAACCTCTGATATTTGAACTTTTCAGTGCATGGCCGCAGCTTCCTCGCCAGCATCCATCCACTTTTAGCATCCATAGTTAAAGGCCATTTCAAGTGCTCTTTTCTCGCGCCTTTCCAGTCATAAACATTTACATTTTACAAGTATTCTTTTTATGAGGAAAACGCTGAAGTAGGGAAACGTAAGGGGTTCGGGGTTAGAGGTCACCCTGCCAATTGTATCTATGCTAGTCACGTGCTCTCCCCGTGTTTTTTATTTTTATTTGTTTCCTCGCTCTGGCTGAAAATGCTAAAATGCTGCCTGCAATTACGAGGCGAGACCCCAGCGCGTTTTAGCCTCACTTTCCCACGCGAATGTCTTCCTTCAGCGCCAGTTCCTGGAGCTGTTGGCCATAAATTTCCGCTGGCTTTCCCATGCCTCCCTCCCGCACAATGGGGCGCCAATTTCAGTTCGGAGTAAATCTAAATGAAATCATTTCAGTTGTTGTCTCGCATAAATTCCCGAATCAAATAAAGTCCATGAAAGGCAAGCAAGTGGCACAGATTGTTTCATACTGTCTAGCCAGGGATTTCAACGAGTATGACTTGATAATAATTTAAATCTATTCAGTTAGCATTTTAAATGATTCTACCACAAACAAAATGGAACGCTATAGTCTCTCGACCCCATAGGCATAAAACTAGCACATGCAAATGGTTGATATGACGTTTCCCGGCATTGACACTGGCAAAGGCCGAATCTTTATTGTTTATTTATTGTCAGATCTTTATAAAACTGGACACATGGCTAGATATTTAGATTGTTAACTGCAAGAAAAAGAATTTATATTCTTGCTCTAACAATTTCGGATATATAGACAAAATTGGAAATTTCAAAGGTGGAAAGGGTCGTGACTAAAATTTCAAATAAACTTGCTCTGCGTGCTCATATTACCGACCTAAAGCAAAAAGAATCACGTCTCTAGATCTTGCCAATTCGGAGAAGGACGTGTTCATACATACAGAAGGACAAACAAACGGACAGATGGACATGTCTAGATCAATTCGGCTGCGGATACTGATCGAATATACTTTGTAGGGTCTCAGATGTCTCCTTCTCCCAGTGACATTTATTTTCACAAACTTGAACATAATATACCAGGAACATGGTGTAAAAAACAGCTGCCCTTTAAAGAGCATCCCCTGTGCCAGTTTTAATCAATTTCCGCTGGAAATTGAGTCGACTTTTATTTGTTTATCCTTACTGCATATGCATAAATCCTGCCCCATTTACCACCCACCTCTCTGGCTCATCCCGTCCATGGCTTTCACACGGTGTCTCGTCCCTTTTGAATTTTGAGTACTTGATAGCAATTTGTTGTTGAGCATTTTAATTGCTCGCGTGTTGTTTCGCTTGGCTTTTCCCTTTGAGTCTCCCATCTCATATACTTGCACAAGCAACCACCGCAGACGGTGGTTCCAGGCTCCCACTTCCCTGCCAGCTCACCTTTACAACCACCCACCCGCCCCCCGCTCTTTTCGGCATCCCCCTGGAAAACCTTTGCCACCATCGTGTGTAAACGCCGTTCACACATACAGCATTCGGTGGGAGCACTGGGAAAAACTGATTCATATTACAACGGATGTAATGGCCCTTACCCGGAATATGGATTTGGAGAGCCACAAACAATATCGCTTTCCCAGCAAGCGAAACTCTGTTGAAAACTATTTAGGAAAAGTGAGAACCAAACCGGAAACTAGAAGAAAACTACATGGTAATTTTGTGTGCAAGTGCACGTATGTGAATGAATGGTGGCAGCATTTATGGTACAGTCAGGTGGCTGCTCGTGTTTCAGGCTCTTTCCGTGTTAATTTACTTTTCAGCTTGTGGCCAGCGCAGCAGCAGCATCAGCAGCAGCGGCAGAAACAGCAGCTCAATTAACACAAAAAGGAAAGCAAAACAGAAAAAGGAAAATCCTGCAATGAAAGGAGTCGGTTGGCAGCAACAAACAAATTGCAAAATGAGTCCAGCAGAGTCGAAATGTGAGCTAAACAAATACGAGTACAGGTGTACAGCAAGCCAGCACCACTCCAACCGAAGAGGTAAAGTTCTTTCGGTCCCCTGCCATCATTTGACAGTTGACGAATTGTGGCAAGGCAAACGTTCTTTAACTAACAGAATGCCTTTGAATTTGTAATGCAATCGGGACTAGTTATTGGTTTATTAAATATTTAATGGCTTTTTCTCAAAGCTCAATGTGCAATCTGTTTGTTGTGCAAATCCAGATTACCACATTTTGTGGTCGTAAAGGAAATCAGTTTTTCAGGCATTAATTTGCCCAAGTATTTCCATTTCCTGGCGCCAGGACAAGCTTAAAGCCCCGCCCCCGGACCCCAGAGTCCAGGTCACGTTGAAAGGGACACGAAATCGGGGCCAGACGACGGCGACGATTGCCTTTGTCTCCGCCTGACCCACTGGCAGATGGAGATGTTCTGGTTCTTTGCAAATTTATTGCATACACGCACATGCAGCCCCCACCCGCCCTCTAATGAGCGTTGGTGTGTTTCACCCCACTGCATGCCCTCTGACCCCGCAAAACATCAGATGGCAGAGTTTAAACCTCAACGCTGGTGCATAAATTTCAACCAGTTTAGAGCCCGGCAAGCGGAGCTGTCCATTCGAGCATGTTTAATAAGCGTCGCCATTTTTCATGCGCAGCCAGCGAAGGAGGAGCACATCGCCCCCATCCTGTATCTCCGTGATGTAACATGCAGATGGATGACGAGGAGCAGCCACTACGGGCACGAGAACTATGAGTGCCGTGCCACGTGAAGAGTTTGCCACAAGCAAGCCAGTTGCAAAATATTTGAGCTCTGTCGGAAAGTGTGCAACCAACGGGCGAGGATGGCAATGTTTATGGAAGTAAATGAGTTTGTTAAACTGGTGTTCAGAAATACTTTCTACCGGAATTTTTAGTGGAAAACTAACCCAGAAAATAAAATAGATGGTTTTTATATGCTATGAATCTCTGCATACTTATGCCGAAACAAGGAGAGCTGTCCTAACATTATTCTGTTGCCGTTTTTATCACATTTAACTCCAGCTTGAGGGGCCACTTTTCGTGCTTCCCACATGCTTCTTGATAAGAATTAATGGTGAAGCCAGACTCCCACCGAATGGTGAAGCCAGACTCCCACCGAAACCCCATAAAGATATTAATCTCTGGCGCAGCTTTTCCACCCATCAGCGGAACGGAAAAAACACCAGCCAGTGGCGGCGACTTCAACTCAATTTATATAGCATTTATCAACCATTTGCGCTGGGTGTGCCGTGCCAGACTAAATGTGAATTATGATGATGCTGCACAAGAGTGACGCACCGTTTCATGCCGGGGAATATCATTTTTACCAACATTCTGCTGTTCTGGCCATTTCGCTCATGTCTCCGACTAGTGTTATTGCGTTTGCTTTATTTCTTTTTTTTGCAATTTCTAGGAGCCAGAGCCAGAAAATTTGTCAACTCAGTGAATCGTAAATGTTATATGGAGCGAGACGAGACGGTACGGGACGAAACGAAGCGGGTAGATTCGAGTCGAGGCAGGCAGACAGGTTTCGAGAGCAAACAAACGAAAATGTTGTTTGCATTGAAATTTCGTTCGTTTGGTTTTCAATTAGACGAGTGCGGCCAACGCTGCGTATGAGCAATGTTTGGCAATAATTTGTGTGGCAAACAACGAACATAACATAACATAGAACATAGAAAACGCGGCGTGCAAATAAACCTCCTGTGGTGCCTTCGGGCCATCCACTTCTTCAGCAGTTTAGTTTAAGGTTGACAAATGGCCCGGCCGAGGGACACGAAGACATGGCAGTACATCTGTAGCCATTAGACACGTACTCGGAAGTCCATGAGCTGAGCTCTGAGCTCTTTCTGCCCTGGGCAGGGGGCGTGGCCGCACGTCCCGATGCCAGCGGACATGTTTCCACCTGGATCCACACACATACAGGTATACTCTTGCCATACCATCGTTTGTATGTTGCGTGTAATAAATTTCACCTGCACACAAGAACTTGAGCAGCACAAGAGTAGCAACAAAATCGGGAGTGAAGCTCGCTTATTTAGTGCTGCCGGAAGGTATACTATATAGGTGTGTTTTGCCCTTGCTGCCTTTTTTTTGCACTAAGAGAAAACTCGCTGGAATAGTCCCCGAAAACTAGCACGTTCCTTTAAGGCGGATCCCTCTTAATCTATTGTTTAACTATCCAAAAACATTCCTCCAAAATTTCAGTTCGATGCGGGAAGTATTAAAGAAATTGTTGGTATTTTATTATTTGTAAGTTTTTGTTTGTTGGATAAATCCCTCAAGCTCAAATATTTACGATAAAATTATGCTAAAACTGGAATTATATGCACTCTGTTATGGAAATTTGAGTATTCAAACTTAATCTGAAGTTGTTAACGGACAAAAATTGCAACAGCAATTTATTTATCCAATTTCCGCAAGTAATTCCGCAGGTAACCCCTTTCACTTATAGAACTATCATAAGTTTCAAAACGCTTCAATTTAATAAAGCCGAGAAAACAGTTCTTGAAAATCTAGCCTTCGGCCGCTTAAAGAATGAAACACCCTGAATATCTGTAGCCGTAAATTAGCCATTCCCATTCTGTCTATTTCCCCAAATTAGACAAAAGAAGTTGTGAATATGCTGCAGCATAAGGGAAGCTTAATTAAGGCCACACAATTTCTTGCTCTGTAAGCCTATTTTCCCTCCCTGCAGTTGGTACGTGTGAATTTTGTTAATTTATTTACGCTCACGGAAGAATTATTCCCGGCATTAGACACATGAAATTAGATTTTTTGTTCAACAAGACGGAGCAAAACTAAAGTTTCTACGCCCTGAGACTTGAGACTCCTGCTGCACTTGTACGATCATTTACTTAATTATTTAAAATGCTGCATGCAATTTTGTGCCAGCCCTTACGTTTTTGTAGCATTTGTAGCATTTGCAGTGTTTTATTTTTTTTTGCGAGACAAATGCAATTTGTTTACGGCAACGAATTGTAAGGCAGCCCGACCCAAGAGTCCTGGGTGGTCTGGGAGAGGACAAAACGGGACGCCCAGGATACGCAGAGTGCATTCTGCAAGGAATTGCTTCAGCGAAATGTTGTAGGAAATGTTGAGGCAGCAGCACGGCGGCTTCTCAGATGAGTCACCGCCACCAAGAGCGTGCAACATTAACCCCTTGCAGGCGACTTCCTTCCTTCCATATTTCCTCTTCTTGAGCAAATTGCTATGCAAATTGAGGGAATAAATGATGCTGATGATGCTGATGCAGATGCAGATGATGATGAGGATTAGCTTTGCAAATGCTGCTTAATATTTCCTTTTAGCTGCTGCACAAAAAACCTCGTTTCGCTTGTTTTGTTGCCTCAACTTTGAAAGCCAGAGAAACGGACGAAATTATCTGAGCAAATGGTCAAGGAAAATTGAAAAAATTCATCTACATTGTTTATGCCAACTGAGCAGCCTGAAAATTAGGCAAGACTCAAGTTTCCTTAGTAATCAACGCAAATTAAAGGCAAACTAGGACCTAAACTTTCATTTTTACCTTATGGTAAATGGTATACCAAGTAAAAACGATTATATTTGAGTTACAGTCTCCAAGAACTAAGCGTTTATATGTTCTTACGGACATACGGACAGACGGACATGACTAGATCGACTCGGCTGTTCATGCTCATCAAGAATATATAGCTTTATGGGGTCGGAAGAGCTTCCTTCTCCCTGTTACCTTATCTTTTTAAGGGTAAAATCATCAGTTTATATTACGCTTTTGTATTCAGAAAAACTAAAACAAGATCCACCCACACCATTTGTTTGTGATTAAACTGTATAAATCTCCACATTCAGAGCATTAAAAACAAGTTTATAAACATAATTTTAGCTGCGGGCGAATGTTTCATATTCCAAAACCGCAAAATAAACAAAATCCCTGACACAATTTACACAGAACCGGCACCACAACCCGGACGGCAAACCTAATCTGTAAAACGAAAAGTTATCAAATATCAGGGAACACATTTTTGGCTTTTCTACTTATTTATGCCCAGCACTCAGCTTGGGTTAAGCCCCCGGCCAGAGCGCGCTGCTTCCAACCAACACTTGCAAAATATTGCGTCTGCCTGGGCGTCATTTTTCAATTTTCCCCACGCGTGCACCTGGAAAAGCAGCAGCAACGGCAGCAGAGGGAAATGGAATGGAAGCGCTGGGGCCTCGCCCAGGAGATCCTAATAAGAAAGCTAACATATGCAGCTGCGTCTGGGCTCTGCGCTTCCAAATCAATAAAAGGAAAAGGCGAGGTGGAAACCGCAGGAAAATCTTGCTGCTGCGGCTTAAAGGAATCTTTCCATCGCATTTTATGCGGAGGGGGGGACGCATAAAACCGCAACTTTATCTTAAGCCGCAGAGTCGAATGGAAATTATTATCGCATAAAAATCTCGGTGGCATTGGTTTGGACCGAAAATGTTCAATTGGAATGACAGAGCAAAAATTGCAAGCTCATGCCGAGTTTTCACAAAAAGTTTGCCAACTTGTTTCACACCACAACTTTTGGGTAAAAGGGTAAAACTAAAGCCAAAAGCATTTCAACGCTTTGCGGCGTTGTTTATAGTGATTTTATCTAATCAAACACGGCAGATTTTATTGCACGAATAAAGATGAGACTGTGAAATGCAAACGACTATATCGTCGTTAAAAGAGTGATCTTTCGAATAAATTAAAGTCCACAGCGAGACGACTTTAAGTTCCCTTGCCTACTGCTTATTAATTGCTATTTTAAACGATTTTATGGCCCATAAATTGCTCGGCCCTACAAGGTTTTCCATAGAGATTAACCCACATCTCGTATAGGTGGTTTTTATTACACAATCGCTGAAGGTTCTTGTTTGTTGTTTAATAAATTCTTCTCACTCCCGCCCCCGACTCAAGCAGCCAATTATCAAGAAACTGGCTAATAAAATACCTAGATACGTTGCAAATGAAAAACTCACCTCGATGCAGAACTGGCAGCCGCATTGCTGCAGCGCCATGGCCTCGCCCACGTCCTCCACATCGATGAGGCAGAGCTTGCAGGTGAAGGGCTGGAAGTTGGCGGCGGGCGCGGCCTCCGAGGGCGTGACATCCGCCGAGGCGAGCATCTCGCGCGACTTCAGCGTGATCCCGTCGCGAACGCAGCAGGCCTGGGCCGCCTGATTGGCGCTGGCCATGGACAGGAGCGAGGTGACGGTCAGCGGGTAGGCGTGGTTGGTGCCGAACGGTCCCAGTTCCCCGCCCCCGCCGGGTGGCTGTGTGGGCGTGCCCGCCGACCCCGTTGCCGGCGGCGATTGCTCGTCGAGCGTCAGGTTGTTGGCCGAGCTGGAGTGCAGTGTGGCGGTTGTGACATTGGACGGCGGACTGGGGCTGGCGGCGCTGCCGTTGCTGTGCCTGATCTGGGCGTTCACATTGATGTGCGGCTCCTGCATGCGGCGCTCCTCCTCGCCGGCCCCCATTTCCAGGTGGTTGAGGGCCGATCCCGGCCGCGGAAGAAACCCATTGGCCAGGGAGTAGCGCGATCCGGATGCCAGCGAGAGGAGACTCGAGCAGCGCGAACAGGTGCCCACGCCATTCATGCTGGAGACGCTGTTCCGCAAGCGATTCAGCGGACGAATCTGCTCCACGCCGCTGCTGCTGAAGATCCCGCTGCCGCCGTGCACCGCCAGGGAGTGGCCCTGACTGCGGCTCTGGCTCAGGCCCGCGCCGTGGCCCTGGCTCTGGCTCTGACTCTTGGTGAGGGCCAGGACCGTCTCGCACTTGCGCAGGCCCGTGTACTGCACAATCGACTGCGACTTCTCCTGGTGCAGGCTGCTGGCGCTTCCCTCGCGCCGCATGATGTGCCACAGCTTCTGCTGCACCACGTTCAGCGAGCTGCTCGATCCGCTGATGCTCAGGCTGCTCCTGCCCTGCTGCTGATGCCCGTTGGCTAGCTGCTGCCGGCCAGCGGGATCCCGGAGCACCACATCCTGCTCGGAGGGCGTGCGCGTGATCCGTATCTCCGGCGAGGCCGGACGCTCGCGTTCCCGCTCCCGCTCAGTTGCTGCGTTGCCGCCGCTGTTGCGGGCACTGCCGCTGCTCGCCTTGAGGCCCACCAGCGATTTGATAAAGTTCTCGAAGCGACGCCTTCGCGGCAGTTGCCCGCCGCCCGACAATCCCAGCGAGCTCTCCAAGTCGTGGCCGCCCACGCCGACACCTCCGCTGCCACCGCCGCCTCCTGTGCCACCGCCTCCCACGCTGATGGGGCCCGTGCCACCTCCTGCCATGCCACCTGCGCCTCCGCCGCCGCTGCCTGCGTCGCCATTGGCCGTGGAAATGATCACCTTGCTGCGCGCCTGCGGATCCAGGAGCGCAACCGTCTCCGCGTCACCGGATTCGTGGCCTGCGTGGGCGTGGCGGGGCGTGGCATGCAGGGCGCTGGTGGCGGCACTGGCGGCCTTCTGGCTGGCGGAGCGCTGGTGCTGCTTTGAGTTGGCCAGATTGTGGATTGGCGAGGAGTCCTGCAAAGTACAAACAAATATCAAATAAGCACTGACAAATGCTTTCCCCCCGTTGCGAGCAAATGCTGTACCCACCCGCGAGTCCTGTTCCAGCTCCTCCTCGAGCGCACTGTACACGGGAGCGTACCAGGAGTAGGAGAGCTGCTTGCGGGCGGACGAAGCCGCGACACCGGCTCCGGCCCCTGCAACGCTTGCCGTGGGTGCTGTTGCCGTCTGTCCGCTTCCGTGGTGCTGATGCGGATGCTGCAGCAGCTGCTTTTGCGGGACAAGCTTGCCACCGCCCCCGGCAGCTGCTCCGCCGCCTCCCGCGCCCGCGCCCGTCGGTCCTGTGGTCACCAGATTGTTGTTGTTATAACTGAGAGGCAAGCTGCGCCTCTGGTGCTGTCCCCGAGTGGGCGGCAGATGCTTCGTCGGCTTCCGGCCCACCCCGTACAAGCTGCTGTGATGCTGCCGCCTCTGGTTCTGATTCTGACTCTGCTGATGGCGATGGTGATGGTGATGATTATGATTGTGCTGCTGGCTGCTCTGGGGGAGCTCCTTCTTGGTGAAAATCAGCGAGGCACTGTTCTTGCTCAACCGAATCGATCGCTGCTTGTCCACCACCGTCGCCTCGATGTGGGTGAGCAGGGGCACTGTCTCCGACAGGGGCAACAGATGCTGGGCAGTCGTCGATTCCGAGGGAAAGTTGATCACAAAACTCTCGGCGGCGTCATCAAAAATGCTCGCCCGTGTGGCACAATCCTCGCCGGGGGAGGCCCCCTTCGCACTCCTAATATCCGGCGGCTGTTGCTGGTAGCTGCTGCTGTAGCTTATCTTGTTCTCCACCAGCAGCTCCAACGGCGGCAGCTTGGCGTGACTATGGGGACTCCGATCCTGGTGATTGGAGGGCGTTGCTGGCCCCTGGTGCGGGTGCGCGAGCGAGTGCGGATGCGAGTGGGAATGCTGGTGATGCGGATGCACTTCAGTCGGCTGCAGTCCCGTCGAGGCTGGCATCGATGGCATCGCCATTGGTGGCCGCATGCTGGCCCAGGCTGCTGCTCTTGGCGGAGGATCGGGGGATGCTCAACTTAACCGCGGCCGCCCAAGGCAGCGACAACTTGAAGAGGGCCTGCAGATGGTCGAGAAAAGGTTGATTCAGTTACAAACGAGATAGTTATAATCCGCTCTAAGTTTATGCAGTGGAAATCCCCAGTTTTTCCTGTAGTTTTCTAGACGATTGTTTAGCAAAGCTAATAACAAGGGTCTGACGTTTTTTTGTAACTCAAATGAAAAGGCTACCTCATATACTAAAATCTGTAATGTCCAACTTAAAAGTTGTTTCTAAATTGTATAAATAATGATATACTAAAGGTTGCCTGCAGGTTGTTTCTAGATATTTTAAGGATCCATTAAATTAGAAGGCTACTTAATATCCCAAAACCTGCAATCTCTAAATTAAAACTATGCCAAAACTTTTATAGAATGAAACATTTTCAGAATCTAACATGTATAAATAAAGTTCTACTAGATAAAGATCTGGCAAGGCTACTAAATATCATATAATCGGTTACCTCAAGTTGTTTCTAGATCTATTAAAGAACCTTTTAATTAGAAGGCTACCTACTAATATATAATCTGCAATCTCTAAATTAAAACTAAACCACAAATGTCAAAAAAATTGCAATATAAGGGCCTTAAAGTTGTTTCCAACTTTTATAAAGATCTGGCAGGGTTACCTAATATTTTATTACCTGCAACCTCTAAATGAAAACTTAAGCAAAACTTTAATAGAAAGTAAAATTTCCAGAATCCCAAAACAATAAACCTAATAATCTTTTGGCTTTTAAAAGCACCCCAGCTGAGGAAACTAAACGCAGCCCGGTTTACATCAAATACAAAGAAAAAATCGTTGCTACCTTAACGAATTTCATCTGATGCCTGCCTGCTGCGCCCGCATCTGCATTTGCATTTACGGTTTTATTGGATTTATGGCAATTGGCCGGAAGGGAATTCATGGGGGCCCTGAGCGGTGGGCTGTGGGCGGTGGGTGGCGAGGAGCCCCTGCATTTTGCATTCCGATTAGAATATCGGCTTTGTGCAGGGACCCACTGTTTTGGAATTCAATCTGCTGCCGCAGATAAAACCCCTTTGTTGCACGTCTAATTAAAGGAAGCCCGGCTGCTGCTTTGGGCGGGGCAATCTCTTATTAATGCGACGGAATTTGATTCGATTACTCGATTATGCGACCTCCACCGAAGCATAAAGTGGCTTTGAGTGGCTTTCAATGTTCCCGCACAGCACTCAATCAGCGGGCCATTTGATGGACTTTTCGCATCCATCATCGCGGAGAGCGAATCCTCGTGGGGCCCGTCGCTATTTTTGGCCAACAATCCCCTGAATTTGCAGCAATGCAGGGCCAATTTAATGGCAATTAATCGACGTGGAATCGGCCTCACCCGCCGCCGCCAGAAACTATGCAGCAGAGACTCTCATTTGCAATGCAACATACACAACGGACCGGGCAAAACCAACCAATTTCAATTTGCAAACTCCGGGAGAAAAGAGAAAAATGTCGAGGATAGGGGAGGGGATTTTCTCTAGAGAAAAGCCCACCACCACCACAGCATCCAGTCAATTAAGCTATTTCCCCAGTTCAGTTTGAGCCAGGTGCCACACAGTCAGTGTTCCGAAACACTCCCCATTGGCATATTGGCATGCAAATTGATAAATAATAAAGCGAAAAATACAATTTTCGGTGAATTAGGCTGCCAGGAGTCGAGCATCCGAATATGGAAATCATTTTCGGCTAAACTAAAATAACAAAAGCTGGATTTAGATTGGATTTAGACTACAAATACGCTTAGTTAGAATCTATTAGATTCGGGCCATAATTGATTCGATTTTGTTGGCAATTTCACACACCATTGGCATTTGCATACTCCACTGTATCTTGGCCATTCCGTCTGCCAAAGGAAGCCGGGCCAACCTGCAGGAATTTTCCATTAATTTCAACTTAATTACGGCGCCAGCAGAAACAGAAGCCGCAGCTGCTGGCTCAAGCTGCACATGCCGTGGAGCACTCCACCGTTCCGGCTGCCAGGCTGCCACGCTGCCATTCAAGGTATGTGGGTATATTAATTTTTGGCATGCCAGTGCCCGGCCACCGGGCGACCCTCCCCCAGGTCGCTGGCACCTTCCCGTAGTTTTCCTTACTTTCCCCCCCACATTTTCCCGTCCATCGTCAATGGCCAACTGTGTAACGCACCAAAGTATGCTACGGAAAAATGCGCATTACGCATAATTGCCGGGCTCAACTGCGAAACTGAGGAATACACAGCGAAAAATTGGGTTTTTTAAAAATAAAAAGGTTTTCCTACGCTTGGAAAATGAGCTAGTTTGTGGCCATAGTCGTCTTAAACTTGGGGAACTTTTTATATAAGAATAAAATGCCACAAATAGCTTAAAATCTTCCTCAGAAGTTGGTCTCAAGGATACAACTAATATCCCACAATTTTCAGTCACATTTTGTTTGCTATTGAATTAATATTTCTTGTGAAAAATTCTTAAAGTGCCGGGCGGGCGGAAAGGGAAAACCGAAAAACGAAGCCACAAGCCGCAGCGTTGGAAAAAGCATAAGATAAATTGCTTGCCCACGCCCACATAAGCGCCGCTACAAGGCCAGGTCAAAGGGCGCGAGGGCGACTGTTGGGCTGGGTCGGGAATGTGTCTACAAGACACATTCGCCGCCAGCCTGACACTGACTGTTCCGCCGCTCTTTGCTGCGGCATGTGGCATGCCCCGAGCAAAATTAATCGCTTGCGGCGCACACAGTGAAGCGCCAAAATTTGTCTTTTGTACATTTACATTAAACGCCAGTTGGGCGGCGAAAGGGAAAGGCGACTCTCGAAAAAGCTGATTAAATACCTGGCCTGGAAAGTTTTCAAGCCCAAACGTCTACTCTAATTATAGCCGTGCAAAACTGTCAAATCACCCAATCATGACATGCAACCCAACTCCATCCGCCTCCATCACAATCGAGCAATCAAGTCACTAAATCCCACACAACAAATAATTTTTTGTTTCATCATCGCCAGCAACTAATTGACATACGTCAATTGGCCAAAACGGAATTAATGAAGAGAGTTCCAGAGCCGGGGATACGAATAACATTGCAAAAACACTGAATTATTTCAGTCAATTACCACCTCGGAAAATCCATGAGTGGTAGAAAAACTTACCATTATTCAAACAGCCGGCGATAGCACTAAAAAGCCAGAATTCCTCGGTGCACCTGCAAAAAATATGGAATAATTTCAATGATATGGCAAAAAATGATTAATTTATGTGCTATTTGCATTGCATGCCAAGGAATCAATCAATTTTAATCGTTTCATTTGGTGTTTTAATATGCAGAAATGCCTATGAACAGTAATTACAATTAGGGCTTGTTGTCTGAGCAATTAATTTAATGTTTGTTTGTGAAAATTCGGCTGAGGAAAATCAATTACGAATTTGTCAAAAGCCTTTTGGTAACAGTTCGCTTTCGGACAATGGAAAAGGCTCTTCTTTGGCATCTGCAACGGCAAATTAGCTCGCTCGAAGCCGCAATTAATTGTTGTTAAATTCGGTTCTTGATTCAAGCCAAGTACCTTTTGGCCATCAACTAAAAGGGAATTTTAATTGGCTGTCTGTGGGCGAACGTGTGTGCCCGGGTAAGCGGCTAATTAGAATCGCGAGCCTCTGGTGGATGCCCAAGGCACACGGCCACTTAGTTCGGGGTTAAGTGTGGCCAAGTGGTGACACACACACACGTTGTAATGTTAATATACTATATACCACCTACGAACTGCCCTGAAAATTGTGCTTCGCTTTGTTTATGGCGCCCCCGCCGCACAAGAACATAGTCACCGGAAAACTCAGTTAATTGTAATTGCAAGCCTGGTCATGACATAACTAGCAGTTTTGCTGTTTTGCTGACAGGCCCTCCCTGCGCTTTTCCATTGATTACAAGAAAAGTCAGGGCCAAGCCGATTCATTTATCAAGTTTCAGCGATGATACCTCCAGACAGACACACACACGTGTTGTTGATGACAGTAGAAAGTTGTGTAATCACAGCACAAAAAACCAGTACAAATAGGGAAAGCTAGACAAAAGAAAAAAAGTAACGGTGGTGGAGAGAGAACACGCAATTGCTGACGTCAGTTGAAGAGCAAACAACTTGAACAAGATTTATCAACTGCTAACTGCCAGTAACCAACGGAGCGTATGTGCGATATTTGTCATTTTCAGCCGGGAAAGGGGTGCGCAGTGCATGGAGTGCCTTTGCCATTCAGCTAACTGTCTAATTAGCTTCTCGG
Organism: Drosophila ironensis; assembly: GCA_021223825.1. Classification (NCBI taxonomy): domain Eukaryota; kingdom Metazoa; phylum Arthropoda; class Insecta; order Diptera; family Drosophilidae; genus Drosophila; species Drosophila ironensis. The sequence goes on along the minus strand of JAJJHQ010008063.1, from coordinate 2,677,531 downwards.
AAGGGTTTACTTTGCCACGCATGTGTGCCGGCCGGGAGATATAATAGAGCGGGGTCGAACGGACAGTGCGGATGCAACACAATATCTCATGTCCGGCAAAATGGCAGCCAAAGGATTAGCAAAGCCACACTGCATAAGCCGCTTAGGTCCTTGGCTGACTAAGCTGCACGAAGGACACACTAAAGTGACAAATTAATCAGTACTGCGCCATAAGGTGGAATCTCAATTAAGTTAAACCCGAGCAAGTCGAGCTTCAAATCAAATTGCCGCGCTCATTTCCTAGCCCCAAATCCAATTTAAGACTTGACCAGGCTCAAAGAAAGAAAGTTTTGCATGGCTTTTCATTAACCACAGCACCTTGGGTTCATTAAGACTGCGCTAAGACCAAGACTGGTAATTGATTTAGTTAGTAACTCAATTTTGTTACATTTAGTGTGAATAAACTTGAAATGCTGCAGCGATTCTACAGAAGAGATTTTTGAGATTTCTCGACAACGAGATACCCTGTACCCATTTTCAGTATCAATTATTTTTTCCCCTTAACTTTTTTCAACGACAAATTACATAATAATAGGTGTGACTGGCTTTGACACCTCCAAAGGCAGTATCTTCAATATTTATTGTCCGTTCTTTATAAAACTTGGCACAAGGCTAGATATTTAAATTTTTAACAGTAAATAGTTATATTTCGTGCTCTAACCATTTCAGAGATATAGACATATATGTAGAAGAAAATCTCTTAATATTCCAACGCAAATAAAGCAAACTGAATTGTGACACTGGCTTCTACCATCTCCTATGCACAATAAAAAGGCGTTACAACATATAACAGACCTAAAGCAATAAGAATTACGTCTCTAGCTCTTACCAACTCGGAGAACGTCGTGTTTACACATACAGACGGACAGACAAACGGACATGGACAGACGTCTAGTTGATGAATCGAAAATACCTCCATCTCTTTGTTACAAACAATTACACAAACTCATCAATTGTACCTTGAGGTACATGATATAAATATAATTCAGGAAAGCAAAAATATAGTGTTTTGAGTTCGTCATTTGCTGTTTTCACATTTAAAAACGCAAATTCCTCGCACTAATCGCTATCTGAGTGTCAATTATCAGAGCTCTAAAGTGTTTTCGTTTTGGAGGTGTTGTTTTGCCATTAGTCACACTTTTGGCTGCAGTTCACACTGACGGCTCGCCCAATTAACCCCTCGAGCCACCAGAGTCGTGAATTTATCGACCCTGCTTGGAAAATAACAAAGTTCGCCCGCGGAGGCCGAGAGAGGAAGGTCGAGGAATGAAGGCAAAAAAAAAAAAGAAACAGGCAAAAGGCAAAGTTCAGCCCTCGGCTCATCAATAATCAATGCCGGTGCAATAGAATCTCAATCAGGTACGTGACATAAGGCAGTCAGGTACATCTGCTGCTACCTGCCTGAAAGAAATTGCTGCAATTCGAGTTGCAATTTCAGCAGGACGCGACTCGCCAGCTCCCGCTGGATTCGAGCCTCGCAAATGAGATTTAACATGAGATACGCGATGGAGCCCCGCCCCGTCCACCACACAACCCCTTTTCGGGGTTGGAGGGCACTTGAAAGTCTAGACAAGACAGAGGATTGTATAATGCTAAAATAAACAAGTTGTGTGGGTGGTTTGTTGGCTGAGAAGTGATGCAAGTGCCAGCCACTTGTCAGGGCAGTGGAATCAGACCCGCATTACGTATACGCCCCGTTACGTTTTCCAGGCGAACTGGCTGGCTGGCTGCCTTTAAGGTTGTGATTTCGAGGAAATTATCCAAATTAAAGGGTCCCCCGGTCGGGCTTATTAGGATTTCGTTTCACACAACATCTCAATTCCGATTATTATGCTTTGGAGCCTCTGGTGAAAAGGAAGCAGCAGCACAGCAGCAGCACAGCTGACGCCATTTTCATGTCGACGTCGTTGAAAGCCGCAAACAAGAGCACAAAAGCAGCATCTTGCAACCGCACTGCCTTGCAACAGCTGCTCCCTAGTGGCCACATACATACACCACCCCGCACAGCCTTTGCTAGTCCCTTTTTGCAACAGCTTCCTTCTTTCATGTGCATCCATTAAAGTGCCAATAGCAGGAGAACCTCTCGGCCAACTTCTTCTTTTGGCAGCCTGATGTACACAAGATGTATAGTACGAAGTGCTCGGCTCTCGCTTTGGCTGTGAAAATTCCAAAAATTATGCTGCCTGACAAGCTCAAATTGTATTTTCGCATTGCGAATAACTTAACATCTTTATAGGGCTTACAATATTATGCTTCCTGCCAAGCTTGGTGCTTTAACATTCTGGGTTTTTACTATTCATAAACTGGGCAATCAATTTGTTAGCAATTTTCCCAACTTAAGCACTAAAATGTAAGCCATATTTTGCAGCTCTGTGTGGGAAAATTGTATATTCAATTTAGTAACCTTCCATTAGCCCACGACAATTGTTCGGTTGGAAAGAGTAACCTTCGACGCTTTCCTCAATTAAGCAAACGTAGAGCTGACATTCGGAATGATTGAATACCATTAAATGGGCAAAAGCAAAAAAAACTGCAGTTGTGACTAAACGAATTCAAAGTTCAAATTGTCGGCATGAGCGGACAAAAGCCGGCAGATAGCACAGGGAAATGCACAAAGCCAGACCGAAGGCTGAAGAAAAAGCATTTCGTTGTCGTTGTCGTTGTCATCGTCGGGTGCGCATGATTTCCGTGCTTAACATTTCCTGTTCGAAACTGCCATAAAATGGCAAAAAGGACGACGGCACCAGGAAGTGCTCTGCTCTGCTCGGCTCTGCTCTGCCAGATACAGCCAGGAATATGTAATGCAAAGGAGCAGACAGATGAAACAACAGGCGGCTTCTGGATGATAGACACGGGCGGAAGCGAAACTATTCTAACAAAAAACAAACTTTGCCAGCGGTGGAATATGAACGAGCAAAGTTGCCAGTGGCAACTTTAAGGGCATATCTGGGCTCTCGACACGCTGATGCTTGAATCAAAGTGGAATTGAGGCATCCTTGGCGTTTTGTGGCAGAGTTTTAACCGCAAGGACTTAAATTGCATTCTCGAAAGTCCCCAAGATATGACTTGAAAGGCAGTAATTTAATTAAAACACAGACGCATTTTCAGCAAATTCAATTCCGACGGAGTCTTTAAAGTTTAAACTTTAAACCTTTGCCTGCCGAGCAATTTATTCAAAAGTTAGTTGGGAATTTTTGTTCACCCGAGCTTTTGGGGAGCAAAAACGAATCATTTAAATTGTCACCGTTTCCAGCTGATTTATAGCGGGCCAAATTAATTGTGAATAAAAGCTGCAAGCACAAAAAAAGCTGAAATTGAGCTCCCTGCCACGAGAAATAAAAACATGCCGAAAAAGCGTAAAAACAAACAGACCCACACATACCAAAATTAATTGCACTTGTGAACTTTTGATGCTGTTGTTTGGTTTGGTTTTTCGCCGCTGCCTTTGCCCTCTCATTTGTTACAGTAAATTCAATTAAACAATGCAATCGTATAAACAAATCTACAGGCCACACTGCCACAGGCTCACCCTTCCCCTCCTTCCCCCCAATTGCGCATAGTTTTTAATTGAAAATGTGCAATTAAAACTCTCGAAAGCGAAAAGCGCCGCGCAACGGGGCGTATGAGCAACGTTCGGTATGTATAAATTATAAGTCAGAAGCAAATTAATTAAAGCACTTAATTCTCCCATAGATTCAATTACATTACATGGCATTCAATTAAGCGCATAAATGTTCTTCTTGCGCCACCTCACGACTGCACGTTCAAATAAACCCAATGCGAATAAATTACGAAAGCGACGCCGCCCGGGATAATCAAACAAATTGAAAGGACTCTGGAGGGAGGAGGAGCAAGCCATCTTCATCGCCATAGCCATAGCCATAGCCATTGCCAGGGCCATTACTAACTCCGGGGCAAACACATGAGCCGGGCAGAGACCATAATTTGGCACACGACATTATAAAATATTGACAGCACAACACAGGCAAACAGAGATGTCAAACGAGCAGGAGCAACGGGCAGGAACCTCCTGTTAAAAGTCACAAAGCACATATTTGCCATTCTTGTTGGTTGCGGCGGGTGTGTGCGGGCGGGGGGAAATCTATGTATCTTTGGCACATATGCGGTTAGTGTGTGCCATCGGACTCTTCTCCACGGCATTCCTTCTTGTCATCTTGCCACACAAGGTGCGGTCCCCGGATCCTGACCACATCACAAAGTACATCATCTGCATACACGAATATCCCTATTTACAGAAAGCTTTCAATTGCCAGAGAACTTCAATGAATATAAAGCTTGGTGTAGCGCTTTTTTTTAGGTATTTTCGAACATTTTATTTAATTGCCATTTAGTTTCATAAGTTAAACTTATGAAACGCGCTGTACCGCTCTTGTTGTTTGTTGGGCAAACAGATATCAAGCCAATTGAAACATTTCCATCCCAAATGCCTGGAAAATGCCTGGGAAATGCCAAACAATGCATCTCCGACTGCTAGGGGCTTGTCCTTGCTTCACTGAAGTTTCAAATCCATTTACGCAATATTTGCACTTGAAGAAGCACGAATATTAACTATAATATCAATTATAAGCTCTACCCCATTGTTTGCCCATGAATTAGTTAAACAATAGAGGCATTGTTTAGTATAGTCGGGTCTGGGGTTTAGTTGATGAAAGGCCGACACGCAAATCAATACTCAAAATGTTCAAATACGAGTATTTCATGTGCAAGGCATTTTTATCGCTCTTAATTTGCATGAACTGAATTTTTGTGCCTCGATTAAATATCTGTTGACTTTCAAAAATGATGGTCGTTACATTGGCAATTGCGGCTTTAACAAGGAATAGTTAATTGTATGCCTGGGGGATTATTTTCAACAATTTTAGGCGGCACACACAGCTGTGGAGCAGGCAATTTTTGTCAAATGATGTTGTACATACGTTGATTGTTTGATCGAAGCTTTTACATGACTACCAATAGTTGTTTCCCCGTCATCTTACCTGTAAACACACAAAAATTAAAAATTCAAATTAGCATTTAGCGCAGGCAGTACAAACAACGGGCGGAGGGGATCGGAAATCGGCTAAGGGCACGGAATCTGGAAATACCCGTCCAACTGTCAATCCGTTGGGTGCATGCAAAGTGTGGGTGACAGGCCGCATCAGATGCCTTAGCTGCTGCAGCTGCAGTTGCCGCTGCAAACACTGATTGATGTTGATGCAATCCAGTTGCTTCTGGGGCTCGGGCAGGGGAGCAAACACTTGAGCTGATCGCCTGCCTGCCCGGTGCCTGGCTTGTGCAAGCTGCAGCACAAATTGTGACTGATTACGGTCTTTTGGGCCGGGAGCCGGGACTTGGCAGGGCGTATAGTAAGTGCCCCGGCAATTTACAGAAACGATGAAAAATAAATGACATTTCATGCCGGTCCCTGGCAAAAGCCAAATATTGAAAATTAATTGCTTTCCACAATCTCCGTTTTTCATTTTGCCCGGAATCAATGAAAATATTGTTCCAGCACATTTCCATAAAAACAAGCATAAAAATATTCACGCAAAATTGACACAATAAACAGACAAGTCAACGCATGCGGAAACTTCAACATGGAAACTGCATGGGAAAATAATTCAGATTTTACATTATTTGTATAGGGACGTAAACGTTGACATTAAACCCCCACCGCACTGCTCAGTATTTAAGAATGGATTAATAGAGCACTATTGACGAGGCGCATTAATAATTTCGCTCCGGTTTCGCTCATCCGCTTGCCTGCTTTCAAATGTTTACTATTTTTTGGACCGGCGCATCTACTATATTAATCATTCAGTATTTACTTGTGCACAGAATTCTTTATTCAAAACTGCACTGGCTAACCAATAAATATGGTTTCCTAGATGTTCATATGAAAGTAATTCAACGGTTTGTACGTGAAAATTCCAGGGAATTGTGTAAAAAAGTAGGGAAAAAGTATCGTACATTTTCAATTTAAACTTCAGGGGCTTAGCTTTTCAGGCTGGTTCTTTTTTTCTTGATTTGGTAGGACTGTTAATGACACCTATACCAACTTTCATATCAATATCATTGCCATAAACATATTTACACTTGTGTTTTCCAAGCGAACAAGAGTGCCATCAAGTTTTGTTTGCGGAATCAGTATTTACATTTACGCAGAATTCTTTATTTAAGTTTACACCTGCAAGCGATATTTATTGTTTCCTAGAAGTTGGAATTGTGATCCCACAGGCAATTTATGGTTTTCTTAAGTAATTCCAGGAAATACTTTAGGTAAACGTAAGGTTACATTTCTATTTAAACTTCATAGGCTTAGCATTTTGAGCTACTTGTTTTTTCCTTGAGTTGGTAGGACCGTTAATGACATATGGTCCAAATTTCATGACAATATCTTTGTCATAAATATATTTCCGCTTGTGTTTTCCCAGAGACCAAGAGTGAATCTGGCAATTTTTGCCATTAAACAGAAAATGTCATTAAATATTGTTGCGGAATTAAATTTCGGTGCGGAAACGACGAAGATGTGGCGCCTTCTTGCTTTCAATTGTTATTAATAATTCAGTATTTACTTGTTCACAGACTTCTTTATTCGAATTTGCACTGGCAAACCATATTTTCAGGTGCGCACTAATTGTTTCCAAGTACTTCCACCGATTTGCACATGACTAACAGGAAATTTTGGTTTTTCTCAAGCAATTCCTGGGTCTTGGGTGTTTTCATCATACTTATTTGAATAATTGAGAAGATGTGTTCCCCATTCTCTGCATAAATAATTCAACGAATTACATTTATTTCGGTCTCGGAATTCATGTGTGCGGTGCAGGCCGGGGGCACATCCTCAATTGAAACGATCGGGCGGGCAATAAATGTTTAAGAATTTCACGTCTGGCTTCTGGCCAAAGCGGAAAGACTTTGTTTGGCTTTTGATTATTGCGCCAAAAAACAAATATTTCGCCGCCTGGTAGAGCACTGGTGGTACGCATGGGTTGAAATTCGTGCAAAATAAATGAAACGTTCGCAGACGCATTCCGGTAAAGTGATTCCGAGGTCTCTTCTGGCCAAAACCACAACCTTACCCCGATTGCTGTTGCTGCTGCCGTTGCTGGGTCTGCTTTGGCTTCTGACTGTGATTTTGATTTTGTTTTTGATTTGCCAATCATTTTAGCTTTGACCAAGTTACGACGAATGGCAAGCTAAAAATACATGTGCGATTGTTTAAAGACGCTTGCCTGCCTGCCTGCCTGCCTGCCATTGCAATGGCAACTGCAATTGAAATTGCATTGCCCGATATGGAACGCACTCGGCGTACTATACTATATGCACTGCCCCGATGGCAGCATAAGCAAAATGCAATTTGAAAAGGCCCAACGCCAAGCGACAAGTTTCGACTCAATAATTGTGCAATTGACGCCCCAACGGGCGTTCAATGCAATTCATTCCCCTGCAGTTTACGTATTGTATTTTTTTCTGCAATTATTTTTCTGCTCCTAATTGAGTTATTGTCTACTCGAGCTGAATTGCTGAATGCCGTTCAGCATTGAATTATTAATCGCCCGATGAGTTGCATAATTGATATTGTGGCGCCGCAGTGCGTTGAGCCCTTGGATAAGCGAAATTTCCGCACATCTTGCCGCTGCAGCCTGGTGCACAAGAGAATGTTTACGCAAAAGTTCATTGGATTGTGGGTGTTGCAAGAGTTTGATTAAACAACAATGGACGTGTCGTTGCGAATACTGACTCACTGATCCAGAACAAAGATCTAAAACCGTAATCAAAAAGTGAATCATCATGGATGATACCAAATAATTAAAACTGCTGCGCAATGACACGATTGTATAGCAAAATAAAATACTATTTAGCCGATAAACACGCCTCAATACCAAAAGGGGATGGGTTTTTTGTGAGATAACGAAATGCAGTCTATTGGAACACACGAACTTTTTTATACCCGGTTCTTAAAAAGAACAAGGGCATATTCAATTCGTACGAATGTATGTTACAGGGAGAAGGAAGCTTTTCCGGCCCTATAAAGCTGTATATTTTTGATCAGCTTGAACAGCCGAGACGATCTGTCCGTCTGCCCGTCTGTCTGTCCATATAAACGCATAGATTTTGGAGACTATAATAGATTATTGCATATTTAGAATTTTGTGTTACCAGTTCAGCACACGTTTGTTTCAAAAATTGGCTGCCTCCCCCTGCACCCCCGCAAACCACAAAATTCTCTGTCGTCTACAATTTTAAGTCTAAAAGTACCAAATTCGGATATTACATTGGTAGAGCTAATATCTATCTGTCTTGCCAAAATCAGCCGATTAGGCCCACAACCTTCCCCACAGAAACACTGACAACCGGGTATTTATAGTCGAGACACTCGACTCTAACCGTTCCTACTCGTCTATATTGAAGATCTCTCTTTAAATTTTAGCGGTATGATGCAGATATGCCTCAGACGGTTAAAGTTCTTTTCAGAAACACCCATAAAAGGCAGCAAAAGTCAACATATGCAAGTTGTCAATAGCCGGGCGATTGTGTTTTTCTATCTATCGGTGGGTGACTCAGCTAAAAAAGTTTAATGTTCGTGTTTGTTATGCTGTTTGATGGCCTTCTCCGTCTGCCCCCTGAAATGGCACTCCGCTCCACACCACTCCACTCGCCAGCCGGTGAACGTCTCCACCCCAGAGCTTTTTGTCTAGACTTACGCAATTGTACGATTCGCCTCGCTGACTTCATTAGCAGTGGCTTGTAAAATAAATTCAAATTACACACGAAAAAATGTAAAATCAAACACCGAAAAAAGAGAAACAATCGCCAGCATTGTGGTAGTCCCATTGCGGGGGCCCCAATATAAATTTATTCCAGCTATCAAGTTCAAAGTCAGGGACGACCTATCTCTCCGGACCCTGACAACCCCGATTAATGCCGATCGAGCGTTGATTAATTAACTGCAGCTGCAGCCAGACAACATTCAAATATATATCTTAAATATTTAATGGCCCCGTCGCCATAACTTGACATCAAAGAAAAGTTGTGTTGCAAACCCGATTGGAAAACCAGAGCGAAAACATAATTTGAAAAACAAATTGAAGTACTATACCAGTGGAGAAACGGCATGCCAATTAATTCCCTTGGCTTGCTTTTGCCAACATTTGTTTTATAATTGGATAGCAGTAGCAAAACAGCTTGCACATTTTTCTATAAGCTTTTGGAAATACAATATAAACCTTAAGCAGAGACTGTTAAGACTGGCAGCTGCACTCCTTTATTTGAGTACGCTTAGCCCTGCTAATTAGCCATTATCCGAGGCTTATCTTAAGCTCCTGGAAGTGCATTCAACCCCCCCAGGCCAAGTGCAAGTACACAAACCCCAGAAGGTCTTGCCAGGATTCTTATCAGCCTGCGTGTCCAAGTGCGGCTGGAAAATTAACCAAGCTTCCAGGCAGAACCAATTTAATGGGCTTCAAAAATTGATATTTTCCATCCCTGTTGTAAGACCTGTCTGTGATTCATGTTGTACGAGAATTAATTTATGCCACAAACATATGGCAAGTTGATTATGCATATATATGCCGAGTTGTCAATTTAATTAAAATGCATATAAGGTGCTCAAAAGGCCATTTTTTATACAATTATGTAAAACGGATAGGTGTAAAATTTTATGGCTGAAAATTGATTACAACAAAATATGCGGACTAACTTTGAAACCCCGTGACATGGAATTTTTCCTTCATCACATGTTAAAAACTAACACTCCCTACAAAGGCTTTCCTGTTTACTCTTTTGGCTTATTAATTTTACACCTTTGTACTTTGAGAGTGGAAAAAAACCGCCAAACTTTTCCACCACCCATTACCCAATATTATTATTATTATTATTTTGTCACGCCGAGACATTGGCCAGAATGTTTGCATGGCGGATGCGTGATATGCATTGGGCATGCCAGCCACGCGTCTTGCTTGCTCAACCCCTTCCCGGGCTGCCTGACCACCACCCACCACCCACCACCCACTCAACCACTCACCCACCCACTCGTATCCAAATGCAAATCTGCTGCGGCGCAAAATTGTATTTGCGCCTCGAAAACTGTCAACAGATTGGTACGAATTTTTCGAAATGGGAATGCGACGGCTGACGGGTGGGGTACACCGATCGTTGACGAGTGGTTGGGGTCACCCCGTGAGTGCGCTGTCGTTGCTCCCGAGGCATTGAATTGTTTATGAACCTCATCGTGCACCGCACACTGCACACCCCACGACACCCACACCCGGCACACCCCGTCGAGTGTTTCTCGAGTTACGGAAAGCATTTACTGCCAGCCGGGAATACAAAAATCGTTACAGTTCCGCCTGAATGAGGAGGGGCACAGTTGTTGGCGCGCTTCTTAACGAGCGCCCTGGCTAACCGCGAAAATTGCGTTAAATGCACATTGCACAAACAAAAGCCGAAGGTCACCCAACGACAATCGACTCAGTCAAGCACTCGCAAAAATATATGTATAGTATGCAAGCCGTCTGTTGTAAAAATCTGCTGAGACAAGCTGCTGAAGTGGGTTACGTTCAGGGAAACTCATGACAATAATAGATAAGAACTCTTAGGTTTTTGGTTTTTTGCTTGCATCAACTTTGAGTATCGAAACCATTAATACTCGTAAGACAATTTCAGAGACCCATTAACTCAAGTAACCAGAAAATAACTTTTAAGTTGTCTTTTCCCTTGCATCAGAGTACGGGTACAGTGCCATGTCAACTTCACACCAAAACACTTTACAGCGTTGACTACTCCACACCAATTTTGCTGTACAACTATGGAATACTGCACACCAATTTTTCTGTACAAATATGGAATATTACCCCACTCACTTATACCCACATATACTCTGCAAGAAAAAAAAGTGTGCCCACTTTTAGAATAGGTGATTCATTTGCCGTTTTAAATGCATTCACGCAGAAGTCTATTATGTATTGCGACACAATTCTATGAACAGAATATATCCAGTACTCGTACTGATTTGGATACAATTCCTATAATCCAATATCTGAAGTAACTAAAATGGAACTTATTAGTATCATTTTTATAAGTAGTATCTCAAGTATCTCAAGTACTCGCACTTATTTGGACACAGTTCCAAAGAACCAATATCTTAAGTAACTAGAAAATAACTTTTATTTGATGTTATTTGTTTCCTTAGTCATAATTTGAATATCCAAACCGTAAATACTCGTACTTATTTCGATGCAATCCCGGAAACCCAATATCGCAAGTAACGCCCGAAATTGCGCCTGTTTTACGAGCACGTGCTTGGCATCCGAGCATCCGGAGCATCGGAGCATTCGGGTATTCAGTCATCGCGGCATTCGCCCCGTCAGGCATTCAGTGAGGCATTCGGGCATTCAGCAGGGAGGCAGTCATAAGTCAAAGTACTCATCGGGCCCAGCTGGGATCCCCTTCCTCGTTCGGCGGGAAAATAATAAAAACAACAGCAGCAGCAGCGGGGGCAACTGTAACAATAACGGACACCGCAAGCCCCATAAAGTGCATTCACCCAAGAAAAGCCGTGTGGTGGTGGAGCTGCTGGTGGCTGGAGGTGGTGCAGGAGTCTGGAGCAGGCAGGGAGCCGGGTGGAAAGGTGGGTGGGTGGGCAAGCTCACGTGCAGAGCGACCAAAACAAAGGAGTGGAAATCGCACAAAGAAATCGCCGGGAAAAAAGCGTTTTGTTTTTCGGTTTGCCTCACTTCATTGCATTGCTCCTCAAGTGAAAGAAAGTGAGGCGGGAAAAGCGAGCAGAAAGAGTTTATGGCAGCAATTGAAGTCACAGCCAAGGGGGACGACACTTTGAAGGGCGAACAACGAACCCTGGATGCCCTGCACCAGACATTATCACTACCCTCAGTTTTAAAAAGCAAACAATCACAAGCTGTCCAGCTTTATTCTCGTATATGATTTTTATGGCAGCCTATATAAACTTTGGGTCAATGAGCCGCCAATGACAGGTATGGAAACCTTGAAGTTTCCCGCAACTATTTCTGAATAGGAAATAGAGAACCTCTTCTCCAGCCATCTTGTTGCCCCAAAAGTCACATTGCAGGCTTTTCCGCAAATGTTACGGGCCAAGCGAGAGCAACAAAGACGCAAAACCATATAAAAATTTCATCCAGACAAAAGCCCAAAGTTGTGTGTGGAAATGGCAGGGACACTGCCGAATATAAAGTGAAAAGTGGGCGCACGGGCGTGCCCCGATGGGCGGAGATGCCATGTGGCAGTTCGGCAGAACTTTATGGGCAAACTTGTTAGGCAAACAGAGACCGTTTTCCCCTCGCCGTTCCCAAGATAAGAGCGTTAAAAAGTTCCCAACTGCACTGGTGGCAGGATGCGGGAAAAAAGGAGGAAGGGATCCTGGCTGCCAGCTGTTTAATTAGTTGCATCACCCGCACCCGAACCCAAACGCGAAGGCGAAGGCGAACTCCAATCCGCGCGCTGCAGGCTCGAATGGTTTGCCTAATAAACTTTTCCCACTGCCGACAGCAGGGCTCTTGGCCCCCCCCTGCGCTCCGTAAAGACCTTCATAAAAAGCCCACCCCCTTCGAGCCACCCACTCCCCTTGCCACCCCTTTCATTCGCTGCATTTTACGAGCGCATCCATGAAATATTTAAAAAGCTTTGTGTTACAAGATTTGTTTATGCCGGCCGCGATCTCAGCAGCCAAGTAGCAGGAAGCGGAGGAGAGCTCTGCCTAAAGAGTGCACTGGCAAAAACAATCAATTTTGGCAATATTTGGCAATAGTTCATATCGGTATTATTTCAAGGAAAGCTTCAGGAAGGTCAACTAATTTAGCAAACAAATAAAAATGCCATAAACCCATGCAGATTGGCATTGAAAAAGCATTGAATCATGTTAAATGATTACTCGATCAAACGGCCAATTATGACCTTAAGAAAACAAAGGTTTACTTCCCAAAAACTGCTTTCACATTGGCAAAATAAGTTACCATAGGTTGGCAAAATGCGATTTGTTAGAACCCTAAAGTTATGTTAAATGATTACTCTATCAAACAGACAATTATGACCTTAAGAAAACAAAGGTTTTCTCCCAAAAATTGCTTTCACATAGGCCAAAAAGGCTAACTTTAGGATTGGTTAGAACAGAGCAACTTTTCTGCATATGTACAAATATTTGCAAGTTTATTTTTGAATGCAGAGCTACAAAAAACATAAAAATAGCTGATCTGGGTAAAAGTTGAGCACTGAGGCCGTTTAAAGGCGATTTTTCATGCAGTGCAAACGAAGACGGAGCGGCGGTGCCGGGATGGGCGGGGGGCTATGCTGATAGCTGGAAGGCAGCTAAAAGTTTCTTCTTTCGGGTATGTCGAGCACAATGTTGTTTGGCCCAGGCACATAATTGCATATTTATAACTCCGACAAGACGACGTCGCAGCAGGCAGCAGCGCAGTGGCAGCAGCAGCAGCGGCAGCAAATTAAGCGCAGCCCGGGGAACACGGCTCCGCTGCTCCATTGTGTGCAGCAATTAATGAAGCATTTCTGTTGACTCGGCTCGGCGGGAAAAGGGGTTCCTGAGCAGGGTCTGGGCAGGGTCTGGGCGTCGCGGCCTGGCGGGGGATGAGCATGACGTTGACTTTTCGCGAGGCAATTGAATAACCATGAGAGTGTCGGCCCGCTCCGAGGCTGGGCCCTTTGGAACAGGTCCAACTTGCAAATTGATTTAAAGTCTGTAGTGGCGCGTGAGCGCGAGTTCGGGTTTCCAAAGCCGAAGCCGCCGACTGAGATATTCAAACTCAATTCGAAAACCAGAATGGTGGTAATCAAGATTAATGGCAAATAGTCTTAATAATGATTTGATATATTTCAAATGAGACACGAGATTAATGGGCGCATGCCTAACGCGTTGAATAAGCAATCAACATTTAGGGTCTGTTTTACATTGCATTTTGCAGTCACAGACTAATTTCCCAAACCCAACTGGGTCTTTGACTTTCCCAGCGCCATCCACATCCACCCACAAACGTCCAAGTAATGCAATTAAATATTTATCGACGAGCCCGAAACGAATTAACTTTTTTGTGCCATCGTGATTTGCATGTTCAATTGTGTCGCTGCGCTAGAATTGTAAATGTTTCAATAAATCTCGATTTAATGAATTTCCATCCAAAGTGCAAATAATGGAAAACACATGCGCAACAAATTGTATTTCATTGAATCAGAAAAACACACTAAATTAACAGCAGAAATGCGTAAAAGGTTGGCCGCGCAATTATTGAATTTATTCAAAGTACGAGTACATGGGTAATAAATAAAAACACATATAGTAGCTATAATCCGACCACTCGAACTGCCCGATGAGGGAGTGGAAATTTATTGAAGGATTCCAGTGCCTGCTTCACGGACTGTAATCATTTGCATAATGACTCGCTTTGATTTAAACAGTTCATTAGAGTTGTACAAACCAGTTGGACAGTAGTTGGGAGTTGAATTATTTGTTATTAGCCTGAATGGAAGAAAACCTGGGAAGTTCATGGGAAATTGCCACTCAGAAGATTTAATTAAGGGGGTTCCCTCCTCGAGACGGTCGAAAAATTCACGACTTTTAAGAAGGGTTTACTCGGAAATAATAAATTGAAACGTTTTGAAAACTTGATGACAGTTTAATATAATATTAATATACATATATTTATTAAGTGAAAAAGCGGCATATCATATCGAAGAGATTGTAATTATCATTTTTATGAGCCATGGTAGAATAAAATCGGTTGGTTGTTGTGTTAATAATCGTGTTTGCAAAATATAAAATCGGTGTTACAAGTTTTAGGTAACCCCAAAACATCAGTCCTATGCGCTTCAAAGAATTACAACTTCGTCAAAACTGCAAGTATCGACTTGAAGTTTAGAGGAAATGTTCTCGGATAGTTTAACAAGGGATTACTATTTCAACATGATCGAATTTTTAACCCGCTAAAGAAAGGAATTCCCCAGAAGCAATATAAACTCAACTTCTCGAGCATGCACGTAATCACTTAGGAAATATACTATATATACGAGTACTATATAAACGCGTAAGTGCTTCCGAATTTGACCCTGATTGGGTCAGTTCCTCTTGGGCTATCAATTTTTATTTCTTATCAGTTTAAGTTTCAGTGCCAAAGGCTGAGTGCACCCATATGTACTTTGTTTTATTCGAAAACACACGAACTTAATTGTACAAGAATATTAATGGGATTATCAAGGATAGAAACTTGAACTTGACCTTTTATTTTCGCCCCCCGTTGCCCTCTAAAAGTTTGCAAAAGCGTTTTCCGAAGCTTAAAAGATTGATAAGGCATGAGATCAACAAGGTTTGCCCAAAAAGTAGTCATTTATTTCAATAAGCTGATGCGGCAAAGTAAATTGCCATGCACACCACTTCCTTGTTTCCTCAATAAATAGCAGTCTTTAAAAATAAAGAAAAAACCGAGAAAACAACTCTGACCACACCCACCGCTGCTGCGAGACGCCCTGCAAACGGATTTCAGCGGCCCAGAGAATATTCATGTGCACATCTGTACAGGGGTACGGGTATGGGTAGGGGTACGGGAAGGGGTATAATAAGTGCGTGCTTATGAAAACATTTACAGCATCTGGGCAGCAATGGCATGCGATGCAATAAAGCTCAAAGACGAAGGAGATCGGGGCTCCGAGGGGCAGACACCGGGAGTGCAACTGCGGGCGAGTCGGGGCTGGAAAAACGTGATGCGAGTGAAAGCCAAGTAAGCCAAGGAAACGGCTTTCTTTTCGCCAGCAGTTACAAGTTACAAGTCACAAGTCGCAACTCAGCAGATACAAGATACACACACACACATTCACTTTCGGCCGCAAACAAAAAGTTGGCCAAGTGCCGCAAAAATGCATTTGTTTGAATTTGCGACGAGAAATGAGAAATGAGGGATGGCCGCCCGGTTGGCCGCTTCGAAAGTGGGTCACAACCCAATGCTACCACCAATGGTAGTAGACGCTTTTGGCCCGGCCAAAGCGAGACACGTCCGAGCGGTGAAATGTGTGTGCGGTAAACGAAGGAAACATTATGATAAATGAAAGGCGATTGCCATTCTTTCTGGCCAAAGCCAAAGCCAGGGCGCACATGTACGGGCAGTGTTTGCAACAAGGTCAGCGGGAGCAATCTCCCTGGCATTGATAAGATATTGTATCTACAGACTGGAAATTACAATGCGATAAGAGCCGTTGTATATCTTGATAGCATTTATTATCCCAAGTCCATGCAGTTTCGTTTAAAGCCAAAAAAAAAATGAAAGATTCATTCGGAATACCTATGCAAATTCCCGGACAACATGAAACAATATTAATATCGTCTTCCTCGCTTAAATTATGGCTAGCGTTTAGTTTGATGGTCAATAAGGAAGCGTTGGCAGTGCAGGCGGAATACCAGAATGTGAAGTGAAATGATATATGGGAGAACACGGCAGCACAGAACAGAACAGGTTACCCAAGCTGGAAGTCGCATAAATGTTGAATCTACCGGGTAGGGAGCTCATAATTGCTTGGCCAGTACTGTACCCGTGGAAGAGGAAATAAGTGGCCCGGCAGAGATTACTTTAAAGCCATAAACAACGAAATATGCATCGGAATATGATGTATAATATATTTCTGGGTACATTTACAGCCGCAGTCACGGCTTTTGTTTGTCTAAGAATCCATTCGCGATGATACTCGGAATTCTTACACAATTTCCTGTAGCTTATCGGGGATTTTTTGAATATTACATAGCCTATACTTCCTATACTCCACAGCTTATACTTCCACGACACGACCTTGGCTTTTAATTGATAAGTCGAAAATATTACAACTTATTACACCACAACTGCCAAAGTCACACGTTCGCATTATCGGTCCCGATTGTGCTGAGCCCGGGAGAGCGAAAAATAATTAACAAATCGAAAGAAAGACAGGGCGAAAAGCCGCCATAGAACCTACTATACGCCGGGCGCGATATTGCAATAAATTACTACGCCCACACGGGTTAATGCTGGGGGGTCAACAGGGGACGGCAAACAACTGGCGTTGCAATTATACAATTAGCCTAACGACGGAGGCAAACACAAACGCTGGATAGATTTGCAATAATGAAAATAATAATTAGAAATTCAAATTCAATAAACGTTAAAAGGCAAAACAATAAATAAAACCTAAAACGAGAGACAAGAGACGGGGGGTAAAAGGCGTACGTACTATAAGGTAAATGGAAAAGTCATAAATAACCGAGCAGAATTTTTATATATTTGCATAGATTAAAGCGTAACAGAACACACATTCGTGGATCGAAAAGAAGCAAAAGCTAATTGACAGGCGTCTGCTGTTTGTATATTATGGTATTTGATTATACAATATGGTAGTATATTCAAATAAGCATATACAGAATCATCGCTAGGTTTCCTTGGATTTTATAGATCCGACAAAGATTGCAATCGCATTTTAATTGAAAAACCCCCGAGGTTAAGTTCGTTTTTAAATTTCAATCTCTGGGAGTATGGATTGGGTACAACTCCGATTCTATGACATTGGCTGTCCGTCCGTCTGTCCGTCTGCCTGTCCGTCTGTATGTTTGAACACGTCGTTCTCCAAGATGGTAAGAGCTAGAGACTTAACTCTTGCTGCTTTAGGTCCGCTAAATGGGTAGGCAGATCGAGTTTATTTGAAAATTTTGCCACGTCCAATAACGCCTTCGCAATTTGCATAAAACTATATTATCTTCCACATTGTGTCAATATATCCGAGATGGTAGAACTTAGAGACATAATTCTTTTTGATTTAGGTGCGTTAAGCATATACGCAAAATATGTTGTTTTTGAATATTAGTCACGCCTTTTTCCGCCTTTGAAATTTTTAAAATACTGTATTTTTTACTGCAGATTGGTCTATATATTCGAAATGAAGACAATATTTTTGATATTGTAATATCTAGACATGTGCCAAGTTTTACAAAGATCGGACAATAAAGAGTGAAGTACGAACAACAGTGTCATCTAAGTGTCATTTAAATTTCTGCATTTGACTTAAATCATTGTAATTTAGGGTTAAACCATTTAAATGGAAAAACTTATTGATAATGAAAATAGTTATGTGGTATCGTGTTTTCCAGAAACCCCGACTAGATCGTTCTAATTGTTGAATTCTGTGCCGGAATGAAGGCAAAAGAGTCTCGAACAAACTTTGGAACTGCAAAACCAATTGGCAACTCCAACGCGGCGGCTTATTTATTTACGTGTGTGCCTTGTTTTTTATTTATTTATTTGTTATTCTCTTCACTTGGCTTAAAAACCTGTTTTCCACTGGCTCACGCATTTTGGCAACAACAGCAACAGCTACAGCGCCAGGCCTGACCATTAAACCGAAAAATAAGCAGCAGCGAAATAGACAACAGCTTTGAGGTTACAAATTCTGTTGTGTTTTTTGCAGTTTCAGCTGAAATTAAAAGTACAGCACAACAGAAATTAAAGAGCTCTCCATAAAAGAGCTCAAGAGCCCGGGGCCGGAGAGCTCTTATCTGCAGGGCCCGCAAAAATATGGTCGACTGAAAGTGACTGCCTTTCTGACCAACTGTCAGATTGCCCCTTACCGTCACCGTCACTATAGCCGTCGCCGGCTGTTTCTTCAACTTCTGTTTTGTATCTGGCACCAGGTATTCATGCGATACTTTTTGTTTTATCCGCAGCTCTGTTTTTTGCGACTCACTTGGTTCTACCTGTTGACTTGGCCGCTTTATTGCCCACCGCCTTGTCACACTGACTGAGTTTTCCCAACTCGTCTCGAAACTTTTTGCGATGTGTCGAGAATTTTCTTCCCTGGCTGGCAAGGGCGACAAAAAGCCAGAAATTGCCAGGCCAAACCGGTCACAGAGGAGGTTCCTTCATAAACCAGGCTTAAATTCCTCTTTTAAATAAGTTTGCATCAATATTTAATAAGGACATGATAGGGAAGTTAATGCCAAAAAGATATTGTAAGGAAATGTACCTCAATACTTTTTGGGGAGGTTTCAAACATGCGATTTGATGACTTCAAAGTGACCTTAGCAGAGACCGGATAGTTGGGGTACAAATGAAAACAAGCCAATACCAGAAAATATATACACATATAGCTCTGTTTATCTTTCGATATGTGCATATATACGTATGCTAATGGACTGTGCACGCTCGGATACTGGACACACTCATGTATATACAAAAACCGACTGGAGATCGCAGATCAGAGATCGGGCCAAAGCTTAATGCGATTGCATTGTATTGGGGGCGGCAACCATGAGACATTTTACTATCGGCGACATTAAATTCAACATTGTTCCCATTTTACGGTCTTTCCAGCTCAAGTGCACACTTACGCAAGAGGGAGTGCAGTATCACAAAATAGAGTCTGCAGCTGAACAAACTTCAGGTGCTTAGAATAATTGGTGGTTTCCTTTGACAAGTTCTGTGCTAGCTGCTGAACTGTATGGCTTAAATCATTTTAAAGATTCATGCAAATTGGTTTCGAGTTCTCTAGAAAAGCAGTCAACAAGCTAAAACAAGTTGGCTACCATAATCCAAAACGGTTATGTTTGGTTTCTTAAAATAGCCATAAAACTGGGCCTGGGAACTTGGCTGTAAATCCAACAACCTTAGCTCTTGTTTATTCAGATTATTCGGCATATATGTCCGCAACTAATTTGACAAGCTAAAATTTATTCACTCACTATTTTGACCACAAATCGCGAGTGCCCGTGGCTTTGATTTTCTGGTAAAACAACTGATATTCGTTAACTGATTAATGACTCTTGGCCGGGCACGTTCTGGGGGAAATCTATTCGATTTAATGGCTGGATTTGTCTCATATTATGGCAGGTCGTGACACTCGGCTGATAGGAAAACCCGAATACCAGCTGCTTGTGAGACAAATGCAAATGTGGCACATTCAAACGAGTAGTTCTAGGCGCTGTGACCGTGATTCATCGAAGTACTATATGGAATAATAATTTCTAATTGGCCAAGGCATCGGCTTTAATCTTCGGAAACTTTATGACTTTGGGTTGGGCCAAAATCGGGCAGAATTCTGGCTCCGATGGCTGGAATGCGATTAGATAAGCAAATTTACAACGCCTCCCTCGGGCGGCATCAAATGTAAATTTGGATCGACAGTGATAATATTGTTAATTGCCATTTGCTTTGTGTGCTTTTGGTGGCTTTTTGGGTTTTGGTTTGGGCTATGGCTGTGGCTAGGCTTTTGTTTTGGTCTCAATGGGCGATTGCCGAGCCGCCGCCTGTCTGGGCAATCAATCAATGAATGGGCTTAGGTCTTATTTCTATTTCGCATGGCTTCGGGGCATCGCTTTGAATACCAAAAATTGGCCAGCACGAGTTGGCCAGCACGAGTTACACACGCTGCCCAGAGCTTTTGGGCTTCCATTGTTTTCAGGGTAATAAACGTGGCAGTGTATTCAATCCCTAGCCCAGTTTCCATCTGTAATTTCAATTTAAATGACCGACTATCGGCACAAACTGTTATAAAATGATTAACATTTTATAAGATAACGATTTATCGCCGGGTTTAAAAATAGTTCTCAGCCCCTAATAATTACAAGTTCAATGACTACGTCGCTGGCAACGCTCGCCGATTTCGATCAAGGTGTGCATACATATATTGACAGGTCGACAGGCGGCCAACGGACAGCGGACAGTGAACAGCGGCCAATGAGTTGTGATGGAGAACACATGGTTTACAGCCTATGGGGGCCTGGGAACCAGTTTTTTACCCAGAATTCGAAAGCCAAACATGATCTTCTTGGCCCCAAAAAGCACTTGTAATCGGGAAGGCAATTGCAGACAATATCTTCGGAGCTCCCCCACTCGACTGACCCCTCCAAAGCGACAAGCCATCCAGTTTGATGAGTCAAAGGAACAGCTCACACATCAGCGGCGTTTATATTTTCCTATATAATTACACAGCCCCACAGACGGCGATCGATTAACGATTTAAATGTAGAAAAGCACTCGAGGGGGGGTCGCAGAGATCAACTGGGGTGCGCCGGCTTTTCTCGCTTGGGTTCAAGTGAATTTATTGCACTTTGTCAGCCCTGATACGCCGTATAAACAATTAAATACGACACGCAGCCGGCCGATTCAATGTCAGCTGGCGAAATCAATGAAACAAAACCGGCGAGGGGATCAATAGGGCGATCGGTTTAGTTTTACGCCAAATTAGCAAGAATATGGTCTCTCAGATTTCGGGATCAATGGGAAAACTTCCACTGAAATTGGCAGCTGGCAAGGGTTTCAAGTGTTTAAAGTTCTTGATTTTGGTGGATTTTAGAGTCGAAATGGTAAATAATAATTATCAGACATGAATGCGTCTAAAAATAATTTAATAACTTCGCATATATAAATAAATAACCCTTTAAACAGTCCCACACGAGCCAGAGATCTAAATTAGTGAAGAATATGGTCTCACAGAATTCGGGATAAATGGAAAATAATGCAGCGAGGGATATTCTACTGATATTGACAAAATTCTTGAAAGTTTTGTAGTTTGGAGCTGAGGTGCTAAGTAATAGTTATCAGACAAGAATGCGTTGAAACATTCATGAACAATTTTGGACACCAGTGCTCGGTAACTCCAAATATAACCCGAAAATGTCCTTTAAACAACACTACTTAGAGAATTGCAAATAGAGTGAATACAATAGGGCGCTCAAGTTATTTTCAAGCAAAATTAGTAGAAAATATGGCCCCACAGAATTTTGGTTTAATGGAAAACGTTACTATATCCCTAATAAACAAACAAACGAACCCGAGATGTAGTTTTAATCTAAATTATAGTGCAAAATATGGTGTCACAGAGTTCGAAATTAATGCGAAAAGGTGCAGCAATTTAGATTAAAAATATTTAACTAAAATTGGCAGCTGGCAAGGCTTTTAACTGGTTAAAGTTATTGAATTTTTTGTATTTTAGAGCTGAGAGTCTAAGTAATAATTATCAGATAAATGTGATTAAGAATGCATGATTAATTTTGGAAGAAAATGCCCTTAAACAGCACTATTAGGGCAATAAAAAAGAGTTACTAATATAGGGCGTTCGAGTTAGTTTCCTGCTAAATTTTTTGAAAATAAAGCCCCCCAGAGTTTTAGGTTTACAGGGAAAAAATAAAGCAAGGCATGTAGTACTAAAATTAGCAGCTGGCAAGGCTTTTAACTGTTTAAAGTTCTTGATTTTGGCGGATTTTCGAGGCGAGGTGCTAAGTAATTTGTGTGCATTTTCGCACGTCTCCAAACGTGGAGAGCTGCTGGTGTACCGTGTTTGGACCGTCTCTGGAGACTCGCGCGCACAGCTGACGCGCTCGCCCGCTCTGTTGCTCTCTCGCACCAACACACAGCTGGGCGAATGGAAGGCAAAGGCAAAGGCAAAAGGCAAAACAATACAAAAGAAGAAACAAAATTTCGCAACGCCCTGAGATTTTAGTGCTATCTCGTTTTTTTCTCACAAAAACCAAACAAAATAATAATAATAAAGTTACCCACTGACGACATTGTGCGCCCATTAACACGATTTTCGAGGGGTTTTCATAGGGAGGGGGGTACGGGGCCTTCTCTCCACTCACCTAATTGCTGTGTTTATTGTTGTTGTTGTTGCTGGTGCTGGTGCTGGTGCTGCAGGAGAGCGGTGCAAGACTTTCACAAAAATAAACTCAAAAGAGCAAAAAACATGAAAAAATTATTTGCATTTGCTTTGCCACTTTCACCGCCGCCGCACTTTTCACGTGCGCCCTGCAAATCGGTTTTCTCAGCTCTGCTGGTTTGTTATTTTTCGTGATTTATTCGTGCCCATTGAGCAATATTTATTATTTTTTTTCCTTCCTCCTCTTTTCCTCCTCCTCCTCGGAGCACCCAACACACACGCACGCACAGTACCCCAACACACACACACGCGCGATGGTGGTTTTGGCCTTTTTAGCTCACTGCACTTTTTAGCCCTGTTCTGCACTCCGCATTCTGTGCTTTGACTGCGAATTTACAAACACTTTTCGCGTACGGCGGGGCCGAAAAGAAGGCAGAAGTATCGGGGTTTTCGGTGCTGTTTACGCGTTGCGCTGCCTGCGTTTCTTTGCCTTTTTCGCTCGCTCCCCAACTGGAATTTTGAGTTCGGGACGGCGAGAGCGTCGGCGCAGTGTTGCTTAGCGGGTGCACAGCTGGTATGGGGGGGTATTAAGCGCTGGCGCCGCGAACGGTCACACCGCCGCCCCAGTCAGCTGTTCGAAACGGCAACAATCTATTTTTAAATATTATTTATGTTTTTTCGATATTCGTGCAGGTATACCATAAACAATTCGGCATCGCTGTATGGGAGCAAAAACAAGAATGACTAACGCCGAAAATATCTATTGGTCTCCCAGCGAAAATTTCTTTAGATCGTCACCTTTTTGTTGACTTAACTAAATGTTTATACATTTTAATCTTTTAATTTTTTTATGTTAATATAATAATTATTATCAAGTCACCAGTTTAATTTGTGAGGGTATCTGAGTATTCTGGACTTTAGAAACTGTTTGCTAATATTTTAACCGCTACGTTTTTCGAGTCAAAACTCAAAAATTTCATTCAAAGCACTTAAAATTTATTATTAGAAGTGGAAAATTAATCATTTCATATTTTTATGGTAATGGAAGAATTATTAACAAGTCACCAGTTCATTTTGTGAGGGTATCTGAGTATTCTGGACTACCAAAACTGTTCTCTAATATCTTAACCGCTAGTTTTTTGAGTCAAAACATTCAATTGAAGTGATTTGAAAACCAAGCAAAGCAACTACATTTTATTCTTGGAAGTAAAAAATGTTTGAAAAAAATAAAATATGAAACTACTACAATCATAATTTGTTCTATGAAATCGTTTTGGATTAACAACATTATATGTATGTATTCATTTTGAATATTCGCGCAAGAGCCTTTAAAAAAAGTTAAAAACTCGCAAACTTACTTAAAGTTAACCAAGTCTGCTAATTATTAGGCAATTTAGTAAACCACTTAAAACAAAAAAGCGCTTAAGGATGCTTAAAATTTAAACGAAATTTGCAAACGCAAGCAGTAAACTTGGTCAAAACGCTCACGCAGCGCTCGCCGTCTTGGCAATAAGTTTAAATTATGGTTATTAAAAATGCAAGAAGCTCTAAATGGTCCAGCCCGAATTATGCTTTCAAGTCCGCAGATCTTTCCGTGGAACTCATTAAGGGCTCGTTAAGTGCAGTCGTCTGTAAATTTGGTTATTGCCCGGGAACAGTCCTGCCCGGTTCGGTTCGACTCCCTTTTATCCTTGCGGTGATTATTCAGGGTATTAACGGGCCTAGGAATTTAATTACTCAAAACAAGGAACCGACACAGAAACAGCCTCCGAATCAGAAGCGACACAAAAAAGGAAGTCCGAGGCCGTGGCATAAATTGTACCCTTTTCATGTTGCGTTTGGCAACATGAAAGATAACCGACAACCGACTCTGCTGGTTTCGGTGGGTTGGACGGGCGGAGGGTCAGGAAAAATCACAGTCTCCGAATCGAAACAATGTCTTCATCCGGCGAGGTCCTGCCGGCAAATGACTGCAATAAAATTGAAGAAGCGTCCAATGGGACCCAGGAAAGCCAATGGTCCGAGGGAAAGCGAGCCACTGGCCGACCTACCGACTGTTTGTTCCTGTCAACTTTCGTTTGTTGATTACGGGCCCCCCATCATTTTCGATTTATGTATGCAGGGTATCCAAGGGGATGCCCCTAAAACGCTGTAAATGGACACTGTTAATGAAATGTAATCCAATGTCATCATGAACTGGAAGGCCAGACAGACATCTCTTCCAAGAATTGAATGCGTATGGATTACCAATCAATAATGATTGTTTTTGGTAATTGTGATGCAGTTGAATCTCAAACAAGGGCCATAGGACAAGTCTTTATAAAATGTGACTGATTTAACATAATTAAAGAGCTTCTAATTAATTGAAAGCCATAATGTTAATTCTGCACATTTATATTAAACACTATCTTGGAGATTCCGGCTCATTAAATATCATTAGAGAGCATTTAATTAATTGCATTTTAATTCTGCACACTCATGGTAAACACTAATTTTGGGGTGAATAAAGGATATTTCACTCAAGACTAAAAGCATCCCACTTCTTGCTTATTAAATATTCGTAAATTGATAGGCATTAGGATAATTCTCCAGATTCATATTTAAACTATTTTGGGATCCCCAAGACAGAGAACACCCCGATTCTGGCTGATATAATATCATTAAAGAGTATTTAGATCATCGGTGGGCACTACGTAGCTCATTTGGCTCCCTGTGCTTCCAAAAACAATACTCTAGATTTATATTAAACACTATTTTAGGACGGAATGAAGGGTATCCCTCGTAGCGATCCCAATACCAAGGGGAATCCCCTTTTGCCCCGCCACAAACAGCCCAAGTCAAGCGGAATAACAACAACATCAACACTTGCCACTGGAAAAAGGGGGGCAGGACGGCAGGGGACAGTGCAGCGGGGTCCTCTTGTTTTTGATGATGATGACAGGAGGACCAGCAGGAGCAGCAGGAGCAGCAGGAGTCGGAGCTGCGGAATCAGCGGCAGCGTCAACGGTAATGATGCCCCCTTTCATTATTCGCAGGCAAAGTGTTGCCGCCGAGTCTATAATGAGTGTCAGAAATTCGCGGGGCGAGATAAGTGACAAGTGAAATTCTGGGTCGGCGGGGGATAAATGAGGGTTAGAGGGGGTTAGAGGGGCCGGCACATGCAGCCAGTATCCGGAAAATCAGGAGTGACATTGGGATCATATGGCCAAACAACAGCAACGTCTCAACTTGGCTAAAATGACAAACACTAAAGTTCAGGCAGCTCATTATTGAGTTTCCTTTTATCTGGATGAAAAGTATAAAAGTAAAGTCAAAATTGTTCACCCGCGTAACATCCGTTGCACTAAGAAAAAAGTCAGCAAACTATAAAAACTAATATCTTTGGTAATCGACCCTTGGCAGCCTTGATCTCCTTTCGAATTTTCCATAAAGTTGAGACTTTAAGTCA
This sequence comes from Drosophila ironensis, assembly GCA_021223825.1. Classification (NCBI taxonomy): domain Eukaryota; kingdom Metazoa; phylum Arthropoda; class Insecta; order Diptera; family Drosophilidae; genus Drosophila; species Drosophila ironensis. The sequence goes on along the minus strand of JAJJHQ010008063.1, from coordinate 2,651,394 downwards.
TCTTGTGTTCCTTCATCTGATGCACCTGAGCAGGTTGTAGGCAGACTAAGCAATCAAAGGACAAAGATGACAAAAGAAGGGACCCGGCCCGGTCACGAGCAGAAGCTTGGACTTGGAGACTCAGGACATCGTGCATCGGACATTGGACATTGGACATCGGCCATCCCATCAACACAACTAATCCTCAGCATTCACCGAATGATGGACACATCTGATGGACACCCCCATGCCCGGCACGCTTCGCTCCGCACTTCATTTCCTCGACAATCCCCAGCCTCTCTGTTGTTTCGTTTTTTCATTTCTGATTACGGCCCCGGGGCTAGCCAGCTGGCACTGAGAAAAATTATGTGATTTTCTGGGATTAGCAAAATGAGATTTGTGAGCTAGATATCTCAACTTGGGTGGGGGTTTCTTGGGAAGAGCAAAGCCTTTTGGGTCTACACTTCTTATAGGACTTTAAAGCCAAAAAGCAAAACATTTACCAAAGAAAGTTGTTAGGAATTTTGATTTTGGTGGTTTGTTTGAAAGGTCTACATATATTTGTGGTCCTATCTTGTCAAAGAGCAGAGTCTTTTAGGAATACATATTATGAAGGACTTTAAATATAAGAAGCAACACAATTAATCCTCAAAGTTGTAAGGAGTTTGAGTTAGGGAGTTTATTTGAAATGGGTATGGATAGTAATCCATTGAGTGGAGGACATTAATGCCAATACGCAACCATTACTTTAAAAAGTAGTTATAAATTTGTAGTTGGGGAATTCGGGATAGTGAACCCAAACCATTCAGTCCTTTCAATACTATCTTCTCTATATTCTATACCTATAGGATTGTTCATCCCTCTTTTCCTAGCACTTATTCAAACAAATATATATTTTTCCCCCGGTGCACTTTTGTGATGACCAGATGCTGATGCCACCGCTGCCAGGTCCTGCTGTCCCTTCTTGGAGAAGCCTGTGTTTATCCCCGACAAAAAGGACGACGCACTGGCTGCTGATTGCAGCCGTTGCCATTGAAAGATGCTTTGACGCTTAGCTCTGCTCCCTCCGTGTTTATCTTCCGAGCTATTCCAGCTGCCTGCTCTTGGAGGGCTCGACAAACAAGCTGCCAAGTTGCTGGCACACCAACCGAAGGGGGCAAAGGGTTTGTGTTGGTTGGCCATTTAAAGAAATATCCACTGACCACCACCGGGCCCTACACTTGACGATCCAATGAATCATTCATTTGCTCGAAAAATCCAAAGCTACAGCAGGAGGAGCCGAAGGCCACAATTTAAAGTCTTAAATTTGGCAAACACAAAAACATTTCTCATCACATAAATTATTGTCCACTGCAGCTGACCGGGGCTGGCAAACCAACATATATTTGCCATCCGAACTGGGACTAGGATCTGGCACTGATTTATCATCCGAGCAACGTAATTCGATATAGATAATGACCTAAAAATGCTGCACAAAGCTGGCAGGCAGGCAAAATTAATGCCCGAGGCAAAGGATATTGGCCAGAGGACTTGTATCTGGCGTGTGTGTCCCTAATTATTGAATTCATTTGTTCGCAGCTGTTTAGTTTTTAAAGGACAGCCAACAATGATAAAATATGGCAATACTTTGAACTTGTACGGCAACGTGCTGTGGAATAATGTACCATGCAGCCACAAATAATTAATTGAAACTATTGTCATTTTGATTGTTAAAACTAATATCGGTGTTCCCATGAATAATGCCACCGCATGGGGTTAATATTTTCCACAAGCTGTCATTGGTGTGTATAAATTTAATCCCGAATATAGACACAACTGCTGACAATTGCGTTTTGCTAATCCAATGTGTGGAGTCGGGGATTAGGTTGTGAATTTTTAATCCCGCCTAATTCAATTTCCATGCAATATTTATCGACTAAAACTAATTTCGAGTGTTGGCTCTAAAGTTGCGAATTAGTTTGGGACAATTTTGCATTTGTCGCGAGCCCAAGGAGGTTGGTTGTCAAAGGGCGCTAGGCCGTTGTGGGGGCGTAGATCAATACCATGTTATAACATGTAACAAAGTCTGCCCTCGTCACGCGCGTCACGTAAAAATGTGGGAAAAAAAAAAACAATAAATCGATTCGCCTTCAAAATGCGAAAAAAAGCAACGTGCAAGGAGGAAATATGGACAGGGTTTTGGGGTCGCCTGCCACGGCAATAAAGCCAGAAATCACGCTGGGAGCATGCAAATCCCAAAAAGATTTCAACACGCCCCCTTCCTCCCCCCGCCTGCCTGCCCGCCTGGCCGCTGACAAAAATCCGCCCCATGAAAAATTTCATTTTGGCCCCCGAGAGCAGAGACAAACAAAGGCGAAAAAAATGTGCAGAGCTCAACAAAGGAAACAAGTTAACTAAGACAACGACGATACCATGGAAAACAAAAGGCAAGTGGCTCAGCAAACGCTTTCGGGGGTTGTGGATTCCAGGGCTAGTGGGGGGCGGGGGGTAGGGAAGGTCTGCCAGAACGATAAATTCATATAAATCGCGTTAATTTAACCGCAAGCGCAGTTTAAATAACTCAAATGGCTTGGAAAGCTGCTTCGCTGTTTTCCGACTGGACCCGCCGCACCTAAGCTTGATAAAATGTCGCGCCAGATCTCAAGACAAATAACACCCCATCAGAGACGTAGTCAGGGGGGTTTTCCCTACTAACAATATGCAGATTCTGCTGCCAAGTTGAAACAATGGGAAGCCATCAATGGAGTATAGAGTTATTTTCTATTTCTCACCAATTATTTGAGCAATTATGAAGAATCAAGACTTTAAATCAAATGTTTTAGAATAATCAGGAAGGATAAACTTTAGAGAACATTTTTTTTTACATTCTCTTCATTGTGTTTAAGAAATTATAAAAAAGTAGCACTTTAATTCTAATGCTTCTAAAAAAAATGGAAAAGAACAAACTTTAGAAAAGATATTTATTACATTATCTTCATTGTGTTTGAGCAAATGTAAAGTATCAAGACGTTAAAAAGGATAAACATTTATGCAAAAATCAAGAAGTTATCAGGTACTTCAAATAATTTCAATTTTAGGCCAAACATTTTGGAAAATTCGGGAGTTAGAAATCTTAGAAAATAAAATTCTACATAGGAAATCTAATAAACCTTCAATAAAAGTTGAGTAATTAAAGTTATTTGTTATACCTGAGAATAAGATTTCTTATTACAAAATCCCGACGCACTTTGTCGAACTCCAATTAACCCAAATTGGAGTAAGCGTATACCTCTTATAAGCATTTACCTGTTTCAGCCCCTTAAAACTCGACCACCTACACCCCTGCCCTTGTATCCCCCTGTTCCCTTAAGTCGTTGCTAAGGCTGCAGAAAAACGATTGGAATCTAGAGAAATTACGTTCTGAAATGTTTGCCACAATTTGTTTTGCTTTATAATGAGTTATTTTGTATGCAAGGACAGACATACCAGCGCGTCAGTCGCGAAGGGTGGGGCCATCGAAAGGAAGGGGGTTAAGCCTGAAAAGGCCGGAAAAGTGAGGCTAGCAAGTGGCGGCCAAGAGGCCATTTAAAGTTGCCCCGCTGGCGGGATTACATTCGCCTCAATAATGCGGCCAAGTGTTGGCTGGAAATTTTAATTGTTTGCAATTAATGCATTCATTAATCGCTTTTAATTGGAGCATCCGCAATTAGTTGGGAATGCGAGGCGATCTGTTACAGATTTATAAAAGTTTCATCAGGTCACCGGTCAAGATTTATTGATGGAAAATAGTGTTGGTAACACCAAGATTGCATTCATTTTCCGATTGGAAAAGTTGCTGGCCAACTTTCAGTGTCAGCCGAAAAAACAAAAGTTGTATGAAAGTCACGCATTTCGTTCAAACAGAATAAATATGCAAGGACATGGCCAACTCGCAGGACATGTGTCCTTAGGAGAGGAAGAAATATTTAGTATTACCGCGTGACCCGATTGCTTGGCATTGCTGGAGGACTTGGCCTGCCATTTTGGCGGCCAAAACGGCAATCGAGGTCGGGCCGGGACTTGGCCTTAACTTTCCTTTGAGGGCTCATTTGAAGCTGCGCGAGCCAAAAAGGATTATTGTGTCCTTGCTCATTAAAGTTTTCGCTTAAAACTTTTGCCTTTACGCTCCAACATTGCTGCTTCATTTGCTGCAACAAAAAAGTTGAATAAAGTTTCCTAAGGCTTCGTCCTCTCGTCCTCTCTGTTTTTTTCCTCTTTTGAAGGTGCGACCGGACAACCCTTGGAAAAAAGGGGAAAAAAATAAATATACTATATACGTGGGTATGGTTGGGAAACAAAAATCCCAACGGCGAAGCCAAGAAGCGACATAAACGTTAATTGTTGTTGGTCATGACATAAGAGCCACCATGAAATGGCCAACAGAGCAAAGTGACATTGCTACAAATACTCGTACACTTTTCGTTATGCATAAAAGGGGATGAGGCCCGGGCGGGTGTGGCGACAGAGGGAAAGGACCGGCCCTAATGAACTGGCAAGGATATGCGGCCGAATTGAACGTCAACTGGGCTCAAGCCGAGCGTGAAGGATCGGGCCACGTTTCTGCAAAACGGCCTAATGAAAGCGACAGCTAAAATCCGCAATCACACACGGAAAACCAGAGGAAACAAGGCCAGAGCCACGGCCAACAAATTGCACTCGGCTGCGAAATTCAAATCCAATCAGGAGAATATAGTTTTCACTTTTTGGGCCCTAAACTTTAAGCCCTTCTGCTGCTGCCGTTGAAATTCAATTGAAGCCGACTCCTGGTTCGCTGGGCAGGAAAAGATTGTTTCATTAAATTCCCCAGAGATTCCCTTATTTGCACACACAAATGGTAGTGGCAACCAATCGAGGCAAATAATTTAATTGTTTCTAAGGAAAAATACACATGTAATAGAATATAAATTGCCCTTTGAAGTGCTCTTATTAGATTGCCCGTATTGATTGTTGTATTGCAGCTAAATTGTTTCATTTTGATGAAGTCTCTGTCGGATTTGTACTCCATTTACGGCTTTTATGCCTTCGCAAAACCCATTTAGTTGGAATTAATATTTTGTTTGATCCAGATAGCTGTACGCTCCGCATATCTTGCATCACAAATGCAAATGAAATCCAAACTGACATGCGGAAAAACCTCATCTTTCTGCATCATAAAATCATGCGTTTGCATAATCAAGAAGACAGCCAGAGCGCCGCAAAAAAGAAAAAACGGTGCCGCATCGTTTTCCGAAAAGTCAGCAACGAGGAGGAGCAGGGAACCGAAACAAAACCAAATCAATGACAAGAGTAAACAAATGAAAACGCAATGGAAACCCTACATGGAAACCCATTAATCTTTGCTCTGACGCAATTCGCACGCAGGTGAGTGGGTGGCAGGGGGCGGAGGGCGGAAGATCTAAGCTCCTGCCAGGTAGATTAGCACTGTTGTGCAATGGCCAATCAAAATCCGACTGCCAGCAGATGTCCCCTTCTTCCCACCTGTGGCACACAACCTTTTCACCTTGCCACCTTCCGGATTTGAGGGGGCGGAAATCGTCGTCATGTTGTGTAACACATGTCAAAACCCGAATGAGATGGCTACTTATATTGTCTCGATTACACTAATCCAAATATAGGTTCGTCTGTCACATCCTTTTAAATTAATTGACTCCGCTGCCTTAGTCCTCTGCGATGTTTTACAATTGCAAACATGTCATTTTTAATTTTACTGACCCACAAATATGTTACCTTTCAGGGATTTCTTCCATGACTTTCAATTAAATTAAAAGGTCAAAGAGCTGAAAACTTGTTTGTTGTCACAGGGAGAGCAATAAAAACGACACGGGCCAACGTATACATGTCGTATACGTAATTCGAGTGGACATTGTGGGCGATGCAATGAATTTTGTTTCGTTTTCCCACGATTGATAAAGTATTATAATAAATCACAATTAGCGGGCATCTTTTGATGACAAGCACTTTATGATGGTCCGATATCAGGGAGTATATATTTTATTTTTAAGGAACGCGTGCCAACGAGTGTCATTTGTATTACTTTGTAACAACTTTGGCCCACAACCTCCTGCAATTATTTGCCTTTTCACCGCTGGAGCGTCAGACGGCTGACAAAACACTCCCATGTCCCCTTGCCGGGTGAAATTTAAAACTGAGACGCCTTTTTAATGCCTTTGTTGTTGGTCGTCGGTGCATGTGTACTCTGCGCCCCTGTGTGTGTATGTCTTCCTTAGTGGAATTAAATTAATGACAAACAATTTCTCATTGTCTTTTCACTGGTGCGTACTTAGCACGCGCCGGAAATGTATCCATATCCGTTTGAAATTTTTCCATTGTTTTCCTGGCGCACACACAAAGTCGCTTTAGCAGCGATAAAGAGGTCCTGGGCACACTCGCCAAAAAAATGGTCCCCCATTAACCCTATAAATTTGTGTGCTTACTTGGAAAACGATACGGCGCAACTATCTCGTTTAAAATGGAACTTCCAAGTCTAGGGCGGGTGAAACTTTAAGCTCTTATATTTTATTGTCCTGACTGTTGCTTTTTTTGAGTGCAGAAGCCCTAGAAAGGAAAGGACTGCTGGAGTCGGAAAACAGGCCTGGGAGCACCAACAAATTGCCGCTAAGTGGCGGCAGCAAAAGCCCTGCTAACTCTGCTAACTGTCGAAGGACTGTCATTAGGACCACTAGGCTCGGGATCGCACATTAACAGTCGTAAAACTTATGGCCGGGCCCGTTGCCAACTATTAGCCATCATCGGCAGCTGTGTCCTGCGATTCTGGGCTGCTCTTTCATTTGCAGCCGTCGCAGCCTAAAAATCCAACCAGCGACTTCAATTGCATGTGCCCCTTCGGTTGGTAGCCACAGAATGACCTCCTCCCCTATCAATTGACAAATTATGCCAATAGTTTGTGGTCCTGCATGCCTTAGTCTTGGTCCTGCTGCAAGCCTTGACCTGGAATATTAATCAAAATGTTGGTAGGGCCTGCGGTGTTCAGAGGCTTGCATTTCCCTTCGGCTTGGACAGAATTGCGGTCACACATGCTTGAGTTTATGGATTTATAAATCCAATTATTCGATTTCAAGTCACTGGCTTTCCACACATCTTTACCTAATAGCTTAAAACTGTTGTTAAATCGTAAAGGCGTGGGCCAGAAATAAGTGAGTCCTGCCCTTCAAAGTTTTATGGGCATTCGAGTTTGGGGGGACAGGTGTTTTCTTTCCCTTGCGAGGGCATATGTAGCATTACAATGCTGCCCGCACAGCGTAAAGCAATTGAAAGCAATTTCACTTTTATTAATATAAAAAATAAAAGAAACGGCACAGAAAAATCCCCGGAAAAATGTCGGCCAGCTCGAGCAGGAACCCCAAAATCCGTGGACGAACGCAATGTCATTTATTTTGGTCGAACGGAAAATGCTAACCGATGATAAATGCGAATTTCTTTCTTCGCTTTCTTTTGCATTGAACTGGAAACATTTTTTGACAGCGGAACAGAATGGGAACCGCAAGCTGTATAAATTACAGCGAAATAAATTTTTTGAGAAAGTCAGACTCGACTACTCACCTGGCCATGTTGCTGCGTCCTTGAAAGGTTTCTCCTTGCTGGCGTTTTGTTTGTTTGTTTGTCCTTTTTAGGCTGTGTGTGCTGGCATGTTTACAGTTCCCCCGGCAAACGAAATCAGCATGCAGGACGATGATGATGTGGGTGCTCCTTCTCCTGCCTCGGTATCCAGATGAGCAGCAGGAGCCACTTACATCGTTTGTCCCTGCCTCGTCTTCTGTGCCACCGTCTGGCTGATTGAGTTTGAGATTTATGCCTTAAGTGCTGCTGGGGGATTTGTTATCTTGTCCTTTTTGGCCAGGCCTATACGCACAGGCCTTATATACATATACTCCTTGCTTGGCCAACTCTCTTTTGCGCCCGCCCCGTCGAGGCTTTGATTCGGCTGGAAATGATAAAATAAAAACAGTTTTATAGTTGACGATAATGATAATGATGATGTTGATGCCTTGTGGTTTCCTTTCTGCTTTCAATTTACATAAGCAGCCGGCATCATTAATATTTCTGTGGAAATGTTTGTTTCTGCTTCTGTTTATGCTTCTCCCTGCGTGTTTGTTGCGAGCACTTCTGTAATTTCATTTCCATCCTTAACAAATTTAGCTTGTTGCAGACATTTATCATAAGCCCAGTATGCCCCGCACTGCCGGTTGGCCCTACCAACCATAAATCACTCATGCACTCATGCCCCCGGTCATGTTTTCCTTTGGCCCCGCTTTTGATGATAAAACGACCAAATGCAATTATAAGTCGCCATTCAAACAACTTTTAATGCCAACTGACAGCAGTTGCCCGTAGTGCTGGGCGGGGTCTGGTCGTCGATGCGATTTTGTTGTGTGTTGTTTTAGTCGAATTTTATGGATTGCGCTATGATTGATTGTTTAGGCCGCCGCTCAGATCGCCCAGCCAGTGGTCGATATGGCAATTCTATGGGGGAATCCATGTACGACTATTACATTTAGCGGACGCACAAGTATTTATACGTGTTCTTTTATTCTAAATATTTGCGATTTCGCATATTTGTATTGACATGAATAAATATACGAGTGGATTATGCACAAAGTTTTATGAAAATATGGCAGGCATTCCACGACAATTGAATTTAAATAAAAGTTTAGCAAACATAGTACTTCGGGTATACCATTCTTATAAGAAAATTTTAGTTCACAAGTCATCATGTGCAAGTTTACAGTATTGGTAAACGTGGCAGTCACATTTCCCAATACAAATTCAATTTTATTGTTGCAGATTTAGCCTTATTATTGCAAAAATGGGGCCCTATGTATGTATACTCAATAAAACCACAAAATCTCAACTCCTTAAATTTGTTTATAATAATACGAAAACGACAAGCGAAGATAAAATAAAGTATTTTAGACCCAAAAGGTTCTAGTGTTGATAACGTAGCCGTTACATTTTTGCACGTATCCTTATTGTTACCGCACCTAAATACATACATACACACGCAAATACTAACGAGCATGTTTGACCCAACATCACCAATTGTTGGTCAACGTTGTGGTCTAGCACACATGTTATCAAAATGCAACTTATTGTTCCCGAATGCAAATATGTTATTGTTTTATAATTAAAACCACAAAAAAAAAGTATACATTAATTCTTATAAATACAGTCTAATGTTAGCAAAAGGCCGACTACTTCTGGAACAGACCGCTCCAGCACTGACCGTTTTTCAACACTGAATCTAACAGTTCGACTCCTGAGAATGCAAGGTTATATTCTTCACCAAGAAAGACGACAAAATGGATGCAATCTCAATACTAGAGCAGAACAAGGATAGGGTGCATACACTTCTGGGAAAGTCGGCCGATCCTTATTTCATGGAAAATTTCAGTAACAAATAAAACCCAATACATAGTATGTCAAGGTAGAATCTACTACTTTCGGGATCCTATATTCTGTGATATTTTCCGTAAAATAATCCTAAATAAATGGAAAATTTGTGACAATAACACCAAACAAGCGTTTAGTTAGCCATTCTGATGGGTGTGCGAGTACACTGATATTTAACAGAAAAAAAGGGTACGGTGGTAACCTCCGGGAGCCAAAAACTTCACATGATACATCGGCTTGCAAAGTTTCTTGGCAACTTTTCGCAGCTCCCCTCTGGAAGATATTCCGTTAAACCGATTTAAAGACAAATCAATGTTCTGGCACTCCGCAACAAGACCAGGCCCAGGATCAGCTCGTGAGGCCAAAGCCCAAAAAACACGCCCATTACCAGAACAGTTTTATAGCTGCCCCGCCCCTGCCCTCACGCCTCCCAGGGGAGTGGGAGTGGAAGTGGGAATGGGATTGGAAATGGAAATTGGGAGGGGGGCGTGTATTATCAGCTGTTTCCCATTATGACTTCAGCGGAAATACACAGGCGAGCTAGGAAAATATTCGAGGCGAGGCGGAAAATCCTGCCACTGGCAGTGCAAGCACACACTCACACTCGCACGCAAACCGATAAAAATAAAAACAATACCCATGGAACACAGAGAGGCAAAAATTGGAACTAAATGCGTATACGTAATGTGATAGAAACCCTCCCAGCGCCTCACTCCCTCCCCCGAAAAATAACAAACAGCGGAAGTAGAAAGCAGAAAGTAGGAAGTAGGCAGCAAAGAGTGATAAAGATGGCGAGGCGGGGTTAGGGGAAAAACAATGGCGACGGTTGACGACGACGTTGGCACTTCTCAAACAAACAAAAATCGAAAATAAAGCGGAAAACTAAAACCGCTTAAGTGGGCCGAAGCCTCGAATACCCCTTTTCCCCAATTTCACACAAACTTGATTAGTTTAAACAAATAGAGAGCTCGCTCTAAGCTCTTGAGCGCCGACCCCAAGCATTAACATCAAAGTGTACATTTTATATTTAAATCTGCTTTTAGCAATTGGATCTAAGTCAATTCTGCCGAAATAAACTCACTTAAGCAAATAAGACTCCGCTCAACCTCGTTTCGTACAGAAGAAATTTTATCCTAGATTCAAGTGTGTTTGTTCCAGTTTTAGCCGAATGTCCAAAGGCAATGTTTTGGGATCTTTCATAACTTTTAATCATTTAATCTCTTGGAGAGTCTAAGAATAACAATCCTGCCTGAACATTTTGTTTAAGTAAACTGCTTTCAAGAGCAAGAAACACTCGTATACTTGTTAATTACTTAATCATGTGTGTTTTGAGCATGTTTTGTACGACTCTATTAATCCTCAAATGCTTCTGAGAATAGAATATGGTTTGAATACTTGATAGCAACTTTATTCAAATCCCAAAAATATCAGATTCAGCATATTTTGGGGTCTCTATATCTTTTGTGGGGGTTTTCTAAACTACTTTTCTTGAGAAACCCAACATCCAACTTTCCTTGGCCGTTTTCCGGCGAGAATTATAATACCCCAATGAGGGTATACAACGAGACCAGCCAAAAGCGAGCGGGGCAAAAAAAAAGTATGCTTTTGGAGGAAAAGGCGTCATGAAAATCGAAAAGCAAGAAAGAGGGAAAACAAAAATAGTAGCCGACCGCACACACAGAGCTACTTAAAGCCGAACACACAACACTGTGTGTGTGTGTGTGTGTGTGTGTACAAAACCTCAATGGCAGCTGCCATGGCAAAAACACCGACGAACAAACAAACAAACAGTGGGACACACTGACGGCGCTTGTCACTTTGTTTGGCTCGGTTTCAATTCAATGCACTGCCTACCGACTACGAATACGACTACGACTACTGGGGCATATTAGTATGCAAAACTGATAATCAATAGGAGACAAGCAGAGACGGAGTCGACGGACGCTCAGCGGAGATTATGGCGCAATTTGCATACGAGTATGTGCCGCCCAAAGATATCGCACTCGCTTGATCCCTTATCCCCGACAACAACCCCACAATCCACCATCTGCTAGCGAATATAGGGACCCAAAAACAGCATCCAGTGCCGGTTAATTGAGTGAAGCGAAGGACACCCATCCATCCGCTAACTGGCGGCCAACTAATGTGTGTGCTACGCTCAACTTTTTTGCACTTAATTGAAATTCGCGGAACGACACTGAAAAGCTTTCAGCCCCCAAACTGGACCCGCAGACTTTTAATGACGTATAGATCAAAAGCGACTCTGTTTTAGCTGGAGATGAGGAGCCAAAGGTCCTGGTCCCTAAATGAAGGCATTCTCTGGGGCTCATTGAAGGATGCCCCCGCAATTTGTTTGATGGGCTCTTCAAAGCCGACGAATAACTAAACTTTAGACGTGTAACAATCGACTGAAAAAGGTAGCAAATTGTGTCGTTTTTAAAAGGGTATGCAAACTAAAGAGCAAAAGAAAAATGTGTGTATCCGCAGCCGTATAAGCATCCTTAATATTTATGAAATGTGTGTGGAAACATATAAATATGAAATGCCATAGCTCCTTTTCATGGCTGCCTTACGACCTTTTCCGTGCAAAATTTTCAATAACTCTCTTGGGTTTTATGGCCGCAATTTGCAATTTATCATCAATTTGATGTGCAAGGGGCCGAGCACATAAACGTGGTCCAAATGGTGAATGTAACAAAGGGCAATAAACGTGGCAACGGCTGAGCCAGGAGATGGTTTGTGGCCCTTACATATCCCCGTTCATATCCGCAAGTTTAATGCTTGATTTCCTATTGATTTGCGGCCCAGAAGCTAGCTGCATTCACCTGAAACTCTTTTCCAAATGCACCTGCTGCTCTTACACGGCCAGAATCGCGAGAAAGTTCAATGATAGAATGCCAGAAAAAGCTCTTCAACCTTTGGCAGTAACTCAATTAGTTGGCCGGGGATTCCCGGTCTAATGTTTCGGTTTAAATGATGCGGACCACCTAATAGATTCATAAAATTATACGACACATTTGGCTTGTGCTAAACTTAAACGGCTACTAATAGTTTTTTGCTGTGTTTTGGGGCTGGCTGTCTCTTTGGGGAAATAACAAAAACTATAGCATACTTATGGGCCGCTTTGAGAGTTGCCATAAGACGCTTAATAACTGTGAGTAGTGCCGTAGCAAGGACATGGTGCGGGTGGCGTGCGGCGTGCGGCGTGTGGCGGTCGGCGGGCCTGGAGGACGTATAGTCCTCCGAACGATGTACGTGCCAATGGCCCGAGTCGCAGTAATAAACACACGCACAGCCCAGTTAACACAGAAATATGCCCCAAGTGTCAGGGCGGGCAAAACATGCAATGAATGAAAGTGCGCGCGGGGGGCAGGGAAACCGAAAGCCGAAAGCCGAAGGAAATGGGAAATGGATTTTCAGTTGTCGTTGTTTTTGTTGTTTTTCATTCTTTCGGTTTTTTTTACCAGCTTTTGTTTTTCTTTCTGTTTTTTTTTTGTGTGTTTTATAATTACTCTGATAGCGGTGTTGTATGTGCGAGTGTGTTTGTGTTATGGTAAGCACACATAACGGTAATTTAATTAACATACATAAACACACACACAAACACAAAGAGAATGTGGCACACAATGAGGGGGAGGTAGAGGGGGAGGGGAAGGTAATGGGCCCAGTACCTTGGGGCACTTACAAAGCGTTTCGGCAAACTGACTTCCGTAATCGATATTCAAATGTTTACTTTAACGCGCTCGCAACTTGTTTCATTTAGCACTTGATATTTTTCATATATTTGTAATAATTTTCTAATAATTTTTTTTTTTTCGTTTTATTTTAAAAGCACACAAACTTATACTAGTTACGGCTTAATTATGGGTTATTTAATATTTGTGATTAAAATATTTCAGTGTCACCGCACAATTACACTCTGTTTTTGTTTTGGGGCCTGGCTCGATTTGCCGCCGGAAAGTTGCACGTTGCTGCTGCCGTTAGACCGCTGGCCGCCTGCGCTTCCTGCGATGCGAGCGACGCCACCGTCGAGAAGCGAATAAACAAAAGGAATCCTGCCGCATTCGCATTCGCATTCATGCCGTTCAAGCCGCCAGTGTTGCCGTGCTGCAAGTCATGCGCACTCGCCGATTGAGCGACGGAGGCGGCGAAAGTCTTCCTCTCCGGGGACCCTCTCTCTTGCGGAAGGTGCAACCTGCTGACGGAACATCTGTGTTTTTGTTATTATGCTTTCAACAGCAACACCAACACCAACAGCAACAGCAAGCCAAAAAACCAACAACTGCAACAATTCAATTGTGGTGAGTGAGCATACAGTTATTTCAATTATTGGTACTACGTCGGGGTCACCGAAATGACTCTGCGCTAATTGATGGCACACAAAGAGTTAACGGTTCTCCTGATTGCCATCGAAAGGACTTCCGATATGTGCACGGAAATTAAAAATGTGACAAAGTTCTTGAAATTAATAAACATTTTTATTAACATATTTGTGCGTCGCTACGGAAAAAAACCACCACAATTTATCGCACTCAAAGGCTACTGAATTTAATACATTTATTTATTAATATTTCATGGTGATCAACATAACCAAGCATTTTTAAAATACAACGTTTTTTGAATAACCACATTTAATAAAGAATACGAATAAAGTCTGTTTACAATGATAAATTATTTTGGCCTAACATTGTTTCCTATGGTACAAAATAAATAGTAAAATATATTTTTAAATAGCCCAATTTACGTTAATTTATTTTAATTTAGTGTTCACACCCACTCGATAACTTCGTTGAAACAATATCGACCATTTTTTCTCCAGAGACAATTAAGGGGGTTCGCCCAGCCTTTTAGCATTGCTATGCATGGGCAGGACCGGGCCTTCCTTTGCTGAAAACTGTGACTGCACTCCCAGCCCCTGCGAATGGGGGACAGTGTTTCGCCGCTTGGTTCGCCGCCTGTCGACTTGGCTGACTGCTAATGTCAAGGTTTTTTGGCTGCTGTTCAAAATGCAGCAGCAGCAGCAGCAGTAGCAGGAACAGCACGGCACGTGCCCATGCCACAAAAGGCCCGAATCGGGGGGCGGTGGAGTGCGATTATGCCATTCCCAGGCCAATCCTGCACCTAGCACGTTGCACCGACCCCCTCGGTAGCGCCTCGCATGAATGGGCAAAAATGTCGCGACAAACCCGATTCGAAAGCCAATGTCAAGTGCACGAGGCAAAAAGGATGGGATGGTGGCAGGGAGACAGGCACTTTACATGCTGCATGCACCATGATATCCCGCTAGTCTGCCCCCAATGCCGCTGACCCTTTGCCAGCCGAAACACTACAGTGAACATTTATATAATTTTAAGCCGCTTGCTAATACTTCCAGCCTTCCACAAGAAAACTGGTAGAGCAATTAAGGTTATTTTTAAATAAAAATTACACAAATAAGGTATTAAAGCAAATATATTTTTCTGAATAGATAGATGGGTAACATGCAAGAACATCCAACATGTAGTAGCCCAAAAAATTATAAGTTTTTAGATAAGGAATACATATATCATAACGTACTAAAAATAAAAAAAAGTATTTTTCAGTCGAGTTTTTAAATTATAACGCTGCTCTTTTAGAAACAACATGTTTGAGTTACTTATCGATTAAAATACAAAATTAAAATAACATATAGATCTGCCATAAGATGATACAATGTATATATTAACTCATGTTTAAATCTGCTTTGGCTGGGACCACTGTGAGTCCGTGGGGGCATTTGCAACGCCACCAGTTGGCGGTCGCTCAAGTGACCCCCAAATAGGCAGGCACACTCTCGCAAATGGGCGTGCATCCATATTTTATGTGCCATCGATTGCAGCACACCACACACCCTTGAAAAACTCAAGCACTTCGGCCTGGCACACATGTGTGTCGTCCTGCATCTGATGCATTTTGGCCCAGGCTGAGCATAATGCAAATGCCCCTGGCGAATTTCACTTATACACCAATTATACGAACAAATATTTTCTCCTGTTAAATAGAGGGGGCATTGTCAATTAGTGAACTGTGCACTTTAAACATCTCGAGTAGTTGGTGGTGTTTTTACTGGTACTAATAATAGAGAACTAAAAGGCGAATTTTCACATGATTACTTAAAGTTTCAGAAGACTAAGCTGAGCCAAATTCCAAGAGGAAACCATTTCAATCTTTATCATATCCCTCGTTTAATATTTATTCAGTGTAGGTCTTCTTTCATGTAAGTTTGGAACTTAGTTGTTACTTTTAAGCTAATGCAATAAATGTTACAGTTTGTTGTTCATTTCGCCCAACTCACACTGCTTGGCATTCTTCTTTCTTAAATTTTGCCCACTCCAAAATTATCGCGTTACTAATGATAAACTCATAATTCATACTTATTTCGAGAACCGAACTGCCAACGCGTTTTTTCAACGAAAGCTTCCCGGAAATGGTGAGATAAATAATATAAACCTAACGACTAATACTAACGCATTTAGTGCCAGGTCGTAGGCAAACTGAATTGCCCAAACCGATGATGTTGGTCCACGCCGCGCACGGCAAAGAAGTAGCGCTGGTTCTCCTGGAACTGATTCAGGGTGACCGCCATCGGCAACAGCATCGCCTTTACATCACCCACGTGCCGCCAGCTGTCAGTGCTCGGCTCGTGGATCGTAACCTGGTAAGCATAGATCTGGTACGTAACGGAGTCGGCGCAACGCGTTGCAGTTTCCTCTAGGGTCCACGAAATAACGATGCCGGTATCCGCCATGGCGATCCGTATCATCGGCCGAGCCGGCGGCATTTTCCACGCAGGATTAAAAGGCTGGGCAGGTGACGAAGGCAGCGGTGCCGGATGCGTGCAATCCAGTGGCGTCGCAGTCGGTGGCGTATTCTCCGAGCGTATTTGCATCGTAACATTCGATCCCATCGAATTTCGCTGAGCTGTTGAACCAAATATGAGTTAGTTACACATTTTTATCGACATCCTAATGGCAATGGAAAACCTACCTCCTCCATTATTTTGAACTATCTGGCGGGAATTAACGCGGGACATTTGCATTGACGACGCTCGCATCAAATGGGCCCCGCCGCGAGCCCCAGCAGGGCTTGGCCCCGAGCCTTCCCCTGCCGCAACAGCCGCTGCTGCCGCTGCTGCCGCTGCCAGAGCGTTCCTCTTAACCGCCATGTTAGAGACCTGGCGTAGGCGAGCATTCGCCTCGATAGTCTGCTGATTGACTGCCGCCGCTGCAGCTGCCGCATCATCTTCATCCGTAAGGTCTATGAAAGTCTTCTCCTTGGGCTTGGCAGGCACTAAGCTGGGCTGTTGCTGCGGGCCATAGCCCCCCGGGCCGGCGCTGGTAGATGACATGGGCACGGAGACAGTGCCTCCAGGCGGCACCTGGCTGCGCACCTTTGTTGTGCACTTGGGCAATGCTTTCGAGGGACTGGGGCCGGGAACCGGACCTGAGATGGGGCGGGCCCTGCAAACAACAGAAGGAGTTGAACTAACAATAAACTTAATAGGTGAATTATAAACTCACGGTGAATACTGAGGAATTTGCTGAGCTGGCTGCTGTTGCGGCGACTTCTTGGGCAAATAGCCGGATTGCGAGTTCCGGTTGCGTATGGCCATGGTCTTGCCCGCCACCGCGACCGCAATGGATGTTGTGGATTTGGAGGCATGGAGAATGCGCTGCGGTCCAGGAGACTGCGGAGACTGCAGGCGATGATCGTTGGCCTGATTGTTCACCTGAGCTTGGGGCACAATATTGGACGGCACAGGCCGCTGGGGTGTGACCTTCTGCATGCAGCCGCGACGCTTTGGATTTGCAGCTGACGTACTTGGGCCAACTGCAGGTGGCGGGGTAAAGGAAGCACTGGATCGCTGTTGTGGCTGTGGCTGTGGCTGCGGCTGCGGCTGTGTCTGGGTGCTGGTGACTGTGGAAGATGCAGGGGCCGAGGGCCTGGGTCTTACCGGCGACCGCATCTGCGAGGTGCTAGACTTGGGCGGCGAGTTGCTAGTCTTGTTCACCGTGCCACTAGGTGGCGGCAAGATGGCACCTGCTGCAGAAGTCGAAGACGAAATCACCTTGAGGGGGAAGCCCACCTGAAGGCCAACGGCTCTGGTTATACGCACTGGGGCAGTAAACTGCGCGTTCTTGCTCTCCATGTCCTTAAGCACACGCTTATGGACATTATCCAAATCGTGAAGCTGCTTCCCAATATCGTGGACTTTGCGCCGGTACACTCCCAACAAGGTCTCGCACTTCTGTAGCCGAGAGCGCATCTCTGCAAAGTCACTCTTGATCAGCATCGCTTCGACAACCTTCTGCAGGACCAATTCCTCCAAATCATTGCGCGTCATAGAGTCGAAGTTCTTGCGGAAATTCTTCACGAAATCCAACCGAATAGGCAACACCTCCGTTTTTATTTCCGGTGGCGGGATCAGCACCACCGGTTTCTCTTCCTTCTTCTCCTCCTCCTCCTCCTTCAGCACTTTTGTGGTTTCTTCCGACTTGGATTGATCCTTATCGCCTTGGGCATCCAGGTCAATCTGCAAAGCGCCATCGCAGGAGCTGTTGGAGTCTGAGTCATCAGTCTTGAGTTTCTTGTTGAATGGGGCCTCGTCTGCCTTCTGTTTAGCTTCCCCGTTCACCTCTGTATCCAGATGAACGTGGCTCCTCTTTGTTTTCGACGTTGATGGTTCCTCAATGTCCGCGGCCTTCTGAGCCTCCGCATCATCAATCTCCATTTTGTTATCGGTGCTAAGACGAACTCGTTTGGATGAAGGTGCTTCGGCATCCTCACCACCTGGTCGCAACAGATTGCTGCTCGAATTGCTATGTCCTTCTTCGGGGACAGTGGATTTCGCTTTTTCGGGCGTCCTCAGTTTCTCGAACTGATCGCGCGCATTGTCCGAATCGTCCACCAAAACATTTTTGTCTGGCATTGATTCTGCTGGAACTTTGCTCGAAGCTTCCGTAGATGCGCCCTCTTCATAAAGATTCTTTGGAGCTACATTATCGGATATTTTTGCAGGAATCTCTTCGTCTTCATCCTCGGACACTAGGACTACCTCATCATCCTTGTTAGTATCAGCGAGAACAGGTTCCTTAGGTTCGTCCACCTTTTTCTCTTCCGACTGTACCGACGTTTTAGTTTCAGTCCCGGCTGTTTTGCCCTTTTCGATGGACTCGAAAAATATCACTTCGTCATCGGACTCGGCATCCTTGGCTTTTGATTTGGTAGGTTCTTCTTCGTTCGCCTCAACTTCTTTGTCCAACTTACTGCCTTCAATGTTGGAAGGCGTTTCCAGAACTCCATTGGCCTTGGGCTGTTCATTCTTATTATCTTCCTTCTCCGAGGTCTGACTGTTTGCGTCCATTAGCAAATTGTCTATGTTGATGTCGTTCATTTCTTCAGATTGAGTACGCAGCTGCGATTCTCCCTTTTTCGACTCCTCCGCTATCTTGGGCTCTTCTCCATCAACCCACATGGCATCTTCTTGATCTTTTGGGTCCTCTGGGGCCGCCTTTTCTTCTTGAGTGATCTCTTGATTTTGATCCTTCTTTTCCTTTTGATCCTCCTTTTGATCCTTCTCCTTTTGATCCTCCTTCTTTTGATCCTCCTCGTTTTGATCCTCCTTCTTTTGATCCTCCTTTTCCTCTCCCTCCGTTGACTTTAGGCCACTTTCGTCAACGAACTCAGCTTCCTGTTCCTCAAGTCCGTCGATATTTGCTGATTCCTCGCGTGTTGAGGTAATATCGTCCACGGTATCCTTTACCAAATCAGTTTCAACAGTGTCGGTCACATCATCAGCAACATCTGTTGTATTGACCGATGTTATTTCGCACTCTTCCGAAGTGTCAAGTTCTATAATGTCTGTAGAGAGTTTATTTGGCTCAATGGCGTCTTTGAGGAGATCATCATCATCATCAGAGGATATCTCCTGCAAATCTTCAGTGACATTTGCTGCTTTTTCTACAACTTTCAGTTCGGGCTCCTTTTCATCAGAGCTTGAAATGGATTCTAGAGCATCCTCAAAAATATCATCCGTAGAGTTGTTTAGTTTCGCCAAGGATTTGGGCTCTGCATTTTCATTTTGCAGTACGGGCTTGACATCGGCATTTAACTTCTCGTCTATTTCTTCTTTCTCGACTTGAGCATTTTCATTTGAAATGTTTTCACTTTGTGATTCATCGGAGTTTGAAGGAGATTCTTTGGTCTGAAGCATAGAATCAGGCTCCACGTTGTTTTGCGTTTCCACAGGTTCAGCTATCGCGACTTCTTTTTCGTTTTCATCTATCTCCTCTGTTTCTTCTTCCTTCTCGGGGTTACCGCCATCTAATAGTTTCTCATTGGCGTCAACAGCTGATTTATCAGAGTTGCAATCGCCAGATTTATCGAGGCTGTCCAATTCATCCAAATTTCTAGGACTGCAGCCTACAATGGAAGTTATTTTGTCCAATAGCGCATCCAAATCACTTCCCGCGTTGCGTTTTTTTTCCGGGTCTGTTATCGATTTAGTGACCTCTTGGGCGCTCAAAGCATTGACGTCTCTTTCATCGATAGCATCCCCTTCATCTCCGGAGGCGATTGCTTTACAAAATATATAATTCAAAAATTAAACACAAAATACTAACAAAGAAATCTGATCAATTCGGTACTTACCAGGGGCGGATAGAGAATCCACATCATTGGCGAGCTCTGTGGAAAGGGTTCGCAGTAGAGCACCCTCTTTTGAAACATCGTTTAACTCCACATTCTGGCTTACTTCCATCATTTTTGTTCCGATTTTGTGTTCGATTCCACTACTTCAAATACATTGAACTCTGAAAAGAAAAAAACTGGTTTTAGTTGATGCATTTAAGCTGGTGACAACCCTATACATATGTCGACACCCCTCCCCATCCAACAACCCTTTAACCTGGGATGGGCTTAAAAAAATAATACAAAAAAATTGAATTACAGTTTCCCAGAAAAATATAAAAACGCGAAGCATGAAAGCTTTTGTGAGAAAGCTCCTTGAGCTTTGGTAATATAATTTTCGTTTTATATGATGCAAGACACAACGACGATTGGGAATTATGTTCAGTGAGGTAGGTAGGAGGCCTTGATTTAATGAATATTTCCTGATCCCACCATAGAGAAACCCCTGAGCCAACAGCGCTTACACTAAACCCGAATCACTTAGCATATAAGACTTTTAAGAGTATTGTACCATTGTATTCTTTATAAATAGACATTGGATAGTGAAGCAAATGACACCACCGATCCAGAAACTCCAAAACCAGAAACATATCTCAAGACAGACAGCTTTTTTTCGTTCCGTTTTGAGTCGAGTGTGTATCTACACATAGTCTAACCATGTGTCGTTGTTGCTGCTTTTGTTGGTTGTTTGAAGCATTCGTTGGTTCACGAAGGCAACAAAAAAGAAAAAAAAATACAAAAAAAAACTGCAGCCGAGAGACAAAAGCAAAAGCGACGATAAAGAACTGGGGAAAGGAAAGTAACGATAATGGAAAAGTGGGAGAGGTCGAACAAGTAGGTGAACCTTTTTCAGAAGCAATACTTTGTTTACAAAAAAGTAATGAGGCGATTCCCGTAGATATGCTAACAAAAGTGAGGTTAGGTTGAGTTAATTTGCTTTATAGATGCTCCCAGGCATTGCAAACAGCTATATAGTCTAGGGGCAGGTCACTTACGGATTGGCGTATGAAATTAGCTGGATATTCCTGGGTTTCCAATTTATTACGTTTTTGCTACACTTGGAGAAATCGAAATGACAGCGACTTGTCGCCGCGTTCGGAGCACCACTGAGCGAACACGAACACCGCCAAGCCAGCTGACTGCGGACCGCAGAGAGAGAGCAAGCCAGGCGGCACGCGAGAGAGCGTTGAGGGCGGACGCGTGAAAGGGGGCGTGTGCGTGGGATGATAAGATTCGATAATGCCACCGAAGTAAAGGAGTAAGACACTTTCACATCCCGAACTTTGCCCTCTGCACCCTACACTTGGTCCGCCTGACGCAATCGTTGGACCAGAGCAATACCCTACGCAAGGTTTTTTCCCGCAGCAAGTGGACAGCCCAGAGTTGCTTCGGTAGCGATTGTTGCTAAAAAGAAAACAACAAATGGGGTGGGTATGGGATGTTCGGTGGCAGTTTGACCAGGAGGGAGGAGGTGGTAAATCGAATTTAAGCAGCCAGGGATCTTCGGAAAAACGGAAAGCAACCTTTGATAACGCAGAAACCAAACGTTTAATAATAACGCAAATAGAACGCGTTTTCTCCTACGAGTATATAAGTAAGCGCGTTTGCTTTGTGCGAGCGAAACGGAGCGATGCGGTCGCCCGGCAGTTGGAGCGGGACGACTATAGGTAGCAGGGAGATGGTTACCTCGAGGGGGGAATTATTCCAATATTCATTAAGACGAACGTCTATAAGTAACTATTTTGTATCCAAGGGACGTCCCAGCTTAGCCAAGTCTTCAAGCATTGTTCCGAAGCAAACAAGACTGTTTTGGGTGGAAGGAAGTGTGGGTGGGAATGGGATTGATTTGGTAGGGGGCGGGGGGCGGAGGTGTTGATTGGAAGTTTCGAGAATTCGGAATTAGAACATGATATATGGGTTGGCTTTTGGAGATGCAGATGCACTAGGACCTTGACAGGATACCGGTTTGCGGTTGGGAGCGAGCGAGAGAGAGGCAGCAGAGCACGCGAGAGTAAGAACAAGAGGCCAGACAAATGTGTGTACAATTGAGTAAAGTTCGCGTAGCGCCGAATACCACACGACAAAACGGTTGTTGGCGAGACGAACCGAAAGATACAGCAGCACAGCGTAAAGCAACAACTAAACACCGAAAGCAAGCGAATTTGAGGCTTGGCTAGCGATACCTGCAGGTCGTAACAGTTAAAATTGAGATAATCTAACTTCTATCTGGGAAGTTGTTCCAACGGATGCGGGAGTTATATGATGGATGCAGGAGCATTCGCCAGATAGTGTGGACATACTACCGGCCTATGTTTTATACGCAAATCAATGTTGTGTACAAACAAAACGAAATAAAGAGACATTAACCCTATGCATCTTGGCAGCTCCACTCAAAGATGGAAATTTACAGGCATAATATCTATTACAGCCGTCTCACTCGCACCCACACCAACACCGGCACAGCAAGCGCGCCAACAACTTGTGCGTGTGCGTGTATGTGTGAGTGTGTATGTATATCAAAATGTAGTTGTGTGTGCATTTTTGCAACACGCTCACATTCTTTGTAGGTTACGTATCGATTTTGATACAAAGTGAGGTTACGTTGAACCACACCCACGTTTCCCGGGAATTATAGAGATCCCGTTACATTTTCTTAGTACCCCAACGCCCAGGTATTGAGATCCGATACCAAAATTTTTCCTCTCTGCGCAACCCCGAGACCAATGGAAGCGAGCTAAAACGCAGGCGAAAGCAAAAGCAAAACGGGCCAACATTTTCAGTCACCCAATGTACAATTTTATGTTTTCAGGGTTGCCGTGCTTGCAGCATGTCCCCCGCACGCTTGCAGTAAGTCGTTATAAAAGCATTTATGAACATTGTTAAATCAAATAAAAACAATTTGCGGCCACGTTGCCGACTAGGGTTGCCACCGGCAGTACGTGTTTATTTCGTTGCTATAGCTTTTGGGTTACTTGTCAACCATATTTTGCGGTTACCGTAAATGACACACATATACAAGCAAGCCCAAGTACATGGATCATATGTATATCATATATATGCGCTGCGAGAGCACCTGACAACCCTAAAAACGCAAATGTCTAGAGAATATGAACATATCTTTATACGCAAGGAAGGGAAGCCTTGTTGTAAGCTAAATTTATTCGAGGAATCCTAAAATCAAAACCCCAAGCGAAATAAAGATGTAATACAAAGATTGATGTATAACGCCGCTTATTGTATATTTTATAATAACGACAAGGTATGAGAAAGATTTGTACTTACCCAACAATTTCACAATTTACCCGTTCAATGACTTGGCAAATCACTAGCAAACGCGATATATAACTAAAGGTATTAGCTTTTAATATAACGAACACTTTCAACAGTTTTTCGGCAAATTTGTTTCCAGTGGCAAGCGTAGCTCCGTCCGATACCCTTAAACGGTGACGAATGAAACGCAGACTGAAAACTGACAACAAAAGGGGACGAAAAGAACCAGACCCGAGACAACTAGTTCGGGACTAAGGCTACTAGATCAGGACCGGGCGGTTTGTGAGATAGAGATGGGACAGTGTCCGCGGCCACAGCAATGACTTTCCTATTGGATATTACAATATTTCCAAGTAGAATGAAACCTAAGCAGATGGATGATCCCTACGGGCTAGGTATATTAGTCGCTCAATCGAATTAAATAATTTTTTGACAAATACATGCGATTTATTTAATTAAAGCTGCTATATATTTTTATATTCGAAAAACAAACATCGCTCGTGATGCACTTGACCATCTCCAAAAATGAACCGAATGAAATGTGAGGGGTGGAAAGAGGAACCACTGATAATCGTGAGCGGAACACATTGATGTAAAGTTCTGATCGCAGCAAAAAAATTAGTTATTTTCAAAACGCATACTAAACAAATAGTTACCACTGACTTTATTAAGCAAGTTGTTAAAATGATTTTATTTTTTAATAGTAGTGGTATTGAGATAATGTGGGAAATACTATTTGGGACCGGAACCAAAACAAAGAACCAGCCGAGACCATCCCTGGCAGCGGTAGCTCAAGCCAGTTCCCCAGTTCCGGTTCCGAACCTGGGAACCGATGGCAAATGAAACAAAATATAAACATCTGTTAGATTGTAGGTTAATTGTTTTGTAATAACAAATGCGGCTGCTCATCAATTAAAATGAGCAACCTGCTGAATTTCGCCCTGAGGCAGGGCGCCAATCTCCTCAAGCGACATAGCCTACAAAGCCTGCGTCTGACGGTGCCGGCCTTCATCACAAAATCGCCGGTGAAAAAGTTCGCCACCCAAACGGCCCCCTTCGATGTGCCCACCACCGTGCCCAAGGACATAATACTGTTCAAGTACGAGAATCCCCGCTTCTACAACATGCTCAACTTCTTCGGCGTGTGCCAGTTTGTGTTCTGGACGTATCTCTCGCACTTTGCCTTCACCACGCTCAAGGATGCGCCCGTGGTGGAGAATCCCGGGGAGGAGCTCAAGTGGTATCAGCGCATAAATCTGGGCGACAACAAATACAGAAACGGCATCACCGTATGCAGTTTTCTGATAGGTGAGGGCGTATTTTAAACTATATCTTAAGGATCAACCTGAAACACTTCTTTTTTCCTTAGGATATGGCATTCTCTTTGCCGTCTGGATGTTCACCCTGCGCTCTGTGCGCTTCCTAATCCTCCGCAAGGGCGGCCAGAGCGTGTCCTTTGTCACCTACGGGCCCTTCAACCGCAATCGTATTATGACAGTGCCCCTGAAATGCGTTTCCGCGGAGGAGTCGCGCAACATGGCCCGCGTGCAACTGCCCATCAAGGTGAAGGGCAAGACGCTGTTCTATGTCCTGGACATGCGCGGCGAGTTCCGGAATCCCCAGCTCTTTGACTACACGGCCGGCCTGAAGCGGCGCATTTAAAGGCGGTTGGTTTTGTGGGGAATTTGTTACTTATATTTGTAAATAAAAAAGGGTGCTCCTAACTATGTCTACAAAGTCTAGTAGATGGGCTCTGGCTTCTGGGTGAGCAGGAGGCCGAAGCGCTTCTTGATTGTGATCCGCTGGCGGGAATACTTGTCCTCCGGCGAGAAACGGGCAGGATGGGCGGACAAGGTGGGGCGACCGTCCTCAGTGCGTTTCTAAGATTTAAAGGGGGAGAATTAGTGTTATTGGTAGAGTTTTTAAATCTCCATTTGTGCTAAAAGTACCTTCAGGGTGTAGATGCGCTCGCCGTTTTCGTTAATAGTGTACATTAGATACATTTTGGCTTAGTTTATTGCAAAATCAAGTAAAAAAACGGAGAAGTAAATAAAACACGTGTGGCGTGTTTGGTTTCTGGGGAATTTAATAGCCCTGTTTTGGTGTTTTACAACACTGCTGTGGTCGCTGTTCAGCACTGCCAAAAAGTGGGAAATTAAATAAAAAATTTAAATTAAAAAAACTCTAAAGTAAATAATTAAAAATTATGTAAATTTCTCAATCATTTATGTAGGAAAAGATTTACAAACCTTAGCATGTTTTACACCAATTAATAATCCCTTAACCACACCAATCTCCTAAGCAACCTAAACCATAATAGCCTAGATCAAATCAACATTACCAACATGTAAATAAACAACGTATTATATACAAGTAACAAAAAATTAGCCAATTGTTTTTGTAAGCTTGTCTACCTCTTATAATAAATAAATAATTCTCCAGCTAGCAGCATATATTGCTTTTTAGTAGCAAAAACGAGCATCACTGCTGATTCAAATTTGGCGGGAAAGCAGTTCAGTAAACAATGTCAAGCAAAGTAGACAAGCTCCATAAACAGGCTCTGCGTGAGCAACAAAAGCGCATCAAGCCCGGCGAGTGCATGAAGTACGTGCGCTTGGTCCTGGATGTGGGATTTGTGGGTCAAGAACTCATGCAGCAATTGCCCGCCAGCGGGTTAAAGTTCGAAATCCGCAGCTTGCCTTTGCGCCACTGCATCATTTGGGAGCGCAATGTGGGCCAGCAAACGCTGACAAGCGGCGGCCTGGACGAGGCCTGGCAAGCGGAGGACCAGGTGGTCCAGTGGCTATCGGAAATAAACTTCCAGCAGGCGGTTAAACATCAAAACCTGGCCTGCATTGGTCCCAGTCTCAAGGATGCCTTTCCCGAGTGCCAGTACACGGTGGCTATTCCAAAGCTCCGCCATAGCAAACAGAGCGGCGGTTCTGCTAACCAGGAAGCCCTGATAGAGCTGCAACTCCTGCAGGAACTGCATGTGGAGCAGGTGGACCGGTCCCAGGGCCTTCTGCCCCTCCTCCAGCGCTTTACAAAATCCATCGCAGAGGCTCCGTACAAGAAACAGCGCAATGAGTCGTTAGGCTGCTTCAAAAAGTACTTGGCCAACGACAAGAAGCAGTGCGTGCGAGTGGAGCAGGGCAACGGTTACGGGCGCCTGTGGCAGCAGCATTTAAACCGACTTCCCCTGGTCACGCTCGAGGTGGCCGAGTCGATCATTGCCCACTATCCGTGCCCGAAGCAGCTTCTGGATCACTTCTCCACGCATCCGGAGGCGGTGCAGTCCCTGGCGGACCTGAAGATCAAGCGGGGCAATGGTCCGCAGCCTTTGCAGACGGAGCGACGCATCGGAAATGTGCTCAGCAACAAACTTTACACCCTCTACCATGCCCGGGATCCCAACACCTTGATTTAGTCTTGTGATTTGCATACACTTAAGGCTCCTTACGTTCTACAATCCTAGCACCCTGATTTAGGTTAGTAATTTCCTTATATTTTAACCTCATTACTATCTGCAATTCCCGGATTTAAACCACCTTGATTTAGCTTTGTCTTGTGCTCATAATAAACTCTGTATCCTTTACGACTCCCGGAATCCAAACGCCTTGATTTAGCTTAGTAATTTGCATATACTTCTGGCTCCTTACACTGTACAATACCCGGGATCCAAACAGCCTCATTGAGCTCCGCAATTTCCCTAAAACAAACTCTATACACTCAAAAATTTCCGCTGTCCAAACACCTTGATATGTCCTTCTAATTTGATCATAAACTCTAAATGTTATACGCTTTAGACTCTATGTCGTCTACTCCATACGTTCTACAATTTCCGGAATTCAAATACCCTTATTTATCTTTGTAATTTGCCTACAACACTCTACAATACCCACCTTGATTAAGGTTCGTAATTGGCTTATATTTAAACCTCTACAATCTGCTATTCCCAGAATATTTCCTCCTAACATACTCTATATCCACTTGAGTTCCCGCGATCCAAACACCATGATTTGGCTTAGTAAGTGGCTCATATATTAGGCTCCTAGAGTCTGTATGTACAATTCGATTTAAGTGTTAAAGTACGAACTAATTATTTTATGTTACATTGTCCCTCTCGTAGTATAAGGTAAATATTTAAAAATCACAATATTCCTTAACGCGTAGCTATGGATCCAAGATAATTGTGTTTTTAAAAGATGTGAAGAGGAGTGTGGGTTGGGGGGGCGATGTCGGACAAGGGTCAGCAACGATGGGGGATTCAGTCCGTACTCTATAGCGTGGCCAGGATGCGGGTGAAGCCGAGGCAGGCGGAGACGATGGTCTGTCCGAGGCCCCAGACCATCGCGTAGATGGGGGACATGGGCAGGCTGGAGGCGCGATGGACAAAGGCGATGACGGCGCTGCTGATGATGCCGCTGGAGGCCGGCGAGAGGAAGCCCATGACCAGGATGAGGATCGAGAAGAAGCGACCGAACTTGTGCTTCCGCAGCGTGACAAAGGCCACCAAGGCGGCGCAGGTGTGAATGAAAATGGAGGAGAACAGGGCCCACAGAAAGACGTGGTACCACATCTCGCGGAACGTGTTGAGGCGCGCCTGCGAGCGCAATCCCATCACATCGGCGATGGTGTCCAGCTCGTCCGTGTCCTCGGGATCGTAGGAGAACATGATGATGATGTTTCCTGGAAGATTACGGTGACGGCTGCTTGATTACGTTGCTAGTTATTGCTTTTCCGTTGCTCTGAGTCGGTCAGCATTGCTCCCAAGCTAAAGCATTTCCCGATCTGCAAACAAAAAAAGGTTACTACTGCTTGACCTTTTGGCCTTTTGGCCTTTTGGCGGTTTACTCACGCCCCGTGCAACGCCCTTGGGGAGGGGCTAACTGAAGGCCTTTGGTTGACTTGGCACCCGCAATCCTTGCTATAACATATTGTTATTGTTTAGGGAGTGTTTTTTTTGGTTTATTTTGCAATGTGGGCCACAATCGGTTTAGCACGGGATTGCAAAATTGCGCTCTTCGGGCGGCAGTTGGCGCCGAATGTTCAGTGCTGTATCACGTTCATGGNCTTTAATTAACTTTAATTATTTGTGGTTTTTGTCTGCGTTTTTCTATAGCAACGCGAGTGGAACGTCCGGGAATGGGCCGGTTCTGATAAGCAGTCAGCTGTGACTCACTAGCGAACTAGTTCGTGGGTTTACACTAACTAATTAATGTTTCTATATCATTGCCCTGACCCAAACTTTACCTAAAACCTAAGCTCGTGGTTGCCCTTTATATTATATTCATAGAACTGCCACCCTTTGGGTTGAGCCTGGCACTTATCGTTTATCGGCTTATCGGCGGCTCCAGAACCAGTTCGCCGCAAAACCATCTTAGCTCTAGTGACAACTCTACAACCAATCCATAAACAAAAAAAAAATTGTGTGTAAACTAAAAACAAAAGCGGAAGTCGTTAGCAATCTTGTTCGCTCATCATTTGGCCCCTTATGATTTGTTAAATTTTTGGTTTACCGAGCTTGGGATGCTGAAGGGACCCGAACAGGTTGCAAGCTGTAAGTCAAGTCCTTTCCCTATGACACATTTCTCTCTCTCTCCAAAAGTATATATACATACATACATACATGCACCATGTATGTACATATGTATGTAGACATATGTAAGTGCATCTACAGATACAATGGATTTATGTAGATGTATCTTGCGGCCGATCCGCGAATCGGTTAAATCGCCGACTGCTCGGCATATGCTCGATTAATTGAAGCCCCCTCTCCTCCCCCCCTCGTTGCAGAGTGATTCGCGCATCGAGTATATAAAGTTCGAGACCCGCTGTAGCAACGACGCATTTAATCAATGTTCTCCAACGGATTGCCGTGCAATCTGTCCTTTCCGAGCTGTCTCAGTGTCCCCAAAGACGAGATTGGTAATGAAGAGCTCCTGCCCTCCAATATGGGAACCCGCGAGCCAGTAATCCTCAATGTCTACGATATGGTGAGTCTCTGCCGGTACCCATGGATGGTATATCCTAGAGATTAATGTGCCTTTTGCAGTACTGGATCAACGAGTACACCACCTCGATCGGCCTGGGCGTTTTCCATTCCGGCGTGGAGGCCTTCGGCACGGAGTTCGCCTACGGCGGCCATCCGTTTCCGTTTACGGGAGTCTTTGAGATATCGCCCCGCGACCACGACGAGCTGGGCGATCAGTTTCAGTTCAGACAGAGCATCCAGATCGGCTGCACGGACTTCACCTACGAGGAGGTGCGGCGCCTTGTCGAGGAGCTGGGCAATCAGTTTCGCGGCGATCGCTACCACCTCATGAACAACAACTGCAATCACTTCTCGGGCAACCTGACCCAGGTGAGTGGAAAGTTTTCCTACTCCCCAAAGGGTGTGTGATCGAAGGGCGTGCCCAGTGAATCACCTAAATGCAGATATCAGGCAGTACAACCCAAAAAGTTGATTGCTTTTCCAATCTTTTAAACATTACGGAGTCTTTTGTGCCATGGCACTTGCAAGCCCTGGGGAAATTCCATGCCTAAGCCCCTTTTGTGTACTAGACTTCTGCATGAATGCATTCAAAACGACAAATGAATCACTCATTCTATGTTGCGCACGCTTTTTATTCATCACAGTATATTTTTTGTGTCATTTTCATCTGGCCATTAGAGTATAAGGTACGGTAAAGAATGATTGCAGTATTTTTAAGAACACTACACTACTGTACAGATCTGTCGTGCTACAAGTGAGTACATTCACGCAAAAGTCTATTGTGTACTTCCCATTAATCGCCCTTAACCAGAATTTCTCACCCGACTTTTCGAGAACCCGACACAAAATTAACAATGACAAGAAAGTGAAATTTGATCGCACTGTCTGCATAAACAAAGTGTAATGCAAGGGCTGCGCTGCAGAATATTAAACCTCTGAGACTTCGACCTCGCTCACTCGATTCGCTTTTCCGTTGCAGATACTTTGTGGCCAAGAAATACCCAGCTGGGTCAATCGTTTAGCGCATTTCAGCTCCTGTGTGCCATTTTTACAAAGATGTTTGCCAAAGTGAGTGGTTGAACGCCTCATATAGACCATAAACTAATGTTTAACCCCTTTTTTAGAGAGTGGCTGACACCAAACGCCTTGCAGCAGAGCATTACAACAATCCAAGAGCGCGAAGACTCCGACACCAGTCCCCTTTGAGACATTACCTGACCGGAGGAGAGCAGTCACTTGCAGACACAGACACGGACACGGACATCCAAGGAATCATAGTTTACATCCGAAGAGCGGAGTCGTTCGACTGCCAACATTTGTTAAGTTACACAGGACGTAATGCCCGGGTTACTCACGTTTACAACAATTTCCAAGCCAATAATGCCCAAAAAACAAAGCGAAACAAAACAAAACAAAAGCAAAAAGCAACAACTATTATTAATAGACTTAAATTAGGCGATACATAACACAAAGCGTACATAGAACATACCAACATAGAACATCAAATACATACAATAACATAACATAACATACCATAACAAACATACAACATACATGCAAAGTGACTAAATTATTGGCTATTGTAATTCGTACTTGTAATATGACTATTCAGAATTAAGATATTATTAAGTGGCCGGTAAATTTAAGTAGCAGGCGCCGTCGGCAGCAGTGTCATTGTAGAATTTTAAATTAAATACGGAAGACATCGAGAAATCATCATTAGGCACTTGCTAAATTGTACTAACAATACCACAGACATATTGGTGAAACGATATCAAAATGTTGCCCAATTTACTTGTTTTTACTTTTGTCAGCGGACAGGGGATTCCTATATATATTTTTTTTGGGAATTCCCGGCCCCAAAAACCATCGGAACTCGATTATTGAGCTGATTTTCTGGTTGATTTCGTTTACACCATTATACAGAGCCGAGTTCATGAGCCGCATGTCTATCAAAACACCAAAATGATCTGTTATCAAGAATAATATGTACTTGACATTCTGATATTTACACATGCATAAATACTATTAAACATTTTTAAAGAAAAATATATTTTGATCGAAAACATTTGCTGGTAGTTTTACTTTTGGAAGGGTTTAGTTCAGAGGTCCTCTTTCGTTCTGCCGCTCGGGTTATCCAACTTTGTTATTCCAAAATTTATCCACATAAAATAATGGTTTTCTGAAACCTAAGCGGTTATGATATTATGATAACCCTCTTCAAGCTTTACCAAGAAATGAAACTCATTGTTCGATTGTAATAAACTTGTATACATGTATTCTTCAAACCCTCAAGATTAGATTCATCGATTGAAAATAAATTAACTTTGTTAAGTTTATAACTTG
This sequence comes from Drosophila ironensis, assembly GCA_021223825.1. Taxonomy (NCBI): domain Eukaryota; kingdom Metazoa; phylum Arthropoda; class Insecta; order Diptera; family Drosophilidae; genus Drosophila; species Drosophila ironensis. Next base: position 2,619,671 of record JAJJHQ010008063.1, on the reverse strand, counting down.
CTTTAGATTAGGATAAATAATTTTAGGATTAGCTATGTACATAGGGAACACTTTGACGGATTTGTCGGGCTCAAACGAGGCTGGAAACATTGTTGTAGATGCCGATGCCCGCCACCTCGTCCAGATCGATGTCCGCGGGAGGCAAATGGGGGTGTGGCCAGTGCCTGGCCTGAGGCTGCGAGTGTGGATGCGGATGTGGATGGGGATTGGGATTGGGATGGGAGGGAACGATGGCCTGAAACGGGGGCGACTGGTGGAGCCGGTAGGCGGCTGGTTGTCTGAGCGGAGTAGCTGGCACCAGACCTGGTCCGGCGTAGAGCTCCTCATTGCGATAGAGACCCCCGTTTGGTGCATAGCCGGAGTGGGTCCTGCGCTGGATGATGGGCGGATTGTGCGGCCGGTGGGGCAGCTCGTGGAAGTAGGCGTCTTTGGGAATTTGCCTCTCGGGCAGGCCGAACTGCGTAGCACTCCGGTGGGGAATGCTGTAGGTGGGCGAGGGATTCGACGAGGTGGCCTCCATGTGGTGGAAGTTGTTGTTCAGACGGGAGTGTGGCCTGGGCGCCCCAGGCTCCTGCCTATTGGAATCTATGGTGCTCTGCAGCTGGGCCACCATGTCCCGCACCTGATTCCCGGCATTCGGCTTCTTCAGGCACTTGATCTCGCTGTTCCGGATCTCCACCTTGTTCACCTGCTCGTTGCCGTTTTGCCGCACCTCCGTCTCCTCGGCGTACTCCATCAGAGGATTCGAGTAGAAGAGGTTCGACATGGCCGAGTAGTTGTCCTCCAGGCAGAGCGGCTGACGCTTCATCAGATTGGAGATGCCGGCAGCCTCGCAGGCCTGCTCCTTGTACAGCAGCTTGTCCCCGCCGATTCCCTCGGCACTCTCGTTCACGGCCGCCTCCTCCTTGCCCAGATCCGCAAAGGTGGCATCCTTCCGTAGCGCCTTGATCACGGTGTTGAGCATGTTCTCGCCCCTGCCGATGCGGGAGTAGTACTTGTGGTAGTCCGGCTGTGGATTGCTGCCCGTGGGCGAGGCTTCCCAGTCCCAGCTATTGGAGTTCTGCGAGGGATTCGAGGTCTCGCTGGAGTTCGGATACCGCCGCATCACATGGGTGTACTCATCGAAGTTGGGGCTGTCCTTGTCCTCGCGGAGTTGTGCGGATTCGGGTCGCGGATTGGGTTTGTAGGGAGGCGACAGCGAGGAAAGTTGGTGCTTGTTCTCCTGCTCGCTGTCCCGCTCCATGATCAGAGTGGTCTTCTCCAGAAGCACGCCCAGCCGTTCGGAGACCTTGAGGAAGTCCAGCTTCAGTTCGTCGAGTTTCGAGTGCTCTAGCTGCTCGACTGGCTCTTCTGGATCGTCCTCCTCCTCCTCCTCCTCAGGCTGCTCCTCATCCTCTTCAGCATCCTCGTCCTCCTGCTCGGCTCCCGCATTCGAGTCCTCATCACTGTCACTCTCCAATTGCCCGTCCGCAGACCTGTGTACAATAGCCTCCACCGCCTGATCCTCGAGTAGGTCCACACTCCTGGAGTTGGTGAGCCTTCCGTTGTCGTGGCTGTTCTCCAGGAGCTCCAGACTCCGGCACCGGGACAGGGTCCGCTCGACCTTTGAGCTCCGGTTTTGCTGGTCGAAGGTGGAGCGCATGGGCTCCCCCCGGCGCAGGAACTCGCTGAGGTGCTGCCGCTTGCTCTCGCACCGCAGCCGGTCCTCGATCATGGTCCGCGTGAGCTGCTCGATCTGGTCGTTGGTCTTGATGGCCAGAGCCTGCACCTTGTGGCCCAGCCGCTCCTTGGTCTTGTGCACGTACTTCTTCAGGCTCTTGCGGTTGCAGTTCAGCTTGTTCTCGATGTGCCGGAAAAAGGGTCCGCAGTAGCAGGTGTTGCCCACGCTCACGGGTCCCTTGTGGATGTGCCCGGCCAGGTCGAGGAAGTACTGCTCGCCCGGCTTCAGCGGCTCCTTGGGCAGCGTCTCCAGTTTGGGGGAGGGAAAGGCCCGGGGATCGGGAAAGTAATGGCACCCGTACGGCGACCAGTTGATGCCCTTGTCCACCACGTCTTTATCCCTCTCCCGGTCCTTGTCCGACCTGCTGCCAGCCTCGCGGGCCTTCTCCTTGCGGTTGCGTATCTTCTTCGGCGTGTTGAGGATCTCGATGATCTCGCGGTAGTTCTTCCTGATCGCAATGTGCATGGGGCAGTCGCCCTGGGCATTCTTGATGCCCAACCGCGCGTCGGCCTCCAGCAGGATCCTGGTAAGCTTTCGGCGGCCCATGGCGCAGGTGATGTGCAGAGCAGTGTCCCCGTTCAGGTTCGTCTTGTTGGGATCGCAGAGCGCGGAGAGCAGGATGCGGGTGACCCCGGCATGGCCATATCGGCAGGCCGTGTGGAGCGGTGTGTCGCCGTACTGGAAAAGGGAATATCAGGGAGGTTAGAAGAGGAAATCTAGGATTGCAAAGACTCTTGTTACATTGTTCTGGACGTCGGGATCGGCGCCGGCCAAGAGGAGTTCCCTGGAGCTCTGGTTGTGTCCGTTCTGGGCCGCCAAGTGCAGGGGCGACAACCCCTCATTGTTCGCTATGCCCAGCGAGCTATTGTGCAGGGCTTCGATGGTCTGGGTGGCCACTTTCGCCTTGCCCTTGTTCTTCTCTTTGTCCTTGTCCTTTTGTTGGCCTTTGGCCCCCTTTCCGGGCTTTCCCGCCGCGCCACCTGCTGCGGAGGGAGGGGGTGCGCAGATCAGTTTCACGCAGCGACTGAATCCCCGACTGGCGGCCTCGTGGAGCGGGGTGTTTCCCTGCACCGACTCCCTGGCCAAGCGGTCGGCATTGCTGAACAGGAGCCCCTCCACCCGCCTGTCATCCCCCGCTGCCACGGCCTCGTGCAGGGATGTCCAATTGCTGGAGTCGGGCTGCGTTTTGGGGGTGCCAAAAGGGGTTAAGTAGGGGTTGGTAAGGTGTATCCGATGGCTACTCACCCCGGAGATGGCGTTGGGCAGAGCTTCCTGTTTCGGAATGCGCGAGGATCCATGCTGCATTGTCTGCGGAAATGCATTTACGAATTAAGTTTCGAGAAGTATGCTGTTAACTTTAAAGTATGCAAATGTTTTATTGCAGTTTTTGAAACTGATTAAATCTTGATATTGTAATAAATACGCAAAATGCATCTCAATTTTGTAAGTTAAAAATAAAACGTGCTTCTTTCGACTCTACCAACTGTGCAAAAACTAATGGTATACGAATGCCTATCATGGTTTTTAAATAAACCTTTCTTTTGAAAACCAAGGTGTTTCAAAACTTAGTGGTTCACAGTATATAGTACATGTTAAACAACCACATAAATTTACAAATTTATCTCAAAAATTGTCGTTTTTCTTAAATTCCAATTGAACTCAAAACATATGTAATGTTTTCCAGTGTTAATCCCGCTGCGTGTGTGTGAGTGTCCCATGGAATGGCGTACCACGTAGTAATTGCAATTACAAAAACAACATTACGGTTTTAGAAACCGTTTAAACAAATAGTTTCAAAAATTCTTCACCAATTTCTAGGTATCTGGGTATTTCACTTTAATTGGCCAGAGAAACAGTGCCAAATCGTTTATATTTTCACATAATCGCTGCAAATTCCTCCGCTTAAAGTCCAGCTTTGGACTGCGCCTTGTTTCTCGTTTGGGCCAACTTACATTTCACTCAAATCAAGTCGCGCATGCGCGTTCTATATCCACTCAAACATTGCCACTGCTCACAGCCGCGTATTCACACATGATGTTTGCATTAAAGAGTAGTGTTTAATGTCTTATTTTGCACTTTTTTTTGGTACGCCCAGAGCTAATTTGGCTTCAAGCCAGGCCTAAAAGAAGCAGAAGAAGAAAGCAAAATTGGCAACAGGTTTCGAAAATGTATCGGCCCAGCTATCGCATGAATAACAGAATGTTAAGGCCTAACAGCGGTCGATGGGTTTTTGAACTGTTGCGAAAGCGGTCACACTACCGGCACCAATTTTGTTTGTCATCCGCTCTGTCGTGCATTTAGCATCAAAAGTTTTCAATTGATTTAAAATGGCTCTGGCCGAGATTTGCAAGATTAACAATGCGCCGTACATGAAGGCCACCCCCTGGGACCTGTCCGACGTCGACGACAGCCTGAAGGTCCACTCCAGCAATCTCTCCAACCCCCTAACACTCGCCGCCCCGCCGTTCGAGAATGTAAGATGAAATATTGCAGGTTTCCTTGATTTCTGTGAGTTAATATCGCTGTTTTGTGTGATCCCTAGCCCATGCACAACCTGAACCAGATCCAGGCGAATGCCGGAAAGTCCGGCATCAAGATTGACTTCGATCACGGCACCACCACCCTGGCATTCAAGTTCAAGGGAGGCGTCATCCTGGCCGTGGACTCCCGCGCCACTGGCGGCCAGTACATTGGCTCGCAGACGATGAAGAAGATTGTGGAGATCAACGACTTCCTGCTGGGCACCCTGGCCGGCGGTGCCGCCGATTGTGTGTACTGGGATCGGGTGCTGTCCAAGGAGTGCCGCCTGCACGAACTGCGCAACAAGGAGCGCATCTCGGTGGCCGCCGCCAGCAAGATTATGGCCAACATTGCCCACGAGTACAAGGGCATGGGCCTCAGCATGGGCATGATGCTCGCCGGCTACGATAAGCGCGGCCCCGGCCTGTATTACGTCGACTCTGAGGGCTCCCGCTCGCCCGGCAACCTCTTCTCCGTGGGCAGTGGCTCGCTGTACGCCTACGGCGTCCTGGACTCGGGCTACCACTGGAACCTCGAGGACGAGGAGGCCCAGGAGCTGGGCCGGCGCGCCATCTACCACGCCACCTTCAGGGATGCCTACTCGGGAGGCATCATTCGCGTCTACCACATGACCGCCAACGGCTGGGTGAACATCTCCAACACGGACTGCATGGAGCTGCACTACAAGTACCAGGAGGAAAAGGAGAAGAAGACGGCTCCTCCAGCCCAGTGAAGTGTGGATTTTGTACTAACTGATAAGATAATCAAACAAAGTTTGTAATCCTTGGCGTAAATAAAGATGTACTGAGGGGTTTACTTAAAGGTGTTTTGAAATGATTGCTGGGAGATCATGTGAGGGGTTTTTAGTTTTTAGGAGTACTAAAAGTACCGCGAGAAGTAGCATATGGCAACAATCAGCAAGCTATGGATATGTGTGAGGTATATGTTTAAGCTTTCGATATTAATGCTGAGGTCCTACGGAATTTTAAGCTGTTGGGTGATTATGTAGAGGGTTTCCAGCAGGGAGATGCACTATAATGTTCAGGAACCGATTCAGAAGCTTCTAAGGTGTATTTTAACAAAGAATTGATGAGTTAACCATATAAAACTTGTAGTTTCTTGGAGTAAACAGAAGATTTACTTGTGTCGAAACACCTTTATTTTCGGAGATCATCTTGAGGGTTTCCGCTGGTGATTGCTTTGCGAATACTAGGACTACTCAAAGTACGAGGATGCTATGGATATACTAAGAAAAATACGATGACCAGACGAAGTTTGAACGTGAGAGGTTGATTCTGTGAGATGATATTGAGACATCATCTGGAGAGTTTCACTACAAGTACTAAAAGTAGATTGCAGCAGTCCAGGTTTTGGATTCTATTTTAAGAAATGATAAGATGACCATGCAAAGTTTGTAAATCCTTGGCGTGAATAAAGCTGTAGTGGATAGGTTTGTTCTATGGATCCGTTAGCTGGTACTGTTTCTAGGGGGTTTTAGGCTTCTAACAGGGACTGCACTACAAGTACGGAGGGTAGGATGCTGCCATCTAGGATGATCAAACGATGTTTGCACTTGAGAGGTGTTTTTCTTAGGGTCTCTTGGCCTATTGCTGTGATATCATCTATCACCTGGAGTGTTTTCAACAGAGACTGCAGCAGAAGAAGAAGGTGCAGCTTGATAAGATATTCATGCAAAGTTTTCATACAAATCCCTTAGATGCAGTGGAGAGGTTTATTCAATGGTTTCTTATGCTGTTGTTGGCTTACGATCTATAAATTTTTTAGCAGGGAATGCTGTGCAAGTACTTTGTGTATTCTCTGCTTCTACGGCTTCGGGGTCTGCTGCTGGGAGATCATCTGGAGCGTCTCCTTGTGCCGCATCTCGGCCCGCTTCTGCTTGAAGGTGCGCTTGCCGCTCTTCGGCTCCGGCCGCTTCCGCCGCAGCACGCCCCGCTCCATGGCCTGGCGCAGCTCCTGCTCGACGTCGATGTCCGTGGGTATGTGGATCTGGCGGATCATGCGGTTGCGCACAAGGAACTGATCGAACGGGTGCTGCCCGCCGTTCCGGTCGATGAAGACGACGTGCGAGAGCTCGCAGGTCATGTTGCCGTCGGCCACATCGAGGATACCCGCCACGGAGGTCTCGTTGTGCAGATCGATGAGCACCGAGTGGCCCTGCAGCATCACCGGCCAGCAGTTGAGCGTGTTGGACACGAGATACTTTTCCCGCGAGCTGAACTGCTGCATCTTTATCTTTACTTTTGCAGGCAGAACTGCCAACTTTTTTAATTGAAAAACTACACAAAATCAGGTAGGTACATACACTTAACACTAGGTTTAGAGATCTTATAACTACGCTCTTAGATGGCCGTTCCGCGCTCCAGGTTCTGCTTGATCTCGGCCGTGTGCTCGCCGTAGAAGCGGTCCAGCTTCTTGTTGAACTTGGAGTTGCGCTCGTTGATGAAGTCCACATCGGCGTCGTCGTTGTAGATGCGCCTGCGGGAGTACTTCTTGCGCCGCTCGATCTGCTGCTCCAGGTCCTTCACCATGTTGTTGATGGCGTCCGGTGTGTCCTTCGTCTTGGCGTGCAGCGTGGTGTTGGGTCCCCCGTAGAAGGCCTCGCCCAGCTCCTCCTTCTGCCTCTCGTACTTGGCCATGTCGCGGGCGGGCATGTTCTTCACCAGGCGCGTATACTGGCGGGCCGTCTGCGCCTCGTAGGTGGAGAACCCAAGGTCGGGGTTGTCCTTGCGCTTCTGTTTCTTTTCGATGCGATCCGCATCCACGGCGGCCACGTTGAGGAGCTTGAGGCGCTCGTAGTCCTTGCCCGCGGCCTTGGCCGCCTCCCGGGCCTGTTCGTCGGCCAAAAGCCACTCGGCCTGCCGCTTGCGGGCCTCCCAATTCTTGGGAAGCTTCTTGCGGGCGTCCTCGGCCACCACCTCCTGGTGGTTGTCCGTGCGCGCCTCCTGCCGCTTCTTGTGCAGGTCCAGCAAGCGGGCCTTGCGCTCGGCCAGCTTCTCGGCCGCGGATTTGCTCTTCTCCATTGTCTCAGTCTCTAATAATTGCTACTTTTTTGACTCAATCTGGGAAAGTTGCGTTGTTTGTCGGGGCTTTGTTTGTGTCTTGTGGGGGTTTGTTGGAACTCAAGTTGGCAGCTCCGGCTGAAACAGCTGGTTACAGTCAGTACTTGAAAAGAGGGAAATACCAAAAGAGCGGGTTGCAAAATACCACTTAACTACCAATAGTTTTAGTATTTTTACTTTAACTTAAATTAATATTTAAGAGCCACTCTGGGCTTTGTATTGGTTGCTTTGTATATACTAATCAACAGCAGAAATAATTGGTTACAGTATATACTTGAAAAAAAAACGTACATTAATTTGTAGGACTCATATATTTGAATTACCTTTCCTTTAAATTAAATTACATATTTAACATGAATTACATTAGCAGCAAAAATAGAAATTTATTCTATTATTTTCAAATATATTTTGAATTCAAATTTGTTAGGAAATCTATGCTTCATATTGGTTGGTTATTTTGTAAGTATTTAAAATGATAAGTACTACAAAACAGCAGGGGTTTACAGTGAATATTGAAATCTAGGATTATAATAGAAAATAAAAGTGTAAAAACATTTAAGATAACGAACTAAATTTATGAGTATCTTATGTTTTCTACTGCCTCCTCTGAGAGTATTTTTTTTGGTATATACTGACCCCTTCCACTGGTATTTAAACAGCACATTTTGAGTTCAACACGTGCGGGAGTTTGTTTATATTTTCATGACCGCGAATTTCGATTAAAACCGCCTTAAAATGAAGTTTTCCTACAAGGTAAGTGTCTTAATATAACAGAATACTGCAATACTTCATCTGTGTTTTCACAGTTTTCCAATTTACTGGNGCCTTAAAATGAAGTTTTCCTACAAGGTAAGTGTCTTAATATAACAGAATACTGCAAATACTCTATCCCTGTTTTCACAGTTTTCCAATTTACTGGGCACAATCTACCGCAATGGAAACCTGCTCTTCACTCCCGATGGCAATTCCGTGATCAGCCCCGTGGGCAACCGCATAACGGTCTACGACCTCAAAAAGTGAGTACACCTCCTCCCAAGGGATCCTAGTTTTCAAATCTCCCCCTCCACAGCAACAAATCGCGGACACTGTCGCTGGAATCGTGGTACAACTACACGAACATCGCCCTCTCGCCGGATGGAAGTCTCCTGCTCGCGGTGAACGAACAGGGCGCCGCCCAGCTGATCAGCATGGTCTCCTGCACGGTGATCCACCGCCACAAGTTCCGCACCGGCATCCAGTGCCTCAGCTTCAGTCCCAATGGCAAATACTTTGCCGTTGCCGTGCAGAATGTGGTGCTGATATTTTTGGCGCCCGGTGAAATTACCGGGGAGTACAACCCGTTTGTGCTGCGGCGGCGCTTCCTCGGCGGCTACGACGACGTCACCTGGCTGGACTGGTCCTCGGACTCGCGCCTGCTGGCCATCGGCTGCCGGGACAGCTCCACGAAGATTTGTGCCGTCAACTTCACCACAAACTTTCGCACCTACAACCTCAGCGGCCACACGGACGCCATCGTCTCGTGTTTCTTTGAGGGCAACAGCCTGGACCTCAACACGATCAGCAGGAACGGGCAGCTGTGTCTGTGGGAGTGCTCCTTGGCCCCCTCCGATCTGGGGGATGCCAGTAAACCAGAGGTAGCTCCCTTGGAGCCCAAGAGGGAGAAGAAGGAGGACAGCGACAACGACTCGGAGGACGATGTAGAGGACGCTGTGGAGAATCAGGCGGCCAAAGAAGAAGCCACCCCTGCCACTGAGGACCAGAACGAGGTGAAGGACGAGGCTGTGCGGAAGAAGCATCCGTTCTTCTACAAGAAACTCGCCCGTCACTATCTGGCCGACGAGCCGCGCAAGGAGCAGCGAGATGCCCAGCTCACGGCGGCCAACTACAATCAGCGCACCAAGATCCTGGTGGTGGCCTTCAGCACGGGGGCCTTCTACCTCTACGAGCTGCCCGACGTGAACATGATCCACTCGCTGAGCATCTCGGAGTATCCCATTTCGGCCGCCCTGTTCAACTGCACCGGCGATTGGGTGGCCTTGGCCTCCCGGGAGATTGGCCAGCTCCTGGTCTGGGAGTGGCAGAGCGAGCAGTACATTATGAAGCAGCAGGGCCACAGCAGCGAGATGACCTGCATTGCCTACTCCGCGGACGGTCAGTTCATTGCCACCGGCGGGGAGGACTCCAAGGTTAAGCTGTGGAACACGCAAAGCAGCTTTTGCTTCGTCACTTTCAGCGAGCACACGAGCGGCGTGACCGGGATCCAGTTCAGCAGGAACAAGAAGTTTCTGGTCAGCAGTTCCCTCGACGGCACGGTCCGAGCTTTCGATGTGAACAGGTGGGTTGTCCTTTATTGTACTCGGTTCTTAAATAGGACAAGGGTATATTAAATTTGTAAGAATTTAGGTAAGATGCCGAGCACATTAAGATGCCGAGCACAAAAAATGACGCAGTCACAAAACTCGTTCTTACTTGTATTTCTAAACAATCTTGTTGTTCTTTAGGTACCGGAACTTCAGGACCTTCACATCGCCAAGTCCCGCTCAGTTTGCCTGCGTGGCCGTGGATCACTCCGGTGAACTGGTTGTGGCCGGCGGTCAGGATGTGTTTGACATATTCCTGTGGTCAGTGAAGACTGGCAAACTGCTGGAGATCATCAGTGGCCACGAGGGACCCGTGGTCTCCGTTGCCTTCGCCCCTGTGGCCACATCTTCCACCCTGGTGTCGGGTTCCTGGGACAAAACCGTGAAGATCTGGAACTGCCTGGAAAGCAACAGCGAGCACGAAACCATCGATGCGGTGTCTGATGTTACCAATGTGACTTTTAGTCCCAGCGGGGAAGAGGTGAGGATATATATAGCAAATCAGGGAACCTTATTTTACGAAAAATGCGTTGCAGATTGCCGTGGCCACCCTGAGTGGCAACATAACCATTTTTGACGTCAAATCCGCCGGTCAAGTGACCACGATAGAGGGTCGCAATGACTTGGGCAGCGGCCGCCTGGAAACCGACATGGTCACAGCCAAAAAGAACGCCCAGGCCAAGTGAGTAGTCGCATTCGAATCGATCTAATTCCAATGCTAAAACTATAATTTTGATAGCTACTTCTCCACCATTGAGTACTCCGCCGATGGGGAGTGTATCCTGGCTGCTGGCAAGTCGCCAAACATTTGCATTTACCATGTGAGGGAGGCGATACTGCTAAAGAAATTCCAAATAACCCAGAACCACAGTTTGGATGGCTTAAATGTAAGTTTTTTGGACAAAAAACAGACAACAGGCTACATAAATTTACTTCCCAGGACTTTATCAGCCGCAAGCACATGAGCACTTTCGGCAACATGGCTTTGGTGGAGGAGCGCGAGGAGCTGGAGGGCGGCAAGGTGGCCCTACGGCTGCCGGGAGTGCGCAGCGGCGACATGTCCTCCAGACGCTTCCACCAGGAGGTGCGAGTATTCTCCGTAAAGTTCTCGCCGACGGGTCAGGCGTTTGCGGCAGCCGGCACCGAAGGACTCTGCATATACGCATTGGACAAGGGTAGGGTTCGCATAATAATTATAGGCTGAAAGTCGTATATTACTTTTGGATTTTCTCTTCCCCCCTTGGCAGGCGTTGTCTTCGATCCCTTTGACCTGTCGCTGGAAGTCACCCCGAAAGCCGCCCATGAGGCCCTCAAAAAGCTGGAGTACACCAAGGCGCTGGTCATGTCCTTGAAGCTAAATGAACCCAATTTGATTGCCCTAGTGCTGGAGCGAGTGCCGTATAGGGACAGTGAGTATGAATGCTAAACAGCCTGCTGCATTCAGGGGCCAGGCCTTGTCGGTTTTGGCAGCCTTCGGTCGCGGCAGGGTCTAAAAATAGCAATGGCAGCCAGTACTCACACTCCGCCAAGGGGCGGGCTCCACTGCCCTGACTCCGTTTTCCGATCGAATGTGCAAATTTGCACTTTGTGCCGTGTTAATAAACAGTTTCAAGGTCCTCGCCCCAGTGCTGCCTTGGTTAATAACCCCATCCCAATGGCCAATTCCGAGTTGCATACAAATGCCAGGCCATAAACCACTTAGCCAGCACGTGTCTGCTGCATTGCATGCACCACCCAGCCGAGACCTTTTAACCCCTCTTCTACCTTTAACCCTTCTCCCCCTTATAGTTGAGCTGGTCTGCGCGGATCTGTCGCCGGAGTTTGCCCAGCGACTGTTGCAACAATTGGCCCGCCAGCTGCAGGCCACGCCGCACATTGAGTTCTATCTGCAGTGGAGCTGCTGCCTGCTGACCAAGCACGGCAACATGGACGGCGTCTTCCAGCACACGGGACTGCTGGCCCTGCACGAGGTGCTCTCCAGGAAATACGAAATGCTCAACAAAATGTGAGTACAAATTGACGCTTAACATGAACATGACTGAATTTATTGGTTCGCCATTTCAGCTGCGACTTCAACAAGTACACCTTGAAGGTGCTCCTGGACAGAGCCGACAAACAGGAGGCGCAAAACGGTGGCAGCAACCAGGACATCAACGAGGACAGCGACGAGGAGCTGATGCTTATCCGGACGCAGGACGACGGGGCCTCGCAGACGCAGTTTAGCGACGAAGAGGAAAGTGACAGTGAATCCGAGTAGTTATTATAAGTGCAAGACATTTGTTAATTTTTGTAGGTAAACAAAGAAAACAAAATATAGTTTGTTTGATAGATGTACGCGCCTTGTTTTTTATTAAGAATAAATTTAAAGCTTTTCAAATAACATTATTTGCGGGTTCACTGCCCTGTGTGCCGGGTGAACGCCAGAACTTAGAAGATGGAAAGAATATTTAGGTATTCATATAAACTTAACTCGGTTTAGCAGATACAATCCTAGGTAAATATATATATATGCAAGTAGTATATAGTGGTGATGTAATGTATTTACATTGTGTCGGTAGTTCCATATCAAATATAAACTCGATTTAGCTTAACAAGTATGTATACATATTATATATATAGTTTATGATTTCAAAAAATCTGATCTGCCTGATGTGCGCTGTTTGAACTACAGGTCAATTTTAGGTTTGTCCATTTGTTTTTTGTTTCCCTCAATTAGATGTAAAAGCCACAGCTCTAATGTTTTGCATAAAATGCGCTATAATGGATAAATAATTCTAAATATTTATGTAAAAATCTCTAAAAGCATTCACTGTTCCTCGTCGTCTCTTTATTTACAATCCAAAATATCCTTAGAGGCCGTATTTATTATCTCCGTAAAGCACCAAATCCATTTCTTGGCTGATTTGCTTAAGCCTAATACAAAAATAGTAATTAAAAACCTTGCCAGATAATGAGTTATGTACGCGTGTTGTTTATAGTTAATAGTTCGTATTTCGTAGTTTGTATTAGTTTGTGGTGTATACTTTCAAAGTAGGGACAATCCTTTCGATCCGCGGTATTGTCACTAGCACAGTGATATACATTTATTCAATATTCAGCTTCGACTTTGATTGACAAATGCAGTGGTAGATAAGGCAAAGTAATCAACTGCAGAACCAAATTAGTAGAATTATTTTGATTGGGAAATCGATGTGGGATCTCGGATGTAATGCCTAGAGCAGCTGCAGCGGTGCCAGAGATATATCCTTAGTGTATACCTCTATTTATTGTGTTTCCTTGCTCGTGGCTTTGTGGAACGAAAAAAACATTTAGCCTAGCAGTAGTCAAATGAACGATACTCCCATTCTAGTGAGCAAATATTCGACATCTAAGCTGTATATTCCGTACATTCGATGTATGCACACACTTATGTAGGTAACTGTAGACTTTCTGGTTGTTCTTGTACTTCGATGACAGGGACTGAGCATCATCCTCTTCCTTGCAGCTATTAAGATCCAAGGACTCCAGGGTCCAGGGGTCCTTGGCATTGCACTTGGGTCCTTGGCTAATTAAATCCAGTCCAGTAGCAGGTAACGTTCCATCAACAGAGTCGCAGTGTTTCGATTTTTTAACGGAGTCCAGAAATGTGTATTCTGGAACTCCCCAAATCCTAGGACGACTTCATCAGCAGTATCGGCCAGTACAGAAGGACGAACACGAAGAACAGGATGGGGAACACGGCCCGGGACACCTTGTCAATCTCTCGCCACATGATCTTCTCGACCCCCGTGTCCGTGTCCGTCCAGGCCACCGAAAGGAGGCTCTGCCTCCGCGCCGGCTTCGGAGGTCCTCCGTTGCCCTGAAGCGAGGTCTGCGAGGGGTTTTTAAACATATTTAAATTTAAGAATTATTTATAGTATTGCCTGCCCCATCCAATTGATGTTGGATGTTGGATTTGGCATTTTGTGCGTAGGCTTGACAGGTGCTACGGTTCCCCCCGCTAATTGCTCACCTGTCCGGGCGTCGTGGGCGTTTGGGTGGCTTTTCGGGAGCGCACCGCTCCGCCCTCCCAGCTGGCCACCGTGGCGCATTGGCCCTTCTCCATGTTGCTGATGCGCTGCGCGAATTTGGAACGACAAGAGGGTGGCATTACTTATTAAAGCGATATCCCACACAGCTGCCTTACCATGGGCAGTACCTTGGGTATGCGGTTCACCTGGTACTGGTACTGCACGTCCAGGACTTTTACCACCACGAACTCGGCCAGGGCGGCGAACACGGACAGCATGCATCCGGCCATCCACAGGTCCAGGGCCTGCAATTAGAGGTTCCAATTAGAGGTCTTGGAACGTCTTAGCAATGTCCAACTCTGCTTACCTTCACATAAGCCACTGGGGGAATGTCCGCCCCCGTAAACATGGTCACCAGGGTCAGCATGCAGGTGACCAGTAGCGTGACCCTACCTGGAATGGCGTCCAGGCCCAGCCAGAAGCTGAACCAGGAGAGCATCACCACCAGCGACGAGGGGGCGAAGGTCTGGATGAGGTGGTGGCCAATCTGGCGCTCGAAGCGAAAGTATACGGTGAGCCGCGAGAAGTTGCCCACCTTCTCCGGCATATAGCCATCGGACTCTTCTAGTTCCAGCGGTTGGCCCAGGTTGTACTGCAGCAGCTTGAGCTCTGGATTTAAGGTGACCCCGGAGTCCGACCAGCGCAGCTTCACCTTCTGGTTGTTCGACGAGACTTTGGGAGAGAAAGAAGAAGTATCTGAGATGAGAACTTATCTAGGATCGAAGGGGACCCGACTTACAGCTCTCGATGTAGATGGGACACACCTGGATGTCCATGGGGTAGAGCTGGAACTCCATCTGGCAGGCGATGATCGCGTGCATCCGGGCGGCATAGCGCACCGTCTTGTTCTTGTAGAGCGTCACCGACGTGAACTTGTGGGTCAGTGTCGCTATTTCTACAACGAGAAGACATCGAGAAGACGTTGCAGAGATGCGGAACAAATGGGTTTCGATTAGAACTATGGCATTGGCATCGATAGACTTCTTTCTTTGCTCATTTCGGTGGGTAGATCAATTGATGGGTGCCATGATCGTGATCACTTTATAGATAGTTTGAAGCGCGATTTTCTACTGACGATCGGTGTTGAATCAACTTTCTTTGTGGATTTTGTATGATAATTAACGTATTAAACAGCAAATGAAAACAACAAATAAAATAAAAGTGTTTAGCAGCTTTCTACAAATTCAGAAGAAGCTTTTCAAACTGAAGAATTTACGAGGATCGGAGGAAAAGAAGGCCTAAAGCCTGTTCAACTCTATAACCATATAACTCATAAACACGACAACAATACCAAATTCATTTGGTTAGCCAAATTTATTTGGATTTCTGTCAACTACTTACTCGAATTAAATTGTTTTATCTGTTCGAATCAGCTTTTGAAACAGTCGTGCCAAGCAAAGATAAATAAAGCCTGACCGATTTGCAATCGATTTTAGTTTTGTAAATGTTGACAACGGCAGGCGGCGAAACAAAAATGGAAATAAAAACGAAATCCCAACAAGGTGCCCCCTGATTTCAAGGTGAGATCTTATCCACGATTCCCAGGTGCAACTGCAAATTTTCATTTTGGTTTTGGTTTTGGTTTCGGCTTGGTTGGTGTTTGTTTCCAGCGTGGGCGGTGGTCAGGACGAGGAGGGAGGAGCAGTAGGAGGGAGGTACATGGGCGGTGCAGGGAGTTGGCTATAAAGTTTGGTTGGAGTGTCCTGTTGGCCGTGGCATTGGAACCGAAATGGATGCCGTGCGTGTAATGAGGGCCTCGAATGGGCGGGTCAGGTATCAGGTGGAAAAATTATATAAAAAAAAAAGAATCTAAAAAAATCCAACTAAAATGGTCACTAGTATGTTTAATGGGTATATACACACACGGGGAACTATTTATACAGATATAGTACATATATGGCACGAGTATATGGCACGAGCTTTGACATTACGTCGGCCCAGTACAGTCGTTGCGAAAGATTTCGAAGAATGTTGAACATATAGTACAGGATACATTGGATGAAGGCGATTCTGAATTCTGATTTTTTGATCAATGGCAAAACACAAAAGTGGCAAACACAGATCTAGAGTCATTTTGATATACTTAAATCTTTGCTCAGGTGAAAGTTTTTCGAATCTCTTTCGCCCTTATTGCGTAGCAGGGAAGTGGACGCGACGTAAGGACTTCCGTATCCTATTGTTAGTTTCGGGAATCGTAAGTCAGGGATAAAAGTAACGAAACAAACGGAAAAGAACGAAATAAATCGTTACTATATACAAACGGTCCAGGTTAGCTTAGCACAGAGAGAGAATTTCATATAACACACATAGTGATGAGCTCAGCTGGACAAAGTGCATGGCATCCAGGTCATTATTCAACATCAAGCACACACACACACGGAAACACGACGACTACTTTTGGGCTACGGGTACGATGTGGTGTGGAATGTATTACGTACCGGCAATCTTGGAATTGAGAAAATACGGATCCGGCTGCCAAAAATTCTCAAAGACCTCTGGAAGCAGTGTCACGTAGTCGTCGCCCTCCTCGAAGATGTCGTCGGGTATCTCCAGACGGGACTCCAGCCAGCGCTGGTGTATAAACATGTCTACTCTGAAAATGTACACAGTATTGCTATATGCTCCGTTTAGATCGCCCGCTGGATCATATATCTCGGGCCACTTACCTAAAGTCCATATCCTCTACGTTAATTGAGTTAATATCTACAACGAATATGCTAAAGTCTACTATCACTGGGGAGCCCTTCTTCGAGGGCGGTCGTATCTCTGCAATAAACCAAGGCGATCTCTGATTATTCCGCGCCAGGTGTGAACATTTTACCCGCCGATATTTTGCGGACCGAGTCCCCCTCGGAAAATGTTTTGGGTGGGTGGGTGTTAGTTGATGTACTATATGTTTGTCGGCCCGGCGGGGGAAGCCTTTCGTGCGCAAATTCATTTGGATGGGCCTCCGTCTGGACGGTTGGGAGTGGGTTCCTTAAAAAAGGAAGCACACATCACACCCACAAACCTTGCCGATTTCTCGTCAAGTTCAGGGGCAGGCTGTGGTCCTAATGCGTATTACACAAGCGGCGAAAATCGATAGAAATAAAGGTGTTGATTAGCCCCAACAATTGCCATTGTTGCCTCAAATGAAGAGTACACGCCTCTGGGTAATTTTGGTAAATTATTCATACCGGTTCAAGGTGGCTTTTCGGAAGGAACTGCAAGCGGTTGCGTAAGGCCCACGCCATTGCATTAGAATCCCATTTGGGTTATTATTATTAGCCATAATACGCGTAATAGCATGAGGATTTTACTAGGCATTGAACATTGTATTCCTTATAATTGAAACCGATGTTCGGGGCTAATAATCCTTTTTAAATAATATTCTATACGACCATTTCAACCCTTATTTATTTGCGGTTAATTGAGTTTAGTGAACTCAAAGCCTTGTTGGCTAAATTGCAAATTTATTGCCAATCTTCGGAATGAGAACAAGGCTGAGAACAAGTATGTTGCAGTTCCCAGGCCCATTATTATTTATTAATAATTATTATTATGAAATGAAAATAAAGGAGAAAAGCCCCCGTCTAACTCACTCGCAATTCACGCGAGTCTAATGGAATTTTAATTTAGATCTGTGGATTACTGAAGCCCCTTTGTGATTCAGGTGAGCAATTGTCGCCGGTAAATGTTATTTGGATTTTAATCGATCGTAATTGCGGATGACGTCAAAAGCGCCTTTGGACCGTTGCGCCTTTGGGGCTTTGGGGGGTCGAACTGGCAAACTGGCTAGCACCGTAACCGTAACCCATATGCAATAGACGGAGGCCCTGAAATTTGCCGCGTCACGAATGAACGAAAAACCAAACAAAAAATGTACCTGCACATACTGAAGGAAAAGCCGAACACGCATATCCATATCCATGGATGGCGGTTTCATGGTGCAAACAAATCAGAAATCACACAAAAAGACGGAGGGCCATCCGGAGCAATTAAAAACAAAAGGAGACCGCATTGAACGGTCGGAGCTGGGAGTCTCCGACTGAAAAAGGACACCTCCGAGGAGGACTACAATTGTAATTTTCTCGCGCGGCGGGGGGCTCTTCGATGGGGTGATAGTGCTGGGCGGGGAATGGGCGCCTTCTAGGGGGCGGGGCCTGTTTAACTTACCCTTGACATAATTAGGCGGAAGAACTACTCGCGGCTTGGCTGTGTAGTTCACATGGGCTTCCGTGGCTTCGCTCAGCCTGCAAAATGAGCAGCAGAAAACAAAACAAAGGGAAATTCAAATGCAATCCTTTTCTTGCATGGCTTGGGGTGACCAGAGGTGCCATGTCAGCTCCTTTCTTGGGTTTTTCCATTGCCGCAAATTTTTGCAGCTTTTATTAGATCAATTTAATGGATTCCCATAGGCCTCAGGAATGTTTCGCGTATAATTTAGTCCTTTGTCTTTCGAGGATTATACTATTTTTCTATATTTACATATTATTATTATTTATTTTATACTGTAATTTTTATAGACTTGAGAATTACACGAACTTTGTAATACATTAGACAGCAAGTTTTTTGATTGCGTTAACTTGTATTGGAATTATATTGTTTTTAGCCAAATTATAATCCATATTTCGGTACAGCTCTTTGGAATATAAACAGGCAACACTGGTGGCAAGTGCAATATATTTTATTTGGCGGAATGAGGCAGGGGCAACGGTGTACAGGTCTGATGTCTGCCACATGCAACTACAGCAAACTTTGTCAATTTAAGTCTGAATTTGAAATTAACTTCCTTCGTGCTGCCGTGGCTGGGGCTACCAGTAGGTTCGATTCGATTCTCTTGGCTGCTCCGCCGCTTAACTGCCTGGCAATATTAGTTGCTTCTTTTCCAATCGAATGCCGTGCAGGATTCTCATTTGACTGTGATCCAATTGACCTTGCTTTTGGGAGCCCAGACCGAGCCGAACCGAATCGAATCGAATCGAATGGAAGCGATTTTAGCATTTGGCAGTACGAAGGTTCCCCTTGAACTGGAAAACGATTCTGGGCCTGGGATTTGGTGGGACATGGCAGGACACCCCAACCAGTGGTTGTGGTTGTGATTGTGGGGTAACCCGAGCTTACCACATCAGTATGAATCCCAGTCCAAACGATAAAAATGCGTTTGTGTTGAATTTGTCGAGCATGATGTTGGGGCGACGGCACGGGAAAGGATTTGTAACTCAGACCTCAAATCATCTCACTTTACACCGACGTGGGAATTTCATAATTCGGTTTCTGTAACACAATATTTTCAATCATTTTCATTGCTTGCTCTTGCTTTTAATCCCTTAGCTTTTAATTCATGTGATTATTATTAACTATTGCATTTATTTATTTTGTTGTTCGTTTTGCAAGTCTCCTCTTACATTTTCTTGGCTTAGTTTTGTCTTTCTGTCTGTTTTTTGTGGGCACACACTTCACACAACGTCACTGAACAAAAGAAACAGATCATCAAGAGATCGTCTAAAGTCCTTGTTTCAAGATTCTTGACCCTGCTATCCGTCAGGTACTGCCTCCAGCTCGGCTGGTGTTCGGAACTCGAATAAACCAAGAGCCGAGCTCTGGTGGCAAAAAAAGAGTGCTCATCTAGATACGAGTATCTGCCGTATCCGCATCTGAGATATGTAGATTCTACACCCGGCACGGTTACGTGGGTATGGGTGAGTGTGGGCGGGCGATTTCGGATTGCGGCAGTAAACTGATATCCCAGCTACAGGGAAGCCTCTTCACAAACCGGACAACACATATGTTTCGTTATTTAAAAGCGAAAATTTGTACAAAAATAACTAGACTTAAGAGCGTGCTTTCAATGTTTATCAGGTAGTTTCTCAATTTATATTCATTGTATTCGGGTACCTGGAATAATGGATGCTACAGCTCTAAATATCTTTGCGTAACTAATTTGTTTGTATCTTGAATGTACCATCTTCGAGTTACTAGATTCCAATGCACTTCAATACTAAACAATGCACTTAAATTCTATAGGGATTGTCTAAAAGTAAAGTTTTATAAAACCTTAAAGAGGTATAAATCCCTTCTAAAAACCAAATTTTATAAGATGTTTAACTTTATAGAACTATTAGTTGTGTACTGAACTTTTCTTTGCATGTCTTTAAGTGTTTACTTTAAAATATTTGATCATTTTTGTTAAACAGATGAATAAAAATCATTACTGGTTAAACCATCATATTGTAAATGATCCTACTTTTCACTCCCTTGGCGGATTTTCATGGTTTTAGATCCCTTTAGAAGGGCTCTACTGTAGAACTAATGCCGGAAGGTGGAACTGAGGAACAACGCAACGCCGGCGGTCAAGGCATGGCGGTGTAATTGCCCCCAGCACGGGCACTGGCACGGGGCAGAACATAGCACACTTCTCGCCAAGATTCAATTGAATCGCGTGCCAATTTTACTTAAGCCGCTGCACAAAACCGACAGTTTACGGTTCGCGGTGTAACAGCTCAATCTAAGCGGCCGATATCTTGCAGATACCGTCGCAGATACAGACACAGATCTGGATGGATGGACGGATAGATAGATGGAGAGATAGCCCGATGGAAAGTTTCAATTGCAAGCTTCCTGGCCAAGCGGCTCACACACATAATTGCCTGGGCTTCCACTTCCTATATAAATTACTTTCTGCCCGGCCTGACATTGACAATGGCAATGCACGATAGTAGAGCCCGTGGTTGTGGCATTCGACGGTTGTGGCATATTTTTGCGCAAATTAAAAATTCCACTTCCAGATCGTGCACAGATACAGAAACTCACACACGATCTGCATACACACAGCCGTAGGCAGACCGTCGTCAGATGAACCGTATCCGGCTGAGCCCCCGTCCTCAAGTGACACTTTTCGCTTGAACAGATCTTGGACAGGAATACGAGTACCTAAGCCGCACATACTCGTAGTAAGCACTCCCATGTGGCCAGAACGTGCCAGCTAATCCGTGAGATACACTCTTGCTCTCGATTTGATTGGAAAGCACGCACTAATTGAGGCAAGTTCAGGGCACATTAATATTCATTCGCCGGATCCTGGATCAAAGATCCCGAAAGCCCCGTTTCGGGGATTAAAACAAATGAACTTTTAAATAATTAAATGCAACGACAAACTTGTAATTTCTCTGGCTGCTGATTATATAAATCCAGCAGCTCTTCCGAGCGGGGAATATTCGATCGCCGAGACAACAGAGAACCGGCAATTACATTAATTATGTATTTAGTTGGGAAATGTTTTGGGTGGCGACGGCGGCGACGACGGTGTCATTTGGCCAAAACGGCCTAAAATTACGGCCCCACGACTTTAACGCTTGCCTCACGCAAGGCCCCTCCTGGTGCAGCCATCTGGCCAAAGGTTCTGTCTGATATTATTAAAATTACCGCGCTGCGGGTACGACGGAGCGCGCCCGAATCCGTTCGCCTTCGCTCAGGAACTGAACTGAAACGGAAACTCTGCGCTGGGCCGCCCGCCCAGTACGCGAATTTCTTGGCCGCTTGGCTCGCCTTGCCAACTTTAATACGAAAAAGTCAGAAACACGGGAAAAAAAGAGCAGGAAAAAAAAGCAAACTAGAAAAATTCCCAGCGTTGAGGCTCAGAGGCACGACAACCAACTGTAACGGGTTTCCACTTACAGGGAGTTTTCATGGGGGCCATGGACTGTGGACTATGGACTACGGACTGGAAGGACGATTGCATGGCACGGGCCTCGCAAATTGGTGTAGGGTTCTCCTGGAATGTGTGTTTGGGATTTTCTAGCGCCCCCTCGCCACCCCTCCCCTCCCATCTTAGCCGGTCAAACGATCAAATGGCCAGCCACATCACACATCCATCTGTTCGAATTAAATATACGAGCAGCATGTGAATATGAGTGGTGGCGACTGACGTTGGTTGGATTTTCCAAGACAAGTGCATGCGGGTTGACTTGAAATTTCCACAAAATAACCAAAGCACACACCGCCAGAGCTAGCGCTGCCAATTGCCACACCATCAAGGGCTGAAAACGAGGCCTGAATGGCCCCCAAGCTCGCAGCCCCCAGCCCCCGTGGGAAATTTCTATATGGCTCTGTAAATACAAATCGCGTTTGTTGGCCCGACTACGATACTCACATACTAACTATACGAACTATACTAAGTATGCGCGCATATAGAACACGGATGCATATAGTATAGGCAGTTGATATATGGAGGCGGGAGACAGGAGGCATTTTGTTATGACATTCTCCGCCAACTGACAATGAAACGAAGTTTATTTTATTTTCGCTTCGATTGTCTTGCTGTTGATTCCGTTTTATGTCCGCCCAGGCAGTTAGCAACTCGCGAATTGCCCGACCAAACTTGTTGTCAGTCAGCCAGTCAGTTTGGCAGTCAGTTGGGCTAATTGCCGACAGGCAGGACCTGCACTTCCAGGGTATCTCCGCACTCTGCGTTGTTGCTTTATGGCCGCAGCGCGTGCGGCCTAGTCAGCCACTTTGATTAATGGCCCGCCGACGTCAGTCGACAACTGACGATGACGCCAACAAAACGTGACNTCGCGAATTGCCCGACCAAACTTGTTGTCAGTCAGCCAGTCAGTTTGGCAGTCAGTTGGGCTAATTGCCGACAGGCAGGACCTGCACTTCCAGGGTATCTCCGCACTCTGCGTTGTTGCTTTATGGCCGCAGCGCGTGCGGCCTAGTCAGCCACTTTGATTAATGGCCCGCCGACAACGTCAGCCGACAACTGACGATGACGCCAACAAAACGTGACATCCCCGGAGCTAACTCCCGATTAGAGGCAACAGTTATCGAATCCTTTGTTTATACAATATCACTCTATATATATAGATTATACATCGCCGGTGTATACGGGTTACCTTAAGCCTAGGAGGGGGAGCCGGAAACTAAACAATGGCAGCTCCCTGCTGATTGCTGCGCTGGTTAATCTTCACGTGCGTCTGCCGCTTCTTCTCCTCCTTGAAGGCCTCCGTGTTGGCCTTCTTTTCGATGCGGCGCTCGTTGCGATACTCCTTCAGCAGGCGCTTCCGCTCCTTCTTCTCCTCGGGGGTTTCGTCCTTGGGCCGAATGGAGAGCACACTCAGCGTGGAGAGCACCGACTTGGCGCACAGGGATTTGGGTCCGGCGGCGGCGGGCGAATCGTCGGCCAGGTTGGCCAGGGCCTTGGCGGTCAGCTGACCGTCGACGCCGTTGCGCAGGACATTTGTGGGCAGGCCCGTCTTGGGGTCTATCTGGATAGGGGCCGGGGGGTTTGTGCTGGCGCTGGAGCGACGACTGCGCCGCGGCTCGTCGATCACTTTGGGATGGTTGTAGATATTCGAGTAGGTGGACAGAATGGACTCGCAGTCCCACTTCTTCTGCTTGGGATCCTCCACCTCGTACTCCACCAGCTCCTCGGTGGGATCCTGCTCGCCCTCGACCACATTGCGATACTGTTCGATGCGCTCCTTGTCCCACTCCTTGTTGTATTCGATGGTCTTGTCCTTCTTCTTGAACTCCTGGAAGCACTGCATGACCACGGGATGTTTCTGGTGCCAGCTGCCCTCGATGTCCTCCAGGGAGAGGTCGCCCAGCTCGGGATCGTCGTAGCTGGCGTAGAACTTCTCGAAGCGATCGTCGAGGAGCGTGAGTTGCTCGTTGCGGCGGATCACGCTGGAGGACATTGAGTACTCGGTGAAGCGCGACTTGGTCTCTTCGTCGTCGAAGCGACGCTCCCGCATCAGCGGCGCCAGGCGGTCCATCAGCTCGTCCTCGTTCTCGCTCTCGTCCTCCTCGTTCAAATCGTCCGAATCAAAGTCCATCTCCTCATCGTCCTCCCCCTCCTCGCCATCCCACTCCTCGTCGTCGGAGTCGCCCTCGCCCATGGCCTGCATCACAAAGTCGTCGTCCAGCTCCTCGTTCTCGCAGTCGCTGTCCAGGGCGGCCACCACGTCCGGGTCCCAGTCGAGGCGCAGCGATTGCGGGGCCGCCTTGTTTAGCATTCCCTCGGACTCCTCGAACTCGCTGGCGAACACCGAGCTGGGCAGCACCAGCTTGGGCTTCTCCTCCTCCGTTCGCTGCTTGCGCGCCTGGTTCGGGTTCTCCATGTACTCCCACACGACGTCGTTCTCCCGCTTCTTCAGGTGCTGCAGGTAGTCGTAGTCGTCGTCGAAGTGAATGCCGAACTTCTTCTGCTCCTCCTGCCGCTTGCTGGGATCAAGGGGCGCCTCGTCGGGCTTGGCCTCCGCCTTCTGCCGGCTGGGGGCCTCCAGGAGCACCCTTTGCGGGGCATTCTCGTCGGTGACCAGGGGATCGTGCTGACTGCGATGCACCAAATGAAAGGTGACCGCCTTCTTGCGATCGATGTACGGCTTCTTGCCTTTGCCCTGCGAATGGGTTATAGCGGTGTAAGCATGGTTTCATCGGGTTTGGGTGCGTCTCCTTACCATTATTCGGTTGTTTTCGCTGAACTATTTGTAAATACGGGGAAACACATGTGCGTGCGGGAGCTGGCAACAAAAAAGGGATTTTCTACTAGCCTGACAGGGTCATACTGTTTCGTTAAGTATTGGTAGCTGCGCACTTGCGACTAGTGTTGTATAATGCTCAGGGGAGCTCAAGCAATTGGCGCCAATATTAAATTTTGGGTTTCTAAAAAAGTTAATATTATGTTTGGTAATTTACGCGAATTCAATTATTAGTGATCATAATAAAAGCTTTTCAAGTGTTGTAAATACAACTGTTTTTTTGGTTTTTTGTTACAAAAATAGAAGATAAAATTATGATATATAAAATTATATATAAAATTTTAAAATTATAAAATTATAAAATTATATTATCCTTTAATTTTTATTTAATGGATTGTTTATTCTTTACCATTAACATTCAAGATGTAAATTCTCCCACAGAGAACGCAAAAATGCGCATTACTTGAATGGCTTATTGGCCAGTTAGAAAAAAGTCTAAATTAAGAATTTTTAATGGTGTTTTCTTCTGAATAAAAACACAGCCATTCCTCTATGAATTAAAACGGATAAAATTTACAAGAAAATTAAAATATCTAAAACAATAGCAACATTTATCCCTTCAATTGTACGAAAAAGACCTGGCCCACCTACAAAAGAACCCTTTCCCGACTGTAACGACTGATGTTTTAGGTATGACTTTGCAAATAAATACAAAACACTTGTATACTTGGATATTTATTAGTTTGATTTTGCTTGATGTATAGTATGTACATTACAATATCGTCACTTGGATAACAATTGTACAGTTCATGTTTATGGATCCATCGGTCAAGTGTCCTTACATTTACGGATACGCGTAATCTCAGCAGACAACTTCGATTGTTATGCATAACAAGGTAATTTGAAATTATATGTTTAATGCGATACATGCGATACAGTACTATGGATTAACAATACGCAGATTAACCTAGACAGTAAAATCATTCGCTCCTACCGAACTCAACTTAAATCAGATGTTTCGAATATCGCTTGTTATTACATACTCACAGTCCTTAAAGTTTTCCCTTTTCATATTTGTTTACGATTAAAGTTAGTGGGTTTCGTTTATTTTGATATAACATTTCCCGACACGAACAAAACGAATGCGAAAACGAAGCTAAACTTGCATAATTTTTTTAAAATAATAAGTCGACGCTACTGCCTATTTTTTGAAGATCGGTATATAGTTATTGCCTATAGAGGGGGTCTCGGGAACCGGACTCGATCAGGCCGCTACTGTCTTTGGATGGCCAGTGTCCAGTGTCGAGTGTCGGCGCCCCCAAACGTATTTTACAGATACATTTTGTTTTCTGGTTATATATTGAATAATATGATTTGATTGGTTCCCATATTTGCAATCGAAATTTTGCGTGACATCTACTTGAGTGCCTCCTTGGCCCTCTGTTCCCACTCCGCCCGCCTCTGGTGGATGCCCTTGAACTCGCCCACAGTCGCCGACCTTTCGATGGGTTTGGTTGTCGTCGCCGTCGTCGGAGAGGTTGGTGTCGTTGGCGTGGCAGCCGGAGATGCGTTGGCTTTTATCTGCAGGGAGAACCTCTCCGTCACCGGCTTGGCGACCGCCACGTTGTTGTTATTGTTGTTCAGGCTATTGCGTCCTGCATTGCTGACCTTGATGGGCGGCAGATAGGAAACCAACTTTTGCTGCTGCTGCTGCATCTGCTGTGGCTGCTGACCCGTTGTCGCCTTGGCTCCCTGATTGATGTGGTTGTTGTTGAGATTACGGAAATCGGCCACCGAGTTGCGATTGCTGCCGTGATGATGGTGGGAAGCCACCTTGCCGGACACCTCCCCGCCGGTCGCAGAACTGGCCGCGAGCTTGTCCAGCTTCTCCTCGCTGTTCGACTGGTTCTCCTTGTCGCTGTCCACGCTCTGGGTGGGCGGCATCTTCTTGACGGGCGTGGGGACCGGTTGCGCCACGGTCACAACCTCATCGTCCTTGACCTTCAGGGAGCGACGGGCAAAGACCTTCATCAGCTCCGGCGTGGAATCCTCCTTGGTGACATTGCCATTGCAGCTGGCGAAGGATTTCTTACGCAGCACCACTGGATTCGAGGTGGTCGGCGAGGAGTTACCGTTCAGTTCGCTCGGCTCGGTGGGCGTGGTGGGTGTCTGGACAGGAATGGCCGGCGTAGATGGGACAACCGTGGGCGTTGGTGGCGCTGTCTCCACCTTGGGAATGGACTTCCTGCGCTGCTCCACCACCTTAGGTTTGTCCTGCTTCTCCTCATTCAAAAACAATCGCCTGCGATCCTCTAACGACGAGCGATTGTTCTTAACCGATTCCCTGGGACTACTGGGCGTTGGCGGCTTGGATTCCTTGGCTGCAGTTTGGATCGACTTGGCCAGGCCATTGCTTTTGGGGGTACTTGGGGTAACAGGGCTAACTGGCGTCGCCAATCCCTCACTGCTGCTACCGAAGCTCGTCCTAACACTGTTGGCACTCACGGACCGCAGCTGCCTGCCCAGACTCGGTGCCACCACAACCGGACTGAGCGGCTTCTCCACAATCTCAATCCCAGACAGACTCTCGCCGCTGTTCCGCCGGAAGCTCAGGTCATCGCTGCTCTGGCTGCGGTCCCCGGGAGACTTCAGGTTCTTGGCCAGCACCAAGTGGTTGGTTTTGTTGTGCAGACGCGCCTGGTCCACGCGGTTTAGCTGGATCTTCATGAACTCCGGCTCGCCGGTGGTCTCCACGTGGCTGGAATTGCGGCGGCTGTTGCTGCCGGAGCCAGTGCCCTGGCTCTTGGCCGGCGTGGTGGGTGGGCTGCTGGAGAGCTTGGCGCTCTTGGTCATGGGACTCGCCGGACTGGGACTGCTGCCGGGAGCAGCAGTGGCCGTTTTCGGACCCAAATCCAGCATCTTGGGTCGCCGCTTGGGCGAAGGCGATGTCTCCGGCTTTTCGGTTGTGGTAACCACTGTGGATTTCCGGAGCACACTGACCAGCGGCGACTTGACAATCATGTCGATGTTCTGCTCAATCTCGGAGAGGTTTGTGGATCCCGGAGTGCTGCTGCCCACAAACAACTTTGTGGCCGTTCTGGGAGAGGTCTTGGTGGGCAGCTGGCCCGTGGATTCCGCCCTGGACTGCAGCAGCTTGTTGTCGTTGATCTCGAATCCCAGGGACATGCACTTGGCGCCGGGCGAGATCGGCGAACAGGGCGATTGCGGCGACTGCTTAAAGTAGGTGGACGGCACCCGGAAACTAAGCGACAAATCGGGCAGACTGGGCATGTTCTTGCGCACGGCGGAGGCGTCAGTCTGGGTACCATCGTCCTGGTAGTTTCGGAAGCTGCGCGACTTCTCCACCGTCTTGCGCTGCTTCTCCTCGTAGTACAAGGGCGAGGGCTCGTCCGTGCTGGTCTCGAGGGAGTTCGAGGAGCTGGAGTTGTGGCCCACAGAGTCACTGGATCGGGAGAGCTTCTGCTGGAAGGCACTCAGCCCCACAATCCTCGGTTTCCGGGGCTCAAAGTGTCCAGTGGTGGTAGTTTCCACCTTTGTCTGCTGCTCCCTCACCAGCGTGGTCGACTGGAAGGTGTCGTTGCCGCGGGAACTCTTTGACAGCAAGTTGGTGACATCGTTGCTCGGAATCAGCTTCTCCTGGGAAGGAGGAGGCACCGTCGCCGCTCCCAGCTCCTGTGGCACATAACGCTGGCGCGCCGCAGGCCCGGACTTGGGCTTCAGTGCCGTGGGAGGATGCGGTTGGACGCCGTAGTTGCTGACCATCGCGTTGAGGCCGTGCTTGCCCTCGTTGTGGATCTCCCGCTTGATGGTCTGGCGCGTCTCCAGGATGTGCTGATCGTGGGACGTGGCACTGCGCGACTTGTCCGGCACCGACAGCGGCTCCCTGGAAGCCGCCTCCAGGCAGCTGGTCGATATCTGCAGCTTCTTGGCCACACTCTGGCTGGAGTCCACGTCCTCGACGCCTTCGTTGGCCCTGGCAATCGATCGTTTCGAGTTGCGGTGGATGAGGCGGCGCAGGAAGCCGCCCTCGTTTCCGTCCCGCTCACGATCGCTAACCTGGATGTCATCCCCGTCGGTCGAAGACTCTCCGCGCTGTTCCAGCAGCGTGTTGGTCTTCATCGCTCTTCGTCCGAATATCTGAGAGGAGGTCGAAGATGTGGTGGTCACTATTTTGCTGCTGGATACTATTTTTCCGGTCCGCTGGGTGGTCAACGAGCTAACAGGAGCCTTCGCCTGAACCTGTGGAGCCAGGGCAGCCAGCGACTTCGGTGGCATCGAAATGGTCCTTGACTTGGGATCAGATCCTGCAGGAGACAAATCTTTTTAGTGGCAATAGTTTTGTTGCTTGTTACTTTCTGGCACTTACCATGAACACCTCTTAGACCAGGACTCATCTTCAGCACATCCTCATTGGCCTCAGGAATGGATGTCTGTAAAAATATAAAGATATCCATAAGTAATGCTTCCCAGCAAGCTCCACAAAGTGCGCTCACCTGTAGAGTCATGCGGTGCTGTCGCGTGGGACCCTTCTTCTTGGCCGGCCTGATGGCCATTTTGTGCTTGGCCGCCGCATGGGAAAGCCTATGACGCTCCGCTCCAATAGCATCCACATCGTCGTCGTGGTGGGGTCGCAATATGTCCGAGCCCACCGAAATGGAGGAGCTGGTGGAGACCCGCGAGTAGTGCTTGTGGTGGCTGGAGCTCTGGCTGTCCTCCGTCTCGGCCTCGTTGCTGTTCAGGCTGAGGGAGGAGACCTCGCTCTGCCCGCGGGGCTGGCGATGGCTGATCCCCGTGAGGTGGTTGCCCCCGCCTGCACGCCTCTGGGGTGAGGCGGGGCTGCGGGGCAGGCCCAGATCCTCGTCCGAGGCGTCGGGTCGGTTGCGCCGCTTGCGCAAGACATCGGTCAGCTCAGCCTGCAATTAAAGGGGACACACATCAATATGTGGTTTTCTTTGGGGTTGCAGATTGAATGAGACAGCGCCAAAGCACTCATATAATTTTAGATGTTTTGTAGTTGTTAGTACCCAGCTCTTCCAGCGAAAAACAAAGCGGGCCTTCAGGCAACTCCTTCCCAGGCGACTCTCGCCCATGGACGAGCCACTGCCCAGTTTCATTTTGAATGGATTCTGCTTAAAATCGATCATTTTGGTGGCCTCTCCAAGTTAAGAAAAGAGGCTACAAAAGACTGTAGATGGCAACCGACTTAGCCGTGTAACTTGTGGCTGCTTTTTCTGCGATTCCTGACCCTTGGACAATCCCTCCTCAAGACCCCCTGCCCCATCTTACCGCAAAGGAAAGCTGAAAGGGATTTGAACCCGCACTACCGGCTACCATCGTCGAGCTGAATGCCTATGGAAATGACTGAGCACGCGATCGCAATGATTTCAATTTCACTTTTCACCAAGTCAGGGCAGGCGCAATGCAGGGCAATGCAACAACCAGCGACACCCAAGTGCAATGTGCAACTGAAGATCTGTGGCAGGGCCGAAGAGCAGATGCCGCAAACGAGAGCGAAATTGAAATGAAAATGGAAATGGAAATGGCGGCTGCTGTTTTCATTTTTCAGTTTTTACCTAGACAAACGTAATTGTCTGCGAGGCAGGCAGGCACACTGGAGATCTGTGTGCATCTCTTAATCTGTTTGTTGTCGCCCCTCGACTCCGTTTCAAGGGTACGGACGGGCCTGGGTGTCCGGGTAAACAATTCGAAATCGGAACATCCGATGCACCCAATCCATCTATCAGTGACTGTGGCGCGTGACGTCGCCATCTGTTTTGTGCCGGATAGTTTTCTGGTTTTAGTGGGGCTGCTATTTTTGGGAGCTCGTTTTCACGAGGATTAAGTGCCGGGAGCTGTTTCAGGTTAAAGACCTCGCCCATCTAGATAAACAAAACAATTGGGCACTTGGGGGAGGGTTCAATGTTCTCAAAGATGATGTGGCGCCGGCAGAAAATTCTTGGATACTCCTAAATTAAGTAAGAATGGCCGGCGCTTTGAGATAACAAATGCTGAGGAACTGTATTATATCCCATACTACTTGTATAAATAAGCATAAAATTGCTATTGAACTTTACCTACTTCTGAGGTAAGTTGAAACACATTTTACATAATCTTGGACAGCTGTTCCTTCGGGAAATTTGTCGCCCTCAGGTACTTCCCGTCCTGTGACCCCTAACCCGTTTATTTTCCCGCCGGACAGCATCTACCTGCTTCCTGGGGCGACTGGGACAAGTTGCACTGCGGTGCCGTCACGTTCGGTGATTTATTGGCCCAGTTGCTAGCGTGAGTGGGCCAGTATGGCCAGGCAGGCCGGTGGCCAGTTGGCTTGCACTCCCAACTTGGCCAACATTGATTACCCAAACAGCCGCCGCTTGGAGAACGGACGCGAACGACCACAGAAGTTGGCCAAGTGGGAGGCCTGGCAATCGCTTCGAATTAAATGCAATTGCATCACCTCACTGCTGCTGTTGGCGTTGCATTTCAAACACAAGCTGTCCGTCCGCCATCTGTAAAGTGGGATAATCTGCGCCGATCTAAAGTGTTGGCCCACTTGCCGGGTGGTTAAGTCGAGGTGACCCTGACTCCGGTCATTATCCGTATCGGAATATTATGTGGAGCGATGCAAATCGCCCCGCCAGGCTGCATTCGATGGCATATATCTTAAGCAGGTCGAAATCGAGTGGTTGCAATCTCTGAAAGACTTCATTCACATGAAACTATTTGCTACTCCTTTGGTTTCTATGTTTTTGCCATAGCTTTCTCTAGAACAGATATGAAACCATGTGAAACCCACTGGAGAACCCTTGCCATGGCAGACTTCACACATGCCTTTCGCTGGCCTTCAACTGGATTGGCCGCGAAAGCAAATCGCAATCTAATAGGAATCAAATCGAATTTCTCCCCGACAATGTGTCACCCAAGTGGACCAAGCGACCTCCATTTATGGGCACTGTCGGCTGCGTTTTACCCAATTCGGATCCCAGAATTGAACACCAGATCCCAGCGTGCGAAGAAATGCAATTAAATCGAACCTAATGCGGATGCCGTGGTGATTGGATGACTCGGCGACTGGACGACAGGCGGTTGGTTAGTTGCTCTAATGGATGCGGAAATCTATAAGATAGGCAAATGCGAGCAGATTGCATAATGTTTGCAACCCAACCAACCAGACGGGAAGTGTCACACAGATCTCATGTTCGCGCAAACGAATG
This sequence comes from Drosophila ironensis, assembly GCA_021223825.1. Lineage (NCBI taxonomy): Eukaryota > Metazoa > Arthropoda > Insecta > Diptera > Drosophilidae > Drosophila > Drosophila ironensis. Next base: position 2,588,247 of record JAJJHQ010008063.1, on the reverse strand, counting down.
TGGGCCGAAAATTGTGAGTTTCGTGAGGTTGGCCAGTGGATGGATGGAGATACCACCACTCGGCGGGCATGGGGAGTTGGCCGGCCCCCTTGAAAGCTGGTCAATTAGAGAGCAGCGTGTGAAATGCTCGACTCTGATGGCCGATGACGGCTCTGCTCGCTCCCAGGCAACTGCAATGCGTGTTACCGTGTTACCATATCGCTGTCATTCCATGTCGTCCGAGCTAAATGGCCACCCCTGCTCCTCCGAGACCCGCTCTGCCCCGGCCCGTGCAAATTGCTCGCCTGCATTGTCATTTAGTTTTTCCATTACGGCCGTCGTGCCGAGGTTTTTCTCTTTCTATTTCTCTGCAATTAATTCATCAAACTGGTTGGCCTCTGCAGCCCGGAGCCCAGTGCTCTGGCCTGGGATCACATCTTCTGCCGGCCCGTAAATATTTATAGACCTAAGCTCGTTTCCCGGCCTGCTCTTCAGCTTTTCAAAGGAAAATTGCCAAGTCAGCCTCACAGAGGATTAATAGGCATCGCAGGACGGAGTAAGCTCAGAAAATGTATCTACTATGCGGCAGGAAAAGGGGTTCGAGGTTTGAAGCATTTTCATGGGAAAGCCAGAAAGGAGATTGTGAAAGCTGGACCTTATTTAAATGGTTTAATTTAAATGGTAAAGACACAAATTAAAGGAATGCTAAAAGCTGAGAAGTTTCTTAGTTTGAATTAGTGATAACTTTTTGGTTTTAAACAAGAATTTATCACGATAGTTCACATTGTTTATATGTTTTGATTGCCCTTTTCCCTGCTGGTTGAGGAAGGGTTTGTTTAGAAAGTATCACTCTTTCTCGAACACCAAAATAGTTTAGCGTAAATACACTTGCTTTTTCTAAAACTATATAGACAAGAGAATCGCTAGTGAAACCAAATAAATCCTACTAAAACACTTAAGCCTCAGGAATCGCAGTATTCACAAAATCCCCCTCACAGTTACCCAGCTGAACGGTTTGTTTGATTGACGGCTGTTTTTAATTTATTTTGTTTTTATTTTTCACTTGGCTAGAGTCCAGGTATCCCGAAGATCGTGGACATAGCGCGTATCGGATTCGGATTCGGATTCGGATCGGATCGAGATAGACAAACGACGGAGCTGTCTTCACTGGCTAAAGCCTCGATGCAAACTGATTTAGCGGAAAACTTGCAGGAGTTCAATAGCATAGAAACAGAAAGAAATGCGATTTATTTGCTAACCAGGTTGGCAAATAAGCCGCCGCAAAGGAGGAGGGAGGAACACTGGCGGCTCTGCTGGAAGAGCTGGCCTGCCAAGTGGAAAAAAGTGGAATAACAAGAAGCGGCCAACCAACCGACCGACCAAGCGACCAAGCGGCCATCGGCTGGATGGCTGGATGGCTGGCAACTCGTTTGTCCAGAAACCGAAGAAGCAATAGAAGTAGCAGTTGGTTGCACTGCTGCAGCCGCAGCCGCTGCTGCAGCCACTGCCCCCTTCCTGGAGAAGAAGCCGCAAATTGCCACGCGTGGAGGGTAGCGACGGCTCACTGGTATCTAACGTTGGCTTCGGTTTCCAGTTGCCAGACGCGTGCGACTGGCAGCAGTTTTCTTCTCCATTTTCACTCAAAAAAATCACGAAAAACCAAAACAAAATCCACTCGGCCAACTTATGCAGTAACGCTGATAATGACGTTGTCTATTAGATAACTCCTACAGAAAAACTTTCTTTTTTTTCGGGTCTACAAAAATTCAAAGTGAGAATTAATTGGGTATTAGATTTGTGTTTGAGAACCTGATTGCTGGTGGTTTCCCCCCACCAATTAATGGCCCCTGATAAGCCGGTTAATTAGAGCCGTGACAGGTTCTTGCTTACCACACAAAAACACAAAATTGTTTTTAAATAACAAATGCAGCCGAGAGCACAAAGCAATCCGCATGGAAGTCAATAGCCCGGCGGGAGATTTAGTCATCGACAATGCAGAAACGCCAACAAAGGCAGCCAATTGAGTTTGATTAAAATCAATTTATGTAGATTGATTGCGCCACAAAAGTCGGATGACAACGAAAATCTGGTGGTCTCTACCGGATTCCCCGGGTGACCCCGACAAAGGCCGTGAACTGATCGGAGTTTGAGGAAAAGTGAAAGCAATCAAATGGGTCACCAAGTCTTTTGTTTCGAACCATTTTAAGGTGACTTTTGTCAGCTCAAAATTATTGCAAATAATAAAATATTTATATCAAGCTTTACGAGTGTAAATGATCTATTAGTTTCAACTCAAATTAAGAGTAGACTTACCTTTAAGACAATCGATAGACTGCTGGCGGTGGCCGATTCGGAGAACACACTGTCATGGGACTGCGAAAGTGTGTCCCGAGAGTAGTCCCTTCAAAGGATAATACACAATTATATATATGGAAATGAAACCTTTGGGTACAACCACTCACCCGTCGACGTCCAGGAGGCGCCCTTCGCTGAGGCTGCGCTGACTATCGTTTATGTCAACGGCTCCCGCCACTGATCCAGCCACTCCTTCACGCTCCGCGTGGAGTAGGTCCTGGGAGGTGTCACCCACGCTGCGTAGGTGACGTGATTGGCGCTGATCCGCCGCAAAGTAGTTGCTCCGGCTTATGCCGAGTGCGTCCGGGAACACGGCCACGCCCATCTGCTGTCTCTGGGCCTGGAACATGGCTTCCTGCTGGGCCTGCGCTTGGGATTGCGATTGATTGGTAGCTTGTGGCGGCACCTGGTTCTCCAAGCCCAGTTGCTGTTGAGCTTGTTTGCTGGCCCGTTTCTTGCCCAGGAGCACGCTCAGCAGCTCATCACGGTGCGAGCCGTAGGACTTGGACTTTGGCAGAGACTGGGTCTGGTAGGTGACCTCCGGCACAGAGAGCGAACTGTCCAGCGGCGATCCTGGCGATCCCGGCGAGACGAGGACACTGCGCAGGTTCTTCTCGCTGCTGCTGCTCGCCGGCGGGGGCAAAGTGTTGCAGGAACCGGGTCCGGGGGACTGGCAGTTGGCAGGACTGTCTGCAGAACTATTGATTGTGCGGCGCCGGAAGATGCGGCGCAAATTGCGGAGAGGATGGAAACGACGACGCTTCTGCTGCTGCAGTTCTACAAGGACCAAGACAAAAGGACGATAAAGTAAAGTCTAGAACATTTTTTTTGGGCCAGGTGGGTACGAAAATTTTGGGGGGACAAAGGGGCCGGATAAAATGCACACAGCATGCTGTGATCATGCAAAAAGAGACATAAAATTGCTAGCAAATCGGTACATCATATGCAAATATTACGCATACGCCCCGTGTAAGGTTGCTCCACATAAGCTGTCTTTGAGCCCGTCTCACGTGGCGTTGTAAGACACAATAAAGTCATGTCAAGTCACCGCTGGATGGAACGGCTTCCCGCTCGATTGACAGGCGGCATAAATATTCTAAAGTGAGAGCCCAGTCTCCCGGGGATTATGTTGTCACACTTTCCGCATTGGGAATTCAATTATCAGCCCTGATATCGCCTCTGCTCCATCAGTCACTTTGGCTAAATGAGGTTTTCAATGAATTATTAAGTTTCAAGGAATTGTTAGCCCCAAGAACTTCCGCTACAGTGGCTAAAAGTCATATATTTAGCATTAAACTTCCACGCTTACTCAGCCATTGAGCCAGTCGAATTGTTAATAGAACTTTTCCGTCATTGCCGATAAGAAGTAAACAACAAATGAGTGAAACCGAAACCAATGAATCGAGACCAGAAACATGACCATAATAGGCAAAAAGCGAGCCGAAGAGCGCCCAGCCAAGAGTCGGACAGAGATAGCAGCAAACTGGGGGTCGATTGGACACCACGTGCAAACAAGCGTTAAAAATTTTGGGCAACAAGGTCGTATCTTATCAGTGTAAGCTGGAATTTGGCAAGCCCAGTGATAATCTACAGTCAGGACAAAGAACTGCTGAGCAAGATCCTTGATCGTGTATTTTGCAATGAGCTGAAATTATAAATTATTTCGGCTCGCTTTTCAATTGCTGCATTTATGGTCGTAGACCTCAATTTCAATGGCTGATAAGGTCGAGGAAAAATAAAGGAAATAGAAGTACCAAACGCGGTTATGCCTTATCGATCAATGGGGAATTTCTATATAGAAGACATATGTAGGTACACAAACAGTTTTATGTGTGCTAATGGAGTACCGAGGCGGGTTCAAGTGCGTAGTCAAGATATGGAAATCTTGATGGAGATGACAGTTAATCAATAATAGTAAGCCCCTAAATCCAGCAGATGTTTGCTTACTGGAAGTGAAATATTTTCCTCCAGCTTTCTTTCTTTTATAAAGGATTTAGCACTTCATTTTTGAGGCCAAGATTTTTGCCTGAAGTTGAAAACCTCTTAGTTGACTCACTCCCCGTCGCACTCTGTGTGTCATGACCACAAACGAAAGTTTACTTAACCAACTTTAGTTGGCCAAGTCTTGGCACTGGGGGAAAGTCAGCATACCTTCTTGACGGTGCGTCGATATATTAATTAGAGGCGAGAATCCGACGAAACGGAAGTGCGGCCACTTGCATTCCTAAAGCCAACCGAGAACCCGGCCAAAAAGCCTCGACCTCTAATCAAAGAGTCACTGCCTAATGCCGGTCACGTTTTGGGGCTACTGCCGTTCCCTGAACGGAAGATACTGCACATACTCGTATGTGTATGTACACACATGTGCTGGGATATTTCGTTTATGTTTTTGTTCGTGATGGCTTGATTTTAATGATTAATTTCACCTGCGTTGGGGCTGGTCATCGTCGACGTCGATTACTCACGAAAAGTGGCTGACGAAGAAGCGGCGGGAGTTTATGTACATAACGTGTATAAAAATATTAAGCGTGGGGCTGGGGACGTCATTCTATTTATTGCCCTTCGGGGTGTCTGCCAGTCTCGAAATTGGTCGGGGACCTTGCTAATGGAATTTTCACCGACCGCAGAGGGGTAGGAGGGCGGAGGGCAAGCTCCGTGCTCCAAGCTCCACCCTGCTCCAGACAAGTGACAATTGTTTATTTATGGAATGCCTAATTGGGTCACTTGTCAGGCTCCTTCTGCCAGCGGGCTTTCTGCGGGAATTAAATGTCTCGCTCCTCAAAAAATGGAAAAGTAATTAAGAAAGATTTTTCTACGTCGGAGTTGGTAATTGAAAAGTTTGAGTTCGTTAAATCCAACCCTGCCGCATCTCACTTTGCTAACTCGGCAGTGATTCACTTGGTGAGGCAATCCCGATTACATCAGCATTGTGGATACATTATTTCTAATTTATCTAAAGTCTATTGAGCAAGATTTGTTATTACTTGAGGTCCCGTTTCGTATTGTTTTCTTTGCCCGTGTGCCAGCGTTGTGTGCTGTCATCAGTTTGAGTTTTCGATTTCCGCGAATGTGGGCGAAATGCGCGCCATTGTCGTCTCTTGGTTTTGGCTTTGGTAATTCATCAAAACCGATTTGAGTCTTTTGTCAGTTTGGCAATAAGATGCCCTGGGATTAATGTCGGTCTTTATTGAAGACCTCAAGTGTTTTCCCCCGTCCAAAGGGGTAAAATAATACGCTATTTGGGGGGGCTTAATGTGTGCAACTTTTAATAAAAGCAAATCATCGCATATACAGGTATTCTGTAACCACTTTCACGTGGCCAGATTGGGCTGGCAACAAATCGAAGGTTACAATTCGCCAACCGTTGCCTAGCCGAGATAAAACCAATTGAATTATTTATAGCCAACACATGCATATCCCACTGCAATGCGCCGAACAAAGTGCGTGGGCTTTGGAGGTGTTGCCGCCGACAGTTTAATTGACACCGATTCCCATTCGTTTGAGAATTGCAATGCGAAAAAGGTTCGGCCGGCTGGCAAGTGGGTTCATTTATTAATTAATCATGGGCAACGCAACGAAAAGTTGCCCCACTGAACATGCAAATTGGCAGCAGCCAAAGCCAGAGCCACATGCTACCAATAAATTGTGAAAATCAAATGGCGAACACTTTTTGCAGGCAGTTGCAGTAATTGGAGACCTTTGGCGAGCGGATGTGAGCTTGTCGGACACTCTTGGGATTGTTGTATTGCTGGTTGGATAGAGGGACGGATGGCGGAGTAGTTGTATTGCTCGTTTGGGGAAGGTCAAGTGGGCCACGCCCCTCCCAGCCCCCCCGGGATCGGGTAGTGGAGGCGGCAAGCAGCTTATCCGCTTTGCAAGTGCCGAGTTCACTTGCGTGGAATAAAAATAAAAATAGAGAACCCAAACGAGAACCGTGCAAGAGGTAAACAAAGCCCCGAGAATTGCACAATTTGTGCCTGCGTTGGCTGCCTTTCGGAGGCAACATTTTAGCCAGCCAAACGAGTATCTGGGCCTTCAAATCGAGTCTCTGCCCATACATCTGGCAACTTAAAATGCAGTAAACCTCGGGCAGCGGTCTAGCCAAGGTTCGCTGCGTTGGCTGGTCAAAGAGTTCAATGTGGCGCTTTATTAATTACATCAACGCTCGAATAATCCCCCATTTGCGACGCATTTGCGGCGTAACATTTTCAAATAGACTGTGATGTCAATATACTGCAAGTATAGAGAGATACGGCCAGGTTTTGACCCGTTTCTGTACGGGCAATAGCAATTGTTTCTACAGATTAGACAGTAGATTCCCCAGGGTTATAAATAGTCAATAGAGCTATCAGAGAACTACCAGAGATTACGGAGCAAAAGTTAAAATAGCACAATAGATAGTACTAGCCAATTGATAGTAAATATTTACATAAGTTAGCTTAGGATTCACACCTTACATTTCATCAATTAAATAAGAAAGTATATAGTTTTCTAAAGCTATAAGTATTCCCCTTGTATATTGAAATAGTAAATTGACTTTGTGTTGTGAATATATTAACAATAGAACTATCAGGGATTGGTAAGGAAAGTTAGAATTTGAAAATAGGTAATCCCAGGCTCCATTTAATCAAAAAAATAAATATGTAAAAAGTTCTATAAAGCTTTATTGAAAAAGTAGGTTAACTTTGTGTTGCCAATATGTGAACTACAAAACTACCAGGGATTAGTAAGATAAAGCTAAAATGCCACAAAAGATACTACTAAGCACTTGATACTTCATATTTATTGAAGTAATCCCACACTTTAAATAAATTAAATAAACATGTATAGAGTTCTCTAATGCTATAAGTATTCCCCTTGCTAATTGAAAAAGTAAGTTGCTTTTCTGTTGCCAATATGTGAGCCAAAGTAAGCGAAATGCTTTCGCACTTTTCGCGACCCAACTTCGGCATCGATTCGTAACATTTTATATAAGATCGAGCCCTATCAGGCGGATCCCAGGGGAAACCTAGAAGTAATCAGACGTCTGCGTGTCGATGGCCACGAGCTTATCAGCTCCAAACTTGGCCGGAACGCAGCGCTTTGTGTGTTGGCCTACCAAAGCGCCAAATCACAACAAAGTGAGGCGCACTGCGGGACGCACAAAACTGATTACACAATTCATGGCACTTCAATTAGAGGCGTCTGGGCAATTGCCTCGATTGGCCCTACACGGCTCCTCATAACGAGTCGGATCCAATGAGGTTTCAAACTTCGGCTCTGAGCCCCAAAAAGCCATCATCATGGCTTGATAAGCGACTTACATAATGATGTATCGGTTTATATGGGTTAAACATCGTGTTCAGGGGGGTGAACTTTGGGGAATTATTCTAAGCCAGCTTTGTTTTCGTTACACTCAACTGAGGAAGAGCTGTGTGTGAGTTGCAACTAATTTGAAACACGTAAAACTCCAGTTTCTGTTTCGGTTTCGTTCTAGTCCAAAAAATAAACAACATTGTGAATTTAATTACCTGATTATGTGTGTTTACTTTTTAGCCGAAAATAGCGGCAGATGTTTTATTCAAAAGCGAAATTCCTCGAACTGTTTACACTGGCGAACAAGCTCGTTTCGCTTGTGAGATACAATGTTGCAGATGTTTATTTTGAATACTTTTTGGTTGCTTTTACTTCACTACACGGCACACAACTTTGCACTCTGCCTGATGGCTGACGGCTGATGCCTGACAGACTTTTCCGATAATATTGATTAAACTTTAGCGACTTTTATTACTTTCGTGGCCAAGGCGAAGCCCGGATCGCGTATGCAAAGCGTCCTGGACGCGACTCCAATTCCACGCTATTTCGCGATGGCAATCAGCGACAGCCAAGACAATTCAATTAGCGCAATAACCGGCGCGTTCGACAGCGAAATAATCTCACCTGCACAGGTGGAGCGGAGCGCGCAGAATGAATTGAATCAATCGGACGGCAGTCGCTGCGCTGCAAATCGAAAAGCCCGCACACTCGCACTCAAATACTCGGCAACTGAAATTGAAATCTACGAAAACGAAACGAGGCGAAAAACAGCCGAACAGCCCCACAAAAAGCCAGCACAACACCGCACAAAAAACACTACACACTACGCGATGTGTGTAGGTACACCAGCCGAACGGGCAAACTGAACCCAACTGAACCGAGCGGGGCCAACACGCCGGGCGAACAGTCATCGACGGCTGCCTTTGGCTGGCTTATTGGTTGCGTCGCCGCATCGTACTTAGCCGGGTTCCGTTGCCAAATCGGGTTGATTAGCGTCTTTCTTGGCCCCCCGGCAGGTGCCAAGACCGCCACCCCGGGTGGCTAACAGCGTTCCCTGCCAGCACAGTGGGCGCCAAAGACGGGTAATGTCGGGGAAATCCTAAAAATCCCATAGACTTTCGGGTTTATTGAGATGCCTTATATAAAGGTGGGTCCACAGGGCGTATGAATAACTCATGGGATAGAAATATTTATACAATCTCATCGATTTTTCAAGAATTATTGAGATATAACAGGAAAAGGCGGGTCCACAGGGCGTATGAGTAACCATAAGATCTCCTAAAAGTTAACATTTCCCTAGTGTAGATACTAATTTAAGCAAAACTATTGAAATGTTAAGTTATGGCGTTTAAATTCAGGTCAAAATAACTAAATACTGACATGTTTTGAATAGATTACAATGCCATTTCAATCGATTCACCTTGAATTAGGATAACTTTCGAGTGTTCCAAGCTTTCCATAAACTTGGGGGTTTTATTATAACTTGTATTATTATAATACCCTAATTAATGTCAACTTTTTGTCCATGATTTCACCCACTGTCCACCCAAGTCGAACATGCTTTGTTTTATGCTCGTGTATTCATTATGTTAAAACTGGTGTGGCCCGTTATTGTTGGTGGCATTTCCCTGTGGGTGTTGTCATAACAACAATGCTCCAAGTGCCCCGAAAATAGTTAATGTTTCCTATTCCCATTTCCATTCCGATACCCGGCCAACAGAACCTTTGCGGTCGATTTTTGACGTGCATTTGCATGGGCCGTAGAAAGTCGAGGGCGTTAATTAGCACGTGTAGTTGGTAGTTGGTTGTTGGCAGTTGGCATTACCCACAATTATATAAACATTATCCAGTTATTCAGTTGTTGGCCATATGAGGGCGAGCCCGGCAAGAGCAACCAGCAATGAAAATAAACAAAACAAAGGCCGGTTCACAAGTTGTTGTACCACAATGTTGCTCCGACTAGCGGCTGTGGCTCAATCTGAATATGTATTATGCCCACTTTTATCTTTCGCTCATTGTATCTGCATCTGTGGGTCGTGGTGGGGGCGATACTGAAAGCCAAAAGACCCAGCAAATTATGCGCATACGAAAAAGGAAAACACTAAACACACGAACTTGTTTTTCCTAATTTATAAGTGGCAAACGGAATGGAAAAGTCGGCTATAGTCGGAGCCCTAAAGGGTATCTACAATTGTGCGGCTTTGTTGCGACTTTGCGCACTTTCTTAGACAAAGCAAAGGCCTCTACTTTTCCAGGGAAGAGCGGCATTATCATTCCACCTGATCGGTGGCATGTCTTTAGGAAGTGATGCAACTGAGACTGTTGTAGCTTTTGGTCAAGGTTGTTTGAGCAAATTTGAATTCACACAAAGCGGAACAGTTTACAATTTATGGCCAATACTCAGAATCAATTGCTTTTTTATTTATCGCCCAAAAGGCTTGCCACACTCTTGACCCCGTAGGACAATATATGAGGAACCAACTGTTACTGAAAAACCATAATCCAGCCGGAATCGCCGCTGCAACCTTCGGGGATGGCAATCAAGCCAATCCTCAAGCCTTTTGGCAATCAGCGAACCTTTTTCCCCGGTCCGTGTCCTCGGGGATTTTATGAAATGATGAACACACGAAGGAGCCGACAGCAATATTGAAGCCTGTTCCCCGAGAGCAAGAGCTAAGCCCCAGGCAATTTCGTAATCCCGCATTCCTTACCCGAATGATTTAATATACGCACACTCTCGGGCATATGAAAATAAAGGAATTTCCTTGACTCTGGGCCACACGGAAACAGAAACATTTCTGCATACTGAATTCAATCAATTTTGACCGGAAAATCAAATAATTGGCAAATTTACTTGATGGGGAAATCGTATTTTGCCACTAAAATAAGATAATTCAAGGCATCGAATTGAAGAAATAAGTAGTGCCGGGAAAACTCACCGATTGAGTGATTTGACTTGGTTTTCGGTAAAATAAAAATATTATATATCTTCAAAGAATATCTCCTGTTTTTCCAAGTGCTTAGAGGACTCTGTTGTATGTACTTAGGATATTATGTTGGCAATTAGGTAACTTACCGGCAGATGGCGACTCGTGGCAATCGTTTCCCGTGTGGGCAATGGGCGTGGAGGTTACGGGGGCGCCTCCGTGTGACCTTCCATTCGCCGGCGACCTTACGGCCCCCGAAGGCAGCGACAAAGGCCCACCGGTCCCTCCACTGGCATCCAAATCCGAATCCAATGGCGGCGAGTTTTCCCTCACACACGACATCATCAGGCCGGAAGACATGCTGCAATGAAAATAGAAAACGAAAACTATTTGTAATTGCCATTGGCAAATATGCGCGAATTAATGCAATAAAAATGTCTCGTCTTCTGTGGGAGTGCCCCAACTGCTTCCGTGTTGGAGCTTCTTTTTTTATGGATGTGGATAGATAGAGTTCCCAGGGCGTACCAAGTGCTCATCCACGGTGACGTCCTGCGACACCGCACTAATGGATCTCCATTATGTCGGTGTTCGGGGGAAATTAAATGTCATATTGCATTTCGCGCTAAAAGTCAAGCCAAAGTGACGGGAACTCACTTTAGCAGGAAATTGGGTTGCCAAGTCCCCCCAAGTTGTGGCATTTAATTTAATTTTGTGGAAGGCGGGGCTTTGAAATAGATTGGTTCACTGGCAAAGAGTATTACAGAGATAATCGTGGGATTATTACAAAATAACGCAGAAACCATGGCAAACTCCTCGCCCAAGTAAATTCGATTAATAAGCATTTAAATGACACTATACATTCCTTATGTTCCTTGTAAGTTCAGTCAACCCACTCGATCATTCTAAACCAACCCATAAATAAATGTCATGGCCCCGAAGAGAAGCATGCATTTTCCATTTGTGCATTGAATCCGCCTGCTTGCAAAGGCATTTCAAGGAAAACTATTTTCAACTAGGAATCCGCATCTCTGGCTGAACTTTGTGGCCTCTCGATACCGAAAGATGCTGATACCGCCATGCCTTTGGCTCATGCTCGGTCCTATGCTAGCTCTGGCTATACTATATGTATTTGTTTTGTTTTGGCGCCAGAGGAATGGGTGACTAATGGGCTCCCCGGTCGGATGATTCATGCCAAGTTCGGGGATGCCGAATAGTCACCAGACATTGTGAGATTTACGAGTGTTTTACATCAGAGCCCAGAGCGGTAGTGGGATTTGCGAAGAGATCTCAAGCCAAAGCAGCGTCTTATAAATTATTTAACAAAGCTGATGTCAACTGCCAAAAAATTGCACTGACAAATTAGCGAAAAAAGCAACAGTCCTCCCAACAAAAAAACTTTTATATTCCCATCTGTAGTAAAATAACGCCTCAATATCCGGGATTCATTTATTTTAAGTCCAATAAAGTTAAATTACTTTATGGTTTGACAGTTCGAAATTTGTTTAAAGAACTTATGGAAAGAGAAATATTTATTCAATCCCATTGATTTTAAACCCACCAAAAGCCCGTTCTCGGCGTGGTAAAAACATATTTAAAGGTAAATTCAAGTTACGGGCTTCCAAGTTAAAACATTTTTTATAATTATAAATAAAGTAATAGCAAATTGGTAGATGTTACTAAGAACCGTTAAACTCACAAGATATTAAACATGTAAAAAAATATATATTTGAGTGTCTAGACTATAAATACCGGGTTCTCAGTTTCCACATGATTTATAGAACATCGCTGAGAAGGGCCGGGAAATAATTTTTGCCATTTGCTAGGGTGGAGGTGGATGTAACCGGCTGATTTTTACAGCACAGATAGATATTGGTTCTACCAATGTAATATCCGTATTGCGTAACTCTCGAGTTAAATAAAATCGTACGAGTTCGATATACCCTTGTTATTTGTAAGCCCAAAGGGGAAACGATAATAAATTATTTTAAGTAATAAATAGCTTGGAAAATGTATCCATTTACCCAGAGAAATTCATTTTGTTTCGACGGCAATTAGACTGGTAAATTATGGCTTTAAGCAAGTTGAGAGCATACTTTCGGGCGCGTGGCAAATTAAGAAACTTATCACGAGCAATTAGTGCGTTGGGGAATTAACGCTCCACAGAGCCGGTGAGTTAACCTAGTTAGCCGAGCTGTCCAAATACAGTGTCGAGCTGACATTTGACCCCTTTTAGCCCCGGCAAGCTACACCCACAACCTCCATCCCATATGAGTTCCGTGTGCACAGAGAATTTGATGTGCTAATTAGTGGAGGGGCGAGTGCATCCCGCCCCCCGGCACTCCTTCTGCCCGCACAAAGAGCGCAAATTGCAGTTTAAGCATTTTTGCGCATTGAAATGGAAACTGCAGCCGCAGATTCGTGCCGACACTCCTGGGTGCAGTGCAGCAGCTTTGACGAAATGATGAGGCATCACGCTGGCGTTGGGGATGATGATGATGATAATGGCGATGCTGACGATGTGATGATGTTGATTGACGCCGACAAATGAGCAACACAATCCACACAACTGGAAAACTGTTCATCTCGTTTGAGGATTGATTAATTAAACGGAATGAGTGCCACTGTTGGGGGGTCTGTGTGCCCGCACACGAGATTGCATCCTATACGACCGATGATGGTGAACAGACCGCAAAATATGATTTAACATTGAACTTGGGGGAATGCCAAGGCAAAATTCATTAAAGCTGCCAATTGAAGTGGTCAAATGGGGGGAATTAGTTTGCTAAATACTCGTATTTTATGAGTCAACTGTCCCCAATAAGGTTTAGCATGGCTCAAAGAGTTAGGAATTAGGAGACCAAGGAGATCGAGATCGAGTGGACCCCTTTGGGCCTCAGCTCCCCGCTTCAGAGAATCGACTTTCACCTTCGGTGGAGTCATCCAAGGAACTCCTGCATCATCTCACCTGAAGCAGTGCATCCAAGCGACCCGCTTCATAAAAAAGATATTCAATCCTATGCAACAGCCGCGTTTTTGCAATTGGAACTGAAGCAGTGTGTTGAGGCGATTTATTGCTTAAAAAAGACCGAGGCCAAGGAGATTGCTGTGCCTCAGGACCAGCCTTCAGCAATGATGAAGAAAAGGGCCAGACTATGACCAGGTAAGTCCGGAGCTCTTATTAGATTTCCCGGTTTGTGCATGAGCGTGGGGAGGTATGGATAAACCTAGCGGATGACAAGTGCGCCGCATGTTTCTATGGAGAAGCTTGTGGTACAAATGGTATATTAACTTTGTGCAAATGTTCATTAGGATAAGATTTAAACAATGTCTTTGAAGGATAACATAGCATTCTTAACTCATTTGAAACATGCTGAAGATACTTTACTTTTAGTAAATAACTTTGTGAGTTGATATTAAATGGAAATTGATATATTTTGGATTCATGAAGAGTTTTTTATCCTTTCTTACTGCCGGACTTCGTTGAAATTCAAAAACCTTGAGCAAGAAGTGCTCTTTTCATTCAGAGCCTCCTTAATTATTAATATTTTCTTCGTTAATTCGATATTTAGATGCTTTGATTGCAACCCAAAGAGCTGCTTTGAATAATCCCTCTACTTTTCCGCGGTATCATTTGATCAACAGCCCGAAAGTATGCCGCGTATTCGGGGCACTCATTCACACCTCTGATGTTTATGGCCGGGTACCTGAGTTTTTGCGCCTCGTCTGGAAAATTGAGACATGGCCGGGCACTTGGCCAGAAACCCTGAAAGCCACAACCGCAAAAGTAACTCATCGCCGCCTCGCTGACTGGCTGACTGGCTGTTTGCCTGGCTGCGGCGCCGACACGCAGTTTTTCTCGACATATCTCGACGTGAAAAATCTAACAAATTAACTTTGACTTTCATTTGCATTTCGCAGATGGGCACACACACTCGCTTAGCCAAGTGGGCAAACACTGCAGGGGAAAACGAAAACGAAACCAAAACCCAAACTAAACTGAAAAACAGGCAACAGCAAGGCCCAAAGCCAAAGCAACAAGAGTGTAATAATAAGCAGCCACAAACTATAATTATGTGCGGCATTTGCATAGGCACCAAACAACGTTGTATGTACGTACGAGCGCGGTGTATAATTGCACTTGCTCATTACACAAATTTGCCAACTTAATTACGAAGAGGCCTTAGACAATGGCCCAGGAAGCTGGCGATGGCTTCAACTCAAACTGGAGGCAAGCGGCTATATTCTGGAGTCGGCTTAGGGCCATTAACTACACAGCGAACAAGTTGGGAATAGAGTTGTTCACTTATGGATCTCTTTTTGTTAGACAAGACGATGCCCGGAGCACTCTACTTGGACAAAATTCACCATTTGTATCGTTAGAAGCAGACGCCAGGGCATGGCAATGTCCAAAGATACTTTTTTGTGCCGTGGAGCCACTTGTTACCGACACTTCAGCACAATTCCCAATGGCAACTCAGCCGGCCAGCAAGCTTCATTGCAAAACGGCCAAGTGGCATAATGGCCAAGCTAAAGAGCTGGACAAATTGAAAAGGAAAGTGCCCCTGACCGGAAAGCTCGCACAATGGCAAAAAAACCAAGCCCAAGGTGGAAAAGCAAACAGATTCCGAGGTGGCGGTGGCGGTGGCGGAGAAGGAGCCGAAAAGTGCATGCTCATCGCAGATTACACGATGCAAAAACCACCGGAGTCCGGACTATTACCGCACTTCATTCGCCACCTCAACTGAATGGATGACCATTAATTTTAATGACCAGGCTTCGGCTTTGGACAACAAAACAAAGTGGGGCGGCTCCGGGCGGTGCGACTTGAAGGTCACTGCGAGCTGTGAAAATGCCAAACTCAAATATGCGACGGAAAAGTGCATATTTAATTACTTTAGTCCAATCGGGGAAGTGAATTTCAAGATGGAAATGCTGTTGAAAGCAAAATGTTTGCTTTTATTCAAGTAAATTTGCCATACTTTCATTTCTGCTGTATCGTTTCGTTTGGTTTTATGGAAAATTTGATTGAGTGGCTTAATTGAAAATGCAAGGCAAAGAAAATATTTGCAATTGACTTTTATCTGCCTGGGAGATAGCTTTGTTTATACTACAGCAAGCATATGTAAATTTAAGTACAGATAACGTTTTGCATGGCAAAATGCATGGCAAATGTTTGGAAAATATTACCTAAGTGGGCGTGTCGCTGATAAAGAAAATGAATTAGCAAATGCAGGGGAAACCCATTAGACACACTCTTCGGGAGACTAGAAATACGAGTACAACCACTTGCATGGCAAAAAATGAGCAATTTTCAATTCGAAATTTAAGACATTTTTCCGCTTTAAATTTGAATAATTTATGGAACTCACGAGCAGCATCCAATAAATAGGCAATTGCCAAATATTTGCATTATTTTCGCGTTCCATTTATATAGCCTCTTGAAATTCCATACAATGGCCATTTGGCAAAAGTTCCGAAATTCAATAAGTATGCCCCATCCATTCCGTGGCAGACACGTTTCTGCCCCTTCCACGGATCCGTGGGCCTACTTAATCGCATCTCATTCTATTTGATTTGGCTCTTGAACGCCACTTGTGTTTGTATAGTCCCTATTTTCACTCCATTTGACAAATGCCCAACCTATTTTCGCCTCGAGGGCGAACTTTGAACCCTTGTCCCCCTCCGATTTATCAATCAATCTGGCTACGATAGATGGAAATCGATGGAATCCAATGGAATGGGGGTCGGCTAAAATTTTGATAAGAGCCGGGGCCCCATAATAAAGATGACGCAGCAATTGCTGATTCAGATATTCTGATGGCCTGCTGATGCTGCTGTTGATTTATTCGTTGTTTACTTTTTAGCAAAGCCACTGAGTCGTTTTAATTGACTGCCAGATGGGATCGGAATGCCTTCGCTCGGCACACTTCCCCCGGGCGTACCACTGGTATCGGATTTTTACATACTGCAGATCCAGTTCCATGTCGCTGGGATTGGCAGACCTTGCGGGGGATCGTTGTCGGGCTCGTTCATGGAAACAATTTTGAATGTTTTTATTTTCACAATTTTTGTCGTTTTTTAATGCGCGAGTCTCCGTCTCCTGGTTTTTTGCCGAGCTGCCTCCGTGGCCACAACTTGTGGCTGTTGGCGAAGTAAGCGACTGAATCTTGGTGCGGAGTTCGCAGCAGCCTGCCCCACACATTTGCTCGTTGTATGTTTCGCAACAAGCTCACAAATATTGATAGGGGGTTGGGGAACTGTGGGGGTTACGGAGAGTGTTCGTGTCCAAGGTCAAGGAGCGCAACTGCGAGATGGTACTACCCATCGGAATCCCAGGAACGCTCTCAGTTTGTTGTCCTTTTTATCACCGCGTGGGTGGCATGAATGTATGAAAGGTTTGACAGCCACTGGCTCTATGTTGCAGGGATTTTATATGGCTTGGAAGCTATAAAATACATTGTCAAACATTTTAGATTTTAGAATTTATAGCTTTTAAGGCATGAAAAGCCTCTGGATCTATGTTGCCAGGATTTTATATGGCTTAAAAGCCACAGAATAGGTTCTACAACGGGTTTTACTTTTCAAATTAACAGATTTTATTGCAAAAAAGGTTCTATATAGCGAAGAAGCTGTAAAATATATGGTAAAACTGGTTTTAGGCTTTAAATTTATAGCTTTTATGCCATGAGAGGTTTGAAAACCTCTGGAACTATGTTGCAAGGATTTTATATGGCTTAGAAGTTATAGAATATATTGTAAATTATATTTTAGACTTCAAATTTATAGCTTATAAGCCATGGACGGTTTAACAGCCTCTGTAATTATGTTGCAAGGATTTTTATGCCTTAAAAGCCATAAAATATATTCTAGAATGGATTTTACACCTCAAATTTATAGTCCAATATATTGTAGAACAGGTTTTAGACTTCAAATTAATAGCCTTTAATGCACAACAGTTGGATATATGTTGGAAGTATTCTATATGGCTTAGAAAAATAGAATATACAACAGATTTCCCGTTTCAAATTTATAGAGCTTAATACATAAAAGGTTTTACCGCCAATGGCTTTATGTGGCAAGGATTTGAATCAAATTTATAGCATTTACCTTAAGATCACTGATATATTTAAAGAATTATATTGGAAATCGAAAGTTCGGCGTATGCATATGCAAGCCGATTCGGAAAATGAATTTCTAAATCCCAAAATCGAAAGTTTCATTTACATGGCCCGCATAAATATGTAAATTTCAATCAGATTGTTTGATTTGAGTGTTGAAAATATAAATTTGCATGGGAAACTTGTTCTATGGCTCCCAATCAGGTTGCTGGACCTGAATGCTGTGTAAATATCAACGGGTTCTGAAAGAAATCGAAACCACAATCCCCACCCAAATCAAGTCCCATTAAATATTAGATCACGTAGACAAAAACAGCGCTGACAAATGCCAAGCAAGAGCCCGAACAAAAACATAATTTGTGACATGAACAAGGAGGCGAAATGTTGCCAACATTATGTTGCCAGGACCTCGGTGGTTCTCCCAAATCATCTCGCTCTGGGCGCAGCCGCACTTCCGGCCACAGAAACCAAAAGTGAAGCCCTCGGAAGCGAGTTCGTGTGAAGGTTCACCGAAGGCAGAGAGCCTGACCTAGTCAACGCAATCGTCAGATGTCTGTCACCGAATAACCAAATATGGCAAAAAGGAACACATCCTTCCTTCCGCTCTCTTTGCCGGGGACAGAATCCCTTCCCCTGCCCCTGCCACTGCCACTGCCACTGCCGCTGCTGGAGCCTGGCCAAGTGGCCGGAAAGTTTCCACCTTCTTGGGTTCCTGAATTGAAAATTAGTCAAGGAAATCGCCTTGTTCTCGGTGGCTTTTTTCTGGGCTTGGCCAAATTGAGCCAGCAACACGGAGGACATCGCAAGGTTAGCCGGCTTTGTGTTCTGCACGAAGTGATTGGCCATAAACACGTGTTCGAAAATGGGTTAATCAGTGCGATTATATACGGTTTGAATTACTGCCGGCCCCAAGGTCGATCTGCCACCAAGGTCGCCAAACAATGAAGGCAAAAATGGTATTGTAATCAGAATAAAAACCCCAAAACGGAGCTCACATTACCATAACAACAGATGCTCAGTCGCCGCACAAAGCTCTCCAGGTGCGAATATATTATCTGGATTATACACATATTCGTAAATACTCCCGTGTATTCGTACATTTTAATGTTGCACGTGCAATCTTTGCGGTGTGAATTTCGAGGGGTTCCCTGCCTGCTGGAGAACATAAACTTGTTCGCAAAACCCCAAAATGTTTCCCCAGGTTCAAGCTAGCCCATAAAAATGCTTGGGCAACCGTTCCTAATTTAAAACAACAAGAATTTTAAAATATCCCCCACTTCCTCGCGTCGAAAGAATTATGAAAATCACTACGAAGCCCAAGAGCAGATCGACGAAGATCAAAGCCAATTATAGTATGATTATTATCCACTTAATGGTGTTTCGAAATCCCTGAAACAATTTCGATTTGTGGGCCAACTCACCTGATTTCGCTGAAGTGGTTCTGCTGGATTGAGGCTCTTCAAATTTGTTGGGGCAGGGCGATGCTTTTCCGCCTTAGATACTGTTTTCGGGTTGCCTAAATGCTCGTTACATTGTTCGAAACGTCTTTTGTTGGGGATCTACAAAGAAACAAGCCAGAGAAACCATTGAGTTGGGTAAATATTGTATTTTCAAGTCGCTGCTTCCAAGGTTGTGTCAGCTGTTTTGAGTGCCACATGTGTGGGGCATGTTCTATGTTTCTATTTATGAAGCCAAAACACACAAAAAGTGATGGACGAGGAAGGGAATAATTTGGAGATCACCAATATAGTCTATTGATTTATTGACAAACCATGGTTCAAGCAATATCTTTAAAGTTTAAACAAATGCAAACTTGTAGAGACTATTTATCTGCCGCACATGTTGTCAACGCTGGCCGGCTGGTCGAAAACAGCCAACTCCTACATGGAAATCAATCAACACATTAGCCGGTCAGTGACCCAGAATACGGGCGTGAACCCCGTCCATTCACGGCTCCTGGATTGACGAGTGATAATGCGAAAGTCGACCGTAAATCTTGATTATCCCCGGGGCACAACAATGGCTCAGGAACTAAAGAGCGTCGCATTACGTAAGGCTGAATACCAAAAAACCGACTTCATTTTGTCACGTTCTCGCCAAGCCCGTGGCCAAAGGAATTTCCCCCCATTTTCCGCATTGGGCTAGGCTTTCCCAACTCTCGCACCCCCCCGGCGGCCGCCTTAACCCCTTTGAATTTGCATATCCATATCGCATATCATGCGACGTATTGAAAGCTGCTGCCCCATTATAAGTATATGAGGCCATCCGGCGGCGCGACAGAGGCCCATCCACCTCCCCTTGGAGGCGCCCCCCACGGATATGTGCGTGTTCTTTGCTGATTTGCATAGAAATGGCCCGGCAAAAATTTCGAGGGAGCCGAGGTTGAGAGTCCGAGGAGGGAGTCCTTTTCGGCGAAAGTAAAACTCGCCTGCAGCCAGTCTGCAATTAAATAAAGTCCAAAACAACCAAGTCAGGGCGCCATGCAGCAAATGGTGGGCCGGCCTAGTTTCTAGAGTTCCTGCAGGGAACTTTAGCCGGACTTTAAGTTTAATAAATTAAATAGGAATAAATATAGTGTAACTTAATTTATAATGGAAAAACCAATGGCAGCTATGTCCGAATGCCTCTCAAAATTTCATTTTAGCGAGCATCAACTGGTTTATTTTAAATAACCTAGTATACCATGACTTTAAGTCTCATTTTGGGCTGAAGAAAACCCTAGTACACGCTGGCTTACCATGGCTTTTAGACCCATTTGGATCAAATAAAACCCCATTGCACACCATGACTTACAGACCTAAAGAAAATCCTAGGGCAAGTTGGTTTAAATCCATTTAGAATACCATAATTTATAGACCCAGTTTGGGCTGAAGAAACCCTAGTGCAAATTTGTTTAAGTGCGTATTGTATACCATGGCTTGTTGACCCATTTTAGGATGAAGAAACAATAGTGCAATAGTGGTTTAAAATTTATTTAGTGTACCATATTATTTAGATCAATTTTGTATGAAGAAAACCTGATGCAAGTTGCTTAAAATTCATTTAGTATTCCATGACCCAAGACCCATTTTCAGCTAAAGAAACCCTAGTGCAAGCCATGACTTATAGACCCATTTGGAGCTGAAGAAACCCTACTGCAAGCCAGTGGCCTATCATTCGTCATCAAGAAACCCTAAATCAAATACCTGGCAGTGGCAGCCGCGCGGAAACAAATGCTGATCTGATTTCTACGCATTTCCCGGTATTATAGATGCCTCTTCGGGGCCCGGCCACTGGAGCAGCTGCTGCCCACTGCACTGGGCTTTCGAGATGGGATGTTTATGGAAATCGCACTGGCAATCGCACCGGACTGAGCCAGTGGCTTAGAACGAGCCGTAAACTTTCACTGCCCACTCAGGCCCTTTGGTTATCTAATTGGATTGCACGGCGGAGAAGATTAATTGCAGGCGGAGATTTCTTCGAGGGTCGCCGGGTATCTCCTCATCTCCGGAGATGAGCACTTTACAATGGGCCCCAGCAGGCCGAACATCCGAAAAAAAAAACTCGAGAAACAAATGATGGAAAGTAAAAGTTTGTGTTGAAGCAATCGAACAATGCAGCGAATGATGAATCCATGAATAAATTATTCGGTCTTGAATTCTAAACGGGTTTTTGGCCGCTTGCCATTAATTTTATGCACTCAAATTGATTTGCTTTTCCTCCGTTGTGTGGTGCTTCTATAAAACTTAATTGAATTCCGTTTGTCAGTCGTCTGCCTTTGGTTGGCGTTGGTTTTCTCCAAATTTGTTTCGGTTTTGCCGGCAAAATGGCATCAAAACTAATGCATGTGGTTTTCCTGAAAACGCAAGTGAGTGGCATTCTAGACTGGAAAATATTTTAAGAATGCGCCAGAATAAGCAGGGAAATGCACTCACTCAACGCGACAACACAATTCCGAACGCCAACACCACAAATAGCCATAAAATTTTTGGCGAAAGAAACATAACTGCATGGCCATAAATGTTTTCGCCAGCACTAAAATTATACGGCTTTGTGGTGTCTCTATGAGTGCTTATGGCAATAATAATAGCATTTTGTTGAATATTTCCAACGGAAACATTAGGTTTTCGTTCAACAATGATTATCGGTGGTAAAGAGCATCTTGGATTCGATTTGGGTAACTAGTTGTATTTAGTTTTGCCACTCTGAGTAGTTTTTGTTCCGGAATTTTGTGGCGATTGCCGCAAATAGGTCAGATCAGATGCCGGGTCAGTGAACTCGGTGGTGGCCCGTCGTTCACAAAATGTATTTATGGAAAATTTGTCACATAACTTTTCGGGGCGCTTGCGAAGACGGCCGCCACAATTATTATGGTGACTTTTGCAAAAGTCTAGTGTAATGCAAAACCTCAATGCCAGTGCAAATAAAAGTAAAACCGAAAAGCCGCACAAGAAACTGAAAACTGAAAACTGGAAAACAGGCAAACCACATGACCACATCGCTGCGCTGCTCTCGACAAAAGCCAACTACTTGGAGCAACAATAACAGCCAAACTTAATAACAACACATCCACTTAATGGTGGCCATATAAGAGTTTTGTTACCCAACGAATGTTTGTCCCAAATTGAATTCTCGATTTTATATATACGAGTAGGTATGTACTGCATGGAGTCTAGAGTTTCCAAGTTTGAGCTGTTCGAAAGCACATGTGTACTTATGTCTCTGCATATTTAAATTATTCCACGAACAGTCTCACGTCTCATGTCTCATGGAGAGATGTTAAGTCTCGTTGGTTGGAAAATCGAAGTCATCATCGATGTGGCATAAAATTAACATTTTCCACCGCTCCTCTCATTTTCCTCCCCCCCTTTTTCCGTCCTTCGCTTGGCTGGCTCTTCGTTTCCCCTTCGTTTTGGAAACACATCCAAAACCAAACCAAACCAAACCGAACCAAGAGCCACTGATCGGAGCGGGAAAGAACTTGCCACTTCAGCGGGGGTCCGGCACAAATGGTTGAAGAGGCCGCGGGCATTCAATAAAACCACTCCATCGTTCTCCTTTGCCTGGTTTTACCCCTTTTCCACTCACATACGATATAAAGTGTATGCGAGTGTATATCCCTCATCTATAACAATGCGAAAGATCATCCACGGCCAGATTCTTCACTTCATTTTGTTTGGTCCCCCCAACGCGAAAACTCGTTTCTGTTAATTGTTGCGTTAATTTATATTCTCCTCAAGAAAAAACAAAACAGAAACAAGTAGCATCAGAGGGAACTGAATAGACTATCGATACCGGGTACTCAGTTTGCGATTGTTCCTAAATGCATGTATTCGTAAACGAAATCAAACTTGGCTATTTTAAAGACAATCTAAACTCTATCACAATTATATGAATAAATATATATCAAGTTATTTATGTGAGTGGGTATACTTGATTCTTTCCAATATTCTTATGATTAGTGTTAATGCTTGAAGTCCCCCTTTCTATATATATTTAACACTTTCTTATTTAACTTTCCATATGCACGTAACCTTGCATATTAACAGCATACTCCCCCAAACTAATGGGTATAAAAACTGAACAAAAGTAACAAGAAGTACTCAATGCTCCCTGCAGACTCCTCGCTAATTCTTGCCACACATAATATGCTCTAATTGTGTTGAAAAAAATGATCTTGGGTTGAATGCAAACTTGGTTACGCGGCCAAGCCATAAATTATAAATTCAAAAGATACTCCATTTTGTGCTTATTAAAAATGAAACTTGAGTAATGAATATCGTCTACTAGCGTAGATATGATAGTATATATTTAGAGCAGTCATGGCCAGCCCTTCTCTTCCCTTCTCCGGCTTCCAGTGCTTCCAAAACATGTATAGTAAATGTCTGGAAACAAGGGAATGGACGGCTCCCTGATTTAGAGTATGAATCCTTATAAAAACAAATAAAAACTAATGTAATTCAACATGATAAATAATCCTACCTTATTCTAGAGGAATTTCCAAAAAATTAGATGCGCAAAGGGTAACCAAATATGGAAAATCACGATAAAACTCTTCTTGAAAATTAACCACAACTCGGATAACTTCCTTATTGGCTCAACTGTTCGAACTGCCCGCGACCAAGATCGGTTAGTCATAGCTTTGCCCGCCGTTACTCATTCACCTGAACCGCACATTAATATTATATCGCAACGGGCTGGGAACAAAGGAGAGGTCTCGGGGGCATGATCCGATCGATTCACGGTCGATCTTGGCTTGGGCTCGTTCGGAGCTCCGGTAGGCTATCGAATAGAATATCGTAAGTCTCATTCCCGTCGAGCGATCGGACAAGCCATGAAAATGTGCCACGCCCCAGGCCGATCGCTCGTTATCGTCTTGCACTTTCCCAATCCACTTTTGGGTGCTTCTCAAGGAAATGGGGCATGACCATGGTTGGCGGAAACCAAACAAATAAAATGTAAACATATACATCAGGAGGTCTGTCATATTAGAGGGTTGCTCGTTAAGGAACTTGTTATCAAAAAGCATACAAAACGCAGTAACCTACAAATATGGGATCACATTCTTTACTAATTTTAAATATTTGAAATATACACCTAACAATAACAATTGAGAGGCAGGTTCTATTACATTCAAAGTGAAACTATTTTAGATTTGCCAGCTGCACAAAAATTGTTTATATAAGCTTGACAGGAATTCGTTAAACAAACACATTCTGAGTCCCCTCAAAGAACCCTTAACAGGCTTTTAAAAATCCATAAATAAATCCGAAAAATAATTAATATCGATGGCAAAGATAAACAAAAACATTTTACATATGTACTGGATGCGGTAGCTTTTTTATAAATCCCCCGCTACATTTTCTCGTGTCAATGTTATTTTGCAACATGTGGACGAACAAGGAAAAGCCAATAGGTGCTGTATCAATTAGAGGGCCAGTGAAAATGGGAAAACTCGCTGGCGAGGGGGAAAAGTGAGAGGAAACCGGGGCAAACACGGCCAACACGGCTTGGGCAAACCTGAACGGTTGAGTAATTTGCAAGCATGCTGAAAATGAAATTCAATTGCGAAATTAAATTTCATTGAATTTAATTGTTGCAATGATCGGATCGCACAGGAAAGCAAACAAACCGAGCGGCGTCAAATCGAACCCGTCTAATCAAAACCAGCGGAGCGCAAAATCCGCCAAATGACTTCTGGACATTCCTTGCGATTAATGGCGATGAGATCTGGTTTCGTTTCAGTGTTTTTGTATATTATAGTATTTGTTTTCCCCTCTAATCAGTGGGTGTGGAACAGACTCCGGATGCTGTCCCAGATAAGGGAGGGGGTTTCCAGTATTCCCGGCGCTTTTATCGGTTTTGGGTCATTGAATTTACGAACAAAGGTCGCTCAGAAGACGCTTCCTGGAGGTTTTCAGCCGATAATGCGACAAAAGGGAAAGTAAATCGTATAACTAAATAGTTTCTAAATGAAATCTCAAAAGCGGGGGCTATCGGAGAAATGAATTAATGTTTTATCTGCTGTAATTTATTAACCTTTTAGAGCAGAAGAGGTCATTAGGTGCGAGCCAAACAAAGCGTTGAAAGCGATAGAAAACTTTGCATCCACATTAGCGTTGCTATTGTTTCATTCGTTTTTTGGTTTTCAATTTGAAAATAAAACAAATTTCCTGCTACAATAACAGTTAATCCTAGTTATAGGCCATAAAACCAGCAGAATCATGAAAACGTTGCTTTTTTGTGTCCCAAAATCGGCAATATCGTTAGGCAGCTTTTTATCGTGAGCATGACCTTAGGCGTACACACAACACCCATCTGCTATGCCTGAAAACTTAATGGACATGCCCCAAAAAGAAAAACAAGCACAACTAACCGAAAAAATAGTTGAAAAAAATAAGTACGCTAATAGCGCGCAAATTATAAAAGAAAAGCATCAAAAAGATTGGCCAACATTAATGCCTAATCGTTTTAACCTTTTGTAAGGCTGCATAAAAAGTGAAATTACAAACATGGGCCGTTTCGTGTGGCTGTGTGGCTCCCTCCGAGCCGGACATGAGACCTGATCTTGGCAAAAACGAAGAAGCCAGCCAGCCAGCCGGCTTTGGGAGTGCAAAAGATTAGAGCGGCCAGAAGGTTTTGTTTTCGCCTTTTTTCCCCCCGGTTGCCCTAATGAAAGTTGTTCGCCAGCGCGAAAGAGACGCAGCAACGACAATTTTTTAGCATTAACCTAAATAAAAGTAAAGCAACCGAAACCGAAAAAAAATACAAAATAAATAAATTTAAAAAATCACACACACACACATAGTCTGACCAAAACAAAGCGAAGGGAGAATAGAGGTCGAATGTGTGCCATTGTGTCGATTGAATATTTGATGCGACCGAAGAGGCCATGTAATTATGCGCAAGAAAGAACGGTTCAAAAAGTGGCAGCACAGCTACGCCCACAAGCCCGACTGGGCGGCCCAACACTGAGAAAAATACTGGAGTTCTACAGAAAATAAAACGGCCTAAACGAAGAGCTATACAGGGGAAACAATGCTTTGAGTAGATAAGTTCTTAAGTTTAATGCTTGAAGATCTTGTTCGTAATTTCCTTCCCTTTTAATTGTTGTAAAAACCTGTAATTGAGGCACAAAAAGTGTAGTATCTACTTAATTTCCTACTAATATCTGATATCTGATCTGATATATCTGTGGGATATACTTTGATACATGGGAACATAAACTTAGGATCAACTGTGTTTCCCCGGATATGTAACCATTTCTGTAAATATAGTATACTTTATTACTAATGGGACATGGAAACATATAGGTACCTACCAATAAACTTAGGATCAACTATATTTCCCTAAGCATCTAACCCTTTCTGTAAATATATTGTAAATTATAACTAATGCCTGGGAACCTGGAAACTGGATCATAAAATCCGTAACTTTGGAAACCTTTAAGAGTTGAAGCATAAAACGCTTTCGAACAGTTGCCCGCAAGAACGAAACCTGTTGGCCTTATGATGCATTTCATTCCCAAGTCGCTGTCGATTGTTAAGTGTGTTTGCGCTGTTGTTATTTCGTAATTTGCCATGCAAAGCACGTGCAATTGTCTCATAGCAGCGTCACTCCCTTTCACCCTTTGCCTGGTGACGTAGAATACCCACAGAATACGTCTACTTTGGTAGTTCTGCTGATGCATTCGTCTCGTCGCGTTCTTGGCCAAGTCTCTGCCTGCCACCGTGAAGGTCTTTGCTGGATTGTCTCGTCATCGTTCTGGCGGCTTGGGCTTTGGCATTAGACGCGCGTCTGAGCCCGACTGAGATACGGATAGCAAAGTACGAGTATCTGTGCCGGCGGCCCAACAATTTGTATGTGTGTCATTGTGGCAATTGATTTGAATCGCGTGCATGCAACCTGATAAACCAACGTGAATGGTGTGAATATGAATGCTGTGTGTATGGATGGTCGTGTACTTTGCCTTTTATGCCTTGTTACTGTTACGTGGCTTGTGTGGAGAATGGCTAATGAGCTGGCCAAAACGGGCAGCAGTACTTGTCAATAATAGGAGGTTACTTGAGCGGCACCGAGAACATTTTTATTGTTCTGCCCTGAGGATGTTAAACTCGAATTCTGCGCGAAGAAAGCTTACCAATTACCTAATTGGTTAATTTTCTGATCGCAGCTTAGCACACAAAACCATGGGATACATCTTACCCGTCCGGTTGAGCTCGTTAACAATGCTTTTAATTGCCCATTACGGCCTTGCCTCGGCCCAACAAAATTGGCGAAAAAAAGCAATACCGAGAGCTTACTGTTTTGCGCAACGCAATTCGAATTAATTAAAGTTTGTGGGGGAGCGCCTCGAAATGTCACGGCAATGAAATCACTAAATGCCGAAACAAATTTCCGCCGAAAGTGATCGCATTCCCTGCCAGAATCGCCGCTGCTGACTCATCTCGGGCAAATGCGGCACATTTTCAGACATCACACAAGACACTCGATGTGTATATTAATTAACACTTGTTGTTGGCCATCATTCAGGAACATCTCTGCGGGCAATCGCTTGCAATTTCGCTCATCGCTGGCTTTTTCTTGGCTCTTTCGGCGGCTTTTACCACTTTTCCTCGACGCTGCCTGTCTAAGCAATTTTTTGCATTGTTTCTTCTCGGGTTTGAGCGATTAATGGGTGCGTTACCATTGGGATTTAGTGCGCGACTGACTGCGACTCGAAGCTGAGCTGAGCTGAGCTGCCGCCGATATTGCACCCCCTCCCAGAGCCGCCCATGATGCCGCTTCATGCTTTTTCAATTACGCTTCAGTGTTTGAATTTTGCGCCACATTTATAATGCCGAAACCATAAAAGCGGCCATATGCAGGCAAAGGCGAATATAAAACAAGCACACCCAAACCAAAATTGACTAAAACAAAAGCCGGGCTGGAGACTCCGACTCCGACTTGGCTCGCCTCGTTAGCAGCACTCTAATATCACAAACCGAATATACTCGTACATCGTACTCGAGCGAGCTATGAAATTAGTTTCGCCGAGGCGGAATGTCTTAGTCACGCCATCTGCTGCTGCAATCCATCGCGGAGCAGAGCATACGAGTAAGTGCGGGTAAGCAGCAGGTAGGTAGGAAGGTACTAAGCACACTCCAAATGTATTGTACTCGTATTTTGGTAAACATTGGGCAAAGCATGCCGTGTACATCAATTAAGCTCGGCTCGCAATGATTGTGCCAAGTGCTCGGCGGCTGGAGATTGCCAAGGTCGTCTGCAGGTGTTCTTTGATTTGGGCCAACCAATAATTGAAACAACAATTGTAACAGGCATGGCCAAAGGGAAATACCTCATACCTTGATAAACAATCGATCGTGAAATAAACAAAGGCCGTAAACATTGACAATTGTTCAAATATCAGCCCAGAAGTTTGGCAGAGACATAGCAATTGGATGAGTGGGCTATGGCTTGGCAGAAACAGTAGCTTTTGTTGAAATTACTACAGAAAGAGCTCAAACCCCTGGACAGCTCAGTATGGCTTCATCCACAAAATGTATCTAAAGGCTGGCTTATCGGAAATTACATATTGAAAACACATTGAAAGCATGGGGGGTCGCAAGCATCGACGGGAAATGCAGCAAATGGGAGAAAAACAAGGCAGGAAAACAAAAGATAACTCCGTTCCCGGAGTAATATGAGACATTGCTAAGGGCACAACAACAACAACAACAACGGCGGCAACAAAATAATCAAAACCGTCGGCGGATAAACGCTTGAGTGCAGGTCAAAAAGGAAGAAGGACCCCGCACCTGCACCCTCACCCCGCACAACACACATGCGATGGCAAACACTCGAGCTCGTATCGGTCGTGGTCTGGGCACACCACTCAAATGGCATCCCATGGATGCGAACCCCCAGCTGACTCATTCCTTGAGATAGGAACAGGTTGGGCTGCCGCAGCCAAGCCCACACAACAGCACAAACATTGCAAATAACAAAACTACGGATCGGCGAAGCCTACGCCCCAGCGGAATGAAATGCTCTGAAAATGCATGCAAATTAACAAAACGAAGTGAAATAAATACAATAAAAAGGTTCAGGGCCCAGTCGAGGGTCCGACTAGGCGATACCTTTTTAAAACAGTCAGCAAAGGGCATAAAACACTCCTTGCATTCCATTTACGTAACATTTAGGAATGCTGAAAGTAAAACAAATTGTACTGAAAGTGATTTTGGTACTAACACCTTTTTTATTCTTACAAAACCTAATTCAATAAGTAAGGAGTTCTAAAAATAAGAAGGTCTGCATAAACTAAAGATTCGACTCAGTCAACAATGTGACTTAAACACTTCAGGCATTCCATTTAAATTAAATTTAGTGATTCTGAAAACAAAACCCATTGTACTATAGGTGATTTTCCGCCTGAAACCTTTTTATTGTTTTAAAATCCCCATCCCTTAATTTGTCATGCCTTAATCAGCATCTTAGTAATTCACTATATAGGGGGTTCCCAAAATAAGGGTACAAGTACAAGAAATAGAGGCATTGAATTGCTTGCTGCGTAACCAATTAGGAGCATACCCCCCGTGAAACCCTTGAGCCAAATGCTGGGTACTTAAACAAGCCGAGAAACACAAGCCAGCGACGACGACGACGACAATGACAAAATTTACTTTAGACCAAGCTCAAGTCGAAGCCAACGCCGAAGCTCCAGCTCCAGCCCCATCCCCGTCCCCGTCCCGAGATCCGGAGCCAAGTCTTGGGCCCGTACTTGGGCTCGATGCAATCGGGCAGCGAATTCGAACGAAAGGTACTTGAAAAAGTGCATGCGGGTTCATTTCCTGTTTGCTCTTGCCATTTCAGTTGGCTGGCGGGGAAGATTTGCCAAGTGCAACACAAGGCGGCGGGGCATGCGGCAGAGGCTTCTCTTCTTGCCATTTTGCGCTGTCAGCTGAACTCGACGACAAACATGCTTTTTCGCCGACTTAAAGGTTTTTGTTCGAGGCGGCTTTTCATGTTTTTCACATTTTCTTCTGGCTAGCTGGCTGGCTGGCTTGGTGGCTTGCTGGCTGGCTTTTGGCTGGCAACTTTTGCCTTCTTTCCTGCACTTTGGCCGGTTAGCCGCTCTCTAATTTGCCTGCAGCATTTAACGATCATCGCATATTAGGTTTTTGCTTTACGTCAGTGCAAATTATACATTCCCATCCCCGCATGGGTTACGATTTTTGACACTTTTCCATTGCCGGCCAGTGTCTCCTCTAACGGTCTACGAAATCCATGCCATTTGCTGGTGTCTCCACAACAGTTATTAATGATCGTTTTGGTTTTTGGAGCTGCGGGCCAGGAAAGTGTTTATCACCCGATCGATTATCAATTACATATGTACCTATATAGGTATGCATACGTTTTCAAAATCACCGCATTCGGGGCTCATTTGATTAATTGACCGTTAGCAAGTTGTCATTTTGATGGCGTTTTAATGCCGACTTGTGAACTTTCAATTATTAGGTAAACGAAATTGGCCATAAGTGTCCCCGGCCAATCGAAGTGTTAGGCAATAACTCCCGCAGGCCAGACGGGGCAATCAAAGAGCTTGCCAAACTCTGCCGCTGAACTTTGATTTAATTCAAGAAGTAGTTTGCATAAAATCGATTCCCACGTTCTCGGGACTGGCATATGGCATGGATAATGAACGTGCTAATTTTGTGAGTTTGCGGGCCAACAGGTTAGGACCACATTTTGGGGCCAATTCAAAAGGTTAGAACGATGGAAAGTGAAGAGCACTGAGCCATGTGTCACATTGAAGTGACTAATAAATTTCGAATGGTAATTGGCTTGAATCGAGAATTAAGAGACGATGAAAGCGAAATGATCTAGATTCCAGAACCCAGTACACGTATTTCCCCACATGAGATCACTGGGCGGCAGCTTGTGCTCCAACTCACCTTTCGGACTCTGTTCCCAGCGGTCTACGCCGGATTTTCGAGACACTCTCGCGCCTGCAAGAACGGGCCAGCATTCAAATTGGTCCAATTGGGCACAGTTACCAACCGGTGGTGGTGGTGGCGTGCTGATCTCGTTAGAATCTAAGCTCGTTTCTCTCCGATTGGGCTGGCAGGCGAAGCGAGACGGCACTGGCACTGGCACTGGTACTGGCACTTGACTGGAGGGGTACTTGTTGCTCGGCTGGACCTCGAATCAACCGCCAACCGCCAACTCCGAAAACGAAAACCTCGGGCCCAGACCTGGACGGCGGCCAGAAAATGGAAACGCGATTAGAAGGGGGCAGCGGTGCGGCGGCGGTGGAAAAGCGGGCGAAAAGGGTACACAAAAAAGATGCAGAGCCAGCAGCTCACAAAACGAAAACAATGCCAGAAAAAATCAACATGCACACACTGACACCAAGAATATGTATCTTGAAACTGGTTTAAGATTTGTTGGGGATTTGTTGGCTCGCGGCCGGATCGAGTGTGTGCGGTGCCTCTGTGTGCTGCTGCTGCTGTTGCTGCTGGCTTGTGCCTGTTGTACTTTCCAATAACAAATCCCCACTTCTTGTTTGGCTCTTTGGAAACACACGGATATCAAAATCCATACAGATTCTCTGGCTGCTGCCCGGCCAGGCCCTCCCAAAAAACAACTGTTGCGCGCCTCAGTGGGAGGCGGAATGGCGACAGAGCTGGAGCCGAGGAATACTAACCGGAGGATTTCACACACTTGGAACACGGACACTTCCTCTTGATTTTTGCCGCTGGATCGGGTTTGATTTATTTCATAAAATATAATACACCGGCGGTCACAAGAGTCGGTCGCTGTTTCAAAAACACTCTGATTCAAACACCGACAGCGAAAAGCACAGGCGAACGAGCAAACCTCCCGCGACATCCGTCAGATACAAACTGAAACTGAAACGCAGCAACCGAAGCGTTCGGCGAGATACATCGATATTTCTTTGCTGCGCTGAGTTTCGATAGTTTCTGTGTGGCAATCCATTTGCGGTCGTTCAAATTTTCAGACAGTTTTTCTCTGCATTCTCTCAGCTGTTAAATAAATGTTTTTCATTTAAAGTTATTTAATTAAATTATAGTAAATGAGTTTAAACTTTTGGGGCTATGAAATAGTCTTTTTGGAGTTTATCGAAAGAGATATTTTTACTAAAACTAAACTTCAAGTTACCTTCACTAAATGCACTTTTTAGGATACAGATAATTTTATTAACATTTCTTTTTGGGTTTTTCAGGAGCTGGATTACATTGCAATAAATTTGCCATCCGATCGAAAGAATTTTCGAGTATCTTGGCGAATTTCTTGGGATCAGTAGTTTGGCATTTGGCCCAAGTTGATATGGCCAAGATGATGTCGTTCTCGCGCGGATTATAGCAACAGGCGTAGCCATCGTCGACAACGGCCCCGTATGCCATGAACGCATTGTATTTCGTGGCCACCTGGGATGTGGCCATGGTGAAGTGCGCAGATTTTACAAAACCCGGGGACGAAAAGAACTTGGGCGTGGGCTTGCAGTTCTCGGCTGCCATTAAACGCAGCCCAAGCAGATGACGGTCCACTCCCTTGCCCTGCAGGGCCAGCCTTGTATAGGCCTGATGACCCGACACGGCTTTGCGAAGTTTTTCGGCACGCTTTTTATCAGGAACCTTTGAATCATCCGCCATGGACTTGCAAAAGTCCACGGACTCTATGGAGCACGAACGGATCGTTTCAGTGCGACCACCGTCAAAAATACGTAAATGTGCGGACTCGTATTGTGGGGTTGGCCTTTTGTACATCCTAAAAATTGGCAAAAAATATTGGCTATCTAGTATAACAATTATAGTGACATTTAGTTACGTGTAATAAGCCAGTTGTAGGGCAATTTGTACATAACTATCGGGTCCAAGTTTTTGTTTCTTTATAAAGCCCTTGCCATAGCAGTTGTACTTGAGAACTTTCATCCGAGTATTTCTGACAAGTTTGTCTATATTTCGCTTGGCAATAACTAACCATTGGTCTATGCAATCATTTAGTGGGCAAAACTTTATTTTCTTTGCAGGTATGCCGTCCTTGGATCCACATGCCCCAAAATCGGGATCCTCTTTCCTAAGACCAATACGTTGAGAATTCTAAAAGAAATTTTAAGCTTGTACTCACATTTTTTTCATCACATAGTCCATCATCATGGCGATGGGTTGGCCCTCGGCCGGCGAGTGCTCGTAGGTGAATCCCACGTTTCCATTAGGATTACAACACAGCTGAATGGTCTTGTCCATCCAGCGATTGCCACTGTTCTCCTTAGAACCGCCGCCGTGGATTATAGATAAGACCTGCTTCTCCCTCCGGTTGTCCTCCTTGTAGGAGGTGCACTTATCCAGAGAGACTGTGAACATCGAGCCCTGAATGGTTTTAACTGCCTTTGAGTTGCGCTCATTGTTAGTCAGGTGTTCGTAGGACTCGGCCCAGTTGTCCCTAGAATCAGTAGACAGTAATCCAAAGGGAACGCCAGGTTTCTTTTCCTTTTTCATAATCGCCTTCAGTTGCGAGGCAATGTAGCCGGCTGTGAGGAGCTTTCCGTCTTTGCTGTAGATGGGTAGTTTGTAGAAGTGGTTCATGTAGACCACAGCCACATAATCGGAGCAAGGATTATAGACGAGGCCGTCGGTGATCCTTTTCGGTATGCGACAGGTGCCAAAAACCAGCCCAAACTGGCCATTGTCCAGCTCCAGTTTGCCCATCTTGACGACTGGGATCTTGCCCGCGTGCACCAAATCATTGAACTCGCCCAGCCCAAAGATGACTTTGGAGACGAATTTGATAAACGCATTCTTATCCTTGAACTCTTGAAAGGGAAAGGTCATCCCAGGACTAACGTGGACAGTGACTGGGAGTCGGTATTGTAAGTAGGCCACCTTCAACCAGCGGGGAGCTAGCCAATTCTTCTCCTTCTTTCCGACGGCCTCTAACAACCCCTGCAACTCCTTGCCCTCCTTGCTTTGAAAGTCTTGACTGATTTTTTTTTGCTTTTTCATTTCTTTTTTTTTCAATAAGGGCGCCACACTTCTCATAAAGCGGTCCATCACTTCCTTGAGCGGTAAGACATGCATGGGCAGAAGTTTTTGCTTTTTAGATGAGTAGGTTCTCCACGAGCCGATGACTTCGCTGGATAATAGCTGCTTGACCATACCATCTTGGGCGTATTTTGCAAAGCTACTGACCACCGCTCTGCTCCTACAAAAACCCATACCGTCGTTGTGGCTTCCTTAGATTTGTGTTATACCGGGATACATAGGTGAAATTTTGATCCAGATTTGGGAATTCAGAAACTTAAACTGTCAAGGGCATTTTTCCTATCTATCTCATTAGCTGCTATAATTCACAAATTTGTCTACACATCAATTTAAGATTGGCGCTTTATTGACCCAACATTGTATTCATGTACCACGGTATGTAGAATACCCAAAGGGGCTCAGCAATAGGGGTATATGATAGTTCTGATGTTCACTGCAATCGACAATTATCTCAATAGCCGGGTACATGGTCTTAACGTCTTTCCTTGCGAAGTACGATCCCACGTGATATGTTAGCTTGTAGAGGCCTTCGGAAAACTGGCCCGGGTCCAGAAGCTGGCAACGACCGTCTCCGTTTGTTTGGACCGCCTGGAGGGATTTCCACTCCTGAAGATTGTCATCCATCCTGGAGACAGTGATGCGAACACTGGCGGCCGCCTGCCCCACAGAAGTGTCCAGTATGTGAGTTGAAAACTTGCGTGAGTTCATTGCAGCAGCTGACAGTACACTAAACAACTGAGATACCTGGAATGGGAGGTATATCTCTAGATAGCTTCTGTGAGTAATGGGATTTGTATAAGTCCGTTAAGCTGAACATACATAGATAGGAGTTGAATTTTATAGTTTACTTATATTGAATTGTTTGTAAATCCCGGGAGATTACGATTTCGGTATGTAAATATTGTATGTAAAGTTCATTTGGTATGTTAAGTTTTCCCTTTGCTGATGGTATTTAAATCTTCCATTTTCGTTGGTCACACCCCTTGTCGCTTTTGAACTGCACGTGTTGCCATTGCCATTTCGTTTTATTGGGAAACGTTTGTTTGACATTTGCACACAAAAATGGCTGAGGAGGGACCCCCTGAGGCAAGCATTGACTTCGTGCCCGCCCTGTGCTTTGTTCCACGCGGCGTGGCCAAGGATCGCCCCGACAAGATCGTGCTCACAGAGGCGGAGCTGGCCCGGATCATTGGGGACACGCAGCAGGAGCTGGAGGAGGAGAGCGATGACGAGGAGGGCGGCGAGGACGCCGAGGATGCGGAGGAGGACCCTGCAGAGGCGGCTGGCGAGGGCATGGACGTGGATGAGGACGCCAACAGCGAGAATCGCAACCCAGAGGACGAGTTCCGGTTCAACGACTACGACAACGAGGAGAACGCCAATGTGACCAGCCTGGCCAACATCGTGGACGCCGGCGAGCAGGTGCCCGACGAGGACGAGGACTCCGAGGCCGAGGACGAGGTGATCAAGCCCAGCGACAATCTGATCCTCGTTGGCCATGTCCAGGACGATGCCGCCTCCATGGAGGTCTGGGTGTTCAACCAGGAGGAGGAGGCCCTCTACACACACCACGACTTCCTGCTGCCCAGCTTCCCGCTCTGCATCGAGTGGATGAACCACGACGCCGGCAGCGACAGGGCCGGGAACATGTGCGCCATCGGCTGCATGGACCCGATCATCACCATCTGGGACCTGGACATCCAGGACTCCATTGAGCCCACCTTCAAGCTGGGCTCCAAGGGCAGCCGCAAGCATAACAAGGAGCAGTACGGCCACAAGGACGCCGTGCTGGATCTCTCCTGGAACCGCAACTTCGAGCACATCCTGGCCAGCGGCTCGGTGGACCAGACGCTGATCCTGTGGGACTTGGACGAGGGCCAGCCGCACACCATCCTCACGGCCTTCGAGGAGAAGGTGCAGTCCCTGGAATTCCACCCCCAAGAGGCGCAGAGCCTCCTCACCGGCTGTGCCGACGGGTACGTGCGTCTCTTCGACTGCCGCGACGCCGAGGCGGTGGACTTGTCGAGCGTCCAGTGGAAGGCGCCCGGCGGGGAGGTGGAGAAGGTCCTGTGGCACCCCACACAGCCCTCGTACTTCATCGTCGGCACCAGCGACGGCAGCCTGCACTACGCGGACAAGCGCAAGCCCGGCGAATGGCTGTGGTCCGTGAAGGCGCACAACGAGGAGATCTCCGGGGTGTGCTTCAACAAGTTGGTCAACAACCTGCTGACCTCCACCTCCACGGAGGGCACCCTCAAGGTCTGGAACTTCGACACCACCGAGGCCAAGCAGGTCTACGAGCACGAGTTCAACATGGGTCGCCTGCAGTGCATGCGCCAGTGTCCCGAGGATCCCTTCACCTTGGCCTTTGGGGGCGAGAAGCCGCCGCGTTGTGCCATCTACAACATCAAGAACTCCGTGGCCGTGCGCCGCACCTTTGGCATTCCCGATGCCGACTAGTTAGTGTTACCCTACCCCCCATAGAGATAGTTTATGCTTGATGTATATCCGACGCTTTAAAAATAAATATGACTATGACGTACCTATAGGAACCGTACGAGTAAGAACACCAGCAACCTGGTTTAAATGAATTTATTAGACGATCTAACCCACTTTGATGCTTAAACATTTAGAGTCTGTGGCGTAGAAACACAAACTGATACGATAGAAAAACTCTAATCTTAGCAATTTCGTGCATGCCCTATGCTAATTTACGTATGTACCGACTAACCTAAGCTGTGTTTCCTAGCTCTTGAAGAGGCCCACGCACATGAGGAGATTGCGGCGCGTGAAGTGCAGGCTGACGAAGGGGGAGTTTTTACTGGGGAACGTGCGCAGCAGATACACATCCTCGTCGTTCTCGTCCTGGTGGTGCGACACGGTTATATGGTTGTTGATGTAGTCCTCGGTCACCTTGTGGAAGTCCCACAGCGTCAGATTGTTGTCCAACCCCGCGGCGGCCAGAATGGTTCCGTCGCGGCTGAACGTGATCGTGGACACGGTGCTGGTATGCCGCAGCAGGGTGGTGACCAGCGAGCCGCTCGACAGGTCCCAGATGATGATGTTGTGGTCGACAGAGCCGGAGGCCAGGTACCGGCCGCAGGCGGAGAAGGCCAGCGAGCACACCGACCCCTTGTGGCCCGTCATCAGGCGCACGGACTGGCCGGTCAGGTTGTCCCACAGCCGCACCGTCCGATCGCTCGACCCGGTGGCCACGTAGTTGGAGTTCGGATGGAACTGCACGCAGTCCACGTCAGACAGGTGGCCGACAAACACGCGCAGCGCCTGGTTGGAGTCCGTGGCCCACAGGCGAGCGGTCTTGTCGTACGAGCACGAGACAAAGTAGTAGCCGTGCGGGGCGAAGCGGACGTCCCAGACGGGGTAGACATGCCCGCGGTAGGTGACCACACACGACCAGGTGAGCAGCGACCAGAGGCGGATGGTGCTGTCCTCGGAGCACGACAGCAGCAGGTTCATCTCGGGCGCAAAGGCACAGCGGTAGACGGGGCCGGTGTGGCCGATGAAGGTCCTGGTGGCCTCGCCGCTCCGGTCGTCCAGCATGCGGGCACTGATGTCCGCCGACTCCTTGTCCAGCTCCCGCAGGGCGTCCGCCTCCTTGAGGGCCCGCAGCTTGGCTGGGGTGAGGGACCAAATGCGCACACTGGAGTCGCCGAAGCCGCAGGCCAGCAGGGTCGAGTCCTCGGAGATCTCCGCACAGGTGACGCCCTGGTGCGAGTTGAGGACCGTGTAGAACATGGCCGAGGGGAGCTGATCCTTGCTGAGCGCCTGCCGCTTGCCGGCCTCCCGCAGGGCCTTCAGCTTCAGCAGCTTGTCCGAGTCCTTCAGCTCGGGCAGGGGAATCCTGTCGATGGAGGGGGCATTGGGATCCGACTTGGACTTCTTCGACAGCAGCGGATCCTTCTTGGGCTTCTTTTTCTTGGGCCGATCGGGGGCGTCCGGATCGTCGTCCTCCTCCTCGGGGGCCGGGGCCGGGGTGGTCAGGGTCTGGAAGTCCACCTCCTTGAGCAGGCCATAGTAGACGCGCATCTTGTTGTCCTGCCGCTTGGCCTCGCCGATGTTCGATCCCGCGGTGGCCACGCACTGCAGCTTGTTGCGCGCCATGCCCTCGTAGGTGTCGAAGTGCAGGTACTTGGCCACAATGTCCGCCACCACCTCCTGCCGCCGGTCCTGGATGTGGCGCTTGAAGAGCGAGTGCGAGTCCCTCGACATGCGTATGACGAACTTCTCCTGCTCCATGGCGTCCACCAGATCGTTCTTGAGCAGCTCCTCCGGCTTGGAGAGCAGCAGCAGGTTGAACAGCCCCTCCGTGTAGTAGCCGTCGAGGTCGGACTTGTAGTTCTCGATGAACGCCCGCGCCCGCTCCCTCTGACCGCTGGCGAGCATCTTGAAGTAGATCTGCACGAGAATCGGGTACAGCACCATCGACAGCTCGTGCTTGTAGATGTCCAGCGAGTCCTCGACGAAGGCGCGCAGCTCCTCGTACGCCTGCTCGTACTGCTGGGCATCGAAGCTATCGTCCCCGATGAACTTGGCCAGGGCCTCCGTCGTGTTCGTTTCCACCGGCTTTGCATCCTTCCCCAGGGCGGAGGAGGAGCCGGAGGCGGATGCGGAAGGTGCCTCCCTGTTGGGGGCGCTGTCGGAAAGCTTGAGGGCCGAGTGGAGCACCTGCTGGACGTCAGAGTCGTTGATGAGGGAGAGTTCGGTGGGGCTGACGTTCGCCTCCTGGCAGAGCAGCTCCTCGGTGCTCTTCAGCTGGTACTTCTGCAGCAGCTTGAGCAGGCAGAGGAGCTCCTTCTTGTCGCCGGGCGGTTGGGTGCCGTTCCCGCCATTGATGTTGCTCAGTTCCAAACTCATTTTGCGGAGAAAAGCCAAGTTGTGTGCACCTCCCGTATTTTGTTTGCGTGTGGTGTGACCAACGCGACCACGCGACTGAAATGCCAAAATGCCAGTTCTGGAGATGGGCATTGTTGCATGCAACAACTGCTAAGAGATGCTCCATAATGCACTCATCAAGACTATCCTAAAAAACACTCCTTAATAGGGCGGGAAAAAAGTTGAAAATAGTTAAACAATAGTTAACTTGCTAAAATAAATAAGTAAATAATGAAATTAGGGATATTAAAAGTTGCGCAAATAAAGCTTTTCTATATATAGTGACACTGAAAGTTCAACTTATTGTTTTACTATTTCTTTTAACTACTATGTATTTAAAATATTTCCCCAACAAATTAGGAAAATTAAAACTAAAAATTAGTTTTCATTTCTATATCTCGTCAACGTGTCACGAGGCTAAGCCATTATGGTTCTTGTCTTGGCTAGACCATCTCTACCCGAACCATAACATTCGTAAGAAATGGTAAAGAGGTTGATCATAAAAAAGGTAATAAACTAATGCAACAGGCTAGGACAACTAATCAAACCATCACCAATGGCTACTGATCCGCCCTGCCCTAACTGGTTTAACTTGCCATTGCTTGTTTCAGTGTAACTCTGTGCCGCCCCCCTCCAACTCCTTGAACTTTGACTCTCCGTGTCGCAAACTTAACCCTTGTACTCGTGCTTTCTGTTGTGATTGTCGCTGTTTTTTGTCGCGCAATGAATGAAACCGATGCTGCGGTAGGTCGCCCCCTCTTCCATCAATGCGATCCACTAATTCCCCCCTTGGATTCCCTCAGAAAAAGGTCGCCAGCAAGCGGAATTCCGTGTCGTTCGACCAACAGGATGCCGACCAACCAAGGTTCAGCTTCTCGGGTCGCGTCCAGGAGCTGATCGAGGGCTACAACTCGGCCGTGCAGCTGCTGGTGCCCCGCTGGCCGTGGTACTTCTACCCCGGCTACCTCACATACGCCTTGTACTGGCGCTACGCCAAGCACTACAAGGGCAAGTTGCTGCTCACCCCGATTCCGAATCGCCTCTACGATCTCCTTACCGCAAACGAGCTGATCAAGTCGGAGCATCTGGTCTTTGCCAGCCAGGAGGTGTACGACAGCTTTGCGGAGTCCGAGGACGTCAACTTTGTCAACCTGGTGATTCGGGGCGGGAGGGGGAGAGGAAAGCAGGAACAGGTCAATGTGGGTGCCCTTGCCACCCCGCAAACCGTTATCAAGCAAATGCTGCAGGAGGCCCCCCACACCATTGTGGCCCAGATACTGCCGGTGGCCCAGTGCCAGCCCAACTGCCTGTATGTCCAGGTGCGTAGCTTCAAATGCTTCCAATCCTTGAGAGTCTTTTAGCTCGCATTTTGCTGCAGGAAAACTTCTACGGCAATATCCTCGATCGCTTTCGCATCCGCTCCAATTGCTGGGTGCAACTCGAGCACTTTGGCGACGAGCAGGCCATACCTAGCATTGCCACCAAGGCCCACGTCTACATGCTCGCCGATCCGCACGAACTGCCCGCCGAACTGACGGAGCTCATCCTCAGCAACTACTTCAACACGCCGCGCCTCCTGCACCGCGGCCACACCTACAGGATCGAGGTCAACGCCGAGCTGGTGGGCACTGCTGCCTACGCCCACTACTACCTGATACTCGCGTACCTCCGCCATGTGTTCGTCAAGTGCATCCACCTGGAGACCAAGGGCAGCGAGTTCGAGCTGCAGGCCGTGGTGGCAAAGAACTTTAGCAACTTGGTTCAGGTGCCGCACGCGCACAGTTTCCTGCCGCGCCAAGTGCTGGACGGCTTTGCCATTGTGGAGAACTACCCGAGCGGCCTGCGCAAGCCGTACCAACTGCTGCGCTCCTCCGTGGACGCCTTTCTCCCCAAGAAGTCCGCCTGCCTCTCCTCAAAGCACATCTTTCCGGTGTTCCTGCTGCAGGGCGAGCGAGGGTCCGGCAAAACCAAGCTCGTCAACGCCGTGGCCCAGGAGCTGGGCATGCACTTGTACGGGGCCGATTGCGCGGAGATTGTGTCGCAGGTGCCCTCGCACACGGAAATGAAACTGAAGGCAGTCTTTGCCAAGAGTCAAGTGAGCGAGCCGCTCATGATCTGCTTCCACAACTTCGAGGTTGGTTGCCTAATCACCTAATTTTCTCAGTTATTCAAAAATTGATTAATTTGCAGATCTTTGGCATCGACAACGAGGGCAACGAAGACCTGCGCCTGCTGTCTGCCTTTCATGTGCAGGTGCAGGAGCTCTTCACCAAGGATCGCAAGCACCCAGTTGTTGTGGTGGCCCTGACCAGCGACCGGCACTTGAAACCGATGATACAAAGCCTGTTCCTGGAGATCATCAGCATCGATATGCCCAGCAAGGAGGAGCGCTTCGAGATACTACGATGGATGCACGTGCGCGAGACCTTCAACGATGTGGTGCACAACCAGAAGGCCATCGACCGTCTGCCCTTATTTGCACGGGAAAACCAATCCCAATTTATGTCGCGCGTGAGCCCGAATTGGCGTAAAACTCTGGAAGTGCTTCAGGAGGTGGCCGCCAAGTCGCAGGGATTTCTTTTGGGCGACCTACAGCTGCTCTATGACAATGCCATTCGCCTGAAGAGCCGCCAGCGCTTGGGCAGGGGCACCCTGGATCTGTCGCACTTTGCCAAGAACCTGAGCGACATGCAGAGCTCCTTTGCGGACAGTTTGGGCGCCCCCAAGGTTCCCAAGGTCTACTGGTCTGACATCGGTGGCCTGGCCAAGCTAAAGGACGAGATTCAAAGCAGCATCGGCCTGCCCCTGAAACACGTTCACCTCATGGGCAAGAATCTACGCCGGTCCGGTATCCTGCTCTACGGACCCCCGGGAACGGGAAAAACGCTTGTGGCCAAGGCCGTGGCCACCGAGTGCAACCTGAGCTTCTTGTCGGTGCAGGGGCCGGAGCTGCTCAACATGTACGTAGGCCAGAGCGAGCAGAATGTGCGCGAGGTCTTCTCCCGAGCCCGCTCCGCAGCTCCCTGTGTGCTCTTCCTGGATGAGTTGGACTCCTTGGCACCGAACCGTGGCGTGGCAGGTGATTCCGGCGGTGTGATGGATCGCGTGGTATCGCAGCTTCTCGCCGAGATGGACGGCATGAGCGATGGCGATGCAAGCAAGCCGATTTTCATTCTGGCAGCCACCAATCGACCGGATCTCATAGACCCCGCCCTGTTGCGTCCTGGCCGCTTCGACAAACTCTTCTACGTAGGTCCCTGCTCCACGGCCGATGACAAGGCGGCTGTTTTGCGCGCCCAGACCCAGCGTTTTGCCCTGGCTGCCGGCGTAGACATGGACGAGATTGCCGAGCGACTGAAGA
Organism: Drosophila ironensis; assembly: GCA_021223825.1. Classification (NCBI taxonomy): domain Eukaryota; kingdom Metazoa; phylum Arthropoda; class Insecta; order Diptera; family Drosophilidae; genus Drosophila; species Drosophila ironensis. The sequence continues at coordinate 2,545,796 of JAJJHQ010008063.1, read as the reverse complement.
CCGAGATGAGCGGAGCCGACTTGTACTCGATCTGCTCGAATGCCTGGCTCGCGGCCGTGAGGCGCACCATCGATCGGCACTTGAGTGGCGCTCTGTCGGAGAAGGAACTTTTGCCGGAGAATGTGATCGTGGAGTCGGAAGACTTTTCCAAGTCCTTCAACAAGTTTGTGCCCTCGATCAGCAAAACAGACCTGGAGTACTTCAACAACCTCAAGGCCTCGTACAGTGTTTAAATGCTCAAGCAGGTGGTTAACTAGTTCTAAGAATGCAATTTTATAGACTTTCGTTTGTTTAGTTTTTTATTAAACGTTGATAGTTCACAGCTGCAGCGGGTTTTCATTCGCAATTAGACGTTGGACAGCGACAGGAGGAGGTACGTGTTCCCCATTAACCCTGATCTTGACAAGAAAACCGAAAGTGTGAGTTTATCGCCGAGTGCCTAGACCCCCTGTGTGGACCTAGGAAATTGCGTCGTCCCAATGGCAAGATGATCTCTGCGAGACCTGTCTGCCTTTGGTGGGGGGACTCTCTTATCAATTGCAGCCGGCAGACAGTCCGGGGCTTATCGCGATGGCTCGCTTTATGGACCCCTCAGAGGCACAGCTCTAGATGCTGCGCGTAATCTCGCCGGGTTTAGTTCAAGTTTGGGTGGTGTGGCAGAAGGTGTGGGCAAATATTGTACATTTCCATTCCCCTACGATTACGTAACAGATATGGCTTTGGTGTGTGTGGAGGATTTTGAGAAGAAGGCGGAGGAGCGCCTGGAGAAGAATGCCCTGGGCTATTATAAAAGCGGGGCCGGCGAGCAGTTTACGCTGGGCCTGAACCGCGAGGCCTTTCGCCGCCTGCGATTGCGTCCGCGCTGCTTGAGGGACGTCTCCCGGCTGGACATCAGCTGCGAGATCTTTGGCGAGCGGATGAAGTGGCCGCTGGGCATTGCCCCCACGGCAATGCAAAAGATGGCCCATCCCGATGGCGAGGTAGGCAACGCCAGAGCCGCTGGCAAGGCTGGGTCCATATTCATTCTGAGCACCCTGTCGACCACCTCGCTGGAGGACCTGGCAGCCGGGGCGCCCGACACCGTCAAGTGGTTTCAGTTGTACATCTACAAGGATCGGTGCGTAAACATACTCAAAAATAGTTGAACCTGGGGAGTTAATCCTCCCGATTTCAGCACCATTACCGAGAAGCTAGTGCGTCGCGCCGAGAAGTCCAATTTCCGGGCCCTGGTCCTGACCATCGATGCTCCAATCTTCGGCCATCGCCGTGCGGATGTGCGCAACAACTTCAGCCTGCCGTCGCACCTGACCCTCGCCAATTTCCAGGGCGTTAAGGCCACCGGCGTGGGCCATGCTGCCATGGGAGCTTCGGGAATCAATGAGTACGTGTCCAGCCAGTTCGATCCCACCATCACCTGGAAAGACATTGCCTGGCTGAAGAGCATCACGCACCTGCCGATTGTTGTGAAGGGTGTTCTAACTGCCGAGGATGCTGTGCTAGCCCGCGAGTTTGGATGCGCCGGCCTTATTGTGTCCAACCACGGAGCGCGCCAGATTGACACGGTCCCAGCCTCGATCGAGGCGCTGCCGGAGGTGGTGCGCGCTGTGGGCGAGGATCTGGTGGTCATGCTGGACGGAGGCATTATGCAGGGCAATGACATTTTCAAAGCCCTGGCTTTGGGAGCCAAAACTGTGTTTGTGGGTCGTCCGGCAGTGTGGGGGCTTGCCTACAACGGGCAGAAGGGCGTAGAAGAGATGCTGAGTGTGCTGCGTAAGGACTTCGAGATCACTATGGCGCTGATCGGCAGCCAAACTTTAAAGGACATCCAGCCGTCGATGGTGGCCCATGAATCCCAATATTCCAAGCTTTGACCTGAAAGTTACTTTTTATAGATACCAATAAAATGCCAATAATTCCAATAAAAGTTAATTGCTTAATCCTTTTTTAATAAACGTTCAAGGACTAAATTTTAAAGCCAAGCGCCGATACAACTTTCGATAGTTATCGAAATTGCGCTGGCACGCTTATCGGCAATTTCCCACCACTGGTTGCGCTGAAAAAAAAACGAAGCAGAGAAAAGAAACCCCTTGTGGAATAACATGCTGGAGGGCTGGTACTGTCGTTCCCTGGCCAACCAGGAGGAGGGCGCCATCAAGGATGAGCCCCAGCAGCCGGACAGCGATGAGGAGCCCTCGGCCCCGGACCTGGGACGTGCACAGGCGGCTGCCCGCGAGGGACTTGCCGCCAGTTCCTCTTCCGGATTAGGGACGGCCTTGGGAGCCAACGGCGTGGACTACAAGGAGCGCTACAAGAGCCTGAAGAAGAAGCTCAAGTTTCTGATCTACGTAAGAAATATCCCCCCAAGAGATAGCAATTGAATAACACTTGGAATCCCTCAGGAAAACGAGCACTTTCAGGATCTCCTGCATACGAATCAGCGGCGCCTGCTGAAGGTTTCCCGCGATCGCACCTTCCTTCTGGACCGCCTACTGCTGTACGAGAAGCCCGCCAAAGACTCCAGTGACAGCGATGCCACCGACAGCTCCGACTCGGAGCCGGCATCCACTTCCGGGGCTCCCGGAAGCTCCCAATCGTTCAAGGAGGCGGTTCGCAGGAAGCACAAGGAGAAGGGGCCTCCCGGGACCTCTGGCGTGCCCCCGCATATGGCCACAGTGGGAGCCACGCGCGGCAGAAGGCGAAAGATCTTGCCCGGAATGCTTCCATCCAACCACGGGATGCAGAATCCTCCAAAAAGGCAGCTGACAGCGACGGTTTCGCCCTCTCAGCAGCAGCAACACCAACAACACCAGCAGCAGCATCCACAGCAGCAGCAACAGCATCCACAGCAGCAGCAGCAGCATCAACAGCAGCACCAGCAACACCAGCAACAGCATCAACAGCAATTCCAACAGCATCCACTGCAGTTGCAGCCTGTGCCCAAGCCCGCATCCCCTGTCCTGAGCACGGCGGAGATTACGCGCCAATTGCAGGAGCGTCGTCCCACACCCATCGAGCTAATGATTCCCGAGTGCACCTCCGCCACCGTGCCCACCACGATGCTCAGCGATGAGAGTCCATCGAAGTGGTAAGCTTAATTTAAGCTAAATTTAATTCTCAAGACACTGTTACACACGCTCTGTTCCTATAGCTATCCCAATGAGACGCTGCAGCATTTGATGGGAGACGATTCGCCGTCGCACGAGGTGGCCGCCGAGGAGTGCGTGCCCATGGAGTACACCAGCTAGTTAGTAATAGAAATACCGCTTTTATCAACAATTTCCCTTAGCAATTAAACTAATTAAAACCACATTTTCGCCGCGTATCAAGATCTGCGGCAAGAGCCGCTTGATTTCCACATTCTTGCGATTCAGGCTCTTGGCTTCCGTCCGGGGAAGCGAGATGCCCAGCTCCCTGAGACGGTCACTGCAGTCCACAGGCTGGTCGCAGATGTTCTGCCTGCCGTAGTTGTACTTTCTGCGCTTCCACGTTTCAGTGGCGTTGCGCAGGAGCAGATTCCACTGCTTGTCGTAGGCCACCAGTTCGCCCTCCAGGCTGCCGCCTACGATTCCTTGTTTGCGGACCAAAACCCGGACGAGGATCCTCTCAAGCGATTCCCCGGCTTTGAGGGACGCCACGCACTTCTTAAGGAGGGCGAGGGGACCTTGCGATCCCTCCATGTACGTGAAGATATTGCGGTGATGCTTCGTGCTGGTCCTAGTCGTGGGCATTTGGTGCAGCTCGAAGCGACGCTGCACAGTCACCTCCAACTGGGTGCCCGGCTTGGCCTTCAGGGCTGCCTTCTGCTCGGCACCCGCTGATGCGGATGTGCCTGCGGCCTCTGTTTTGTTGCGCTTGTTTAGCTGCCAAACTCCATACTTCTTGAGCGCACTCTCAAAGGCCGCCAAGTTCTGGTAGAGAACCTTGGGCGCTTTGTCCGTGATCTTATAGTTGGGTTCGTAGAGAGCCCTCAAGGGGTTGAACTGCTCGCTGCCGGCATTTAGCTCAGGATCCTCCGGATCGGGCACTTCCTTGGATGATTCCTGGCCACTCATGTTGTGAGCAAAAACATAAACAATGCCGCCGGCTGGGCTCGATAACGATAACGATTCTTGAGTGGGGGGAGCGCGGGTTTTTCGTATGCAAGCCAAACCTGTTTTTGCCAGCAAATTTATATTTCAAAGCAAATGTTTCCATATCAAACACACAAAGGAATTGCATGTACTGCCAATTTTATAGAAGAGGTCAAAAACCTCATCGGACTTTGGTCCAGTTTGCCCAATGATCTCCTCAACGATCCGCAATTGAGGAAAGCTCTTTAATCAGTTAAGCTTTTGGCGCAGAGAAAGCAACAAGCGATTCAAGGAGATGGCAGGTACGTGGCCTGGAAAAATCATAAAATTTCCAACGGGTTTGTCCTTCCAATCCTGTTTATTGCGCAGCCAGTGGCAATGCAACCTTTGACCTGGGTCCCAAGACCCTCATTGGCGTGGGCGTTGGCCTGGTAGCGGTGGGAGGAGCCAGTTTCCTCCTCTACCGCCACCTGACCCGCGATGTAATGCCTCAGAAGTGGCGTCGGGTGGGCACCATCGAGAGGATCCACTTCTTTCCGGTCAAGTCGTGTGCCCCCATGGAGATCGCCAATCCGGAGCAGGAGTACGACTGCGATGTGCTCAGCCTGTCCTTCGAGGGCGTGCGGGACCGAACTCTGATGGTGATCAACGACGACAACGAGATGGTCACGGCGCGCGGATATCCCCACATGACCCAGATACGCTCCAAGAAGATCGGCGACACCAAGATCCTGATGACTGCCCCGGGGATGCCGGAGCTGGAGCTGGACTTCCTGAAATTGGGCAGTACGGGCAAGGACGTGCGCACTGCGGTGTGGGGTGTGCCCATCGATGTGATGGTCTGCGGCGATCGCATCAACAGGTGGTTCTCCCAAGCGATCCTTAAGGAGGAGACGGGCATTAAGCTCGTCCACTATCCGTATCCGATGCCTGTGAGGTCCACGAATCCGCGCCTGAAGAGCATGCCCTACCTCAGGCAAGAGGATTCGGTGGGTAGCCGCCGCATTTTGTATTGAAATCAGTGGGGTTTAACCTTCCGCAACAGGGCACCTTCAACGATGCCACCAGTTATATGCTCATGAACCTGGCCTCTGTGTCGGACCTCAATACGCGGCTCAAGAATCCCGTGGATGCGCTGCAATTCCGCGGCAACTTTGAGCTGAAAATGGATGTGAACGAGCCCTATGCCGAGGACAACTGGCAGTGGGTCCGCATCGGCGAAGATTGTGTCTTCCGTTCGGTGGCACCCTGTACGCGCTGCATTCTCCCAAACATCAACGTTGAGACCGCGCAGCGCGACAGCGACGGAGAGCCCCTCAAGACGCTGCGAAGGTGAGTCACCCGGCAAGAAAGAATTTCCTCTTATCGCGAGATTTCCCCCACAGCTATCGCTTGTTCAACTACAGCTCGCCGGCGCTGGGTATTCATCTGGGACTGCGGCTGCCGGGCAAGGTGAAGGCCAGGGATGTGGTCTATGTGGAAGACAAGTGAGCTGTGAGCTTGCCCAGCCTGTATGCTTGTCCTGTATGCATTCACTTTTATTAAATATAACATAGATAGCGCGACTACCGCTCAGAGTTTGTATGTCAATATACAGTACATGTGTTATGGGCCTTTAACAATATAAAAACAATATGGGGGGCGCGCGAGGCTCACACGCACGATTGCCAGGCGAGGCCGCCGCAGGCCATGCTCACAATCACATAGATGATGAAGGTTATGACCAGGCCCACCACAACATAGACGCGCACATTCTTCCAAAACATTTGCCTCGCCAGGTTGCGCGAGGCCTTGCGGAATGCTACGGACTGTGAGAGCGGATTATTGGCCTGCAATGGGCTGCATCTTTGGGTTAACTTACATTGTTGCTCAAGTTTTCGGTCTTGTTCACCAGCAGTTCGAGTTTCTCGCCGCGTTCGAGCAGTGTATCTGTAACAGCAAGAGTTTCGATTGATGCCATTTCATTGTTTTCATTGTTGTGCGTTTTACTGACCAATCTTTTGAACCATTATCCCCTTGAGCTCGGATATCTGACCCTTGGCATAGGCTATCTTGTCCACCTCGCTGGAATGACTGAAGAAGATCATCTGCTGGGCCAGGACCTTGGAGAACTCCGTGTTCATGGCGTAGGCGATGGCCGTGGCCACCTGCAGGCCGTACGTCTGGATGAACTTCTGCTTGATGTCGGCGAGAAAGAGGAAGGCCCGCGACCGGTCGAAGTTCTGCGAAGAGAAGAGAAACCAGACACCGAAATCGATTGAGCAATGCGCGCTAACTGGGCCAACGTTCGTTCACCCAACCCAACCCACATTGTCGGTGATGCACATGTAGACGAGCTTGTTCTCGCAGGTGTAGTTGATCAGGTACTCGCCGTGTGTGTAGGTCTGGTGGCGGTTCTCGTTGCTGATCAGCCCCAGGACGTACTCCGTGACCTCGGCAAAGTTGCCCACGCAATCGGCATACTTGGCCAGGGGGGTGGCGCCCCTGGAGATGACACTATAGAGAATGGGCATTGTGTTGTGCCAGCAATCTGCAATCAATCTGCTGCTCTCCTTTGTTGTTTGGGCTGCGGGTGCGGTCGCGGTCGCCCAGGTTTTCAGTTGCTGTTTGTTTATCAGCGAATGGATGGCAGGCAGGCAACCCAGAGGCTGTCGGGCGTTCGGAATCTGCGAAGGGCGAGAACGAGAGGCCGAGTTACTACAAATCGCTCGGCAAGAGAGTTTCTGCTGGGAAATCATAACAATCGCGGGACCTGCGTTGCACTTGCCTTGTTTATCCAACCGAGTCGAGTTTACAGCGGGAAACGCCGATCACATTTTCGTACACAAGCTCCAGGTGCTGTGATTTTTCTAGCTAAACCATCACGAGCTGCGATACTTGCAATTATATCGTTGTCAACTTTTTCACACAAAGTTCAACAAAAACAATGACGCTGGGGCTGCAGTTTCGAACAGTGCTGCCAGACAGAGAGCGGCAAGACGTACTAAAAAACACCGAGGTATCTACATTCTACATATCCAATTAGTCCACCACAGCGTATTGAAAATATTTAAATCGAATTTGAATAATACCACATTCGGTATCTGCGGCAAAGCTTATTCGGGATTTCGATTCAAAAAGACTTTAATTCTCTTAATACGTAAGGTAAATAATATATTTTAATGGCAATAGCGTGTATAAACAGGGACTCTCCCTAGAAATCTGTGCAGTGTTCTTCGCTGCCTGCCCTGATTGGTGTTCAGATTAATTTATTATTTGCACTTGGTTGCTCTATTATTTGCATATTGTTGAACAAAATTGAAATAAGTACGTTAAGACGGACGTTATATCTTTCAGATATCCTTGTGACTTTCTCTGAACGGGAGCTCGGTGTCTTGCGGAAATATGTAAGTTCACATTAAACAGGGAAAATATGGCAATATATTTACATTTTAATTATAGTGGCATATTGTTATTGTTGTTATCACTTTATTGTTATCACTTAAAATTGTTGAAAAACTCATTAAATCCAACAAGTGGGTGAGTCCAAACACCAATAAAACAATATAAGAGTGTTGATAAAGCATTCTTTATATACGATACAAAGTTGCTTGCAAATTGTTTATTCAGATCGAAAATGGTCATAAAAATAGTACGTTTATGAACGTATTGACACGTAATTGTCGGAACCAAAGCATTTTCGTTTCTGTTTTGTTTTTGTGAATCCGAATTTCAACCTTCAATTTAAAAAAGAGTAAATTGATATGCGAATACGATACAGTTTACTAAAATATTCAGAATTAAGATTGACGAACAAATACATATTGACTATTTTGCGTTGGAAAAACAAATATCAACACAACAATGAACTTCATTCATTCACTTCCATATAAATAAATACATATCTACATGCATGTATTTATTATTGAATATAGTACAACCAAGCCCACAATAATAGGTTCGACTTACATATCTAGAGTAAATATCACAAATGAGGGCGACCGGCTATAGTCAATTTTTGCGACCGTAAATATCCGGGGCTTAAAGATAACCCGAAAATGACATTGGGAGACCGGCTATAGTCAATTTTTGCGACCGTAAATATCCGGGGTTTAAAGATAACCCGAAAATGATATTGAGCTATCATGCTTCAGGCTTTTAAAGTGGGCCAAGCCAACATGTTTATTTTATTTTATGCGTTTCTTTAACATGGCTAGAAGCACTCGGATGTTGTTGCTGATAACAAATGTATACTTTCTACGAGAACCGAGTGCTTAACTTTGACACAGAAGAAATCTACGAATCAAATATACTCAGATTAGTTTTCATCGAAATATATACATTTTTTCTAAGAGAAACCGGACAAATAACATTAAAACAGAAGAAACATACTTATCTTTTAAAACTCGGGATATTTTGCTTACGAGAAACCGGATAAATGACATTAAAACAGAAGAAACACGAATCAAATGAAACTCTGATTAATTTCCAAAACTTTGCCATCCATATTTTCCTGACCGTTCCTGTGGCGCCGGAATTCAAAAAAGTCTAAGAAAGCTTTCGCGATCAGTGTTGCTCAGCGTTTGCCATTTACACGAACCATGGCAATTTCAAACACAAACAAAGATTTTGAGGCGGGCGATGGAGAAGTGCGGACGGTGAAAAGCAGGAAATGCTACCATTTGAAAATGCTCGGCGATTACATAGGTGAGTGGGGGAGTGGGAGACTGGCAGCTGATAAGAGTGACAAGGCCAATGGGCAATCCTGTTGATCTGATTCATCGCAGACGTCTCCGTGCGCGTGGTGGCCACCGTTTTCCTGGCGGACTTCCTGCTGCGAGTGTTCCGCTGTGGGCTCGAGTATGTGCGTCGTAGCAAGTACTACCTGCCCGAGGACCGGCTGGAGACGATTCTCCGCCGCGGTCTCACCTACGAGAGCAGACACATCTACCTGGCCCTGGCCTTTGTCGTTGCGGGACTTTCCCGGATTTCGATAGCCGGCGATTACAGGGTGGTCATACCCACGGCCCTGTATTTGGCGCAGATTCCGCTCTACTGGCTCTTCGTCGACCTGAGCCACAGCACGCTGACCTACAGCGCCTGGATCCGGGAAGACCACGGGCTGGACTATGCGGCCGGCATGGCCTCCAACTACTTCCATGGCTACCTCAAACTGGCCCTGCCAGACACCGATAAAGATGGCCTCAAGCACCGCATGGACGTGTATGAGGTGGGCACCCCGCAACTAGCGATCTCTTTCAGTTAATCAACGTTAATGCTATTCCCTTAGGCCAAACACAATGTCACCTTCGGCATACACCGGCTGGTCATCCTCATTCCCGACGAAATGTTCGTCCACAAGGCCCTTGAGAGCGACTCGCTGCTGAAGGCCGAGGTAATGCGCAGCCCCAGCCCTCGTGTCTAAAATCTCGTACTAATCCCAATATTCAATCGCTGACGTAGCCCCTGGAGACGCGACACATCAACCGAGCCGGTGTTCACCGCCCCTTCAAGCACGACGTGTACAAGCTAACCAAAATGATCGACGGAAGATTCTACTACTTTGCCGTGGAAGGGGCAACGCCTATGCTGTCCTTTTTCGATTCCATGGAGTCCAACCTCTCGGCCACTTGGCAAATGAAGGAGCTGAAGCGCGAGATCTGGATGAAGTTCTACAAGCACCTGAAGGAACTAATCCAAACGTGGCCGGAGACCCGCAACGAAGTCGAGCTCATAGTTTACAGTGCCCACGACAGCGAGGGCACTCCTGTGGATGTTGGCGAACTGATCGAAGCTCGAATGATGAACAAAACCAAAAAGATTGACAAATCCTCTGACTAGAATTCAAAGAGGGAGCCATTTGCGTGCTTGGTGTCCCTTGCACCAAACACTTGCTGACATTTTTACTTTATTTTGTAATGCAGTTTTGTACTATTGTAAATTAAACCTAACGAGAACACGAATAATAAATAGGGTTTTTTAACAATCGTAACTGGAATTCACAAGGGTCGAATTGAAGTTTCTAGGCCTTCAGCTTGTTCCTTTTGGCCTTCCATGAGAATGTGGAGGACAATAAAAAGGGCTCATGAGCAAACGCAACTAGAATTCCCAGGGTGGGGGCTCACGCTTCCTGTGCGTGCGTAGGGCCATCCGTTTCGGAGTCCTTCAGCTGGGCCTGGGCCATGGCCAGCATTCTGGCCTTCCATTTCTCGTAGTCCTCCACCTGCGGCTTTGGCTCCTTCATGGACTGCTGCACCATGATGTTGTCCTGCTGGCTCTGCTTCAGCTTTCCCTCCAGATCGGAGGCGGTGACCGCCTTGCTCTCCTTGTAGTGTTTGGCGATCATGCGCTCCCACTGCTGTTCGAGCTGTTGCCACTGCGTGGGCCGCAGGTTACTGAACGGCATCAGCTTGGGCTTGGACACCTTCTTCTTGAGTAGTCGGCAGGCATGGAAGACCGCAACGGCCGCGTACTGGGGGTGGTCTGTATCGACGCCCGTTCCCTCGCTACCGGCCAGCGTCTTGAAGAGCGTCATCAACTCCTCGGCCTTGCGGGTGACCTCGGTGAGGCCCAGCTGTACGCAGATGTCGCTAACGCTGGCCAGCTTGTTCAGATCGAGGAGTTTTTCGAACATGCGCCTGTTGTTCAGGTAGTGGCTCTTTCGCAGTCCGGACAGCTTCAGGGCCTGCTCCTTGTCGCACCCGATGCCCAGCACATTGGAGGCGAGGTCCGTGCACAGCACTATCTTTCCGTACTCGTTCACCTGGAGCGGAACATTGGCGGAGCGCAGCTCCAGCAGGCGGACCAGTTCTGTGGTTTTCCTGTAAAGGATTTCTTATAGCCTTCCTGGCAATGGCACTCTCAATGGAGGTACTCACTCCAGGACATTCGCCTCATCCCTTAGGCCCATCTTTGTGATTAGTTGCTCGATTAACGTAGTCATTTTAGTTATAAATCCAATTTGTTTACAATTTCAAGTTGACTTGTCGGAATCGGAAAAAGGATTTTGGCGCGAAAGTGAACAGCTGCTTGCTTATCGAGTGCGCTTCAACAGCTGGTCACTCTACTGCGAACTAGTTCCAGTTCCCTACTTTTCGGTAATTTAAAATATTAAACTTCTTACCAAGGATTTCCAAACCCGATTGCGGCATATATATTGGGCTTTTCGGATATATAAAACCAAAACTATATTCCAGTTAAACTTGTCCCAAAACCAAAGATTTCCCTTTTAAACCCGATTGTGGCATATATTTTGCGGTTTTCGGAAATATAAAATTAATATTATTTTTTTAGGCCCAGAATTAGATTCTCTCCCGAATGCGGATTAGTGCTCATTATCGCTGTCGTCCTCCTTCCTGGCAGCATCTCCGGCGTTCCTCGCGATCTCAGTGTACTTGGCGGGATTGATGAAGTGCAGGCCGTTGGTATCCTTGCCCACCAGGCCCATTTCGAAGCGGAAATCCTTGTCCTTCAGATCGTCGTGGACCTTGTAGATGCTGCAAAATACGTTTTATTTGGTAATCACTTTTTATGGCTCTAATTGCAATACATATGTGAGGCAGGATGTGAGGATGTTGGTGTGATAAGTGTTTTGCTATTCAAGGTTTTGGGGTAGAGTTCATTCTAGCTGGCACATAGCATCTTAATAGGTGAAATCAGGGCATAGTTTGCTATATACTGGCTTAAGAAATTTCTAGTTAACCAATGATCAATTTTACAACCTATAAGATTGTTAATGTATTAGGTTATGTTGCAAAATAAGCTTTTTATAAGTGGATACCTTTTAAAGATCTAAGACTATTATGTATTTCAACTTAGAACCTTAAAGAGTGCATAGTTTTTTTTACAATGACAAAGAATATGACAAATATAACGTCTACTTCTTCTTTAAGGCATAGCCAAATCGGAGAGTTAATTTCGCAGAGGATACTGACCACATTGTGATCAGTAGACTACTCTTAAGGGTTTGCGAATATTACTCCTATAGCTATAATTAACAGAGTAGAGATTATGAACTTATACTCCTTCTATAAGGCCTAGCCAAGTGGGACAGTAAAATTTAAAGGCATTGTTGATGCACTTACATTTCGCCGGCGCTCTTCACCAGATCTTCAATCTCCATGTTTGGCCTGAGCTTCTCCATCTCGGTTTTGGCCTGCTGCTTGGCCTTGCCGCTGGCGCAGGCGTAGTAGCCGAAAGAGGCGCCCGAGGGCTCGATCTTGTAGAGCTGCGGCCCGTCCACCTCGTCCCAGGAGGCGAGGATGATCGAGAGGCCGAAGGGCCGGACGGCGCTGTAAAGGGTGTAGGCGTGCACGTAGCCGGCGACGCGCTCGCAAAGGTGCTTCAGGGGCATGGTGTGCTCGAACTGCTGCCGGAAGTTGGCCGCCTCCTGGCGGGCGATGTCCGCCACATAGTTGCCATCGGCCAGGAGGCCCGCCACGGCCATCCCGATGTTCTTCTCGATGGTGAAGATCCGCCCGCCGGCGTCCTCCTCGTGCAGCTTGCTCTGCACGATCTTCTCCACGCCCAGCACCACGGCGTCCTTGCCCCGCAGCCCAATCACCGTGCCGCTCTTCTCCACAGCCTTGGAGGCGTAGTCGATCTGGAAGACGCGGCCGTCCGGCGAGAATTGCGAGGCCGACAAATCGTACTAAAAACGGGAGTGAGACGTCCGTTAATGCGGTCAAGCGGCGCCTCCTGGGCTGCTACTTACTCCGGTTCCAATGGTACTCATCGCGCTGATTATTTGCTAGTTAGAGATTTAAACAAATGCAATGGAGAGGTTGCTGGGAGCGAGGATGATTTGACGGCTTTTGCTTTACTAGAGATGGTACCAACAGGTCTGCCTATCGAAGACCGATAATTAACCAGGGACGAATACTGGCACTCACTAGCTTTGGAAATAATCAGATTCAAACAAATAATAAATTAATCAGTGAAATCCCAAATAAAATAAAACAATCAATGCTTTGAAATGTATTTATAACATACCGTCGTATATCGTGAATTCTAAAAATAAATTATTGGTATAAGAACTGTTTTCAAAAATAGAAACACCTGATATTCATATCGCTTCAAGACTTTGTTAGGGTTTTCTATATTTCCATTGTAATTATTTTAATAAATGAGCATTAAATTAATCGAAAAAGTATAAAAAAAAATTATTAAATTTGAAAAGCAGCCAACAATAAGGTAAACTGTATAAAATGTATGTTATGAGTAATTTGAGTAATTTAAATATGATTAAGTTAATTTTATAGGATATAAATTCAAATATAATTAATCTAATGCGGTTGCCTCTCAAACATTTATTGCTTGCAGAACAAATGGTAATAACTTTTTATTTGAGACATTTCAGGGGTGCCCTTAACCGGTTCCGGGACGAACTAGTTCTTTGCCCTGGCTGCATGCACGCGGTTTTTTGATTGCCTATTTACAAACATCCCAAGCGACCATGCTGGCCTCAGTTTGCGAGAAAAGGTGAGTTTTACGTCAGTCCCACCGGGAGGAGTCATTAAACCACGTTGTCGCCTAGTTATGCGGCCGAGCGACGCTACACAAACTTCTACGCGGGCGGGGACATCTCTTGGAGCGCGGATGGGCAGCATCTTTACTGCTTGAATGGCGCCTCCGTGCACAAGGTGGAGGTGCAGAGCTCCCAGATCCTGCAGAGCTTCGGCGTGGCCACCAACTCCTCAGAGGCGGAGAGCAAAAAGCCCACAGAGCTCGACGGCATCGATGTGGAGGAGGACGCCATCACCTGCTTCGCCCTCTCACACGAGCACCTGGTCACCGCCCATCGGAGCGGCCTGCTGAGGCTCTGGCAGCTGGACACCGGCAAGCTGCTGAAGCTGTGGAAGGCCCAGCACAAGGGCCCCGTGATCCGCATCGAGTTTAGCCCCTGCGGGCGCTTCATTTGCACCAGCGGCGGGGCGGATGCCACGCTGAGGGTCTGGGATTACGCAAACAACAGCTGTGTGGGCGCGCTGAAGGACTTCCCCGGCCCCGCCTGGCTTGTGGCGTTCCATCCCAACGTCCTGCGGCAGGAGATCTACGCCGCGGCGGCCGACAACACGGTCTACGTGTGGAACTACAAGACCAAGACGCTGCTGCACAAGCTGCGCGGTCACATCTCCCAGGTCACGGGCCTGAGCTTCAAGAGCAGCGATGTGGAGGGCCGCGAACTGGCCACGGTGAGCAGGGACAAGGTGCTGATCGTGTGGAAGCTGGAGGAGCAGCAGCAGGAGGGCAAACAGGTCAAGGTGCTGCCGCTCTACGAAGAACTGGAGGGAGTAGTCTTCGCCAGCGAGGGAAACCGCATCATCGCAGCCAGTGGCCCTGGTAAGCTTCTGGAAGTGAATGTCGAGACCTGGCGCATACGCGAGCTCGTGTCGCAGACCGACTTTCAGATTAGCCGCCTGCTGCACTGCAGCGAGCTAAAGCAACTGGCCCTGGTCACCAGCGAGCAGAATGTGCTGCTGTACGACGAAGCAGAGCTGCAGCCCCTTAAGCAGCTGGTGGGCAACAACGACGAAATCCTGGACATGTGCTTCCTGGGCGACAACGATCGCTACCTGGCCGTGGCCACCAACAGCAAGCACTTCAAGTTGTACGACACGGAGCAGGACATGAACTGCCAGCTAATTGTCGGCCACACGGACACGGTCATGTCGCTGGCGGGGTCCCAGAATCTGCTCATCTCCGTAGGCAAGGACTGCAGCGTCCGGCTGTGGAGGCTGCGGCATGACAAAGACTGCTCCCTGGAGGCGCTGAAAGAGCAAACCAACTGTCACACGTCTACCATCGGATGCGTGGCCATGACACACAATGGGGCCACGGGATTCGCCTCTGTAAGCCAGGACGGCAGCATGAAGGTGTGGCAGCTGGCCCGGGATAAGCAGAACCGCGACTCTTACTCCTTCAACCTGCGCTACGCAGCGCTCTCCCACGATAAGGAGGTCAACTGTGTCGCCTACGCGCCCAACAACAAACTGTTGGCCACCGCCTCGCAGGACAAGACGGCGAAGATCTGGCTGTCCGATTCCAATACGCTGCAGGGCACTCTGCGAGGACACACCCGCGGAGTTTGGAGCGTACGCTTTTCGCCGGTGGATCAGATCGTGCTCACCTCTTCCTCGGACTGCACGCTGCGCCTTTGGTCGATCAGCAGTCTAGCCTGTCTAAAACGCTTCGACCAGGAGTGCACCATTCTGCGGGCTGAGTTCCTGGATCACGGCAAGTTCATCATCTCCGCCGCTTCGGATGGCCTCCTCAAGCTGTGGAACATCAAGACCAACACCTGCTTGCAATCCCTTGACGAGCACACCGACAGGGTTTGGGCTCTGGCAGTTTCGGCCAGAACCAATCGTTTCTTCTACACAGGCGGCGCCGATTCCAAGCTTATTCGCTTTGGAGACATTACCCAGGCCACGCGAAACGAGGCACTCGATCAGCGCCAGGCCAACCTGGAGCAGGAGCAGACCCTACACACGCTTCTCCACGCCCAGAAGCAGCTGCACAAGGCCTTTGTGTTGGCCCTGAACCTGAACAAGCCGAAGGCCAGCTACGACATCATCAACCACTTCGTCCGAGAGCGGGACGAGAGCGGACTGCAACAGCTGGTGGACCAACTCAACGTGGACCAGCGGGTGGCGTTGCTGCAGCATGTGAAGGCCTGGACGACGAACTCGCGCCACGCGCAGGTGGGAAATCTTATACTGAAGCACTTGATCGGAGATGCTCTGCAAGATCCCAAGGCGCGCTTCTACAACAATGGCAACATGGTCGAGGTCCTGACTCCCTACGTCCAGCGTCACTTTAAGAGGGTCACCGAGCTGAACAAGGAGCTGGCATTCCTGGAGTTCATTGTAAAGTGTATGTAGAGCGTTTGGCAATCCTTTGACTAGTTTTTAGCCAATTCTGTTTAATTAGTTGTAGGAGAATAAAATGTATTTTCAAAATAATTCTTATGCAGTTCAACAACAGCGTTGAGTGAAACACCAGTTCTTTTACTCGTTAACATTTATTAGACAATAGTTAATATAACATTTATAACCACTTACGTATTTACTGGAGGAGGGTATGACCCGGCAGAGGTGATTTTTCAAATAGTAATTACAAATTTGATTCAAATGAATTTTAAGACTTGATGGAGGGTGCTCAGTCAAGCTGAGACAATCAATTCCCTAATTTGAGTAGACGCAGACGCTTATTCATAAAAATATATTATGAATAACACTTACGTATCTGCTGCAAAAGTTGGTTTGTACAAAGTTTTTTTTTGTCAGGAATTAAAAACGAAGACTGGTAGGACCGCCGGTGCTCGAGTCCCATGAGTCCCTCCTGTGCATAAACGTAAAACAAACGCAAATCGCCAAGAGGCATTTGGCCTAAAAGAATCCCTAAGATTATCACTGTTCGTCTTAATTTATATTGGGGGTGTGCGCTGGCAGCTTGGACGATGGGTATTGTAGACAGCAATCAGGTTACTCGATGATCATGATCAGGTCGTCGCCCTCCAGCTTCGTGCCATTGGCGATCTCCAGTTTCTTGACAACACCGGCGAGGGGAGCCTGCACCACCATCTCCATTTTCATTGCAGACAGCACCACCAGGGGCTGACCCTTTTCGACCTTGTCTCCGACATTCACCCGGATATCGATAACGGTTCCGGGCATGGGAGCACCCACCTCGCTCTTGACCGCCTTGTTCGCCTTGGGATGCACATGGATTTCCTGCGCAGAAAAGATACTCGAAATTAATGGGACTTCGGGAATGGGACCTATGCACCAACTCACCTTCACCGCCTCCTTGTCGAGAATGTGAACCGCGCGCAGCTGTCCATTGAGCTCGAAGAAGACCTCCCGGTTGCCGTTGGGCTTGAGATCGGCCGACACAGCCAGAGCCTTCACGCTCAGCGTCTTGCCCTTCTCCAGCGACACGTCGAACTCCTCGCCCACCTTGGGTCCGGTGAGGAAGATGCGCGTGTTGAGCTTGTCCACGGGTCCGTACTGGTCGCGATAGGCCAGGAATTCGTTAGTCACCTGAGGGTACAGGGCCGACGACATGACGTCGCGTTCGCTGATGTTGCCGTGAGATTCCTTAAGGTCCTTCGTCAGTTTGTCGAAGTCTAGAGGAGGCAGCGACTCTCCAGGACGTCCCTCGATACGAGGCATGTCCTTAAGAACGCGAGAGCGCAGCGGTTCGGGGAAACCACCATGGGGAGTGCCAATGGAACCCTGCAGGAACTCCACCACCGACTTGGGGAACGACAGCTCCTCAGCCTTCTCAAGCACCTGATCGGCCGTCAGGTGGTTCTGCACCATGAACTGGGCCAAATCTCCCACCACCTTCGACGACGGAGTCACCTTGATGATGTCGCCCAGGAGGAGATTGGCCTCCCGGTAGGCCTTCTTCACGTCCTCGAAGAAGTCGCCCAGGCCCAGGGAGAAGGCCTGGAACTGCAGGTTGGTGTACTGACCGCCGGGAATCTCGTTGAGGTAGACATCGGCGTTACCGGATCGCATCGTCGTGGTGCACTCGAAGGGTGCGTACAGGGTGCGGGTCTGCTCCCAGTAGGCGGAGTACTCCGACACATCGCTCAGTTCTAGTTTGGTGTCCAGTTTGGTGCCCTGCAGCGAGGCCACAATGGCACCCATACTGGGCTGGGAGGTCATGCCGCTCATGGAGTCGACAGCCACGTCAACCACATCGGCACCCGCCTCGGCACATGCCAGCATGGAGGCCACACCAGCGCCGGAGGTGTCATGGGTGTGGATGTGGATTGGCACGTCGGGATGCCTGTCGCGGATGGCAGTGACGAGCAGCCTGCAAGGTTTCCAATATGCCTTTAAAAAAACATCAATGACGGGAGGAGAATAGCGCCAACTTACTTGGCTGCTTGGGGCTTAAGCAGACCCGCCATATCCTTGATGCAGAGCACATGAGTGCCGGCCTTGACCAGCTCATCGGCCAGGTTGGTGTAGTACTTCAGGTCGTATTTGGTGCGGTTGGGATCGCTGACATCGCCGGTGTAAGAGATGGCAGCCTCCACAACGCCGCCAGCCTTGCCAGCAGCCTCCATGCCGAGGATCAGGTTGGGCAGGTAGTTCAACGAATCGAACACCCGGAAGATGTCCATGCCAGTTTGAACCTGTCGAAAGCACTCAGGATGACGACAAGCCCACAAGATCGGGACAAGGTCTGCACTGGACTTACCGCGAGCTCACAGAACTTGTAGACTACGTTGTCGGGGTATGTGGTGTAGCCAACGGCGTTGGCTCCGCGCAACAACATCTGGAAGGGAATGTTGGGGATGCGTTTGCGCATCTCCTCCAGCCGCTCCCACGGGCACTCGTGCAGGAAACGGAGAGCCACATCGAAGGTGGCACCGCCCCAGTTCTCCAGCGAGTACAGGTTGTTGAACTTGTGGGCCACGAAGGGAGAGATCGTCAACAGATCGTGGGAACGGACGCGGGTGGCCAGCAACGACTGATGGGCATCGCGGAAGGTGGTGTCCATAAGCAGCAGGTTCTTCTGGGCGCGCACCTCCTTGGCGAAGGCTTCTGGGCCCTTTGTCACCAGAATTTCCCTCAGGCCCTTTGGAGGCTCCGTAACTAAACGCCGCATGACACAATATGAGTAAGTGGAAAACTTTGTGTTGTGGGATATACTACCGCATCTTGTGGCTTTTAATATTTAATTCTGTCCATAAAGATGCAACAATATATCCGGGAACAAAGAAGGGGTTAGGTTTTGGACCACATATTAATATAATACAAACAAAAAATCCCAAAAAAAACACAAACATTTAAAGTCGGAGCGGCATATTTTAGCTGCTAATACAAAAAGCTTTTAAAATAATATTATTATTTCAATTTAGTGCTTAAATTATACGTAATGAAATTAGCTTTAAACCCAGAAATGATGACATTAATCAAATGACTTTAAATAAAATGATTTACAAATTGTGTAGCTAGACAGCTTTTAAATTTTGTTCGTTGAGTGATTAATGTAATCTTAGCCTTTAAGCCTTAACCATGAACAATGCTCGTATGTACAAATGTCCTGTATAAATGTGGATACTTGAGAGTTCCCGAGTGTTTGATAAAAAAGGATAACTGCAACATAAACGTACCTTTGGCCTCGCCACGCTCTTCACGTTCTAATGCCTCCGGCGACAGGTCTACAACAGTACGTTGTTGTTTATGAGTTCAAAGGATCATGAGAACGTGCCGCGTATGAACGAGAGAGAAGTGGGCGTGGTCGGTGTTGGTGGGCGTGTTGTTGATTGTGCATTTTGAAACATTGTTGTATTTTTCGATTGTTTGTCGTAGTCATTGTAGTCGAAACAAAGGTGTGTGATATTGATTTTGTGTGTGTTGCAATCATTGATTTCGGATCGCAATTGCGAATCAGTATTTGATTAATAACAAATGCAACACAAATTTAAAGTTGTTTTGAAAGAGTAAAAACATAAAGTTTGATTAAAGCATATCAGTAAAGCAAAGAACAATTCACAAAGGTAGCGCTGGGAAGTGAACAAAGACTATCATGCCTTCGGTAGGTTCTTCAATTGACCTCTAACATTCAAAAATGGGCCAATTGAAGAATTTAGGTAGAGGTTAAGGTTTGTTTATACGAAGCTTCTTGGACAATCCAATCTTAAACTCTCAATTATGAAAATAGTAAGAAAGCATTGTACTTTCAAATAGTTTACTTTTCATGTAATTAACATGTTAAAAATATAAACTGAAAGATAACTTGTAGCAGTAACTGGCTTCGTATAAACACCCTGTATTTTAAACATTGGAAAAACGGCCACAGCCGTTGGTGGTAGCCACAAAAGCATACGTGAACCCGAAAAGCACATGCCATGACCTTGAAATTCGCACAGAAACTTACCCAGCGGAATGGTGGGCACATGGGGAGTGACAACAGCGGGCTTAAGGGTGGTGGCCAACGGAGTCTGAGCCCCGTTCACCAGCACCTCGCCCAGGTAGTTGAGCAGCTTTTGGGCACGATTCTGGGTCGGCTTGAACTTGAACAGCTGCGGGTGCTCATCGATGAAGTAGGTGTCCAGCACACCGTTCAGGAACTTCTGGTTCTCTAGCACGTTCAGCAGGAAGGGGATGTTGGTCTTGACACCGCGAATTCGGAATTCTCTCAAGGCACGGTTCATCTTGGAGGCGGAGCTCTGCAGGTCGCTGGCGTGCGAGATCACCTTGACCAGCAGGGAGTCGTAGTAGGGCGAGATGATGCCACCCGCATAGGCAGAGGCACTGTCCAATCGGATGCCCATACCCTCGCCCGAACGGAACACCTCCAGGCGACCGGTGTTGGGCTGGAAATCGTTGGCCGGGTCCTCGGTGGTCACACGGCACTGGATGGCATAGCCCCTGGGCTGGATCTTGTCCTGGGTGTAGCCCAACTCCGGCAGGGTCATGCCCTCGGCAATGCGGATCTGCGACTGCACCAAATCGATGCCCGTGATCTCCTCGGTGACTGTGTGCTCCACCTGAAGACGGGCGTTCACCTCGATGAAGTAGAAGTTGCCAGCCTCGTCGCAGAGGAACTCCACAGTTCCGGCGTTCTCATAGCCCACATGACGGGCCAACCGAACGGCGGCCTCGGTCATCTTGTCGCGAATCTCCAGAGGTAACCTGGGCGCCGGGGCAATCTCCACCACCTTCTGGTGGCGACGCTGCACCGAGCAGTCGCGCTCGTACAGATGCACGACGTTTCCGGCCTTGTCGCCCAGCAGCTGGACTTCAATGTGACGTGGTCGCTCGATGAACTTCTCAATGAACATGGCGCCGTTGCCAAAGGCAGCCTTTGCCTCGGAGCTCGCCCGCTGGAAGCTCTCCTCCACGTCCTCCATCTTGCGGACAACGCGCATGCCGCGTCCACCGCCGCCGAAGGCTGCCTTGAAGATAACTGGCAGGCCGTGCTTCTTGCAAAATTCGACAGCCTCTTCCTTGGTGGTCACCGGGCCATCTGTGCCGGGCACAATGGGCACACCGGCCTCGATGGCAGCAATACGGGCGGCCACCTTGTCGCCCATGTTCTGTACCACCTTCGGGGAGGGGCCAATGAATCGGAGACCTGCATCGATCACCGCTTGGGCGAAATCACTGCGCTCGGAGAGGAATCCGTAGCCGGGATGGACGGCATCGACGTCGTTCTCCTTGCACACCCGAATGATCTCTGGAATGCTGAGGTAGGCCTCCACCGGGGGCAGACCCTTGCCGACCATATACGACTCGTCGGCCTTTTGGCGGTGCATGTGCATCTTGTCCTGCTCGGAGTACACGGCTACGGACTTGATGCCCAGCTCCGAACAGGCAC
This sequence comes from Drosophila ironensis, assembly GCA_021223825.1. Taxonomy (NCBI): domain Eukaryota; kingdom Metazoa; phylum Arthropoda; class Insecta; order Diptera; family Drosophilidae; genus Drosophila; species Drosophila ironensis. Next base: position 2,524,401 of record JAJJHQ010008063.1, on the reverse strand, counting down.
GGAACACACGGATGGCGATCTCACCTCGGTTGGCCACCAGCACCGACCGGATTGGCTTGTACTCCACCTTGAAAAGAAGGTAGACGATGATGTTAAAACTCTCATTATTTCTTCGAGGATCTGGTTGAGCCTACCTTGCTGGAGTATCCATTTTTGAAGAGGTAGTACAGACCAACACGAGGCTGCGTCCTGCGCAGCGTCCTGTAAGCGGACGTGGCGGCCGGAATGAACATGGCGTCCTGAACTTAGGATTTACCTATAAATTAAAACCATAAGACTTTGTTAAATAGATTTTAAAATTGAATAAAAAAGGAGAAAAGGAGCCAGAAAGGAAAAGGAGTTATTGCATTCCTATTGCTCATCATGTTATTATAATCTGATTATAAATAAACTTTGTTTAAAAAACAACAGCAAATTTTTAAGAAACTGCAATAAATTTAAATAATAAATACTGTAATTTTAGTGTAATGCAAGGGCCTTGGGCCAAATCGTTTAAAGCTCAATTTTCAAGTTTAAAATATCTTGACCAAGCCATTGATAGCTGAAAGTTTTGTAACTTTAGTGACAGATGTTCGAAATGTTCAAGCCGGGAAATAATGGTGCCTGCTGCGGCTTATGATCGAGAGAATGCATTTAACGCTTCAATTATCTGCTAATTCCGAATGCCCGATTTCCAAATGCCTTAAGGTTATCGACTTTACTTTCAAAAAAGCAAACAAACAAGCGAGGCGAGAAGGTCTCGGCCTGAAATTGGTGCAATTTGAGCTGATTTTTAATTCTTTCTGAGCAATGTTTGATAGTTGAATAATCTCTAGAACATATTTTCAGTAAATTAAATTATATTGTATATTTTTTGCGAACATGTAGGCACAGGTTCAAGCGTAATCTTCAGCTCAAAGTCCATTGTTTGCTGTCCTCTGTTTACCTAATATATATTATTCTGTATAAATAACAATCTGACTGCTCATTAAAATAAGTTGACTCACGTGATCGAAATCCAAAGCGGGTTTTAACAAATTCACGACAAGTTTGTAGAATTATATAGCCCCTTGACAGGGTGCTTTTACTGGGCCGGACGCTTTTACTGGATTAAACAGCGTAAAATTCCCCTAATTGAAACATTTTAATTACCCATCTGAGTATTACGTCGCACATATGTATGTAGATGGCAGAGTAATAGTTTAACAAATATTTGTTTTGGCACTGAACAACACAGCACGTTTTCACACTCTAAGCTCAAAACGTAAAAGCTGAGCACTAACGAGTTTCAGGGATGTAAATAACACACTTTATGGAAAAATGATAAATAAGATATTCCTCACCACTTTGGTGAACTTATTTTAGCAAGCAAATCTTATATCGTTCTTTGCTTTTATTTAGCGGTAACATTAACACCCGTAATAAAAGCAATGGTTTGTTATTAAAACGCAAAAACCAGCAAACATATTCGATCATCCAACAAAGAGTATTCCCAGTCGATTTGCTTTTGTTTGCCCCTGTCGCACAAGCCATAATATTTTTACCTAATTTGATTATAGCTGACTTGTAGATTGCTTTGCTCATTATCAGCCATTTAAATACTTAGTTTTACGGAGAGACACTCTAACGGACAAGCCGGCGGACAAGCGGACAGCGACGAGTTCGGGTACAAGGGTGCGTTGATGGCCAGACGATTTTCGAACACGATTTTGCATTTTAGATTCGCGATTCGAGCAAGCTCCAAAGGCAAGCGAGTGGAGTACTCTCTCGAAATTCAAGTATATTTTATGGGGGCTCGTCTGTGTCTACGGAAAACCAGTCCGGCGAAACCGATGTCTAGCCAAAACCCAAATTTCAAGTGCATTGAAAACTGGTATTATTTAACTTCCCAATGAGGACAGCATGTCAGGTGACTGGCATGGAAGTAACAGACTCTGGTCGGCCGATAACATAATGAAATGGGTTTTATTTGGACCTTCACATTGAAGTTTGACTTTGCGATAGCATCCAAGTTCAAACACCTTCATGGACCGGGTTCAATGGTGAAGTGCATGTCCTGCATGGGGCTGTGGAGTTAATAGATAATCGCGGGGCATTGTTGACACATGTATTGGATGTTTGTACACAAATAAGGTGACACAGGTGCAGATAATGGGGATGAAGATAAGGCCGCTTTATTAACACATCCGAGGTCGAAAAATGGCAAAAATACTGTCATTCCCGGTGGGAGTGCACACATGTTTGTTTGCCTGCTGGGGGCCCCTAACTGGTTGGGATCTATTAATAGTAGAGTCGCGATGGATATCATCGATTAGATCAACTCTAATTAAATATCCATCCGTTAACATTAATTCAACTTGTTAATTGGATTGATTTGGGAGGTATTGCTTCATGGGTAAGCTGTTAACTAAGCAATAATAGTCATGGAAAATAAAGCTGGCATGCATTCAAAGTTTGTTTTTGCAATAAAAGTAAGAAACACTAAGTGACGTGAATGCAAGTGTCGTGCAGCTAGAATTTCCTCATAATTGCATTATTTACTATACTTATGTAAACAAATCGTAAATACAAGGATCAGTCGATTTAGGTCAGTAGCCGGATGGGCTCCTTATCGAAATGTGTTGGTTTGATTGCGAAAAGCCATTAAAAGTTATTGATTGCCCAGCAAAAGGTACAGTCCGAAAATGTTTAAATAAAAAAGTGCTGACTATTTTAAAAGCTAATTTTTCCTCGTTTATATTTCAACTAGCAAAAGATAAACTATAACCGATATGCCTGTATCTCAAGTTCAAACGGGTCAAGATAAACTATCTAAACGAAAATAATTCGATGCCTTTGAATCCCTTATCGATAGCTCAGAATTAGAAGGACTTGAGATTAAAAAGGCTTAAATAAAGAATTTTGATAACGAGTACGTGTATACAGACTTCTAGTCGGTTGCCTTTAAAATATACAAATTTATGATCGGAATAACCGGTATTGAAGCGCATTAGCATCCGAATAAAATAAACGAATGGATGTCCAGAAAATTATTTAGCGTTGTGTGAAAAATAAAAACACATACAATCGATGTTTTCGATTTGTTGCGTTGTTGTTATATTTGTCACAATATTTACAGGCGTTCAATTATCCTGTTGCTCCTTGTTTGTTGACTGGGAGTGTCCTCACCTTAGGGCTGGAGAAAGTGGGTGCAGTCAAGCCCAATCTCACGCAATTATACGAAGGCACTGTTGACACGGCATGCCCTCATGGAAACGAAAAGCAAACCAAAGTGTTTGCTCGCCTGACCGGCCCGTCCATCAAAATGAGCGATTATGTAATAATGACTTGATAATCCAACTAACTACACTAACTACTTGTGGGGCGTAGTACAATAATAATAATAATTTCTCGACAAGCTTCCGAATGGCTTGCCATTCATCACATTTTGCCCATTGAAATGTGCGTGATTTTCTTGTTGCCCCATATGAACGAGCGATCTTGAACGACACGCCGCTAAGGTCAAAGTCGCGTTTGAATGTGGGTCGGACATTGATTTTTTTCCGCAATAGCTAGCGAGAGCTGAGAGGGAAATATACTTGAAAGCCTTAGAATTTTCACTTCCGATAATGGGTTGGGATATCAGGGAATGATCTTAATTTGGTTTGCTCATATATTGTAGTGAATTCCATCGTAGGGGGTTACAAATCTTTTAAATATTATATAATATTTTGGTCCGGCTCAAGTGATATGCAAATATCATAAATTGAACTAGAATTGCTAAAATAATTTATAAAACTATAAGCATAGGCACAACAAATTTTCCTTTCAGTTCTTCCCCCATTGATTGACAGTAACAATTATGATGTTGCGTATAAAACAACACAAATATCTTGCTATTCGCTTGAGCACACAGTCTAGACTCCCAGGGCTTATCAAGCTGATAGAGACGGGAGCTTTGACATTGACTAGTCCGGGTCCAGCTCCGAAATGGGGCGACCTGTGCCCCAACGAATCAAACTCCGTTTGCGGGTTGCACATGCAAGGAGCTCTCGAAATCTATGCATAATGCGCTTGAATTAAAGGCGCCATCTATGCTCGTCCGGCTGTGTGACAAACACGTTTCACCCAATAGCGAAACCATAAGAAGGTCATAAATATTGGGCGAGTAGGATGAGTACAAAAATAAAACAGCCAGCGCCACATTTCCCTAGCCTGGTGCGTGCGAGCATGTGTGGGGAGTGGGGGGGCTAGTTGGATATGGAACAGAATAAAATGTAATTAACACATGTCTGCCACAGGCAGTGACGAAAGCAAAGGCGCACTTGCAAATTACACAAGGGGATGGGCGCCCACCCCACTACGCCCATCTCATCAAGGAGGAAGAAGAGCAGAAATTATGCAATTAATTCCCCCATGCACTTGATCGATAAGCGAGAGCCAATTATCTGAATATTCTCGAGGGCGAATGTGTCGCCAGGGCCAGCGACCTTTGACTTACTGGTTTAGTAACGAAGGTATCCTCGTCGTCGTCGTCGTCGTCCTGCCGAGAACTCTTTCCGCTCGCCGCGCCTTTGAACGAGTCGGGTGCGAAGCGTGGGCTCTTTGCTGAGCTTTTGAGTTCTTCTGCAAATCTGTGCGTTTTTGTTTTTGTCAACTGGTCTGCCGGTTTTCTTTTCGCCTCTATTTCAGTTTCAGTTTCTGTTTCTTTTTCAGTTGAGAACGTTAGTGGGTAGAAAAGCGCGGACAGGCGAAGCGGTAGCTGCACTTCTCTTTCTCCTTTCTCCGGGGGGTTTTCTCAGCTTGCCCAGCAACTCGCGACCGTTCACTCCAAAGCTGTCCGTGGGACTGACAAAAAAGCAGCAGCAGTAGCAGCAACAGCAGCAGCGGCAGCGGCGGCAGTTCCTTCTCTCGCGGAAAAAAACTAACTCGAAGCGCTTGCCGCCGTCTCGCAGTTTCGACCAGTTTGGCGGGAGCGGTTCAGCTGTGTGAATCTCTCGGCGTTTGCCGCCTGCGCGTGTGCTCTGGCTCCGAGTCCCTGCCCTGCCCTGCCCTGCCCTACCATGCCACCGGTAATGATTTGTTCTCCGTTCTCCGGCATCGCAAATAAATAAACGCGTGTGCCCAGGGATAGTCGAACCAACGATACCCTTTGGCCAGGGCTCAACCCGAATAGCCTACTTCAAGGAAGCGTCCATACAAAATGAAGGCGGCAGCCATTTTGATGCAGACAAATACCGATTTTCCAAGCTATTATTAGGAAGATGAAATCAGTCTATAATGGCAGCCACTTAATTTAAATTAATATACCTTTATAGCAATCTACTGGGTATAAATAGCAACAATTTGTACTTTGTCCTAGCAGCAGAGCTGGCTTTGTTGTTTTTGTCGCCAGATGCCGGGAGAACTTTCTATTGACATTGGTTGTCCGACACAGCGAGAAGAGAAAGCAATGCAAATTAAAGTTTGTTAGTTTATCTAATTTCTGTCTGGATCCTGGTCCTAAATTTCAAGCGATTCCACAAGGAACTCTAAATATTTCTCTATTATGACATGGTTGGTTTAAAGAACCTCTTTAAAAATCTAATTAAAAATGACATTCTTTATCTATTTATAACTTGTTCCTGCCACATCATTTTCCAGCCGACCATAATCTTCCAGATTCCCAATCGAATCGTCTCCTGATATGGTCTGCCTGTTATGTTTGTGGAAACTTTTAGAAAATCATGAGCCGCCTTATTGTTGTTATTCCGAATACGTCTCGATCGTGGCGGACGAGTGCGGGACTACTTGCGTACGTACGTATGTGTATGAACAGCCGGCGTGTCTACCTCGCATACCTGTCGAATAAATCGTATGACTCCCAAATGGCTCTGATTTTGGGCGAGTGCGAAACGAGAGCGGGCCCCAAGTCTAACTCACCACCTCTTCGCGGCGCGCTCTCTGTTATCGCCGGTATCAGCTGGAACTGAGCTCTTGCTCTTGAAATACATACATATGTATCCAACACAACTACAATAAGTGTACAAAATAGAAATACTCGTACACACGCGTGTATCGGGGGTTTTGAGATTTTTATTTTTATATTACGGCACGCGCAGTTGGGGCAATAACGCAACTGTCAACGCCTTATCGCCAGACCGACGTTCCGAGAGGCCAACCAGAAATACGTTGCGTATGAGCGATGTCAGATATACTGCGATAATGCCCCAATGATAGGATGTTTATCGCTATACGGGCTGTCATGTATGTACAATATTATGGCCAGAAAGCAAATAAAAATGCGATTCAGATGGATCAGAACAATCGGTGTAATCTATAAATATCGTTTAAGAGCTTCCCAATCAGTTTTTCTGAACATTTTGCGGTGGAGTTCTAGAAGCTTTGATCCCTGGAGCTATGGTCTAAAGAACAAGAACAAATGCTGTGTATTATTAAAGCTGCAGTTCTTTTTGATTAGATTAGCTGGCTCTTCGGAATACTTTGCCCCTATTAGCGGGTATTAGTGAGTGCTGATAAGAAGAGCCACGCCTCCGTCTGAATGGAAATCTTTCATAGGTTATAAATATTGCCAGTCACAGCTAATTACTGGACATATCTTATCATCAAACGAAAAATCCGATCCAGAAACCCCAATACACTCTCCTGATTTTGCAGTGCCCCATATACACAGCTCGACGGAAAGCGTGTGCAATTGTCGCGTCGTTTTGAAAGTCTCCTGATTTTTTGATACCAGAGGCTATCGCCAATACACAATGGAACAGAGGCAATTTTTGACACGTGCGGCCGAAATTGGCACGCCAAATTCCTCATGCACTCTAGATAACATTAAGCGTTTAAAAATTCACACCAATGAACGAATATATGTAGTTATAATAGACCAAGGTGGTCGAAGTTGAGCTAGGAATTCAGGAGCAAAGTGTACAATAGAGCGAAAGTTCTTTATCATTTCATCGGCCTAAAGTGAGGCCTCCAGCTGTGATTAATTAAAAACTAATTCAATTATTTTTTTCCGCCTAATCAAATATCAAAGTCCAAAGTCCTCGCTGTGATATTGAGGCATTTGCGAATGACAGATAAAATTTTCGAAAATTGAAGAACCAGTAAAAATGATCATCAGGTTATCTGGCAGTCACGAGTCTGAAATTATTTTGATTCCATAATAAAAAGAGAAGTTGGTAAAACGTTGAAAACTGAAACTTCACAAGTTTACATTTTAATTTAAGTGCATAGAAATGTAATGCATACTTGTTGGCATATCTTGAGATTATGGGTGCAACCGTGTTATGATAATACGACATGCTTATCGCTTGAATTCTTCAATTTGACCTATTTCTGAAATTATTAATCCAAAAAGCTCTGCGAACTTTGGCGGTAAAACATCGAAAGTGGCAAAAATTCAAAATAATCATCGATATTCTCTACTAATGTTTACCCACCACTAGTTCTCCCAACGAGAGCGGCTGTGGTTGTTGTACAACAAGTCGGAGAGAAGCAAGGTGCTGACCATCTACGCGGATCCATTATCTTTTTTGCATGAAGGCGGCCGTCGTTTGTCAGTATTGACCAAATCACTAGGTTGGACATACTATTTTTTCAAAATTTCCCTGACCGTGTCACCCATGTCGATTTGCACCAGAATTAGAATCAAAACAAGAGTCAACTATCGTTATTTGTTATTGCCGCTTCGTTCGAGCCGCTTGTTCGCCGACTGCTCCGCGATGTCAATCTATGCCAAAGTAGAACAGGGCCCGGCCATCGAGGTTTTTGCCCTGTCCCAGGCCTTCAAGGACGACACGCACAAGGATAAGGTTAACCTTTCGGTGGGCGGTAAGTTTCTCCCCCGGAACACCTGACACCCGTCCTCGCCCATTTCCTCGTAAAGGCGTCGTATCAGTGTATGTAGGTGTCGGTCCGTGCATGGGTGCCGCTGAATCGCTATCGTTTGTTAGTTTCTTTGCCCTTGCAGGCCGCCTCCCTGCCATTCCATTCCATCCCTCGCTCTCTCCCTCCAGCCCATTTCCGCCGGCTGGAGGTCGTTTGTAAGTCAAATTGTCATACAAGTATGAATTGTTTTGCTTTCCCCTTTCTCTTGACGAGATTTTCCTCGCAAACATATGCGCCTGCTAATTGGACAGCTTGTTCTCCTCACTTGGGAGGTTTTAGAGCACTGCCAAATGCCCTATATGAGGCGTTTCGGTTTGTGCCACGATAAATTATATAAACTCCAGGTATTCAGCTTTTTCTCATAACTTGGGAGGCTTTAGGGTACACCCAAATACCCTATCTAAGGCATTTCAGCTTGAAATACTATAACACCTTGAGACAAGATAAATTATATTTAACTTATACAATCTCAGGGTTCTTCGGCTTCATTTCTCAGCTTTGGAAGGTTTTAAAGCAATCCACAAACACCTTTTCTGAGTAAATTTTGCTTAAAATACACTTAATCTTTTATGCCAAGATTAATTATATTGAACTTATACAACCTCTGGGTTCTTTGGCTTGTTCTCGTAACTTGGGAAGTTTTAAAGTACATCCCAAATACCCTATCTAAGAGAAATTGGCTGAAAATATAATAAACTACCTAGTGAGAAGATAAATTATATTCAAAGTATATAAATCCCTCTTCCTTCTTCTTTGGGCTTTCCAAATATTTTTGCTATAGGTAAGACCCATTTTATGGGCTTAATCTAATCTGTTTTGAAATATTTTATACCTTCAAATTCTTTCTAAGAGATACATAAAGTGCGTTGCGCTTTTATAAAGTTAATTAAAGTTATACAAATTCTGAAATATATGAAATATATATAAATATAAAAAATTGATACGTTCTGAAATATAATAACCCCACGCAAAATTGATTATTGCGCCTTGTAAAGTGATACAAACGTTGAAGTATAATATGCTGTATACCAAAAATTTATTATGCAAACTCTGGAACCTTGGTGTATAGGCTTTCCAAAAAATCTTCGCAAAAAGTCAGCCCAATTCAGCCCGTTTTAAATTATCCCCTTAAATATTGCCTTAAAAAATTATATTATACTATTATGGTGTCAAAATATACAACAAAAATTCAAAAATTTTCGCAAATCTTAACTATAAATCAGCCCATTTCTGACGATTGCAATCACTTTCCCCGTGTGTAGGGCATCTTGTGTGCGCCTTTCCTAATCTCTGTTTCTGTTGACGTCAGCTAACAGCATAGTATTTAGTTATTGTCCATGTGGACGACGGATGATAAGCCCCTTGGGTGCGGGCTTCTTAGCAGGTACAACAAACGAGAGTCCACCAGCAAACGCCGGCAATCTCAGCGTCCAAGAGGTCGTCCAAGAGCACTCTTGCCGATATGGTTGCCACCGTTTCACCTTTCTATATTTATGGATGTTATTGCATAATTTAAATAACAATTCCCTGCCCCCTGCGAACCGGCTGATTAATCTGTTTTTGTTTTTTCACGAGCTTTACAGGTCATTACCCCTTATTTTGTGTAAAATTAATTTATGCAAATAAACTTGTTTTGATTGTTGCTTGTAAAGTGTGAATTTTGGATAAAAGTTTTGCTCTGTTTCTCGGATTTTGCCATAAACACGAAAGGCCTATTTCAGATATCGAGACCCGTTTATTAGCGAGTATTTTGCGGCCTTGCGTTTCTTTTATAATGCTGCAAAAGTATAAATTTTTCCCTAGCAATTCATCCAATTGGTTTCGAATAACCCCGACGGCTATGTTTTCAGTTGCGCCAATAAATAAATAAGTAAATTGGCCTGGAAACAACGTTGTTGAACGCTATCAGATTCCATTGAGCATTACGGATTGATTAGGCTTGTTAGGTCCACTTAGATAAGAATTAGGCGTTGTACCGATTTCAGCACTTTGGTCAATGGGTTCCAAGAGTACCTGAAGATTTACTCATGCGATACATTTTCTTGTTAATTTGCAGCTTACAGGACCGACGAGGGATTGCCGTGGGTGTTGCCTGTGGTGCGACGTACCGAGATCTCCATAGCCAGCGATGAGGCTGTGAACCACGAGTACTTGCCGGTGACAGGTGGGTACCCTTAAGATCTGTATAGATCCCTGGTCCTAATGGCTGTTCTTTGGTTTATCAGGTCTTGACACCTTCACCAGTGCGGCCACGGAATTGGTGCTGGGAGCGGATTCCCCTGCCCTCAAGGAGAACCGCGTAAGTTTCAAGGGATTCATTCAATTCATTCCATCACTTATCGTTTCCCTACTGTTCCATAGGCCTTTGGAGTGCAGACCATTTCGGGTACTGGTGCCTTGCGCACGGCCGCTGATTTCCTGAAAAAGCAGCTGAACCGCAATGTGGTGTACTACTCGAACCCCACGTGGGAGAACCACCACAAGATCTTCGCCGATGCGGGCTTCACCTCGCTGCACTCGTATCGCTACTGGAACCCAGCAAAGCGCGAGCTGGACTTCAAGAACATGCTGGCCGACCTAGACGAGGCCCCGCCCGGTGCCGTGATCATTCTGCACGCCTGCGCCCACAATCCCACCGGCAGCGATCCGACGCAGGAACAGTGGAAGGAGATCGCCGATCTGATGCAGCGCAAGAAGCTCTTCCCGCTGCTGGACTCGGCCTACCAGGGCTTCGCCAGTGGGGATCCCGATCGCGATGCCTGGGCCGTCCGCTACTTCGTGAAGCGCGGCTTCGAGCTGTTCGTCTGCCAGTCGTTCGCCAAGAACTTTGGCCTCTACTGCGAGCGTGCCGGCAACCTGACGATTGTGCAGGCGAACGCCGCCACCAAGGCGGCTATCCACTCGCAGATAACGCTCCTGATCCGCGGCCAGTACTCGAACCCGCCCGCCTACGGGGCCCGCATCGTGTCGAAGGTGCTGAACACACCGGAACTGCGCGCCGAGTGGATGAAGTCCATCCAGATCATGTCCAGTCGCATCCGCTTGATGCGCACGGCGTTGCGCGACAAGCTGGTGGAACTGGGCACGCCTGGCAACTGGGACCACATTGTCAAGCAGATCGGCATGTTCTCCTACACGGGCTTGAACCAGGACCAGGTGAATGTGCTGATCAATAAGTACCACATCTACCTGCTCAAGACCGGTCGCATCAACATGTGCGGCCTGAACACGGGCAACGTCGACTACGTCGCCAAGGCCATCCATGCCGCATGCACCAGTGAGGGAGTGGGATCGGGATCGGGATCGGGATACACTTGCGAGAACAAGTTGTAATCCAAGCAGATGGACACAAGGAAACAAGGATTAGCTAAATAAAAGCACGCATGGTAGGCCCAATCTTGGCACAGTTAGCATTTAAAAAAAGCGGAACTAACAACTGCAATTACGAAACGTTTAGACGGCTTTATATTGATATATTATATAGTCTAAATCAGTATGAATATTGTATACCAAATTTGATTAAAAGTTTTATAAATGATGCACCTTGTTTAGCTCGGTTACTAACTTGTGTGTGTTACTTAGATGCAACGACAATAACATAACTGAAGTATTTAAAAGGTGTGTTTTCTTGGGCCATAGAACTTTCATAGAACTTAAGAATAGTTGTTATTGTCTCAAAACAATAGACAACGGATTAGCTATGTATACAAAACATGCATTGTAGGCCCAATGCTGTATGTAGAACTTAGATAAAAAGTTTCATCGGATTAAATAGAAAATGGGGATTGTTGTCCCAAAAGTTGTGAATAACCGAACGATAGGCAATGTTTGTGTTATTTAGATGCACAGTTTCATAAAATTAAATAGAAAATGGTTTTTTAGTGTCCCAAAAATGTTAAATAAACCAGCAATACACCAGTTAGCTAAATAAAAGCTTAGTAAAACTATCATTCTATGGCAATGTTATGTGTAGTACCTACATACATATAGATGCATAGATGCAATGACAACTGTTTTAAAGGCATTAAGAACAATAGAAAAAAGGTTACCTAAATAATATACGCATTTATTAGGTACTGTTTACTACAAACAACAGATAAAACGACTACAATTGTGATTAGAATGGAATAAGGTTAATAGAGGCATAACGAACTTGTCCCAAAAACTTTGAATTTAGCTATAGCCAAACACCTGTTGATTGCTTTGGATGGTGTCCACTTTTGGCTGTTTAATGGCTAAACGTTCAGCTCTAGGGGGAATAAGCCACAACTGCCACCTGGCCACATTGCTAGCCGCACACTCGACGCCAACTCGATTTCGGGAAAATAAATAAAATTATTCGGCTTATTGTTGATATAACCACTCCCACAACCTCCCAACATGGCCGAGGTGGACGACGGCTCGGAGCTGCTCTTCTTCGACACTTTTTCGCACGAGGAAGTGACCGTAAGCCAACGAAAACTTCAAGGAAAACTCCCCTAAGGCTCACCCTTGTTTTTCCCATTTTCCAGGACATAAACCTGGATTTGGTGCAGTTCCCGAAGCCGGTTTTCATCACCCAGGTGCGGATCATCCCGCTGGGCGCCCGCGTGCAGGCCGACTTCCCCGGCGGCGTCCGTTTGGGCGCCACCAATCCCTCCAAGTTCGACCTGGAATTCTTCGTCAACGACCTGGGAATGCCGGGTGCCTCGGCCTTTGAGAACTTGGGTGTGCTGCGGTACAACCAGAACGACTGCATCCACTTGGACTGCTCGCAGGAGAAGATCCCCACCGACGGTCTCGTCCTGCGCGGCTGGTACAGCACCATCACCCTGGCGGTCTATGGAATCCTCACGAACTCGGTGACCGAACCAATTGCCAGCCCCACGCTGCCCTGCGAGCCCGTCGGCCCCGAGATGTGCAACCTCAGCGGGGAGGTGCTGCTGCAGGGCGAGGGGCTGAAGGACGAGTGGCAGGAACCTCTGCCTGCGGACATGCTGGCCGCGCACAAGGGCAACGTCAGCGACTACGATCCCGAGGAGATGGAGTACACGATGTCGCGGGAGCACTACCACCAGCACGCCGAGGACCAGGAGCAGCGGGACCTCCGTCGAATGCGCCGCTCCACCCACTCCACGGACCACTCGCCCCCGCCGCCGCGCAGGTCGCACACGCACTCGGAGAGCAACGACAGGGAGTACATCAGGTGGTCAGTAGCGCTCTACATATAGGCTTTTTATAGGCGGTTCTTAAAGAGAACAAGGGGAAATGACCTCCGACCCCACAAAGTATTTTTATTCTTGATCAGCCGAGTCGATATGGTATTGTCCGTCTTTCCGTTTGTCCGTATAAACGCCTGGATCTTGAAGATTTTAATAGATAGACAAAAAATTACTGCATATTCTTAATCTCGGAATATCACTTCAGCGCAAGTTTGTTTTTAACATCGGCTACCTTCCATCAAACCCCCGCAACTCGCGGAATTCTGTGATGTCCACAATTTTAGCACTAGAGACTCTGCATTTTGATATTATATTGGCAAAACCAACATCTATCTAGCCGCGAAAATCAGCCGGTTAGCAAACCCACGTCAATATCTATAAAGTCCAGATGCTCGACTATAAACGTTCTAACTTGTTAGTACTTAAAATAAATAAAAACCTACCCATTTCAGCTCCCGCGACAAGGGCTCCCGGGACTGGTCGCGCTCCCCGGAGTACTCAAGCCATCGGTCGCGTCGCAAGCGCTCCGAACGCTCGCGCTCGGAAGTGGACGAGCACAAGTGGCCCAGGACGCCACCGGCATCGATTGACTCTCCCACGCGACCCCGCTCGCCGGACACCATGGACTACGAGGACGAGGACTCGCGGTCGCACTACAAGATGCAGTCCTCGCACTACCGCCACTCCTCGGAGTCGCTGCATCGCGGGGAGCGCGAGCGGGACGACGAAGACCGCTCGTGCACGCCGCAGGAGCAGTTCGAGCCCATTCTCAGCGACGACGAGATCATCGGGGACGATGACGAGGACGAGGCCGTGGATGCGGCGGCCATTGCGGAGTACGAACGGGAGCTGGAGGCGGCGGCGGCCGCTGCCCCGCCGGCCATCGATGCCTTCGAGCCCTGGCAGAGGCCACTGCTGGTGTACGACGACGATCTGACCGCTCACTTCACCAAGGAGCTGGAAACCCTGAGGTTGCTCTTCAAGAAGTTGGCTGTCCAAACCCGATGCGACAACGTAGCCGCCTTTGGGGAAGAGCATGGCGTCAGTGTGGACGAGAGGGAGCAGTTTGTGTACTTGGGGGAGCAGCTGAACAACCAGTTGGCATACCTCGCCCAGAACTACAAGCGGCGAAACTTTGTCCTGCAGCAGTTCTTCGGAAACGATGAATTGCACCTGCGACAGGCGGGCCATGTGCTGCAGATCGCCCTGAGTTTCCAGGCGGCCTGCATGCAGCCGCAGCCTGCGTTCAAGATTCGCCACATCAAGCTGGGCGCCCGGATGGCCGAGTTGCTCGGCAGCAATGAGGAACTTTTCGAGCACCTGCTGAAGGAGCACCAGTTCGATCCCTTCGACGCTGTATTTAAACTGTACAACGAACCCTACATGGCCCTGTCAATCAAGCTGCAGCTGCTGAAAGCCGTCTACGCTCTGCTGGACAGTCGCCCGGGCATTACGCACTTCCTGAACTCCAAGATCAATGGCTACGAGGCGATCATCGAGTGCCTGAAGACGGCCAAGTTGACGCGGACGAAGTACGCCCTGCAGGCGATCATTAAGAAGATGCACCTGTGGGAGGCCCTGGGCAATGTGCAGCTCTGCGTTCGGCGGCTATTTGTGGACCCCAGTCCAGAGTCCAAAGACGAGGAAGCTCTGCAGCTGTGCCAGAAGATAGAGTACTCCTTCCAAATGCTAATGGATGCGCTGACTTGCAGTCAGCTGGGCTACCAGCAGCCGCGTCGCTTTCTACCCGTTTCCAAGAAGTTCGAGGTGATCACCGATCCTATGGCCCAGCGCAGCTTTGCCAACGCCCTGCAGTCCTACCTAGGACAGCATGCGCTGGCCGAATCGCTGCTGCTGATGCTGGGAAACTGCAAGATGCTGCCCGCCTCCACCTATCTGTGCATGTTGGACCTCATGCACACGCTCTTCCGGTCGCACATTGGCATAGATTACTTTGTGGACGACGCTTTCGCGGTTACCCAAGCCATTGTGGCCATTTTACTCGGTCTGGATGAGCTGCCCAGGCATCCAGAAGAGAAGCAGCCCAAGGTGGAGAAGTCCGAGCAGGAGGACAGCAAGCCCATGGATGTTGCAGTAGATACCGCTGATGCCGAGAAGCCCACAGAAGGCGGCGAACCAGAAGCGGAGGTCAAGCCATCGCCTGCTCCCGCTCCTGCCCCAGCCCCCGCGCCGCAAATAAGACCAAGGCCCATACTGCGACCCGTTTTGCCGCGCCTCGCCAGGCTGGGCATCGAGATATCCTACAAAGTGCAGACGCGCTATCACCTGGACGCCATAGTCTATGCGCCCGAATACGATGCTGTGCGTCTGTCGACTCACATGCACGCCATATACTCGCAGACCTGCGATCCCTCCGGGCGCCAGCACACCGTGGAGGTGTTGGGCCTGAACAACAACCTCAAGATCTTCATGGATCTGATTAAGAAGGAGCAGCGCCTGCAGACGCAGCGCCAGCTGAGCTCCCCCGGCATGAAGTACAAGAGCCCGGTGCTGAGCTACGCCGTCGATATGGTGGATGCTTGTGTGCGGTATTGTGAGCAGTTGGATTACCTGATCGAGCACGGCGGAGTGATCCTTGAGTTGGCGAAGAACCACGACACATTCGAGCCCTCGGTGTCGGCTGTCCTGCAGGAGATGTATGTGTACATGAAGCCTCTGGAAGCCATCAATGTGTTCATCTACGATGACATAATGCCGCTCGTGGAGGTGATAGGTCGTTCCTTGGACTACTTGACCACATTCCCCGGGGATCTGATCATGGCCCTGCGTATCCTGCGATTCCTATCGATCAGCAAACCCATCGAATCTCAGAAACCACCACCCGTCACCGAGGAGCTAAAACATCGCTTTGTGGCTCTGCAGTTGTATGCGGCCGATGGCGTTCAGCTGTGCATTCAGATCATGGAGAGACTGTGCACGTATTTCGAGCAACCGGGAGATCACTCGCCCGCCTTGATGACCATTCAGGGAGTGCACTGCTGTCAGATAATGCTGCCCACGCTGCAGATACTGAGAGAGTTGCTCTCGTATGCGATCCTCTGCAGGGACGGCACCTACAAGGACCTGACGGCCATCGACCACCTGGTGAAGGTGTACTACCTGCTTTATTACTACCCCACGCGGTGTCAGGCGGGCGCTGAGGTGGAGCTGTGCAAGCTGGAGGTGGTGCAAACGCTGTTGGCCTACACGCAGCCAAACGAGCAGGACGAGGAGTCGCTGCACAAGTCGCTGTGGACTCTGATGATCAGGGAGGTGCTGAAGAACATCGACGGGCCGGCCCACTTTATTCCGGGACTTAAACTCCTGGCGGAGCTCCTGCCTCTGCCACTGCCCATGCCCCAGCCTGTGTGCGACCAGCTGAAGCAGCAGAACAAGCAGCGTCTGATCACCGAGCGCAAGCTATGGTCGGCCCACTTACATCCGCAGAGCGGGCAGATCGCCAAGTTGGTGGAGGCCCTGGCTCCGTCCAGCTTTCCCCAGCTGTCGGAGATGTTGCAGCGCGTCTGCATGCAGCTCTCGGACCTGGCCCCCAACATGACGCTGCTGATTGCCAAGACCATTACAGAGCTGTTGTGCACGGAGTATCAGACCTCGAACTGCATTCCCACCACCAACTTGGAGAGGCTCCTGCGCTTCTCCACGCGCCTATGCGCTTTTGCGCCCCTAAAGAGTTCGATGTTGTCCATTCTCTCCGGGAAGTTCTGGGAGCTCTTCCAGTCCCTCTTGGCTTTGAATGAGTTCAACGAAGTGGTGTCCAACTGCCAGGAGGCGGTGCATCGCATTCTGGACAGTTTCCTAGACTCTGGCATTTCGTTGATCTCGCACAAGTCGTCCGCTGCCCCGGCTCTCAATCTCTCGGCGGCCCTGCCTCCCAAGGAGCTCATTCCCCGGATTATCGATGCTGTCTTCAGCAACCTTACAAGTGTCGAGGTCACGCACGGCATCTCCATTCTAGCCGTGCGCAATATGGTCATCCTCACCGAGCACGAGTAAGTTCAATGGACGAAATACGAAATATTTGACTACTAAGATCGTATCTTTTTCTAGCTTTACCTTCTACCACCTGGCGCTGTTGCTGAAGCAGAAGATCACAGAGTTTCAGGCGTGGATGGAGCGCGTTATCCTGCACAACGAAACTGTGGAGTACAACGCCAACATCGAGTCGCTCATCCTATTGCTGCGCTCGTTGACGCAAATCGAACCTCCGCCCACCATGTCTGCCATGCCGCCTCGCACCCTCAAGCTGGGGGCCATGGAGCTGGCTCAATTGCTGGAGTTCCAGGACATTGACCTGTGCAAGCCGCCCGTCTTGAGTCGCATTCTCTCCGTGATGGAGAAACACAAGGCGGTGGCCAACGAAGCGGCTGTGAGTGACCTCAGGCAGCTGATCATGCTGTATGCCTCGCGACAGGAGGCCGCCCCAAGTGCAGGGATCAGCACAGAAGCTCCTGCAGAGGGCGAAGGAGAGGCCAGTGCCAGCAGCAATCCCCTCAGCGTGGAGCCCTATCTGCCGCAGGCCGAGGGCATCGTCACCCAGTACGAGGCGCGTCCAATCTTTACGCGCTTCTGTGCCACCGCTGAAAACGCCCACCTCACGGCCCGGTATTGGCTGGAGCCGTTGCCCATCGAGGTGATTGAGGACATGAATGAACCCCTCTACGAGCGCATTGCCTGCGACCTCACCGATCTGGCGAATGCGTGCCTCAATCCGGACTTGAATGCCGCTGGCGACAACAAACGCACCATCAATCTCTCGGGCTCACCGCAATCCAATAGGGAGATGACGCCGACGGCTCCCTGCTTCCGCACCCGTCGCGTGGAAGTGGAGCCCGCTACCGGACGGCCGGAGAAGAAAATGTTTGTCTCGTCGGTGAGGGGACGAGGATTTGCCCGTCCGCCCCCGTCCCGAGGGGATCTCTTCCGATCGAGGCCGCCCAACACGTCGAGGCCTCCCTCCCTGCACGTCGACGACTTTTTGGCCTTGGAGACTTGTGGGGCCCAACCCACAGGACCTACGGGCTACAACAAGATACCCTCGATGCTCAGGGGCTCTCGAGTTGGGCGCAACCGAGGCTCTCGGATTTCCGCAGCTGCTGCTTTCAGGTAGGTTTCTAGGCTAACTTGCTGGGAAATATTTTAAAATAACTTTACTATTTTGCAATGCAGGCAAAAGAAGCTGATGCGTATTGGCTCGCCCTCCAGTTGGGCTGAATCGTCCGGCTCCTACCGCTCCGGCAACTCGGAATCCCACTTTGGCAGCAGCGACTCACACTACTCATCCTCGCACTACAGTGGCCGCTCGAGGGGTCGCGGCCTGCGCTCCCGGCCCTCGTATTTGCGATAGGCATTCTATTCATTTGACTTTGTTTTAATTTGATGGCAGGTCTTTCCCCAAATAGTGTATCTATCTTTAAGTTTAATGTTGCTTTCCTGTAATTATAGTACTCAAACAAGAACAACAATGATTTTGATCACTTTATAGTGTCATTGCAAAGTTACGGTGTATGTCTATTTCTCCGTGATTACGCTGTGCAGACGCACGTCCCATGGGTCCATGGGGAGCTCCTCGTCCTTGACGATCTGCTCGTTCAGGGAGAGAGCCATCAGCGTGATTTTCTTCTGCGGATACTTCTCCGAGTGCTGCCGCAGATACTTGTCATAGTAGCCCATGCCATGACCCATGCGAGCTCCGCAACGGGTGAAGGCCACCCCGGGCATCAGGAAGAGATCGATGCCGTGGCCTTTGAAAAAAAAACAACATTAACATTACTATTGGAAGATCTCTTTTTGAGAAACACCCACCGTTGGTCATGGCATCTTCGCGAGTTTCCCTGAAGTCCGGCTGCTTGATGTTCCATTTGGTCAGCGGAAGTGCCTCGAAGTCATCCATGCAGCGTAGGCGCACCATCTTCATGTTGTTGCCCTCGTAGGTGGGCACAAACACCATCTTCTCCAGCCGGAACATTTCGCAGAGTAGCTGTGTGGTGTCCAGTTCAGCGCTGGTGCTCAGATAGATGCTGATGCGTTGCGCCTGACGAAACACCTCGCTCTGTAGCACCTGGAAGATGGCAATTAACTGGCGATTATGGATCTGCGTCAAGTGGAACTTCATTGCATCCTACCTTAGCGGACACCGCCTGGGACTGCCTGGCAATGGACTCAGGATCCAGGCACGTGAGGGCCGCCTTCATGCGCTTCCTCAGCGCCGCCTTGAGGCTGTTTTGGATTGTCGACGCCATGGAAGCGAACTGCACACCCGAGCGAACCGGTGAGAACTGTTTCCAACCGCCTGTCGGACATCTGTAGGTCTCCCGGCCGCTTATCAGTTACACTGCCCCCGTCGCTATCAGTCGGGGATTACACTGCCCAGCCACGTTCGTAAACAAATCGAGGGGACAGACAGGCTGCCCCACGAAGTTGCGACTCCGGAGAGCATAAAACAGCTGATTGGCATTCACCCGGGATGGGTAGGTGGGCGCACATTTTGTTACCTAACTCGCCAGAACTCCAAAATTTTCAATTATAAAAACCCAGCCCAGGAAAACAATCCTCCGACAATGTAAATAACTAATCCATTGGGTATATTTCGGATACAATGTTTGATAAAAACAAATTGTGTAATCTACTTCTTAGGGGCTTCTGGTGCCTTGGTGTCTGTCTTGGTCTTTAGATTCTTTAGCTGCTCTTTTTGCTGAAAAAGTATTTATTTTATATGCCAATTGTAACCATCAGTAAATTAGGGGCAAACCCACCTGTTTGTAGAAGAACTCCTCCTCGCGGGCAGCTTCCATTTTGCCAAAGGAACCGCCCGCCTCCCGAATAGTGCCTCCACCACCGCCTCCCTTTCCTGCTCCACTTCCCAGTTCACCGACTTGTGACATTTTCAAGTGCCTATATGGGACACGATATTCGTAGATCCCGATTTCTTATGCAATTTTCCTTTGAGAACGGATGAAAACTTACTGAATTTGCTTCGGATACAAGCGATGACTGAGGTGGCGCAGTGTAAACATGTTTGTCTTTTATAGCGGCGGATTATATAGTATAGTTAAACTATATATAAGGGGTGATTTGTCGCACGATTTCGGCAAGTTGTGAAAAGAGACTATTCTGAGTGAATGCTTAAGATGCTGCTTTTGGCGGTGCTAAAAATATTCATTTGGGAGGAGATTTGATTTTTGTTGGATGCCAGAATGTCTTGTAGATTTTGGAAAACCGTTTTATAGTAGTATTAATATGGTACCAAATAAATCTAAAGTTGTACGTATTAATTGCAAAATGAATTATTTCAAATCAGATTTACACGCCCATGCTTTTGACGCTGCCAACTGTGGGCAAAATTAACGGAATTTTCAAAGGCTTAATTTAAAAGTGAAACTCGGTATTTAGTTTTAACCTATAACTTGCAATTTTGTTGGACATTGTCTTTGTTTGGTCGAAGCCCAGATGCTTCTGATTATCAACTCAAAAGTAACAAAAAGGAAATGGTAATTATTTGATGGTGTGCGATTCGGATTGTACATGTTCCAAAATATCGGCCACGGGATTTTTTAAGACTTTTTGCTCGCCTTGGGCACGATCATGTAATAATTTTATATTATCTGCGGTCTGCAAATTGGGATTTTCAATTTGATTCGTAAACTACTTAATTATTTTGAACGTCACCTCATTGAGAAAGAAGGCTTCCTCCAATATGTTCTTGTGCTTGTTCATGCACGACGTGTTGATGAGGGAGCAGTGATTCAAAGTCTTATGGAACTCATCCCAGTTGGGTAAGTAGCTCTCATCATCCTTTTTGATATGCATCTTACCCATTAGGGTCTGGGTGAGCGAATTGAAATACTCTTCCTCCTTCAGACCGCCCTGCAGCTTATCCAGTCCTCCAGCCCAAAAAAAAATGCTGGTAGGCTTCTTCTCATCGGAATACGGCTTATTGGGGACGAACCCAATACTGTCGGATTCGAATGAGATCACTAGTTCCCGATTTTTTTCGGCTGTACTCACGCTTGTGATAGACGAACGTTCAGTCTGCGCTGCAATATCCCGGACCAAATCATTTTTGCACATTTAGTGAACGAATACATATGAAAATATTGTAGATTATTGAAAAATACTAGACAAATTAAGACGTTAGCACCAGCTTCGACTACACAGGGCTTTGCACTATCTGAAAATTGAACTGAAGCTCTTTCAGAGGCCGTCTTAGACTAAAAATTTTCGAGGGAAAGCAGTAGTAATACCGATAGTAAAATTTTGGAAATTTTTGTGAAAACATCAATAGGAACGTGCTTAGTAGCCTAGCTAAACCCAATGACTGTCTGAATTTCGTTGATTTTCTGACAAGAAAATAAACTTTTCGCGCCAAAATGTTTTTTGAATTTATAGATGTCATATGTAGCAGTCATAAAAACGACTGCCAAAGGAATCCAGGCATCAGTCACTTACAAGCTGTCACACAACGAAGTTATACATAAATATACAGCCCACAGATGTCAGCAAACACTAGAATGCCTGCTCCAACAAATACAAAAAATAAACGAAAGCAGAAAATGATAATTTCCCAGAACATCGCAGTGTCCGGCGCCAAGTACATCCAAGCAGCCCCAGTAAGTCGCAGTCGAGTTGAGTGTCGCCATGAGCGGGTGTAGTAATCGTAATCCCCATACCCCATCCAATGCAAGCTACGACCAGCGCTTCAGGTTCAGCTTCAGCATCAGACGTCAGCAGCAGCCAAGAAGAGGACGGCAGCACCAGCCGCGTCATCGGGACTAGGACAGGAAGCTAAGCTGGCGCTCTCAAAGTCCAGATCAGCGGCAGTTCTGCTGAAGCGCCGGAACCGCCGGCGACCCAATAACGGTGGCAATGATGGCTCCAGTGGGAGCGGATTCGGTCGCGCTACCGGTGCCGGGGGAAGTGGCAGTAGTGGCCGTTTCAAAGCCAAAGAGCCCTGCCAGTTTGTTCCCGTTCGCCGAAAGCCACTCGGCGAGTACATGAAGCTAGCCCCCGCATCCACATCCTCATCCGCATCCGCTTATCATCCGCAACTTCCAGCCATTCTCACCTACGCCGCCGCCGTTGGGTCTCGTCCGATTCCAAGGCAGCCGAACATAGCCGGCGTGAAGGTAAATATAACCCGATTTTCGATCATAAATTTAAACGATTTTATCACTTTCCGCCTTCATATCCTATTCATGGAACGTTATCTTAGGTAAACCTCTTAAATCTATAGAAATGTATTCTAACTTTTCTGTTCCACTTTAATATTTCATGATTTGGAATATCCCCTTTGATTGAAAACGATCTCTGGTAATATGGTTACCTCTTAAAAAGGCATTGAATCTCCGGTATTCAAGCTCGATCATTCGCTTTCATTTTGCGTGATATTAAATTTCCATTTATAAGAGAGACTGGTACTCTTGTATCATCGATTTCTAACGATTGCACTTAATACCGAGAGCTCTAAAAATATCCCAAAAAAATTTCATTTTCCATAGTTTTAAACAATCTTAACTTGTTTGGGAAAGAAAATCTAGTAGTCGGGTTTGTTTGTTGCTTGACACCAGTTGGTCGATTGATCCCGCTCGATGTTTTTGGGACGCTGTGCTTTCATAGATGGATCGGATTCCAGAGTTCTAGACACCCCCAGATAATCCTATTCGAGTTCATATTTTTTTCGACAGGTCATGATTTCACCACGTTTTAAGCGGGGCACCAAGCCAGGCAAACCGAACAAGGGTAAGCGGCACAAGAAGGCCCAGACTGCTAAGCCTGGCAACCAGTTTAGCATATTCGCGGCGGAGCAGCCAAAGCCGCACATTGTCCACGTTGACTCGAAGGCCTTCCGGACGGAGGAGCTGCAGCCGCCCAAGGGCAAGTTCAAGGGGAAGCGCAACAAGAAGCCCAAACCGAAGCCGTCCAACCACGAGGCTGGGGATTCCCTGCCAACGCCGGTCCAAACCAAACCGGAGAGGACCCTGGCCCCGCCATCCCCACCATCCCCGCCATCCCCGCGAGAATTCAGCGACGCCTTCAGCTACCTTAACCACCACCACCTGAAGCTGCAGCGCATCCTGGCCGCCCAGACGGCGGGCCTTCGTCCGTGTATCGAGCGTGGACAGCCGCCCGTGGTTGCCTCACCATATGCCTCTACATTGGCACCGGCACCAGCATCCTCATTACCCAATTCGAATTGTGCCAGCAGAGCGGCCGTCTTGAAGCATCCAGTGCAGTGGTACGGCGTCCCAGTTCCCTTCGACGACCTTCAGTTCAGATTCTGCGAGCTTGAGGCCACCGCTTTGTTGGCCCAAAACAAGGCTATGATGCGTATATGGAAGAACCCCGATGTGTTAATCTCCTAAATGGCTCTTCACTCGCACGCACGTACAAACTACTCTCCCACCCCGCCCTCGAAAAATTCAAATTCATTAGTTAATTTATGTGTTTTGAATTCAGTAATTCTGTTGAATCAAAATTTGAAAAAAAAATAACGGCCACTGGCAGGCGATCAGTGCTGCCCATTTGCATAAAGCTGGCAGCGCAAGTGGCCATATTTTTGAGTATTTCTGCAAATATATAGTCATTTCTGCATAATCGGTTAACGATCGCATTTCTTATTGCACTCGGTGGGTTTTTCTGAATATCAAAATACCAAAATTGCAAGATCTTAGGCAGCTAAATGGAAACGTTCAACGTGAACAATATGGAAAGAGTAACTTCATGATTGATTTACAAATTGGTTTACAAATCAGTAATCTAGCTCTACTTGTTTAAAAGAGAGATCTCGAGGGAGAGCTTTTAGCAACCATTGATACCTAGCTGAAATTAGGAGATATTTTATATGGGCACTACCTATATTGCCGCCACTGCAGCCCTGGCGATGATTTCTGCTCGGAAAACTATCGATAGAAATGAGTACAATTGCTGTGTTGTTGTACACCAAAGTAGCGACAATCTCACGCCATTTCGCATCTCTTTTGCACGGCCATACAGGCACAGTGTCAGCCCTGACCCCGTCGAGTGGCTGTCAGCAGGGCCGTCCAGTGGCTATTTGCTGTGCCTCAAATGACACCCCAACAATAGAAATCGAGCCAAAAAGGGCTGGCAAAGCAAGAGCTATACGACTTTTCCCGAGGGCTGGCGCTGCCACATAATCACGGCTAGCATGAGTGTTTGTTGGGCCGGACAGCCCCTGACCTGAGTCCCGCCGGACACGCGCGATCCGAGCCCAAAAAAAAACGAAAACGAAAGCGAAAGGCGCGACAAGGCGAAAATGTTTAGAGGGCCCCAGGCGAGCCCAAGCCCGATTCGGAGGCCCAAACGGAAGTGCTAGACAATGCCCGTGGACTGATAAACGGGCGGAGTACGAGTGTGTGCGAGAGTGTGTGTGTGCGTGCGAGTGTGAGTACCATGGAGAAGCTAAGGAACAACAACAAGGAGAATGCACCCATCGACTATCCGCACCCACACCCACAGGCTCCCCCCACACCCCTGCCCGACGGGGGGGTGGTGGTAGGGCCCGGCGGAGGGGTAGGAGGAGGAGGGATGATGGAGGATGCGGAGAGCAACAAGAGTACACCCTACTTCACTCCGCTGGAGTTCCTGCAGACCTCCTTTGAGTTTCCCTCCCCCACCGGCGATCCCCCCCGCATACCCGAAGCCGCCATGGAGGAGGATGACCTTGAGACGACGGAGGCGGGACGGGCGGGCTACACGCCCAAGCACTTCACCATCGCCAGTGCCACGCACCAGCAGTCGCCGACGTTGGGGCGCAAGTTCAAGCGTTTCTCGATGCACGACCGGCGCTCCTGCTCCCCGCACATCGCCTCCACGACCGGGATAGGGGGAGTGGTAGCCGGCGGACGGGGCACCGACAAGGAGAACACCATGCCCAAGGAGGACAGCGACCTGGAGAACAGCCTGTACCTGTCGAAGAGCGAGCACAACTCGCCCACCATTCTGTTCAAGGACGAGACCTCCACCACCACCCCGGGCGTGCATCACATCAGCTACTCCCCCAAGCTGCTCTCCTCGATCAACAACCTCAATCTCTCCGGATCCCCGCTGAACATCATCAACTCGGCGGGCTACAAGAACGGCAACTTCTTTCGCTTCCCCGAGATCGATCACGTGGTGCAGGACGTGCCGATGGGCCTGGCCCACGTGGAGGAGCCCCCCCTGGCCATTGTGGAGCCGCAGGACCTCCAGCAGCAGCAGCAGCAGCACAATCAGCAGCTCAACCTCAACCTCAACCTGCAGCAGCAAAAGTCGGAGGGGCGAAAGAACCGGAAGAACAAGAACAATCTCACCATACGCATCACGGATGTGCCCATCAAGAGCGCAAGCCCGGCCTCGCCGCTGCCCAAGCCAAAGACTCCGACCATCAAGAGCACCAAGGAGAAGGCCCGCTCCCTGGACTCGGCGGCCAACGAGTCGGAGCTCTCGATTGTGGTGCACAACATAACCGAATCTCACGGCAGCTGCGACGACATGGAGGCGGGCCAGAGCAAGCCCTCGGCCCTCATCCTCCACCACCACCATCACCTGCAGCAGCCGCCCTCCGGCATCCACTCGACGTCGCTCTCCCGCCTGGACAGCCACAGCCACCTGAGCCTGGCGACCCAGAGACGGACGCCGCGGCGGAAGTCGCCGGGCCTGAGCAACGCCGACTGGATCGTGTGCCACCGCAAGCAGAACCCGCAGCTCCACTGCAGCTCCACGGCCCAGAGCTCCCTCGACTCGGAGGCCAGCTTGACGCCCAGTTTGGGGGAGTCGGAGCTGCGTTCGGCATGCAGCGTCGACGGCGGGACGAAGTTCGGCCTGGGCGCCAGCCTGGCGCCGCGGAGTGCCCACAAGCACAACCTGGTGCTGCACTCGTCGAGCACAAACCTCAAGACGCTGCCGGAGTGCCGCCTGGTGGAGTTCTCCTCGGCCGGACAGGCTGTGACGTCCAAGGAGTCGCCGTTCAAGCAAAAGTCCATGGACCTGCCGATGCCCACGCTGCAGACGAAGGCCACCCTGTCGACGTCCTCGATGAACCTGCTGCAGCGCCGGGGATCGAACCACAGCCTGACGCTCAACCTGCACAGCTCGTGCGGCAACCTGATGAACAGCGGCCTCAGCCTCTCCAACTTCAGCCTGGGCCCCATACTCAACTCGAAGTCGAGCAGCAACCTGGACGCGGGCACGGCGCATCCCATACGCACGGACCAGCACCCGCAGACGCATCTGATGGCGGGCGGCAGCCAGGGCAGCAGGCAGGGCTTGTTCCGGCGGAGGGGATCGAACCACAGCATCACCCTCAAGACGGGGCACACGACAACCTCCTGCGGCGACCTCAACTCCATTCAGCAGCAGCAGCAACAGCAGCAGGCCATGCTGAGCGCCGAGAAGTACACTCGCTTCGGCATGCGCACCAACTCCACGGGCTCCGGCTCCGGATCGGGCTCCAACGTGCCCACCCCGAAGCGGGGCCTCCTGGAGAGGCGCGGCTCCAATCAGAGCCTCACCCTCAACATGGGCAGCATACTGGGGGGAGGAGCGGGAACGGAAATCCAGGTGCAGGACGTGAGTCAGCCCAAGCTGACGGTCTGCAGCTGTGCCGCCGGGAGCCAGGCACCGCATCAGCGCAAGTTCTTCAGCACCGAGAACCTGAACAGCAGCAAGGCCAGTGGCCAGCAGTTCTTCGGGCAGGTGTGCTTCGGCTCCGCCTCCGATCTGCAGCCGAATCCGCAGCAGGAGGTCTCCGGGCCGGACCAGGGCATCTCGGCCACCTGCACGTGCTCGGGGGCCGTGAGGAACATCATGACGCGACCGCTGTCGCCGCAAACGACCAGCGAGGAGTTCAAGATCTACCTGGCCAGCATCCAGATGCTGCAGAGCGCCTCCAATCCGCTGAATCAGTTCGATTTGATCCGGCTGAACTACGTGTTCGACCACAGCTACCAGACCAACCGGAACATAATCGAACAGCCGCCCGTGCTGGGCTCGAATGGACGCGATGCGGACACCCCGACCGACGCCCTGCCGCCCAGCTCAGAGGACAGCGAACTGCTCGCCTGCTACCAGGCGGTGGTGAAGAGAATCGTACAATCATTGCCCCAGCTGGAGGAGGCCGAGCAGAAGCGCATTTTCCGGGACCTGCACAAGGAGTTCTGGGACCTGCCGCTCAACCACCAGGAGAAGCCGATGGTCTTCGGCTCGCAGACGAAGAACCGCTACAAGACGATCCTACCGAACGAACACTCGCGCGTCCTCCTCGAGAAGGAGTCCAGCGAGTTGGTGAGCCTGCAGGAGGAGGGACAGCAGGCTGGCTTCATGTCAGCCGGCCCGGCGGAGGAACAGCCCTACATCAATGCCAATTATATCAAGGTAAGCAGTGCCGCAGATCCCCAAGGAGTATACCAATTAAATCAATGCTATTGCAGGGTCCCGACTATGTGTCCAAGTGCTACGTGGCTACGCAAGGTCCGCTGCCCAACACGATCTTCGAGTTCTGGCTGATGGTCTACCAGAACACGCAGCGCTACATCCGACGCTGCGTGGACGGCGGGAGCAGCAGCAGCCCGCAAGTGGACCGGGCGCAGATACTGCAGCAGTACTTCCAGAAGATCGTCATGCTGACCAACTTCACGGAGGCCAACCGGCAGAAGTGCGCCGTCTACTTTCCCGTTGAGCTGAACGAGGTCTTTGCGGTGGCCGCCAAGTGCGAGGTGTTCCAGTTGAGTGCGCTGGCGCGTGACTACTTCGATCGCCACCTGACGCCCACTTCCGTGCCGGACACTGTGGTGGCCTTGCCCGAATTGATTGACCAGGAGCTCAGCGGCCGGCACATCGGCGTTGAGTCCGTGAAGGTGACGCTGGAGGGGGCCTTGCTGGAGTCCCTGCCCGCCCAGAGCAGCTTCTTTCTGGTCAAGAACGTGGGCATAGTGCGGCGAAACGGTTACTCGGTGCGGAAGCTAGTGCTCCTGTACTGCATCCGGGTGCCCCAGAGCGGCAGCTACCACCTGCAGAAGATCTGCTGCTACCACTACTGGTACCCCGACTGGCCGGACCACCACTCGCCGCGGGACATCAACACGCTGCTGGATACCTGTCTGCACGTCCTCAACCTGGGCAAGTGCGAGTCGGAGTTCGACAACTACGACGAGAAGCGGAGTGTGCGAAACGCCCACTTGGCGGCCCAGCGGCTGGAGATCTACGAGCAGGACATTTTCAACGCCGTGCAGCCGCTGCCCGTGATCCACTGCTCGGCGGGAATCGGGCGCACAGGCTGCTTCACGGCCATTCTGAACGCTGTGCGCCAACTCCGTCAGTCGCTGGCGTATTCCCTGACCGGAATGATCACCAAAACGCTGGCCAGCAGCGAGGTGGAACCGGTGCAGTTGCCATCGGACAGCGACAGCAGCTTCACGTGCAACACCATCCGGCATATCAAACACATTTTGGATCACCAAGAGGATGCGGCGGCGGTTGAGACGCCGCCCCCCTCCTTCGATCGCTTGCCCAAGATGCCGGAGATCTACGTGGACGTGCTGGGCATTGTGTGCAATCTGCGCCTGCAGCGCGGCGGAATGGTCCAGAACTCGGAGCAGTACGAGCTGATCCATCGCGCCATCTGCCTCTACCTGAAGCGCACACTGGCTCTGAGGAGATTTTAAAGAGAAACGATCCGCGCACGCGGAATACCGAGCGAGAGTAGAGAATAGAGAATAGAGAATAGGGGAGAATCAACAACCATTTTGACGACGGGAAGAAGAACAAACACCAATTTACTATTTGTAATCGCAATTTTTGTGACCCTTATTTTAATGAACAAGCGAATCCATGGCTAAAAGAGTCTCGAAACACACACGCATGATGGGATGGCATTTTCCGAAACGAAACGAAACGAACTCGAATCGATATCGACGGGATGCTCTCAATGTTTGCTAAATATTACTATTACCGCATATTCTATATATATATATAAATGTTTATTAAGTGTTGGATGTATGTGTGTTAAATGTGTGCATGTACATAAGTGTAAATGTTTCCGACTTTTGGTGTGAACTATGCTTAAACTAAAGTTAATTAACAATTATTATACCTTACCTTACCTTACCTTACCAAATTCATGCCCGAACCCAACCCATTTCACGGAGCTCGATCTCCGCGGCCGGGCCCTCCGGTGAGTTGTGTATTACGTTTGGGCGGCGGGGAAAGCTCAAACCTTTTTTAAGTTGGTCTCCCTCCCCTCCCAAGGAGGGTGCCAACTGACTAAAACACCAATTTCCCCAAAGCCCCAAACTGACAGCTCCACCGGAGGACCGGGACCCATTCACTGATTAGAGTTCCACGGACAACCTAAGAGAAAATCTCGAAATGAAAATTGAAAACCCATAAATGAACTTGTATTAACGTTTATGCAATGGAACTAGTCAAATAAAACTTAGAAACATTTTAAATGTAACTTTAAATGTGTAAAACTAGTGGTGTTTTTATTGACTGAAGGCGATTGGAAAGGGTTTTAGTGCTGTTGATGGTACTTAGTACTACCATCAACAATTTCATTTAAAAAACGAATAAAAGGATCCTAAGAAGGTAAACTTAATTATATAGAACTGGATAAAAGTATCTGGTGCTGACAGACTCACTAGACCGCTTAAGGGCTTAGTATTGTTAGCACTAAGATATCACTAAGAAGATAAATTTTATTATAACCGGATAAATGTATCTTGTGCTGAAAAGACTCGCCTCACCGCCTAAGGGTTAACACTGTCAGCTGTTTGCCGACGCCAAGGCACAAAGTTCAGCCCGAATCGGATTTGTTATTGCCGAATAATTACGGTGCGATTAGATTGTTTATGAAATCTCAACGGGCGGAGAATTAAGTTCGCAATGCTCCGCTCGAGCGGCAGATACATTTTTACGAGGCTCTACAGCAGCATGAAGGTGATTTACGAGCTCATTGCACTCTTCACCTACATATTTTATGTTAAAGTTTTTCTCTTCTAATATGCTATAACTTACCAGGTCAAGGTGCCAGTGAAGCAGGGCGTTGTGGTGGGTCAGCAGAAGAAACTGGCCAGCGGCCTGGAGTACAACAGCTTTCTGGGCGTTCCCTACGCTGTTCCGCCCCTCGGGGAGCTGCGATTCCAGGTGAGTTAAAGGGGATTACCCCAACGATTTCCATGTTATGGCATTCACGTAATCCCCCTGCAGAGTCCACGACCGCTGGAGCGCTTCAATGAAGCCGAATTGGACTGCAGCAAGGAGGGCAGCATGTCCCATCAGCGCGATCCCTTCACCCTCGAGGTGGTCGGCTCCGAAGACTGCCTGTTCCTCAATGTCTACGCTCCAAAGGTCAAGAGTCCGGACCCCTTGCCAGTCATGGTGTGGATCCACGGCGGCGGCTTCTTCTTCGGAAACGGCAACAGTGACTTGTGACTATTTTCACGATCACCAGGCCCGTCTGGATGCTAATCTTATCTTTCCAAAATTGCAGCCACTTTCCCGCCAAGCTGATGGAGCAGGAGGTCATCGTGGTGACCCTGAATTACCGCCTCGGCGCCCTGGGATTCCTCAGTCTGCCGGAGGAGGGAATCCACGGAAACATGGGACTCAAGGACCAGCGGTTGGCCTTGCAGTGGGTGCAGGATAACATTGCCAGCTTCAATGGGGATCCCAAAAACGTGACCCTGTTCGGGGAGAGCGCTGGCGGGGCCTCAGTGCATCTGCACACGTACGCGCGTCATGCGAACAAGCTCTTCCACAAGGCCATCATGCAAAGCGGAACCGGCAACATGGAGTGGGTGTTCCAAAAGGATCCTGCTGTTAAAGTTCGAAAACTGGCAGAGCTCCTTGGCGGTGGCAGCTTCGGCGGGGACACCAAAGCCCTCTTGGCCTTCCTGCGCTCAGAGAAGGCCACTCCAGTGGGCATGCTGGCCAATACTCTGAAGGTTCTCACTGCCGACGAGCGGCGCCGTCAGCTGCCCTTCACCTTCAAGCCTGTGCTGGAGGGCAGCGGCAGTCCGGACAGCTTCCTGGATGAGAACATTCTGGATCTGATGCACAAAAAGAACGTCCTGAACGGGATGCCCTTGATTATGGGCTACAATTCCGCCGAGGGACTCGCCATGGTTACCAAGGCCAAGCAGAATATACCGGCTTACGGGGAAGATCTCGCAAGGATGGTGCCCAAGAATCTTGTGCTCGATCCAGAGGCCCCCGAAGCCCAGGAAGCGGCAACGGACATTCGGGATTTCTACTTCTGTGGCCAAGCGGTGACCAAGGACAATCTGGACAACCTGACGGACCTGTTTACCGACTACCACTTCAACATGGATCTGCAGCATGCCGCAGAGATCCACGCCAGCTGCCAGACGGAGTCGCCTCTGTACTTCTACCGCCTGGATTACGTTGGCGGGCGCAACCTCTACAAGAAAGTCTTCCAGAACACGCATCTTCGGGGAGTAGCCCACGCCGATGACATATGCTACATCTTCCAGATGGGGGACGAAGACTCCAAGATGCGGGAAGATGACTTGTTGGTCACCGAGCGGATGTGCCAGATGTGGGCGAACTTTGCAAAGAGTGGAAAGCCATCGGAGGCCTGGTTGCCTGTGAGAAAGCCAGAGCAGGGCAAGCCCTTCCAACTGGACTGCCTACTGATCGATCGGGAGCTGAAAATGTGCGCCAATCCGGATGGCGAGCGGATGGACTTTTGGCGCAGCATGTACAGGCGATATAGGAGCAAGTGCTACGAGGCTCTGAGAGCGAAACTGTAGAACAAATTGGATTTTGATTTTAAATAAACCAGATTTTTAAGCAATAAAGGGTTCCCTTTGTGGTATTTAATCAATACGCGTTTAAATTATATAAAAAAAACCACAAGGGACCAATTTAAATCAACAATCTATCGCGATTTAGATAAACAAAGGGTCCTGTGTTTTATTCACAGAGAAACCAATTTAAACTTATCTAAAGGGAGCCATAAAGAGTCCTGTATTCTTATTTAAATAAAATAAATAAATTAAATCTTTTGCGATAAAAGGCAAGCTATTTTAATAAATTCAATAGAAACAAGTAAGAACGATAGTCGAGTGTCTCGACTATAAATACCCGGTTTTAAGTTTCACCTGGTTTTTGACACATTATACCATTGAAATTTTGGGAGCAATTAATTTTTTGTAATTTATTTTGTTATTTTGTGTATGTGTATGAGAAGTGTTTCTATGGAGAAACTTGTCATTTTTTCATTCAACGCAACTCATTTTTGTAATTTTCGCGAACAAAATGGGCGTAACCGGCTGATTTTCGCAATACAGATAGATATTGGCCCTACCAATATACTATACAAAATTAGTGCCTATAGAGCTAAAATTGTGGATGTCACAGAATATCGCGGTTTGCGGGGCTGCGGAGGGAGGAAGCTGATTTTTAAAATAAACTTGTGCTGAACTGGTATCCCTAGCATTAGAATGTGCAATTAGTTTTTCTCTATCTATTATAGTTTTCAAAATCTAGTCGTTCATACGGACAGACATATTTAACATTCGCACGAATTCAATATACCCTTATTCTTTTTTAAAAGAACCGGGTATAATGAATTAATGAGGTATTTCATTCTGTTTAACAAATTGAAATTAACGGCCGTTCGCTTTGGTGTTGTGAAACACTTCAGAGATGACAGCTTGAGTGTCAGTGTTTGAAAACGCGCAGCATCAGAACACAGGGTTGGTAAACGCCGAAGAGAGTTGGCGTCGATTCAGAAGAAATTGCGGCAAACTCTAAGGATTTGAGTGTCAGGAGATTGGAAGCAGGAGACGCGCCGAGGATAGTCGATAATCGACAGAAAAATGTACGTGAAAAAGCTCGTGCTCGACGGCTTCAAGTCCTACGGCCGTCGCACGGAGATCGAGGGATTTGACCCGGAATTCACAGCCATCACCGGACTGAACGGCTCCGGGAAATCGAACATTTTGGACAGCATCTGCTTTGTCCTGGGAATCAGCAATCTTCAGAATGTAATTATGGCACTTCACCCTCGAGTTCCCTTCGTAATCCTGCTTGCTTCATTGCTCTTAGGTTCGCGCCTCGGCCCTCCAAGATTTGGTTTACAAAAACGGGCAGGCAGGCATCACCAAGGCCACGGTTACGATCGTTTTCGACAACACAAATGCCGCCCAGTGCCCGCAGGGCTACGAGAAGTGCCGCGAAATCTCCGTGACGCGCCAGGTGGTGGTGGGGGGCAAGAACAAGTTCCTCATCAACGGCAAACTGGTGCAGAACAAGAAGGTGCAGGACTTCTTCTGCTCCATCCAGCTGAACGTGAACAACCCGAACTTCCTGATCATGCAGGGCAAGATCCAGCAGGTGCTCAACATGAAGCCCAAGGAGGTGCGTTTCCCCCTAGTCCTGCCATCTCTCATGTCCCTTTTACCAACCAATTTAATCGCAATTCGAAGGTTCTGTCGATGGTGGAGGAGGCGGCTGGCACCAGCCAGTACAAATCGAAGCGCGATGCCACCAAGACGCTCATCGAGAAGAAGGAGACCCGGGTGCGCGAGACAAAGGCCCTGCTCGACGAGGAGGTGCTGCCCAAGCTGCAGAAGCTGCGGCAGGAGCGGACGGCCTACCAGGATTACCAGAAGGTATCGCGCGACATCGACTTCCTCATCCGCATCCACATATCCGCCAAGTACCTCAAGTACTGCGATGCCCTGAGGAATGTGGAGGCCAGCGAGCAGAAAATAGAGCAGAAGATAGCCAACTGCAAGGCCACGCATGCCAAGAACCTCGAGGAGATCGAGCAGATTGAGGGCGCCGTGAAGGAGATCCAGGAGTCGATTGACGCCGAGATGGGGGGCTCGATCAAGGAGCTGGAGAAGCAGCTAACCGCCAAGCGGGCCCAGGAGGCCACTGCCTCGGGCAGTTTGAAGGCGGCCGTGGGAACCATTCAGCAGGACGAGAAGAAAATCCGCTTAGCCGCCAAGAACATAGAGGACGACGAGCGGGCGCTGGCCAAAAAGGAGGCAGACATGTCCAAGGTCCAGGACGAGTTCGAGAGCCTCAAGACAGCGGACGCCAACGATGCCAAGGCCTATGAGGTGGCACAGCGCAAGCTCGAGGCCGTTTCGCAGGGTCTCTCCACGAACGAGGAAGGCGAGGCCACCACTCTGCAGGATCAACTGATCGGTAGGCTGCAAATTGTGTGCTTCCAATTGCATCTGCATCTTCACCCTGTTTCCTTGCGATTCCAGCGGCCAAGCAGCAGTTCAGCGAGGCCAAGACCACCATCGTGACCTCGGAATCGGAGCTCAGACACACACGCGGCGTGCTGAAGCAAAAGCAGAACGAGACCCAGACCAACGATGCTGCCTACACGGCGGACAAGACTATGCACGACCAGCTGGCGTTGGAGGTCAAGAAGCTGGAGGGGCAACTGGATGGCAGCAACTTCAACAGCAAGCAGTACGACGAGCTGAAGAACCGCTGCATGAGACTGCAAACGGTCAAGAAGGAGCTCACTGATCAACTAACTACACTCCAAGCCCACAACTACGTTCTGCACTACAGGGACCCAGACCCGGGCTTTGATCGGAGCAAGGTGCGCGGCATGGCTGGCAAGCTGTTCAAGGTGACGGACATGCGCTTCTCGTTGGCCTTGTCACATGCAGCCGGCGGAAGGGTAAGCAATCATCCGCATAGGAGGTGCCAAAGCCTGCACAAATCTATACGATCCTCCCGCAGATGTACCACTACGCGACGGACGACGAGGTGACCAGCAAACGGATCCTTCAGAATGGCCACTTGCAGCACCGTGTTACTTTTGTGCCCATCAATAAGGTCGAAACAGTGAAACTCAGGCGGGATGTTGTTGAGTACGCCCAAAGAAAAGTTGGTAGGGAAAACGTGCAGGCGGCCTTGTCGCTGGTCGAATACGATCGCTACTACGAGCCCGTGATGCAGTACCTATTCGGAAAAACACTTATCTGCAGGGATATGCAAATTGCCAAGGAGGTAGGAGCGCGGTGTGACGGTTGTGTGGTGGGTGCAGTTTAACTTTTCATGTGGTTGCAGGTGTGCTACGACCCGAGGATCATGTCCACGTGCATTACCATGGATGGAGACACTGTGGATCCGCACGGCACATTATCGGGCGGCGCTCCCGTCAAAGGAGCTAATATCGTGGAAAAGTTGTACGAGTTAAGGCAGTTGGAAAACGAGAAAGCACAGATCGTGCGGGAGCTACAGCAGGCGGAACAGGAACTGGCGTGAGTATGCGATAAGTCCGTGGCCATACGAAGATTTCAACTTTTCGGTCCATAGATTTTTGGAGGATAAGGCCAACCAGCACCACAATTTGAGGGAGAACCTGGAGCTGCGCCAGCAAGAGCTCAACTACTGCAAGAGCCGATTGGCGCAGAGCTCCTTCCAGCAGAATCAGGCGGAGATAGAGGAGCTTATCGAGCGTGTCAAGACGCTGGAGCAGCAGATTGTCGATGCTCGCAAGAAGCAAACGACCTCGCAGGCCAAGATCAAGGACATCGAGGAGAAGCTGTCCGATGCCAAGGGCTATCGCGAACGCGAGCTTAAGGCCGCCACAAGCGAGGTGAAAGCCACGAAGCAGCGGGCCGAGAAATCGCGGGCCAATTGGAAAAAGCGCGAGCAGGAGTTTGAGACCCTGCAACTGGAGATCACGGAGCTGCAGAAGTCCATCGAAACGGCCAAGCAGCAGCACCAGGAGATGGTCGACAACCTGGAGAAGTTTAAGGCCGATTTGGACGCCCTGAAGTCGAACAGCTCCAGTGCGGCCACCGAAGTGGCGGAGCTAGAGAGGGCCATCAAGGACGAGAAGGACAAGCTGAACGCCAAAAACAAGGAGATGCGCAACCAGCTGGTCAAGAAGGACAAGATGCTGAAGCACAATCAGGAGATCGAACTGGAGGTGAAGAAGCGGGAGAACGAGAAGAGCAAGGCCAGCTCGGAGGCAAAGGACGCCAAGAAGCGCATGGACGACCTGGAGAGAAAGTACACATGGATACCCGAGGAGAAGAACTTCTTCGGCATGAAGAACACCCGCTACGACTACAGCAAGGAGGATCCCGTTGAGGCCGGCAACAAGCTGGCCAAGATGCAGGAAAAGAAGGACAAGATGGAGCGGACGCTCAACATGAACGCCATCATGGTGCTGGATCGCGAGGAGGAGAACTACAAGGAGACCGAACGTCGTCAGAACATCGTGGCCTCGGACAAGGAGAAGATCGCGAAGATTATTAACAAAATGGACGAGGAGGAGCAGAACCAACTGAATAGGGCTGCCACCGAGGTCAACAGGAATTTCAGTGGCATATTCAGCTCCCTGTTGCCGGGTGCAGAGGCGAAACTGAATCCCGTCAAGACGGACGGCTGCCTAACCGGACTCGAGATCAGGGTGGGCTTCAATGGCACCTGGAAGGAGAGTCTGGGCGAGCTGTCGGGCGGCCAAAAGTCCCTGGTTGCCCTGTCCCTCGTGCTGGCCATGTTGAAATTCTCCCCGGCTCCGTTGTACATTTTGGACGAGGTAGACGCCGCTCTGGACATGTCGCACACCCAGAACATCGGCAGCATGCTGAAGCAGCACTTTACCAACTCGCAGTTCTTGATCGTGTCGCTCAAGGACGGCCTCTTCAACCACGCCAACGTGTTGTTCCGCACGCTGTTCGAGGAGGGTGTCTCCACCATCACCAGGCAGGTCAGCCGACAGGCGACCACTGTCCACAAGCGGTGAAGGCCCCCGCATCTTGTCTTCCTGCTCTGTATGGTAGGTTGCACTGTAAAGTATTATGTGTGGAGTATGTATGCTTCGAAATATATGATAAATAAATATACAGTTCGCGTTGCTTTTGCAAATCACTACAGTTTTGCGTATTTTATACATTCAATTGATTTCTATATATAAACTAAATGGTTCTCAAATAATATATGATGAAAATTGAACAAGATCTATTTACTCTATATTCTGCCGAATATCCCTAAGTTTTATATAGATCTATATAGATCTTGCGGAACATCCTTAAAATTCGTATAAATACTAACAAAATGTTTTACTACTTGAAATCTTTACTCTCAAATTTCTAAATGTATTCAATATATTTTTAAAATAAGTTTCGATTATTTGCAAATATTTCCAATGTAAAATATGAATCAATAACTTTATATTTTGTTCAATAAAATAAGAACTAGAAGTTAAAACACTTCTACTTGTTTCAAATTTTACGTGTATGTAAAATGTTTTGAAATTTATATGTTTTTTTTAATTATTAATAAAAAAAACATCGAAAAATAAGTGTTATTGCAGAAATATCGTTTAACCAAATAAAAACACTTCAATTTAAATTTCAAAACGTAATAAAAATAAAATCCAGGATTTTACGAAATAATACTTGTTGAAAATGACATTTAATTCCATTTTATTGGCTTAATTTATAAATAACGAGCTAGAAATGATTATTGGTTTTCAATAAAATACTGCTTTTCCCAAAAAAATACTCAAATTCGAATTTCGAAACGCGTTCAAATCAAAACAAATCTCGTAACGGACCAGCACGCATCAGCTGTTTGCCGAGACTGACGGTGAGACCGTCGGACGCACACGCACACCAATGCACGAAGCAAAAAAGAGGCAGCAACACTATGTTTTTGCGGCAGTGAAAAAGTTAAACAAAGTGCAACAAATCCCCCTAGTTGGACGTGCAAGGCAACCACCAAGATTTCGAGCCACCGCAGATTCATCCATAGGCTTACAATGGTAAAGGGAACGCCGAGGCTATTCGCAACCGAATGCCAAAGGGCTAGAGTATCTGTGTGCATGTGCGCGAGTATGCGAGTATCTGTGAGTGCGTGGGGGCACAGAAAAAAATGTTTGAGACACCGCTGACAATTTGATAAACAACAGCAACAATTAAGGTGTCTTGCAATAGTCTCCCTAACATTAAACAATGAAAGAGTAGGCAGCAGTAGGCAGCTTGAGGAAGTATCTTAGAGATACAATATCCAATTGTAAAGCTCTCCCCCCAAAGGCCATGGAATAATTAAGCTTCTTTTGTGTCAACTTTCGTAGGAGGCTTTAGGAAGCATCCCGAAGATACCATAGCTAGTAGTACATCTTGGGGAAGGATCTTAGATATAGAATATCAAATTGCAGAGCTTCCTTTCTATAAACTATCGCAGTAGGCGACTCAAGAAACCACATCTAGGATACAATACTCCGCGGTAAACCTCAAGTGATTAATCTATTTCAGGATCGAGTAACCAAGCCGCAAAAGAAAATGCTCATCACTCTGCTCCGGGACACCAAGTACATGGAGGGCAAGAAGGAGAAGGAGTGGTACTGGGAGAAGATCCAGGGCGCCCTCAACACCATCGGCCCCAAAAAGACCATCATTCAGTGGAAAAAGGTGAGCGTCCGCATCCAAAGATCCTTAATCACTAACTATTTCCGTTTGCAGTGCTGGCGCGACATGCGGCTGACCACGCGAAAGAAACTGGCGGAGCTGAAGCGGTGCCAGCTCTCGGGAGGATCGCCGCCGCCGGGAATCGAGCTCAACCAGGAGGACAACGACATCATCGACATCGTGGGCACCGAGTACTTCTACGAGGAGATGAACGGGGAGCTGAAGCCGGAGAACTTCATGTCCGGCTTCGATTACGCGCCCGAGCACCTGTGCGATGCCATTCTGACGGCGGCAGTGGGTCACCATCAGCAGCAGCTGCAGCACCAGAAGGATCCCCAGTCGCATGCGGGCCAGCAGCCGCCGCAGGACCATCACACCAATGATGGCGAGACAAACGATGCCCCCGGCTCGTCGAACGGCGGCTCCTATCAGGGCCAACCGGTGACCCAGTTGCAGGCGCACAACGGCAGCGGCGGAGACCACCCCGGCGGCACACAGTCGCATTCGGGAATGCCCCAGCACCCGGCCTTCCACAGTGGCCTGCACCCGCATCTTTTGCGACGGCAGCACGGCAGCGGCACGGTATCCCGGGAATCGCCCTTCGAGGAGAAGCTGCTGCAGTTCATGCAGGATGCCTTCCCCAAGAAGAGCAAGAAGCGCAAGAACCGGGATCCGGATAAACTCTTCCTGCTCTCCCTCTACGATGAAATCAAGAAAGTGCCCGAGGAAATACGCCTCGACGTCAAGTCCGAACTGATGCAGATCCTCAAGAAGTACCAGAAAAGTACACAAGTGAAGGCGGAAAAGTCGCCGGTTTCCGCCACGACCACCTCCTCGAAACAGAGCTCCAGCAGCACCGCGCACCTCTCGCACAGCATGTACCAGCTGCAGAAGAAGTACGAGAAGGGCGAGCGGGAGTCCTCGCCGCAGTCGCAGGTGGAGCGGGTGGCCGCGTCAGGAGCGGTGGCTGTGCCGCTGCACGATGCACAGCAGCTGCCGCTGTTCCAGATGCAGAAGAAGTACGTCGAGAGTGCCGTGGAGAAGGCCCACCAGCAGCAGAGCGAGCAGCGAAAGCATGTGGAGGCCGCCCAGGCGCACCACGCCGCCCACCAGCAACCGCCGCCTCCGCCGCCCAACGAACAGCACCTGCATCATCCGCAGATGAGCCACAACATTATGTTTCCACTCGGTCAGCTGCGCAACGAACAACCGCCTGCCCAGCAGCAGCAGCAGCACGCCCACAATCCCCACCAACAGCAGCAGCAGCCCCAGCAGCAACATCCCCACCAGCAGCAGCAACAGCAGCAGGCGCAGCAGCACCATCCGCCCACGATCTTCGGCTCGACGGCCAGCGAGCGGCCAGCGATGTCGTACGAGAACGTTGGATGAGTGCTGAGCCGTCTGTGGGAAGCCACACGCCCTGCGACGGTGTCGCCCACGACGGCAGAACCGCACCACTGCTAGCTCACCAGTTAGACTAGAATATTCGTAGGCTAAGTAGACTCTAGCCCACTGGCTACAAGGTGGCCGGAGCTCCCTCTCGGGAGTTACCAAAATCCTTGCGACAGTGGGCGGCATGATCCTCATGTAAATGTTTCCGTGGCAATAACAGCACAGCCAAACTGTGACTCAAGTTCTCAATTTCGGTGTAAACAGAAATAAACCTATAGTATGTGTAATTGTATCGCTGAAACTTCTGTATGATAACTATATGTTATAGCTTTAATATAATTTGGGACCCTAGGCAGACAAGTGAACGGCCGCTGTTGATTTGGCAAGTCTTTGCAATCTCTTCTTGAACTTTAGCCGGGCTGTAAATTCCCGCCATTAAACTGTCTCCTGGGATACGAGTGTATCTTGGTCGCCTCCAGCGCTGGCGTTACGCGAGATCTTAGCCAACCAACCAACGAGCAGGGAGCACGGCATGCCATAAAGATTGCCAAACAGCTGACTGATCCGATCTGCCTAAATGCGAACTTTATCTACGAGTATCGCTCGGTTCGTTCGGCTGTGTCGCATGCGGAATGGCGCTGATGAGCGATCACGATCAT
This sequence comes from Drosophila ironensis, assembly GCA_021223825.1. Taxonomy (NCBI): domain Eukaryota; kingdom Metazoa; phylum Arthropoda; class Insecta; order Diptera; family Drosophilidae; genus Drosophila; species Drosophila ironensis. The sequence continues at coordinate 2,483,868 of JAJJHQ010008063.1, read as the reverse complement.
GAGCCGAGCTGCATCAGCATAATCCGCGAGATCAGGGGGGCTTATCAGTTGCGTGCGCCGCTCGGATACGGAGCCGGTGGGCGACCGGGTTGGGCATTCTATTCCGGCTGCGGTCCGCAGCGGTTGGTTGTCGTCTGACATCCAAGTATCCAGTTCCAGCTTCATTCTCCCCGAATCCTGTCCACGCCGCAGCGGAAAAAGCCTTCATCATGGGCGAAGGTAACGGCGGGCCTCGATCAAGTTCAGCCAAGATCAAAGATCTGGCTCATGATCTTCCAATGAAATCCGATCACAAACGTGCTGGCCTTGTTGTGGCTTCGCTTTTCGTGTGTACATTTTTCGGTTTGATCTTGCAGTCAAGGCGCGCACGGTGCTCTGGTACATGACATTCATGGGCTTCATCGTCAACTACATGATCCGGATAAACCTGAACATCACCATCGTGGACATGATTGTGGGCAAGGGAGCTCCGGTTGCGGCAAACTTGAACACTTCCCTGGCCAACGCCACCACAGACCTGGAACTACTGCCCGAGGCCCTCAAAGAGAGATTCTCGCTGGAGCGTTGGTTTTTGGACAGGGCGAATGTGAGTAGTGTGTGCCACTGAATCTCTGATTTACTGATTCACCGGTTAAGTGCTTAATGAAGCCACTAAATGGTGCCACACACGAGTGCCGCGCAACGGGGCGTATGAGTAATGGTGTAACGTAATATCTGTGTAATCTTTTACAGATTTCGTACGAAAAAGAGGGCTTTCAGTGGAGCGAAAAGCAGCAGGGCGCTCTGCTGGGCTCCTTTTTCTGGGCCCACTGGGTCCTGCAGATTCCCGGCGGCATCCTGGCCACCAAATATGGCACCAAACTAATCTTTGGCTGGGCCAATGGCATCGGTGTCTTCTGCTGCTTCCTCATACCGATCGTTTCCTACTGGAGTTACACGGGATTGATTGCTTTGCGTGTCGTCCAGGGCTTCATAACGGTGAGGAACCCTTCAGCAGGCAATCCAGGATGTGCTTAGAGTGTATTTATCCTTTTGCAGGGCTTGGCTTGGCCATCGATGCACGTACTCACCGCCAAATGGATTCCTCCAAACGAGCGCAGCAAATTTGTGAGCGCCTACCTGGGCAGTTCTGTTGGCGTGGCCCTGTTCTATCCGATCTTCGGCTACATCATCGAGTGGTCCAGCTGGGAGTGGGTCTACTACATTTGCGGCGTAGTCGGCACCGTCTGGTTCATCGCCTGGCAGTATCTCGTCTTCGACAGCCCGGCCGAGCATCCGCGCATTGCTGAATCGGAGAGGCGCTACATTGAGAAGTCCCTGGGTGCTTCGGTGCAGAACACGAGTCCTGGACCCACGCCCTGGAAGGCGATTGCCACCTCGCGTCCGGTCTGGTGCAATGTGGTGGCCCAATGGGGCGGCATCTGGGGACTCTTCACCCTGATGACCCACGCTCCCACCTATTTCCGGCTGATCCATCACTGGAACATTCGGGCGGTGAGTTTTAAATGGCTTATATGTTAATTTGGGGATCAACAATCTAATAATATCTAAAACCTACCTCAGACGGGCTTCTTGTCGGGACTGCCTCATCTCATGAGGATGCTGTTCGCTTACGTCTTCTCCATGTTTGCGGACTATCTGCTTCGCACGGATCGCATGAGCCGTACCAATGTCCGGAAATTAGCCACGTTTACGTGTAAGTAGAAGGATCTTCTTCCTATCTATCCGGCAAAGAAGGATTTCCAAATCTCGTATCCTTTAAGGCTGTGGTGTCAAGGGTCTGATCGTGTTGGCTTTGGCTTACTTCGGCTACAATGCCACGGCTGCCATTTTGCTGGTGACTCTGGCCACCATGTTCCATGGTGCCGTGTCCTCTGGCCCCTTGGCTTCTGTGGTGGATTTGTCTCCCAACTACGCGGGCATTGTTCTGGGTGTGAGTGGAATGATTGGAGGAATGCCGGGCTTTATTTCGCCCTTCATTGTGGGCCAGCTCACCCAGGGAAATGTGAGTAAAAAAGACTCTCTTTTGGGGACCTAGAATAACTATATATATAAATCCGATCCTCAGCAAACAATTGATGCCTGGAAGAACGTCTTCCTGCTCAGCTCGGCCATGTTGACGGGCAGTGGCATCCTGTACGTCCTGTTCTCGGAATCCACTCTGCAGCCCTGGAACAACGGCTGCCACCAGTTGCCCGATCCCGGACTCAAGGAGCTCCAAAACCTGGGCGGCGTGGAAAAGGGCGAGGAGGAGGAGAAACAGCCCCTGAAGCCCGAGGAGGGAGGCATCGACGAGGCCGACAAGGAGACCAAAACAAAATCGGAGGGCGATTAAAAAAGTGACAAGGAGCTGCGTCACTCTAGTTTATTGGCATAATGCCGTGTTGGTTATGGCACCTGCCCACCAGCCACTGATATGGCTTATCGTCCTATTTGGTGTGTAAATATTTGCACGCGGATTGTGTGAGTTTAGCATCTCCAACCTCTAGAAATTAAGCGACTTGTTTACAATAACATACTCGTAGTATTAGGGCTCCACCTTTCCCAGAGACTTAATGTTTGTCCAGTGTTGTGTGCTTTTAGTCAAATAAATCAAAATACCTTTGAGAAAAAGAGAAATGATTTACAGAGCCTTTTATTTATATTTTGAATGCATAAAGTCAGCTGCCTTTTGGGATAAGGCGAACACTTAGGAACTGCGTGGCCACCTAAAATTATAGAGAAGTTTTATGATCACGGAAGCTACTGTCTGGGAAAGTTTAGGAAAACCCAACGGCTGATAATACTTTTCATCAAGGATGAATGGAGGTTATTTTTAGTGACTTAAGCTCATACAATAAAACTAAAGTTAACCGCTCTATTTATATCTCATGCACCAAGATCAAGTTAGGTTCTTTTATTAGAATTTATAGAAGGTACGAGTATCTTGTATGCATTACGTATTTTGTAGTATTCCCATCTTCCCACAAATGATTCGCCAATCTGAAGTTAATAATTGCAATTTAAATCAAAACTGATTGAACCGGAAAATCGTTTTCCCTTTTTGGTCTGCCGTTTCTCTCATTACTCATACCACGCGTTGCACAATTGGAAGTTGTGCGGCAGCGGGGGAGGCGGACTCACTAAGAAGGACGATTCAGTTGGGGGGATAATATCAACCTTTGCCAGTTCGTGGTCTTTGGCTTTTTTACGTGCCTGCATTTGTTTCATTGGCGTCCATTTCCGATTGCACTCCAGGGAGTCGTAGACGTCAGTCCCCGTCTCCAGCCCAGATCCTTCACCACCACGACAAATGGTCTGCCCCACCACGTTTGGCCACTTCTCGGATGGTCCGGTAAGCCAGTCGATGTCTTGTCACTTGATCCTTGAGCTGGGCCTGCAAAGTCCGGGCATTGATAGAGATTAATTGGTTTCCTCTTACGTTGGCCAATAGGCGAATAAACTCGTTGGGGTTTGGCGAGGAGTTGGGTAACGAGATTACGTCGTTGAGCTCCTATTATCAGCCTGGACTATTGCCTCTGAAATTGATTACTTTAAATGCGTAAAACATTTGTAACACGACAAAAATTCTACTTCCGTTATTATTATTTACATTATTATTTACTATTATCTACTACTAAATATTTAAAGCCCCAACACTGTAAATCTTCTATGATTAAAAACCACATCAGACCTTGATAAAAACTTCTATATTATCGATGATCTTGAAGCCCTAACTTTTAAGTGAGCTATAATGTTAAAATCATTTGGTTAGGATTATTTTATTATAAAAAAACAATTAAATAATCGTTTTACTTGTGATTATAATTTTTTGCAAGTTATTTTATTACATACCTGCGCATTCCTTTATGGTTTTCCTATATTTTTTGGTAGCTTAACAAATGAATTTACGAAAAGTTAAATCGCGATGAACGGTTTCTTAGGGTGTTTGTAATAACAATAAATACTTATATGCGTAAGTGTCTTTTGAAATTTGCATAATCTTTATCAGGAGCGGGCAAAACTGTCCTTGGAGAGGCTGGTAAGATGTAAACAACACTTAACTTGGATACATTCGGCATGGCTTGCATATTTTTAAATTTGCAAACTGAGGGAACTTCACAGAAGCTGGAATCTGCAAAATTTTCACCCACACTCCATAAAAAAAAAGAAAACACACAAACAAGACAAAGCGTGGCGTACACAATAATTCCCTGCCAGGAAGTAAATTCAATCGTAAACAACGCAATCAAAAATTCATTCAAACGAAGCATTAACGCTTATTCCGTTTAGTCTGCGGCGATGGAGGGGAGATTTTTTGCGTTTTTTTGGCGGGCTGTTGGTCGAGTGTGTTTCGGTGGGTGAGCGGGCGGGCGTGTCCCATTGTCATGGCAAGTGCAGCATGCCCGGAGGGGGGAAGGGGCACGCAGGAGAGCGTGCAACTGTCTGTTTGCCGCTTTTTTAATTTTCAATTTTTTGTTCACTCCACTTAGGCAGGTACATTTATTATGTGGGCCCGGGCCGTGGAAAAGCAACAGTACGACGTTTGCAGTTCCGGGCACGTCGCTTCATAATTTTCCATTTCCATCTGTTAAATGGGGAAGCGCCCGGGAAAGCCGCGAATAAATTTGCCGGAGGATTCGGGCAACATACGGCACTGGGAACGTAAAGGAACATACGTGTACCTAACGCTTCCGGGCACACACAATGGGCCCAAGGATAAGTATCCGCGGCAATAAATTTAATTTGCACAGCGAAAACATCGCAAATCCATTTTTTATACCATAAATTCCTTCGCTCCCCAGTGACTGCATTCGGGTTCATTCGGGGTCCCCACCTTTCACCCACACTTTTCCGCGCTTCTCTTATTTTTTTTGGCTTTATGTCGCTTTTCCATTGTGTTTCCCGGGAACGGATTAATGGATGTGGATGCGAACATGCATATCAAAGCGGCTTCAGATACTGTTTCGGCTCGTTTGGTGGAGTCTTTTCAATTTGCTGATTTTTTAGGCTTCAACTGTGATTTTGAAATGATAAGAACGAAAATAGCACAAAAGAGCCCTCGCTTGAAGATACTCAACGTGACTTCTATTGAAAACACTCAATACTGTGATTAAACATAAATTCTGCCTTGGTTGCTTGAATTGAATGTATGCACAAATAGAATTTCCACACTGTTCCATTGTGTTGTTAAACTATTGGTTATCTTTAAATCGTTGGAGAGAGTTTTCCGACCCCACTTAATACACTTAATTGATACATTTTTGATGAGCTTGAATTGACAAATCCGTCCATCCGTAATCGCTTGGATTTTGGTGACTTGGCCAAGGTACGTATACGTAATATGCATGCATTTTTATATGAATAATATATAGCTTATTCTATATAAACTGGTCTATTCGTACGAAAGTGTGTAACAGGGTGAAGTAGTGGTCTGCGACCCTACAAAGTGTATATATTCTTGAACAGCATTAACAGCCGAGTCTAAGTAAAGGATCTAATAAGTAATCCGGACTTACCTGGTCGCAGTCTGGTCCTTTTCCTTCCTCATTACTGAACGTTGTTCCTGAAGCACAACAATCTCTTTGGCCTCAGTCTTTTTAAAAAAGTAAATCGCCCTGACGCACTGGCTCAGTTCCGATGGCGCAGCAGATCTTTGGGAGACTTGCAGCGAAGGTGACATTCGAGTCTGGAATCTGGGCATACCTGTTAGTAGCCTGGGACTCTTCTTCCCTGTTTTTGGTCGATCCCCTTGGAATCCGTGATCCAATTGCAAACACGCGGCAACTGCACAGAGTTGACCTTTTTTTGTTCCAACGAATCGCTTGGATGCACTGCTTCAGGTGAGATGATGTAGCAGTTTCTTGTATGACTTTTAGCGAAGGTGACAGTCGATTCCCCAAAGCGGGGAGATGAGGCCAAATGGGGAGGACCTCTAGATCTCAATCGCCTTGGTCTCCAGACTCGGTGTAGGATATCGCTTGGAGGCACTGCTTTAGGCCAGATGGACGATTTCCTTGGATGACTGTTACAAGTCCCGTCCGTGGGCGAAGAGATGGGGCCAAAGAGCGGTGGCCCTCTTAATCTCGATCTGCTTGGTCTCCAGAAACGGTGTAGGATATCGCTTGGATGCACTGCTTCAGGCCGGATCTCCAGGTTGAGGTGAGATGATGCAGCAGATTCTTGGATTTTGGAGGTGGCGCAATGAAAGCGACAGCCGAGTCCAACAGGCGGGAGATGACGTCAGAGGGGGCAATGATCCTCCATCTTCCAGTGGATCGTTGGCGGGGAGATCGGGCTGTCCGATGCTGGAGATCCGCTCCCGTCCAGGAAATTGGCGCTCAGGTCGGCGTCTGGCGAGGGGAACTGGTGGGGAAATAGAGGGAGTGGGGAGGGGAAAAAATAGTTTACTTACCCAAACAATCGGGCTGGATGAAGCTTAAGTAATGTTCTTCCTGCTAGAACCAGTTGGGAATTATTAACGCGGTCGGAAATACTAAAAAAATACCGGTATACTAAAATTTAATAAAATTTATTATGTTAATATTTTTTTATGTTAAATTAAGATATAAGCGATCAAAGGGACAGACGGACAGACAGACAGACAAACGGACAGACAGCTTGGCACGAACCGAATATACTGAAAGTAAGTATATCACTCAATGTGTTTTTTTTATACCTACTAATTTAAAGCTACAACTACTAAATGTAATATATGTTATTAAAATAGCCAATATCTATTTTTAGCAAAAATAAAATGCAGTCACTCCCCTTCGCACCCCCGCAAACAGGTGGAAACCACGAACCAGGTACTTATAGATTAAACGAGACACTTGACTATATTCTTTCTTGTTGGGTCTGTTTTAAAGGGAAAGTTATACGTATATTATAATCAGATGGGGTACTTGGTTGACCACCAGATTTTAAGAACTTATTATGCGCCCACTCATGATCATACAATTTTAATTGAAACTTTTCCAACCAGAACTTGGTCATTAGCACTCATAGACTTTATCTAGCCGCCGGTCCATCATCCGTCTTAATGCGAGAGCCTCCACTGCCCGAACCCCATAACCTTCGAGTGCATCCGCCCAGTCACTCAATCATAAATATTATTAATAATGTGTGTGGCCTGCGGTATCCTGGAGATGGAGGCGCGGAGTGGGAAGTTCTTAGAGGCAGAAAGGGCCTCTGGCTAATTTATTTAGTTCCGAGACCAGGGAGACCATGCGAGCAACTTTGGCGTCCCAGAAACTTCCGAGCAGACGTACACTACACACAATCCAAATGGGATTAGAGTTCGGGGGCGGGGCAAGTTTCTGTTTGAATTGGCGCAGCTAGAGTTTGCAGCGGAAAAGTTTCTTCGAATTGAAGCCGAATTCCATCCCCGGATCATCCCGCATCAAAATGTTAAATATGAAAGCCACTTAGCGGAATTTCTTGGCTGGCTGGAGCCAAATTAAAGTTGTCACATTAGGTAAATGAACGGAGGATGAAGCGGCATTGGCGGGGGAGGACGAAGGCAACGCTCCTTGTTTTAATCTTGAAGATATAACTTTGGTGTCGGCGATGATAAATCATAAGCAGACCCTGGGCCCAGACCCCACAAACAAAAACAAAAGAAAAACACAAACCGAACACAAACCGAAAAACCAAGCACAAAACACGCACAACAGCCCGGGAAGAAAGGACCAACAGGACACAGACAGCCGAGACAGGGATGCGGGGGCGTTGGCACAACAATATGTGAATATGTTATTTGTTCTGGGAATTGTGAAAATCTCAACAGGTCCCCGCACTTTGCATATTATTTTTAATACGCAGGCACGGGTCTAGGCAGGCCCCTGCCATCCTTCCCAGGTCAGAGCTGGCCAATTTCCTGGCTAGCCACAAGCATCCCGCCTATTTGGATACTCGTGTTTGCCAAGACATTAAGGACCGGCCGCATTTGACAGGACTCCCCCCAATGGGAGCATTTTTCTGTAAATATTTACTCAAAATTTCGATACTTGGAGGCACTGCTTGTAATTTAAATTCCGCGCTTGATTAGGTATTTTTATTTAGGGGTTTGCAGCATTGTCATTCGTAAGTGCAACAAAGGGATATCTAGAAAAACCAAGCCAGGCGAAGAAAGAATCCAGGAAAGATGCGATTCACCTGCTTTGATCTCTTTGAAATGCCAGCTAGACTGTTTCGCTTTCATTGATGTTTGTTTTATAAATATTTCAGCCAAAGTCCATTAGAATTATTTGGATGCTTGGCAGGGCTGCATTATTCATGAGTGTATGCAAATTGAATTGCGTTGGACACCAGAAAACAAGGGCAGAAGGCGACTGGTCGTATGTTAAAACCGAAGTTGTCAGGACGAATTGCGGAGCCAGAAGGTCGTGTGCTCGTGCAGGACTACTCTACGCTTCCACCTCTCACGGCACTGCAATTCCCCGGGCGAACATTCATTCTGATTATGCACACACATCGATATGAATAACACATTCCAATCCATTCCACCTTCGGTGGTGGCTCCGTCTTCAAGGAGCCGTTCCGTTAGCGTTGGCGTTGGCGTTGGCGGGAAGTGGAGCACAGCGGCGAGGATTCAATTAAACGACCACAATTCAAATGTTGACGTCACAGTTTGGGTATTATTAAATTATCATTCGATTATGCCATTATGTTTCGCCGATTGCCCTTTTGGATCCGCCCCGGCTAATGGCACATCCGGCGGAAGTTTAACCACCCCGGGGCTGTTGCCAAGCCAACTTTGGCCTGTCTTGCCAAAAACTCGGCACAAGAAACCCCTTTCACCCGTTCTTTGGCAATTTATCTGCCTGCCGAAAGGTGCGGGTGGTGTTTTTATGCAGCGAAAATTGCTCGGTGCTGAAAGTATCTCGAAATGCGAAATATAGTACATATATCTGCGGGCCAGGACCTGGCAACCCATTAAATGTAACGATTATTATCTCACGTAGCACCATTTTGGGAATTTTAAATATGAAAACTGCTCAAATTGTCCTCGAAACGGGCATCGAAGAGTGTGCAAAAGTGGGTTTGCATTTCTGAGCAGGTGAAAGGTGGTTGGTTTATATTCTAGATGATAAATGTAGGTGGATAAGCAGGAATGGGGTTTAAATTACTCCAAAACCTAATAAAAGACCGTTGATACAGCTTAACAGTTATTTATTAACAATTGGAGGGAAACTCTATCAACAAAAGAATACTTAAATATTGTAATACCTTGCCTAGGATCTTATTTTCTCTTTAGCAGATAAAAGGTTTATATTTTAGATGATATATATACGTGGATAAGCTGGAATGGGATTAAAAAAATGTTGTACTACCTTGTCGAGGATCTTATCTTCTTTTCAGCAGGTGAAGGTTTATATTTCTAAGCAGGAATCGAATTAAAATAACTCCAAATCCTTATAAAATACCGTTTAAAGAAGTGAATTTCTGGTGAAGCCAATGAATACTTAAATATTTGAACTACCTTGTTTTGGATCCCATTTCCTATGCTCGAATCTCAGCCAGATCTTGGCAGTTTGTTTCCTTTTTATAGGACAATCTCAGCAGGTGTCTCTGGCTTTCCTCAAATGGCATACACTTTCCCCCGTGAAAACTTCAAATTGCTTTTCTCTCCGGCTTGCTGTCACTTTTATTTGCTCACTTTCGTGTTGTCACAATTTAGCACATCACCCGCAAAATCAACCCCACCCAGCCAAGGGCCAGCCAACACATCAATTGCGGCAATTTGCCAATGAATGGACACTTCCAGTTGCCAATTCCATGGCCTTGGGGCGAAAACTTTGTGACCGCAACCCTTTTTTCTCTCCGCTACGTGTCCTGTGTGTGTCCGTGTGTCCTTTTGTCCGGAGTCCGTCACTGTTGTATACCTTTGGGTGTTTGCCGGGGGTCCGAGCGCCAATCAAGCGCAAAACCGTTTTTGACAAGCCCGGACACACGGATCGAACGGGGTGGCGGTGCCGGCGTCAAGGCTGACCAACCAGGACCACAAGGATGCGGCATGGACAGCCGAAAAGCGGAAAGGACCAGGGCCAACCAGAGGCCAGTGGCTAGCTGCGTGCCGTGCCCGGACAATGACAATTCAATTACAGAAATGGAAATAGCGGCCGGCATAAAAATCAAATAAAAGCTGCATAAAGTGCTCTGGATGAGCAAATAAAATCAGTGGGCAATGTCAGCTCGAGTGTTCGTGATGGGTGCTCGGGGTTGCATGTTTTTGGAATGGGAAATGAGCGGCGGAGCTCTTCCGCCCGGAGTTTTGTTTTTGATTAAGTCCCCAATCCGACACGGCCAAAAAAATGTAACCAATATTCACAGAGTGCCTTTGTGTACTTCCTGATTGTTTGGTTTCTAAACTCGGAAGCATTTTCTGCCTGTGCAGTTATCGAATGGCATTTATTGGGCCACCTATGGCCTGGCCCTCGACCTCTGAACTTTTGCGGTCATTTGGCAATTGGCGCCGTACGCACGTACCCATCCCGCTCACTGGGCCCATATATTTCCCTGGCCAGGATCGTAAAGTTCCCACGCATTGGGAGTTGGAATTGGGGTCGCCGTTTCACTGCCACAGGAAGCGGAAGTGGAAATCGAAATGAATTCAATACAGTTGACCCTTTTCCGCTTCCGGTTCACCTTTGGCTCCTAGTTGGGGCTCTGCTCTTGCGGTTTTCGGCTGCGGTGACTCACCCGACACCTAAAGGCGGCCCAAAGAGCTCACCTGCCAGCGATTGACACTCTTAAAGTCGTGGAACAAATTGCAAACGTACGTAGTTGAAGGGCCGGTCCGGGCAATTGAAAATTCATAGCCAAAAATTTATTCATGGCCTGCCCCACAGACTCTCATGGCATTAATATTTAAGCAGCGTCGTCCTGGGTCGGCCTGCGCTCCTTTGGACCTCCGCCCCTGCAGATCCTGTCCTGCTTGGGGTCACCTTTTTTGGCGGAAAGTTTGTGCGACTGCTTCTGGTCCTGCTGTCAGTAACAACGTCTCGAGGACATGAGGCTGGCATTTTTTATGGACCAAAAAGTTGGCGATGCCAATGCAGCAGCCTATGTGGCCCAGTGCACAGTGGTTTAAGTTACTTCAAACTAAAGGTACAAACTACAGGCTCAATTGGCTTCCAATTGCCTGCCTTTTATGTTTGGAAAGCACTATTCTTTGAGTATTAGATACTCGTTTTTTGGGTGAGTTTATATACTAAAGTATTCCTTGTATCTTATATTATCCTACCAAGGTGCTGCTGCTTTTCTTCGACAATTTTCACCCCTCGAAAGCAACCAAGACATTGGCCAACCCCGGTACCTGCCGGTGTTGTCTTTGGCCGCCCAATTTGTAACCCTTTAAACCGTCTGACGCGCGTATAATGTGACAGAATGTTCCAAACTACCCATTAATTTTTGATCAAATGGCTTTCGACTGCTGCAGGTTGCCTGGTCCGTCCTCTGTCCTGGCAAAGGACACGGCCTGGAGTTCGAACTTCCTGCGGCCCGACTGTCAAATGTCATTCGCTGAGCAAACGTTTTCAGCCAAATGAAGTTAAGACATCAAGCTGGCGGTTAGCCGCCAATCTGGAAATTAATGAAATTTTTTACATTTTTTTGCCGCGTTTCGACGCTCCACCCTCCGGCGATTGGCCGGGCTTTCGGCCGACCGGCCATTGGGCTAACAAAAATTCATTTATTTTCATTTATTGTTTCACATTTCCCCGAGGACAGCGAGACGTTGCAATTACCGCAGAAAAGAAACTCACCCGAAAAGCCCGGCAGGCGAAGAGCAGGGAAAATCGTGGAAAAAATTGCGCTTGTGTCGCCGAGAAAAGTTTGAAAAATGTCCGAGTATATACCTACGCTTTTCGCTGTTGTTTTCCTTTGGCTGCAGCTGGATTTGGAGTTGGAGTGGAAGCTGGTATTTTATTTACTTTTTTACTGCCCAGGCGTGTTCATAATTCTGTTGACTTGTCCCCGGGATTGTAATTTTACTGCAGGACAAGCGCAAATACATAATTGAATAACCCGAAGGGTCCTCGACCACGGCGGCCGGGAGGAAAAGGGGTGAAAGATCCTGGGGACCCCGGGAGCACGGAAGCAAAAAGTTTTAATTCAATTCCTTGTGCGTTGTTAACTTGAGACGTTCGCTCGGAAGTTGATTAATTTCGCATTTTTACGCTTGATTATACGTTGGCCGGAAAAGTTGAGCTAGCTAGTTGTTTCGCTGGCTTCAAGATTTTCTTTTCGTGGTTTTCCGTCTTTTTTCGCCTTCAATTTTCACGCACAGCCACCCACGCGCTCACAAGGATGTGTGTGTCTGTCTGGCAAGGAAAGGAAAAGGAAGCAATCTTTTTCGTGGCTGGCAAAAATATGGCGTTGAATCCTTTGGGAAATTTCGATATCACACTTTGTTCAGCGCTCTCGTCATGCCCACAAAAGTTCATTACACATTCGCCGGAGTCGAAATGAGCAAAAGTAATGGGAAATGCAATGGTTCTCCGGGTGGGGGGCTGATTAACCAGGCCCGTACAGGAGCCACCCCAAGCCCGGTCATGTGTGCCATAAAAATCTCAATTATTACTTGCTGGGTCTTTGTCTTGTGGAGTCGAGTGGATGGAATCTGACAGTTTGTGTTGATTGCAAATAGATGACGGTTGTGTAATCCACTAATTATGAGTGCTCAATTATTTACAATCACGGATTCTGCAAGTGTATTTCTTACGAGTTGGGAAGGCAGTAAAATAGCCAATGCAATGGAGGATGGCAACCATAGAACAAGCATCTGAAGAATCTATTCCGTATCTGAAGAACATCTCAATACACCGTATTTGGAGGGGAGAAAGTTCTGCAGAATCGAGAAGAAAGCAGCCAACAAAGGCAGCCAACAAAAGGTTGGCAGAGGGCAGAGATACAAAGGCAAACGACACTTGGAAAGATATTCGCAGAAAGCCCGCGAAACGAGGAGCGTCATAAATCAAATGTATCTGCGTATCTATGTATCTATTGTTGCTGGCGCGCAGCGCAGTATGTAAATGCCAAACAATGGCTATGGGTTTTGCGATGCCTAATTAACACAGCGACACTCGGCGATTCGATTCGATTCGATTCGCCAGGAAATTAGCATATGACGGGCCGCCAGTTAACGGCTGGCAAAACAGTTAGCCAAACTCCGCTCATGGAGTCACAGATGAAGATAGATTCCCTGTAATTACCTGCCCAGAAAGCCCCAAACCATTAAGGGATCCACCGTTTTAGACCATGACTCAAGCGGATTTGTGTCCGCCGTTTTATGTTTTGTTTTTCTCTGTTCTTGTTGGTTTTTTTTTTGGCTAAAGTTAGACATAGGTTTATTGCGGCAATTAGCAATTAGCGTTTAGCGTTTACGATTTATAGTAATTACTAGCATAATAATTTAGTTGGGCTTTGACTAAGTGCAAGATCACAAGATCACCTCGAACCGCTGGCTCCGGGAGATGGGCTCCGCTTTGCTCTTGACCAGGTACTTGGAGAACTCCGCCGGCGAGCCGAACGCCTTGATGGGGAACTTGCCAAAGCGACCGTTCGTCTTCGACACCACATAGTAGACCGGATAGGGGCCCGGCGTCATCTGGACGGGCAGCACCTGGCTCTCCTCCCCCTGGGACGCTCCGGCGCCGTCCGCCCCGCTAGGACTGAACTTGAGCTGCTTCTGCTGCTTGAGTTTCTGCTTGGGAAAGGCTTTTAGTGGGTATTTCAAGGCTGGCTGCGTCGCACCTTCACCACTTGGGGCCCCGCCTTCCTGTCGCAGCTTGGCCGGCCGGGGTCGGCGTTTGCGCATCTGCTTTGAGTCCACGTACTGGCGCTGGCCAGCCGGGGATCCCGATCCCGCTCCCGCTCCCGAGGCGGATGCCGAAGCTGATCCGGGGCGCAGGGTCTGGATCTGGAAGAGCTCCGAGTTCATTTGGTTGCCGGTGTTGTCCTTCTTGGGCGGCAGGTCGTGCGGATGCACTCGGATCACCTTCTGCGTTTGGTTGGCTATGCTAATCACATCCTCCTCGATGTCGGTGGAGGACTCCTCGATGGCCAGGGAAACGCCCAGCAAGACTGCCAAGCCGAGGCAGAGTAGCTGGAGGGAATTTAAATAGGGAAAGATTTTATTTTGAGGAATCTTTATCTATAGGCCCTTGAAAATGAGGCTTATCCAAGGCACTAATCTTAAGTTTACTTATATTGTTAGACTAAATAAAGTTTTATCTAGTACTACTATATCTTTAGTTACATTTACCTAACATTATGAACGTAATTAAAAACTCTATTTATCATTTGTTACTTTTGAGAAGTGTTGCAGAGTTCTTGGATGCGATACATGGAAACACACTTAATATTTCAGGATATTTTAAGGGGATAGTCCCCAGTATTTGGTAAGAACAAGCAATTAGGAGTTTAGCAAAATTTCACTACAATCTTTCACATCAATTTAATGGTATATGGTGCACCAAAACTGCCTCTCTAAGAGACTTTCTAGACTCGATTGTGACTTCCTCCACTCAGTTGGCCAATTCCTAATTGATTTTGCCTATTCCCGCCTCCGTTTGTGGGCGATCAATCACAATTACCATAAAGCGATGAGTGCTGAACATCTTGTAAGATCACCCGGGCAAACAATGTTGTGTGGCTGAGCTTCTGTGGGGATGGGGATCCGCAAGCTGCGACTTGTGTTGGATGCTGCCGTTTGACGACTGAAAACGCTGGCTCCAAGCGATCGGTGTAAGCTTTTGTGCCGGAGATCCCCCCTACCTCCGGCACCCCCCCGGACCCTGCCCCACTGGTCCGTGCCACCTTGCCACCTCGCCCCCCAGAGTACGATCTGTTTATAATGAAGTGTTTTGGTATTTTTTTGTGGTCCGCGCTTTTTGTGGAGAAGCCAGAACAAATAATGAGCCAAAAATTTGTTAGTTTTGTTTCGTCTTTTGTCAATCCGTCTGCGATGCCCCCCTTTGGGCCCCCTCCCGGAATTTGTTTGGTCCGCACAGTGGGTCAGGGTACGGCAAACGGAGTTTGATTCATTTTCGCGGCTAATTCGCGATGGCTTGTCGCTGATTACCTCATTGATTAATTTGCTTGTACGCGCTCACCTCGGGGAAGTCTCCCCGTCTCCCCGTCTAAACGTTGGCAGCTGTAGACGATTGTTTTGTGCATTGTTTGATTCAAAGATACTCGTAGTTATTTTTATCCATCGGTTCCTGTACAGGCACAGGCCGGGCTAGTGCTCGGGGTATAGGGAATTTCAGATACCCATAAATACAGCTTAATAGTTTCCCAAAGTTATAGAAGCTACTCACCTAAAGGGTATCCAAGAAACTAATCATGAGTTTTGGGATAACCGAATTTTATGATGCGTAGAAGTCCGAAGAAATGCCACTATAATTAGAATAACCCAATCACACTTCCTCCGATTTGCATTTGTTTTTGTTTACTTCATTTCACAGTAGGAAGAGTATCAAATGACTGGAAAACCAGCTTTGGCCATTTTTTACGCCCATCATTAAGCGTGCATTACTAATTATTGTAATGGAATTATTTATGATAATTGTCAAAGTCTCAGACAGCGCACATTGTTGGCCGCGCGGCGTGTGCACAAATGCGAATAAGCTTCGAAGTAAGTACCTGCCTCTAAAAACGATATAAAGTTTGCCAGCGAAAACAATTACAATTCAATTGTATTCAGATGAAGAGATATGGAAGTCATGACTCAGTGTACGAGTATTGCTGTTCCTAGTTGGGGTTTCTGGTTTTGGTTTCTAGAACTCGACAAGCAGCTTAACATCCGATTTTCGAGCAGGAAAATTAACGCCTAATCCGATTTAGAGAACTGGAAGTTAATGCTCGGAACAAGGTTAACATTTGTGCGGATTATACCCATATAATTGAAGTTGCAAAAAAGAGCAGTCCGTCTCCTCGAGATGGAATCAAGTTAATAGTTTGTGACGTGATTGGTGTGGATTGTGTCACCAGCTCATTAATATGCACATCGAAATTGGTTTAATGAGAATTCGTTGACCCAGTCTGCTCGATTGGATAACTCCATTAATCAAGTTAGAACAAATCAGCGAATCGCTGATGGTGATGATGATTATGCTAATGATGTTGTAGCTAAAGGGGTCAGCGATTTTTATTGGCAAAAATCTGAGATCGTGGCGAGGCCAGACCATCGTAAAAATTCACTTTGCCATCGATAGTCGAAATGACAAAAAGCATTTATGGCCCTGCAGCCACTCTAGACGGTAGTAAAATGCCAGGACCAGGACCAGGACCATGACTAGGACTAGGATGGGGACCCATCCCTGGGAGCTGCCTCCATCGATGTCGCGCCATCGATTGTTATTCAAAGCAGCCATAATCTGTGCCAAGACAAAGTGAGTTTCCATCTGAAGTTGTCGAGTGAAAGACTCTCGGAGTGAAAAGGGGTAAGAGTGGGTGGCGCTGCTTTTGGCTTTTTAGTTAGCCAAGTGTTCGGGGAATTGAGATGTAACTCAACAGGTTTTAGCTTTTAAGTCCCTTACTCCCTTGCTTTTTTGCCGCATTGTGTGGCCTTGCTAATGGATTATTTAAAGTGACTTTAAAGTTGTGTGGCCAAAAACGCAGGGGCGATACTTCTATGCACACAAAAGGGCAAGATTTTCGGGTATCATTTGCCCAAGGCCATTGTAATTAGATTGCGAAAGGGACCTGATGTGGGTACTATATCTTTTTTAGCCACCACACAAGATGCCATTCCCCTGAACTTGGTTTTTTTGTGTCGTTGCCCAGAGGCTAATGGACACCAAATCCGTGGACATTTGTTTTACTTCCATTCGATGTTTTGGTGTGTGTTTTGTGGGCAAAGTTTTATCCTTTTTTCGGTGCGGTTGTGCTTTGCGGTCAGCACATAAATTACCTATTAGCTATAGGGATCACACATAATTTACGAGTGGGCTAAGGTCCGAAATAATTACTATACACAGGTGAGAGGTGAGCTGGCTTTAAAGGGTGGGACGATAAGCAGGCGTATTACTCGTACATCCCATTCCCCTGTCAAAATGTTTTGAAAAATCTGCTGACTCAAATAGTTGTCAGGAGGCGCATCTTCTGTGTAATGTCGGGGGTGGAACCAAAGCGCCCGGTTCTGGCATCATCCACTAAAGATACGGAGCATGGTGCTCGCTTTTATTACATGACAATTACCCACAATCTGGGGAACATATGTGAGCCACATTCACACCGCAGTATGGCACTCGTAAAAGGCAATGGAGCAGCTCCTGGATGGACCAATAATCGTTGCTTTCTGACACTTGAAAGTTTCCCCGACAGCCATTACAAAGCATCAAATGGTTATGTCTCCGTCGACTTATCAGTTGGCAGAAAATATATCTGGAAAGTCATTTTCGCTGGCTCAGCAAAAATTGGGGTAACAATAACAGTTGATGGAATCTTTTCTTTCTTAAATTGCCTAAGAAGTGTTGGGTTAAATATTGGTAAGCTTGATATAAAGGAAAGTGATTCGTTTATATTTTCATCTATTGGGATTATATAAACATGGACATTATAAACATTAAAAATTGATTTTTATAATTTGTTAGTAAAGAAGTTATACAAGAAGAGGAAGGATTGGGAACCTTCAAAATGCTGTAAGCTTGGAAGAAATACAAAAGACATACAACTTTTTAATATCCACTTAGGAAGTTTCCTTTTATAATTGGTTACTGAGAAGCTCTTTCAAGATGAGGGAGATTTTAAAAACCAAAGACTACCCTAAGCTTGGAAAAAATACAAAAATATTTACGTTAAATTCTTACCAAATGTCGTTAAACTCGGATTTAAACAAAAGTTCAAAGCCCGCACTGTCATTAAGATGTTTAATTACTAAGATAGATTCAAATAAGTTAATTTGGTATAGTATTTTTTGCAAAAAATAGAGGTACATTTTTTATTTGAAATTCATTAACTCAGTTAAAGAGCTTAACAATCATTGATTGGTAAGCAGGGAAAAACGATTGAGAATAAGTTTCCCAGACACTTTTAGATTGAAGAAACTTATGAATATGAAAGGCATATGTTACAATTCGTTGTGCAATTCCTCGGCATTGCCTTAAATTTAATGTGGCTTCTCATTCGTTTAAGACACCACAGATCCATTATTATTTGGCCCATTCTCCTCCTCCCGTAAGCAAAAAGAACCGACCATCGGAGTACCCATTTAAAGCACAGAACTCGGCAAATATTTGTCTTGAATCATAATAAATTCGTTGCGAAAAATGCCTTTGTTAGCCATTAAAATATTTAACAGATTGCCGCTGATGGACGGGGCGGTCCCCGAGCTTCCCTCCCGTGGAAAGCCGGGAAATGGGATGGGGAAAACGCGCCCGACTGTGGCCTCTATATATGTGTGTGCACCTAAATCCCGATACAAGCTGCGGCAAGGTGCCCGCCAATGCCACGATGACTCCGCCCTGAATCGTTTTGGGGTTCCAACTTGGAAGTTAGAGGATAGCCGGCAGTGCGCAGCTGCAAGAATTTCGCTTCGTCCAGTTGGTGCAAATCGTTTGGGATGGGGGGGCGTCCGAGGGAGTGGGAGTGGCAGTGGCAGCCAGAAGTTTGGAGCCCGCAAGACCGTTTCAATTCCACAACGTTTCGGAAAAGCTGAGGAGCCGCAAGAATGTTCCGTGGGAGTGGAAGGGATTTATACATATAGTAGGAGTCTCCTGTGGTTCAAAAGAAAATGGGGGAAAATACTATAATTTCCATAATAGAGCAGATTTAAAACCGGTTCAGAGTGGAGCTTTCAGGTTTTATGCCGCCTTTCAGCTGCAGATACTCGTACTTTTGTTTACAGCCGCGTGTGGCAGTGTGCAGCATATCTGTCAATTAGCGCTAATGCAGGACTCATAATTTCCCGCCTTACGTTGCAGCATTAAGCTCGGGCCCTCGCCATCGCCATCGCTATCGCCATCGCCCTGGGGTGAGAGTTGCAAATGCAAATGAAGTTGCAAATGGAGCCTGTCAATACGTGTGTGGAGGTTGCAAGTGCGGTTGCCTGCCTCCGCCCAGAAAAGCCATAAAAACGCTGGCGGTTGGAGGTTGTGTGAGTGCAGAGTGGTTTCGGACCTTGTTCCGAACTGTTTTGCAAGGTGCTGCTGATTATGGCCTTTGATATGCAAATGAACCGGTTTCACGGACCCCGCCTGCGACCCCTTTTGGCACTCCACTGGGCCAAAAAAACAAATGGCGCTAATGATGGGCCAAGATGACACCTTGTGGCATTATCACATCCACATATCCCCATAAACCTAGCCACGAGGCGACTCCGGAAAAGGGTTCCGAGCATTTTTGGGCAGTTTCAACCCCAATTAGACTCATTAGAATGGATACAACGCCCCCTCGATAAGAGTGTTCTTCTTCCCAACATACTCGTACTTCCTACCCCGTCCGAGGTGCGAAACGTGGGCGCTGACTTTGGAGTGATTTACGACACAAATTACGGGCTTAAATGGACAAACATGCCTAGTTTTAATCATAGGTGAACGAGGCGGAGTGTCGGCTGGCGGGAGATTCGGATGTGTCCATTAACGCGCCGGAAAACTAGCAGCCGAGGTCCCGGCCGCAGTCCCCGAATGGGCATTAAGCATGTGCGACATAAATTAATTAACCTTTTCTCACATTCTCTTCACGCATTGTTAGCACCAGCCCCCGCCGCTGCTCCGGCCCCTGCCTAGGTCCCGTGTTTATGCAAAACTATCTATGCTCGTCCTGTTTTCAGGACACACTTTACCTCGCCGAGGCCTCGAAACGGCTCAGTGGGGAAGCATCAGCCGGTGGTCGTATAATTTCCATATTGTTAACACAACCCTCTATAATTAATGCGCAAAACTAGCTGCCTAAAAGGTGACGAGCCTTTCTAACTTTTAATTTTAGAATATATTATTAACTATAAATCAAAATCCAGCAACCTTTCTAGACCTCTCTGTCCATAAATTGTGATTTCATGTGAAGTCACCTCCAAAAGTGGGTAGTAGGTAGTTTTATTTCAATTCATTTTGGCAATGATTTTTTAAGGCCTGATTATATTAATTTGTATAGGGGTAGAAATAATTTCCAAGTCGCATTTTCCACATTAATTGCTTCACTTCATTTCCATATTTTTCTGACTTTTTATCAAACAACTTTATGGAGTTTGAGGGTCAAGCCTTGAGCTGATAGCGCGCTTTGTTATTAGTTGAAGTGCTCGAAATAAATACGCATAAAAATTCAACAAATTGGGTGAATAACAACTTGGGGACACGGGCCGAGCGGCGATGTTGCTTAGAAACGGCCCTCCCGGGAAATTATAAATATATATGCCCTCGACAAAAAAAAAGTTCTACACGCAAAAATATTTAAAACCTCAGAGGCCGGCGTGTTTTTCTCCCCCCCATTGCTTAGGTTTCAGGGCTTTGGAAAAGTTGCGCCTAATTGTAAACGGCCCAGGAATGGATGACACTTTATGAGTACTCCGGGGCCCCGAGTTGAAAGTTGAAAACGTTCCTCTGCCCTGCACTCTGCATGAAATTGAATTAAAACAGGCCGCCGGAGGATGGGCGGCGGCGGCGGCGGGTGGATGGTGAATGGTGGGCATTGCACTCCGGACGGAGCTCAAAATGTTTTCCTCGCCCTGGGCGATGGAACACGGGACTTAAACGGCATTAATTATGACACACTGGTCGGGGTGCTGGGAGGAGTATCCACCGAGGCAGACGGGCCCATGTGCTCTGGACCCCCAGTTCCCGTTTCCCATTTCCCATTTTTGCAATCCATATTGCACTGTCAACCTGGCAAAATTTAATTGAGCAAACACAGTAAAGAGGGGCGCCGGCTGACCAAAAAGGACCAAAGGCCGGCCCAGGACTTGCCACAACTGACACAGTGAACGGGTGCTGCTGCATGAAGGGTGGCATCGAGGTGGTTATGCAATCGCATAACGATAATTTCGATGCTGCTTTCACCTGCCTTGGGCCAGTGTCCTGATCCTGCGCCTGCTCCCGCTCCCGTTCCCGTTCCGGCTCGCAATCCCCTGCATGTTGGGTCCCACCTGGGAGTGCACATTAAATAATTACCGCAAATGGGCTTGGCGATAATTTTTGCACCAAAGACCCACAGCAACGGTAAGCGGGAAAATAAAAATTGTAATTGTAATTGCGAAAACAATAAACAAATGTGCCATCCCGAGGACTGCATCCATGCCAGCACTCGGGGAATACAGATTCCTGCAGCAATGGATGAAATGATAATGATTTCGCTGATACTCTACTTGTAAGAGGAATATAATCTAGCGAACTAATCAATTAATAAAGGTTTTGTGGTGGGAAAACAGGTGAACATGTTATTAACCAATCTTAAAAGTTTCATAAAAATTTGACGACAAATAACGACGATACAAGCAATCCAACTTTTACCCGCCCTTTATCTGCTACCCATCTAACTTAGAGTTGAATAGTATCTCGTTATCGATAGTTGAATGACCTCTCATTATCGATAAATCTCGACAACAGCTTGGTACTTGATTGTTTCATATTTGCTTAATAATAATATATAACCTGCTAGTTGTATTAGCTTGCATACCCGTCCTTTACCCGATTAGGGTATTAAAAATTGTATTTAATTAACGCTGCCGGCTGCGCTTCGATTCTGTTGCATTCCTGTGTGGCTCTCCGACATTGTGGGCGCAGTGTTGCTCCCTTTGGCTCCGAATCGTTGTCCATTTAATTTGCACAGTTCATTGGACACTGGCTTTAAAGTCAACCCCTTGAAATGACAACCGAAATTGGCTCCCAGGCGGGCACTTTTTCGTTTTCAAGGACCTGAATCCCCAGGCGTCTGTTGTCCTGCTTAGAAATTCATGTCCTAGGCCGCGCCACCCTTTCGCACCTACACCATCGTTTAGCAATTAGTTAATTTTTATGGCAGCCGCCGGAGAGGAATCTTTCAAATCTCAAGCAGCCGCTGAGCAAGTGTCTTTTAATTTCTTATTAGCGGTTTATTATCCCCGCGGACATTCGGGCCATTAATATGCAGAAGAGCCAGGCCGAGGCCCAGGCGGCGGCTCGGCCAAAATCATTAATTTTAATGAGCCCAACAGCTCGAGCTGTGAAAGTTGGCCGAAAAGGATTATGGGCTACTTGAGTATTCGGTTAATTACTTAATAATTTGGGCAGGTGTTATTTTTGGAAAGTCAATTCATAGGGCGTCCTGAGACCGGGCCAACGTAATTGGATGCTGTGGAAGTAATAAAAGGGTTGAGGCGCTTTTAGATTTGTTTCATCAAAGTTTGCGTAAGATTTGAACCAACAAATTGGGGAGATACCCAGAGAGATTGCTAAAATGATTCATGAAATGTTATTATCCAAAATTTGCATTTGCTAATCGAGGTAATCATTTAGGCATAAGCCAGTTGCGTTATCCATTTCGAGTGATATCAATCAGCTAAATATCTCCGCAAATATCGTTTATTCTCGATTCAAAAGTGCAGCCTCGGGGAGATCGAGGCCCAAACCCGTTCCCGGCCACTCGATTTGTGTGCTGATCACGAATCCAAGGAGTTAGGGGGATTACCAGAAGTGGGCGATCAGTGCGGTGACAGACAGGGAGCGAACGGAACATTAATCCGTAATTTGCTGGCCACGAAGTCGGGGCTAAGTCGGGACTAAGTAATAATTTTTAATGGGAAGCCAATGCCTTACATGGTCAATAGTTGCCACTCGGTTTTTGCCGCTGTCTCGGGTGCGTTTTTTTCGAGGTTTTTGAGGCGACTCCAAGCTGATCCCTGACAAAAGACGGGAACTGATTTTGGCTTTGATGGAATTCCAAAATCGATTCGAAAATTCGCGGCACGTGCAGAGTGTGCAGAGCGATCCAAAGGCAGCCGCAAACGCTGTGGCAAAGTTATAGTTTTGCCTCGCAGTTGCAGCTCCCAATCGAACACGTAATTTATGAACTTTAATTGTTGGCTTTTATAGAAGTGGATTGGTGGCCGGCTATTGAAGGCATTAACAGTTAACGCAAAGACGCTGGCGACACTTTTAATTGATTTTCTACCCTTTTGATTTAATTTATGAACTGCCAGCCATATTCGGCCGCTCGCTGCCCGGTTAAACATTTAATCAATGTTCGAGTATCTCAAATCTGCGCCGGCCCGGCGGCTATAAATATTTATGAGCCAGCCCAGGCAAAGCTAATGACAAAGTGATAAGGACAATTAAGGAGAAAGCAGCTGCCCATGGACACTGGAACACGCAGTGGCAGCCTCTGCATCCCGTGGCCGGGCCTCTGAAATGTGTCACCAAAGTGACGGTCGCTAGGGATGGCTTCGTGGCTCCCAAATCGCAGGGTCGTGACGTTCTTATAAAAACCCATATTTTTCTAATACAAATAATTTTCTGAAAAATATTTGAACCTTAAATAACACTAATTATGTTAAACTTATTAATTTAAGAGACTATACTGACAAGAAAAGGCAAAAACTTTATAATATATGTAAAAAATTCGGAGATACGCTTCTAAATGTTATCTTTTTTTTGGAATTCTAATTATCTTGAACCTAAAACTCTCCCTCAAGCAAACAATTTTCCCGGCTGGTGTTTTGACTTTTCACCTAAATGACATATTATGTTTTCAGCTTTCCGTGTCACTTTGTCATATCCAGGATGGGTCCGGTCGTTCATCAACGATCAACTTGTAAACACGACGAACAAACTGCTGGCTGTAAAATATTGCTGCATTTTTGATCACTTGTCATCCCTGCATGATGAACGATCCCAGCACAAGACGACGACGTCACATGGCATCGGAGCACATGAACCTGCAGGTCTGCCCTGCTCCCCTGAACCTCCTCCGGCCCGTCCGCATCCAGAATCCCATCGAGAAGAGCGCTCCAGGAGGAGCAAATTCCGCAGAACCTGTTGACAACACTTGCGCGACAAGCGAAACGATCTCGCTTTTTGCCCTCGACTCCCGATATTTATTATGTTTACTACTGGATGGATGGATGGATGGATGGCTGGCTGGTCGGGATCGGGATGGGTGCAAAAAAAGTGCTGGCCGAGGTGTCGATATCGCACAATGATTTTAATGATGGGATCGGGACCAAGCCAAACCAAACCAAACCAAACCAAACCAAGCAGGCGAACAAAAACAAACCGCTGCAGCGGGAAAGAAAAAACACTGGGACGCGGTCTGGAGCAGCAAATCGCTGAGATGCCAATGCTGATAATCAATAATTTTTATATTTTTACCACATCGCCGCTTGGTCGGCTTTCCAATCCAACTCAAAGGAGCCTCACCCTCCACCGGGCACCAGGACATGACAATAATCCTTAATTACAGCCCGACCAGCCCTTGTCTCATAATTGGAGTTCAATGAGTTGTGCTGAATGGATTGGTTTCGTATTTCCATGGGGGAGTTTCATAGCAAGTTATANAAATCGCTGAGATGCCAATGCTGATAATCAATAATTTTTATATTTTTACCACATCGCCGCTTGGTCGGCTTTCCAATCCAACTCAAAGGAGCCTCACCCTCCACCGGGCACCAGGACATGACAATAATCCTTAATTACAGCCCGACCAGCCCTTGTTTCATAATTGGAGTTCAATGAGTTGTGCTGAATGGATTGGTTTCGTATTTCCATGGGGGAGTTTCAGAGCAGGTTATATGTTTTTAGTTGATTTAAAAATTTTCACCAAATATTGTTTTTCTATAGATTTTTGTGTGTTTGCAATCTATCAATCAAGAGTAAGCTGCTCCCTTTGAAATCGCGTTTGGTATTCCGCATGCAAAACAAATTGACAGCCAAACTGGGTTTTCCTTTTACCGATTTTGCAGAGTCAAACAGGCAAACACTCGATGTTTCAGATAGTGTCACTTCTGGGAGTCTCCTGCGACTGCGGCAGACCCAAGTTAACCCCGGCAAAGCGTAGGTATTCTTTTATTAATGCGCAAACAGCGAGTGCCGGTGGATTTTTGCGTAGAAAAGTGCCAACAATTCCATCAAAGTTCAACCCTTTGATGGTTGACTTTTCCTGTCACGTCACAAGGGTTTCCACACCCGCCGTGTTGGCCCGATTTTCAGGGAAAACAGCAAAATCGCATTCAGCTGATTAGGCACACACACCGGCAGCCAGTCTGGAGCCGGAAATTGGGAAAATTCACCTTGTAATGGTGATTGCGAAACCGCTTACGAGCTGCCATTGAAACATTTCATCGAGTGGAAGGCCCCGAGAATCAATGCCGGCAATTAAAATCCCGGCCCGGAGGATGCCCATTCCGGGGCAAGACAATTGGATGTGCAATAAAAATGTTTGCTTGCCCAATTCGCAGAAGAGACCCCCAGGAAATGGCAATTGCAAAATTGGATTTCTGACCCTTTGGCCAGCCATGTGTGAAGGTCCTTTGGCCATTTCCATTTGCATCTAATACATAAACATAATGCGTTAATTTCAAAGGAACTCGGCAAGGAAAAGGCAAAAAATTTACAAAAAATATATGCAAACAAACCGAAAATATTTCCATTTTTTTTATTTCTGTGGGTGGTAATCAAATTTGCGATGTTTTCTTTTTTGCCACATCTTACTGAATTGCTTGGCCGGGTATTCCCCGGGGAATTTTGTGGGGTGACCGCAGGACAGGACAGGACGGGCCGGGACAGCGCAGGACATGAGCGATACAAATAAACAAATGATGTAAATTTCATTTTCCAGGACTTTGCATTGCTCAAATATGAAAATATGAAAAACCTTGCCAGCCGGCCCGCCCTTAAATAAATTACAGCAAATTTATTTTGCCGTCGAAGGCGATTCGGCAAACGACTCAAACTATTTGCGGAGCAGGAGGGATGGGTGCCCAGCGAATCTCGTGTCCATTTGCCTCACACCGGGCGCAGCTTTTTGCCGGGGAAATTAGATTCATCAAAGTTCAGGGGATTTGCATTTATTTCACATTTGTCATGGACCAGCTGCTGCCAAAGGGTCTTAAATGTCAGCCTCATCATAGACATTAAAAACCACTTTTCGCTCTTCGCTGGCACAAGGATATCGAGATATGGAAGGAAAACTCGGAAAATGGAAAATCCTCAAGCTGATTGGCATTAGCCAAATGCCCATGAACACGACAAAAATTTGTGGAATGAAAAATGTCAAATATTTCCATGATTCACGCACAAAATGTCAATTTCAATTTGGGCCTTCAGCTAGCATTCGAAATCAAATGAATGATTCGCTTTTAATTCTGACGGAAGGCGTTCCATTCTGATTCTGATGGGAGGAGGAGCAGGTTGTGCAGGGATTTTCATGGCGGGTGGGGTAAGACTTTTCCCTGCTCGACTGCCTGCCATAAAACGCTTTGAATTAGCATATTAATAGCTTCGATAGCGTTAGTTATTCGAGTTGAAAATCGAGAGATCACACACACATCCTGCCGCAGAGGACACTCGCGGGTGCCATAAAAAATTCACACAACAGCAGTTTTGCAGCGCCGATCCGAGGGATTAAAATTATGCAAACGCATTATATGCCAGCCTGCACTTGGTGTCCTGGCAAGTGTCCTGGGAGCCATGTGCCGTAAACACTCAATATTTGCTGCCGCAGGAAATGATTGTCTCTGGCAGTAAATTGCCTAAACGCTTTCTATGCAAATGTGGGAAAGCACCAAGCACTCCTAAGAAATCCGAACAGATAAAGCCATCCAAAAACCTATTAAGTGTGTTCTGGTACTTTGGGAACCCAAAAAAAACCGAGTCCATAAATCAAGAGTCAGATTGGATCAGATACGGCAAGAGGTTGATGTAATTATGAATTGCCATGTAACACATTTCAAGTGGGTCTTAAAATACACGAGTTGAGTTCAAAATAAATCATCAGCTGGAAATCTGGCAAGTGTTTCAATCTCTTAATATTTTTATGTGATAAGCAGAGAACTGGAAAAACAAAAAACCGCAAAAATCGTACGATAATATAAAAGCTCAAGAAAAGCTTCTTAAAGAACTCGTAGTTTTACCAATATATGTAATTGTTTTAGGACCTTCTTTGGGTAGGCATTTTGTGGTATCCTTTATGAGTAGCATACAGGAACTCTCTAGGTTTATTGGACTTGATGTTCGCTCCGATTTCCCTATCCCTTAGCCTGCCCAAGAAGTCGGGGGCCTCAGGCGGAGGAGGTTGTTTGGAGGGCAGTTCTGTTGGCACAACCGTATCCTGCGAGAGTGCGATTGTGCTCTGTCTATCTTCCTGCCTATTCAAGTGTCCATTTTTAATTAACACTCTGACAATTTGACGCGAAATGCATTTCGAGTGAGTGTGTCTGTGGGGCCGAGTATCTGAGTATCTGTGCGATTGCATATGCGAGTATGTATCTGCAAGTGCGGGCTGAAAGGCCTAATGCCGATGAGCTTGTGGGTCTGGCGGGGAGCTCTCAGAGCTCTGCGTTGAATGTTTAGAATGCAATTGACGTGTCAGAGGGCTGGCAAATCCACAGAGGAGTCGGGCGGCAGTAAAGGATGTGTGCAGGATTTGGGGGGGAAGGACACCAGACAAGGGGGGGCGACTCCTGATAAATGTTGCATGCGCCTGTGTAACCCAATTACCGCTCTGCAAATTACCCATCCCCCGGCAAAAGGGAATGGCCTGCGAACGGGTGTGGGCCTAGTCGAACATTCCTAGACTCGCTTTGCATAATTGATGACAAATTGAAATCATGTTTATGGCACTGCGAGAGGCAGGGACATTTCATAAAATATTTTACATAGATTTTGATGCGCACAGTCTTCGCCTCAAACCCGCCAGGACTTTCCCTTTCCGCCTTTCCGCCTGGCCGGCGGCTCGGCCTGCGGACCATAAATCCGGCTGGCTGCAGACCAAATCAAATGGCCAATGGATCAATTTGCGGCTGATGGAGCTTAGCCGCTCGGGTCTCCCTCGCGGGGCTCGTAAATCGCAATGAGTGGGGCCATAAATTTTCAATTGGCCAGCGAGAGGGATCGAAGGGTGAACGGTGCGGGTGGTCCTCTAAAAAATGCATAGTCCGGCTGACTTAGGGGATGTTTAAGTCGGTCCAGTTGAACTGATTTACATCCAACAAAATGAGGTAGTTGTGGGAAAATTAACGCTCTCGTAACTCTCGCTTGACCTGTCATTTGTTATCGTCAAAATTCAAAGTTGAAAATCCAATCCGCCTGTAAGATGACCTCGTCTGTAAAGAAGAATACGGCGTTGTCGCCGTTAGAGCTCTTGAAGACTCTGGTCCTATCTGGTGACGAGGATCTGGACTTACAGATCCAGAACTGGGTACTGTGGGACCGCAATGAGGCCACCTTGGATCAGGTGGTTGAAGCGGTGCGCTCCGAGGAGTGGGAGGCATTGCGGATTAGGCTGTGCCACCGCCTGCCCTTCGGCACCACCGGCATGCGGAGCGGTATGCGGGCTGGTTTCGATTCCGTCAACGACGTGGTGATAATCCAGGCGGCCCAGGGCATCTGTGCCTACCTTATGGACTTGTATCCCAGTGTTCAGAAGCGGAGCGATCAGGGCGTGGTCGTTGGCTACGATGGGCGATACAACAGCAAGCGCTTCTCGCAGCTCATCGCCGCCGTTTTTGCGAACAACGACTTCAAGGTACGCCTGTTCCGCCGCGTCACACCGACTCCCTTTGTCCCCTTCACTGTGGTGCAGCTAAAATGTCTGGCGGGGATCATAGTCACTGCGTCGCACAATCAAAAGGAGGACAACGGCATCAAGGTGTATTGGACCAATGGGGCTCAGGTGATGGCGCCGCATGACAAAAAGATTCACGAGTACATACTGAACAACCTGGAGCCGAAGCCCTCGTCCTGGGAGGTGAGCGTGGTTGACGAACATCCTCTAATCGAAGATCCCTATCGGACCGTCTATCCGATATACTACGGGGCCCTGAAGAAGCTCTTGCCGCCGGTTTACCTGGAGACGAACGAGTGCAGCCAGCTGCGATTCGTCTACACTCCCTTGCATGGAGTTGGGTATTCCTTTATGCGGGAGGCCTTCTACCAGGCTCGGCTCAAGCCACTGATTCCTGTGCCGGAGCAAAAGGAGGTCGATCCCGAGTTTCCCACCTTGTCCAGGCCAAATCCCGAAGGTGCGTCATTTATGCTTTAACTAGAAGTTTGAGGGTCGGTAAAAGTTGCCTGCATAAGATTATAGAACTTCAGGAATTCTTTTTCGCTGAGATAGCCCTTAGGCGTACACTACTTGATCCCCACACCCTTCAAATATCAATATTAAATCAATAATCTTCCCCCACGTAGGAGGCCGAGACGTGCTGCATCTGGCCATAAAGAAGGCCGAGGCAGAGCACTGCATCCTCATCCTCTGTACCGATCCGGATGTAGATCGCCTGGCCGTGGCGGAGCTGGACCCCCGTGGCCGCTGGAAGATCTTCACTGGCAACGAAGTGGCCGCCCTGCTCGGGTGGTGGGCCCTGGAGAGCTACAAGACGCGAACCGCCAAGCCGATAGTGAGCAATTGCGTGATGATGGCCACATTCATCTGCTCCAAGATCCTGGCGGCAATGGCGCGTGTGGAGGGTTTTGTTTTCGTGGAGGGAAGTATCGGTTTCCCCACAGTGGCCAATAGGGCGCTGGATCTCCAGGCTGCCGGGCGGACTGTGCTGTTTGCGTACGAGGACTCTTTTGGCTACATGTTCGGGATGAATCTGCCGGACAAGGATGGCATAGCGGCGGCCACTCAGATGGCCACAATGGCCTGTTATCTGCGCAGCTCCCGAAACATGACCCTCATTGAGAAGCTGAGGGAGATCTACGACGTGTATGGCTACCACGAAGTGATTTCCGCCAGCTACGATGCCGAGGAGCCGGCGACCGTGGCCGAGATATACCAGAATTTGCGCAACTTCGAGGAGGACGGCAAGTATCCGAAGTGCATAATGGACGGTGAGTTGGAGGTGGTAAACATACGCGACCTGACTACGGGAATGGACACATCCTACCCGGATAAAAAGGCCCGCTTGCCAACGAATCCAGATGCCAATATAATTACATTTTATTTTACCAACGGCTTCACCGCCACGCTGCGGAGTGCGCCCCACGATATCCGGATCAAGTTGAATGCGGAGATCGCCGGGCTGCCCGAGGAGAAGGAGTGGGAGGAGTTGCACGACAAGTTTCAACACATGACTAACTCCTTGGTCGAGGAGTTCATCAAGCCCGAGGAGCACGGGCTCACCCAAACGCCATACGCCAATTAATCGTAGGGTTTCGGGTCGCAGAAAAAAATTTAATAAAAGTCTTTAGTTCGTTTCAGGTGACTTTAAAGTTCGCCAGAAGTGCGAGTATCTTTAGATTGTCCAGCAATTTATGTTTTTTAAAGGCTTACACAAACTAGTGCCTAATTTATTGGGTTCGTTGGGGATTTGTCAGCATTTAAGAGTTTGTTTCATAAGATTGCATGAAACCGTTTAGTTCGTTTTAGAATAAACAATTTACCAATTTTTTTTGGAAGAAAGTAGATAAGGAGACGAAAAAAAACATCAACATCCATTGCATTAGATCAAGCAATTACTGAGAGATGATCAAATATTTATGAACAATTTTTTGTGCTATTCAAGTGAAACGCAGTGTATCTAAAGGTACAAGTATCTTAAGCAATTGAAGCTTTCTCTTTAGAAAGCTTACGTTAACGAGTTTCTAAGTTATCAAGCTTGAGATTGTTGAACTTTTAATCCTTTAGATCAGCCATGGGCAGCCCTTGGCTCTTTCGGCTCCAAATGCTACCAAAAGCAAAAACATGTAAATGTCTCGAAACAAGGGAATCGACATGCCGGCTCCCAAGTTGAAAAACTGTGCTCTTCGCTGCCTTAGATTGCAATATACAAACTATTCTTTGCGATTCAATTAAAAGTGAATCTCGTTTTGGAAAGGTAGATGAACCTTTTATAAAAATTCATGTTTTCTGATCAAAATACTTACCCTAACGGGTGCCTAAGTTATTTGTAAAATTTCATCAGTTTACATCATCAGTTACTTCAAGGAAAATGTATCCGTGAGGGCACAGATTGAAGAACAACCTAGGACTCTTATTAAAGTGCTGGGAAAGTATCTAAGGTGGAAGAACGAACGGAGGGGCGGTGGAAAAGCCACAGAACGCCAATTAAGCGTACACTGAAATTGCCGTTCACATGTGCGGCCTGTGTATGCCAACAAAAGGGGGGTACAAAGGCCACCGGGAGTTGGGTGAAAGGCCATCATCATCCTTTGTTTTCACAGCTAGCACCGGCACCAGCCCAGGTCGCACATATCTGTATCTGTATCTCTAACTGAGCAAAAGTATCTGGCAAGACAAACACTGAAATTTTATAGTTTGCCTGCTAATTGCACTCTGGGGGTGCTGGTGCTCCCTCAGTCCCCATCCCCAAGCCCATCCCTACCCCCAGTGCCACTCCTCCCCCATCATTGTGTGGTAATCGCTTCCGATTGTGCGAATCAGCAAAAGTCGGCTCACATAATGAAAACTGTGATTAAGAGTCGGCGATGAAACGGGGCTTTTCCTCAAGCGAGGAAAATCTGTGGGACTGTGCGAGTTCATATACTGACGAATGTGCACGGGAAGAAAACTTCATCGACTTTTCATGGCCTTGTATTGTATTTCCAATTGATCAAAGTGTTTATAATACTTTGGTATTATTTTTATTTACTCATCTCTAGATAACATCGAAAAATGTATTGTAAATTAGTAACAGGTTCTATATTTATACATTTTACAACCCTATGAATAGATAATGTCCCCAAAAAAGCTTGTTAGCTGATTGATAATCTAACTTTTTCCCTATGCAAATTGATTTTCCCAGTGCAAGGCCCACAATTATTGTTTAAGCTTTTTTGGTTGGCTCATCACATATTTGTTTAGCAGGTCAAACGGAATATTTCAATAGCCTGAAAGCGAGAGTGCCCAGGTAAACAAGGCGATGATCCCTGAGGTCGTCGTCAAGTCAAATTTCATTCAAGACAAAAGCCCCGCCTCCACCTCCGCCTCCGTCCTTACATGCTAACCTGTGTCCTGGCACCCACACCATTAAATTTTCCCTAAAATACAAACTCGAAAAAGGATCCAAACGCACACGAATTAAATATTAATCCCCGTCGACGAGCGGCATTCCGCGGG
This sequence comes from Drosophila ironensis, assembly GCA_021223825.1. Lineage (NCBI taxonomy): Eukaryota > Metazoa > Arthropoda > Insecta > Diptera > Drosophilidae > Drosophila > Drosophila ironensis. Next base: position 2,451,693 of record JAJJHQ010008063.1, on the reverse strand, counting down.
GGTTCCCTTTTTTTCGGGGCTCACATTTTGGGTGGGTTTCACCACGTTTTGCACGGTTACACGGTTAGTGGCGATGCGCCAAGGTTAGTGCATTATTAAGCACTGTTTATGCGACATTAGGAACATAAAAGGCGACCCAAAGTCGATGTAAATAAGACACAGGCCCATGGCAAATCAACAAAATAAAACGAATGTCCCACATGTGGGTGGGTGGCTCTTCCTGGGGGGAGCTGGTGGAGACACTTTGGGCACTGCCATCAACTTAACCAAGAGCGGTTTGCAGGGGTGTAAACGTGTGTATATTGAGTGACAGCGGGTTTTACGACTCTAGATTCTGGGAAGATTAAAATGCGTCCTTGTAAAGTGTAACTTGATAGTGCTTAAATAATAAAAATGCCTAGGCAAGGCGTTCTCTGCATTTAAAGACTTAATATCACGCTTTTGTGGTGGAAAAACGTCTAAATTNAGTGACAGCGGGTTTTACGACTCTAGATTCTGGGAAGATTAAAATGCGTCCTTGTAAAGTGTAACTTGATAGTGCTTAAATAATAAAAATGCCTAGGCAAGGCGTTCTCTGCATTTAAAGAACTAATATCACGCTTTTGTGGTGGAAAAACGTCTAAATTTGTATTGAAATTCAATCATATTTTCATGATTTAAAGTTACCAACTACAAATGGGATTCTAATCCAAAGATTACAACCGCTGCTTGGGATTGTGGACATCCTGGCCTTGTTGCACATATGTTGAGGATATTCTGTTACACCGCAACGAGGAGCGCTCAAACCACCCTCGTTTCAAAAATACCCGGAAAAAAATAAAACACGGGGTGCCGTTGGTCTGGCCTTACGGGGACAATGGCAACTTAAATTCGCATTCGAAATGAGGAAGCTGGTAAATTGATTACGTGCCACTTGCTCACATCATCAATTTCAGTCCATATGCGCGAAAATCCTTTAACTAACGAGCGGCAGGCGCAGGATTCAAGGATCCTGCACCAACCCCGCCCCACCCCCAACCGCTGCCCACAAAATTGTTAGTTGACACTCGAAATTTCTGGTGTCGAGCATCGTTAATTAAGAGCATTTGTTGACTTCCGCTGCGGTGACCGTTTGCTTCCTGTTTGTTTTTCCTTACGCCCGATTTCCACCGCTTTTCGGGGATGGGTCGCCCGTCCGTCCGAGGGGGTGATTATAATTCCCGGATTGTGCGGATTGATATCAAAGCGATAAGTGTCGCTCTGCAGGTTAGGACTTGAGGTTAGGGGTCAAGGTTCAAGTGGGCCCAACACCACCAACTCGTTGGTATTTCGAAATGTGGATTCTACAAAGGTGTGCATCGCTTTTCACCATTACGAGTATATACTCGTAGACCGTTAAAGATTCCAAATATAAATTGTCAGAGAAGCTGTTTTCTTATAATTTTGATACTTTTCTTAGGTTTCCCACCTGATAAAGTAATTTTCCAAAACGTTTGTCCAAAACGACAAATGAATCACTTATTCTAGAAGTGGGTACACTTTTTTTCTGCACAGTATATTTGGGTGTGAGTGATTAGGGTAGTAAGGTAGTCTGTTTTGATTGACAGTATTTTTTCCCATTCTATACTTAGTTGTACAGCTGTTGATGAGTACAGCAAAATTGGTATGCAGTAGTCAACGGACTGTAAAGTGTTTTGGTGTGCAGTTGACTATCTGTACAGTGTGTGAAATTTCATGACTGGTACACATTGAGTTAATATTGTTTTAAATGTACTATATTTATTACAAAATAAAGAATTTACAAATTATTAATATTTTAATGAAAACTAATTATTTTATGTTATTAAAGAATCTATATCTAAATTATCAATATTGGAATAAAGGAACATTATTTTATTTACCATGTCTTCTTCAGTGGTGGCAATTGATGACAGTTTTTGGAAGATTACATTTTTGGCAACAGAAATCGCCCTTTCCGATACTTCACTGGTCGCGGAAGCTGCCAGTATCCTGCAGGAAAAGCAGAGGAAAACGGTCTTTATTTATTGACCACCACTGTAAAATATTAAAATCCTCACTATACGCTGTATTTACACTTCTATATGTTTGAAGTTCATCCTGAATATATGAAAACATGTTAGTGCTCTGAATGGGTTCTAAATAATTTGAAAATATATTATCGACGTCTTCTGTAGGTTTATCTAATTTTTCTTTGTCATCATTTTCACTATGAATTAAAACCAGCATTTCTTCTAGGCCATTAAAAATTTGTTCTTTTTCTGATTCAGAGAATTTCGATAATTTATTTGTGGGTAGAAATAAAATTAGTGCAATATTGTGATATTTTTTTTAAAGATTTTTATAACTATTGAATCTAAGTGTTTTGAGAGCACTGGGAGCCGAAAGGGCCAAGGGCTGCCCACCGCTAATATATAATTTTATTTTATATTCCAATAACATTTTATACATCTTACCGGTACAAGAGGCTCCATCCATTGATTTCACTGCTAGGAGGCGGTTTTTAAGGGTGCCTTCTTTGACGTAATGCATAGTTAGTGAAATATGTTATAGGATTCTTTAAGGAAACCTTCCGTCCAGATATTTGAAGTTATGCTATATCCATACTGTTTCTGCTCTTTAATTTCGAGTCTTACTTCATTGAAGTGAATGTTTCGTGATGTTTCGCGATATAGTTGTGGGATGCGGCAGTACAGAGTCAAAATTGACGTTTTCCCCCAGTTTCGCACCAACAGAAATAAAAAACTGTGCCAAGTTTTTTAATCCAGAGTCCGCAATTAGATTCAACGGTTGACCATTCTTTATTATCCACTCCGTTGCCAGATTCGTGCATTTCTTTTTGGTTTCTGATGGTACATCAACGAGTTCAATACTGCGCTTTTGGCTATTGGACATAATGTAGCACTTGTGTTACTGCTTTTTCAGGTGTTGAATTATGTAGACCTCCTTGTTTGATTTTCACGTACTAGACTAAAAATGACTCATCAAATCTATATTTCCGGTGCTGAAAAATGCAGTTGGCATGCTACAGCGTGACCGTAGAATCTCGTAAAGAATGGTAACACAAATTAAAATGAAATAATTACCAGTTAAGACCTAATCCTTGGATGCATTTGTAATCCAAGCACCGGGTAAAATAATATTAATGAATTATAACCACCAGGCCTTTAAAAATTACCTAATTCCTTCTTAGATTTGCCTTGATTACCAAAACTGTGAATCGATATTTTTGGGGTTAACAAATATATTTTTTAACCACTCATTGTCGTGGTAGAGAGTGACCGTAGAATCATAGAATTTTGGATAGAATGGTAAAACAATTTAAAGTCAAATATTAACAAATAGTACCGGGTAATATAATATTAATAAATTATAACCCTCAGATCCTTAAAAATTACCTAATTCCCTCTTAGATTTGCCTTGATTAAATACCAAAACTGTGAATAGCAAACCAATTAATAATTCATTAGTATGAGCCATATTTCGGGGCAGCTGCAAGGATCCTCCTATCACTTTCCCCCACCCCGGCGGACAATTTGTTTTTAGTGTTTTTATTGCCTTTATTGTTTTCGTTTTTGTCGCATAAAAATGACAACAAATTAGTTTGCCTGCCGCCGGCGGTTTCCCGCTGAGTTTTTCACAGTTTGTCCGATATCCGTTTGTTTGTTTGTTCCGCTGGTTTTTTTTTCCTCCGCTCCCTGACTCCGAGTGTCCTTGAGAGCTGGCCAATAAATTATGTGAAGGATGCTGTCAGGCAGCAACCCTCACTCCCCCTTTTCCCTTGTTTTTTTTCCGTCCTCCGCGAGGGATCGCGCGGAATCGGGCTCGTCGGACGTGTTTTTGATTAGCTTTATTAAATATGCAAACAATGGCAACTCTCTTCTCTTTCGCCCGATTTTTTTTTTGATTATTATTTAGATTTTGTTTTTGTGCACAACAGTGGAAATTCGTCGGAAGTTTAATTGCCGAAACATCTCTATTAAATGAACACGGATGTAGATGTAAATAAAAGCTGGAAAAAAATCGAAAATTTAATATGCATTGCCTGTAATATTTTTAGATTTCAGGGGCAAATTGTTTCCTTTTTTTCACAGCTCCTGCAATAAATTTACTTGTTTTTTTTTTTTGGGAAAACATCAGAATGTTGAAAGGTGCAAGATCCTAGAAAATTTCATTTTCACCGCTTCCTGCAGCTGCTTGAATTTTTTTTATTTAACTGATTTTTTTTGGTTGAAATAATTTTTTATAATTTTAAAATTTTTGTGGTCACTTGGCTTTCTCTTTCCCCTCACCCCTGCTCTTGAGGCAACAAAAACAACCTGCCAATGAGAAACCAATAAGCAATTGCCTCCAAAGAGAAGTTAGCGAAGAGATGCGATGCAAAGAGGGTTTTTGCTTGTTAGCTACAAAGAGCACAGTCGGCTGGCCTAAGAGAGGCATGCGAAGTAGACTGCTTTACCGATAACGTGCACTGCTTGCTTAGGCAATGGGATTTCTAAAATACGAATAAATAGAAAATATAACAAATGCAGCACTATAATATAGATAAATGTTTTGTTATTTAAATCAATTAATATTTACATAATGCATATGCTAAAAAATAATACTGCACAAAGGGATTAAAACAATGAACATTCTTTTGCTATTATAAGAACATTATCAATGATTCATTGTCTTAAAATTACATATTTACCATATTGCTTGGATGCATTTGTAAACCAAGTACCGGGTAAAATAATATTATTGAATTACGAACCCCAGGCTTCTAAAAATTACTTAATTTCCTTTTGGATATTCTTCTTTCTTAGATATTTAAAGAAAAAATTGTGTAATTATGACAATATGTGTAGGTATATATATTTATGGATTTAACTGATCTCGAAACCTAAAACTGAAACCTAAACTGATTTGTTGTTTCTTCCAAAATTCAATTGTTCAAATATTATATTATAATGTCTTGTTTTTTTGTATGAGGAGAATAAATTAATCAAAACCTGAAAAACAATCAATTATTTTAAAGACCTCTTTTCAACCTCTTTTATTAATCTTCTCATCCAGAAAAAAATATATATTATAATATACTATAAGCAAACATGAAACACAAATAATTATGCTAAAAACTCCAACTTTTTTATTGCTGATCATAAACTTGTATTATTTTAATTAAACTTTGGCTACATTGGTTTCTTTTCTAAGCCGAGACTATAAAAACGTTAAGAAATATAAAATGTTGTTTATATATAGCTTAAAACACCACTTTCCTTAATTTTAAGACCTTCGAATGATCAGTTCCTCTAACTGGCATCCATTAGTTTCAATTTCCGGCTCTCTCAGGTCTCTTGTACCTTTTTATGGTAACTTTGGATTCCATTAAACGGACAATCAATCTCCAGCAACATGTTGCCAATGGCCAAAAGCGATTACAGAAAGCCCTGAACTTGAAATTTCGGCTTATCCTTTTATGTATTTGCATGTTTTTGTGCCTCCATTGTTGTTGTTTCCCAATTGTCATCAATTTCCCCGATTCCCCGATTCCCGGAGTTCCATGAGTTACAATACTTTTTGCCAAATACGAAAAGTGTGTTGCGGAAAAGTGCGGGGGAGGTGGGGAAAACCGGATGATGCCCCAAGGGAGAGCCAACGGAAATCTACGTCTGCATATGGAGATGCTGCTGCTGCTCGTAACCCTTGCTCCTGCCATTACTTTGGGTTAAAATTTCACCCTTTTGCAAGGCCTTGCCCACCATCCACCCCCCGCCGCATGCGGGAAAAGAGTAACAAATAACCGAAATGTCAGAAAAGTGCACATATTGCATGAAAAAAAGGTTCATTAGCCACTTCAATTAAACCCAAAGGTACCAGCAAACTAAGTTACATAGTTGTAATTATATTTCAAAAGGGTTGAAAGTGCAAAATATACTGACATTTCATTAGACTAAATGTAAACTAAACTAAATGTAGGCAGAACTTGCAGGGCTTCAACTTAAACGTCAATTAAAACTCAATCTTAAATCGACTCGGCATCAGCATCCTTTCAGTCTGTTTGCTCTCAGCCTGGGCATCAATTATTCCCGGCAATTCCGTCAATCTCCCAGGAAACGAGGACATCTCTCCGGCTTCCATTTTTTCAGCTGCCCGGGCATTGTTTAACAATTAACGGAACAAGTTGTTTAACTTTACCTAAACGATTTAAGTCAACAGTGAGCGAGAGTGTCCTGCCTCGGTCCTTCCCTCCCCCAATCCCAGCTTTATCCTTCATGACTGACGGTCCTTGTCCGTCGGTTGGGCCAGGAGAAAAAAGAAGGAACAAGAAAAAGAGGCAGAGGCAGGAGCAGAAAAGAATCCTGGCAGTGCTTCCGCTTCCGATGACTGCACAAATCGCTGGACTCTGCATTTTTCTCGCTTTTTTCCACGATTTTTTCCTGCCTGCACAGAAATTTGTCGGGAAACCTTTCGTTTTGTTTGGTTCCCGGCTTGACGGCACTCACCTGACCGCCCCCGACCACCCTGCCCCTCCCCCAGGGCAAGGAACTGGGTTTGTTTTTGTTTAAAGGATTCTACGATGCCTCCGCAAGTCCAGAACTTAAAGGGCATGCATGCATCATGCATTCAAATGGCAAATCAAAGTACAGCTGTTTGTGTCATTTTTTAATAAGCTGATATGGTCACATTAAACAATGCCTATAAATAGCTGGAACTTCATACAAAAATATCAGTCTCAACTCAAACGCCAATTTTAATAAGTCTGCATGATCAATTTTTTTTTTTTTTTATTTAATAAGAATATTTTCTTACAATTTAATTATTTTTAAATGGACGGTAATGCAGCGGAGCATGCTGCAGCCTTTTTTTATTTTATTTTTTTTTGTAAAAGCTATTTTTAATGGTATTTTATTTATTTGCCTTATAAATCGTTGCCTCATTTTCTGCTGCTGCTTTGTAGAAGTAAACGGATGTAACCTTTGGTTCTTTGTATCTGGCTATTTAACATGTTATCTTATTTATTTTTTTTTTGCCGCAGCCAATTTTTGCAAAAGTTGTTTTAAATATATATATATTTTTTTTAGCGCCAATAGTCAAAACTTAGTTTTTTTTAGCTGAATGCTTTTTGCTCTTGCGAAGCGACTGCAAGGAAGCTTTGGTTGTCAGTGATTGGAGACAATATTGTCAATAACAATATTATTTAATTTTTTTTAGCTAAAGCTATTTTTTGTATGTTTCCTTCTAAAATTTAGAAGGAAAATAGATAAAATATCATTTAAAATGAGCGTTACAAAAATTGGCTGCGGCTAAAAAAAAAATTAAGATAACATGTTAAACAGCTTTGCCAATTCTGGCAGCCAGATACTAAGAACCAAGGGTTACATCCGCTTACTTCTACAAAGCAGCAGCAGAAAATAGGCAACAAATATTAAAATTTAGAAGGAAAATAAAAAAAAGAAAATAAGCTTTGCCGATTGTGGCCGCCAGATACTTAGAACCAAAGGTTACATCCGTCAAAGCAGCAGCAGAAAATAGGCAACAAATATTAAAATTTAGAAGGAAAATAAAAAAAGAAAATAAGCTTTGCCGATTGTGGCCGCCAAATACTTAGAACCAAAGGTTACATCCGTTTACTTCTACAAAGCAGCAGCAGAAAATGAGGCAACGATTTAAAAGGCAAATAAATAAAATAACATTAAATATAGCTTTTACAAAACAAAAAAAAAAAAGGCTACAGCATGCTTTGCTGCATTACCGCCCATTTTAAAATATTTTTAAGAAAATATTCTTATTAAATAAAAAAAAAAAAAATTGATCATGCAGACTTATTCAAATTGGCGTTTGAGTTGAGACTGATATGTTTCTATGGAGTTTCAGCTATTTATAGGCATTATTTAGTGTGACCATATCAGTTTATTTCTTTAGAAGACATACGCCCCTTTGTGACTTTGTAATGTTGCATGTCCTCGCCGGCTAACTTATTTGGTTAATTATAGAACGTAACAATTAACAAATAAACAAGTGACTAGCGTCTGGTGGCAGAGCGATGAATGAGATGTCTTGGATGTCTTCTATAAAGGCGTTATTGCGGCGCATTGGTCTGGTAAGAACAGCTGCCATACGATTCCGGAGCCGATGCAGCCTTTCATTATATCGGCAACCATGGGACTCCAAAATAAGGTGCCGGCAATGGTTCCTTTCTCTTGACCAGAGGTCCAGTATGCCAAACCCGATCGAATGCTTCTCGGATGTCCCGGAAGAGGGTATTACAATATTCCTTCTGGTCGAATGCAGCCAGTATTTGTTCAACAACCAGATGCAGTTGCTCAAGAGTGCAGTGGCCGGCGCGAAAACCGAACTGGTCCTCAGGAATGACTCCCTGAGACTCGACAATACTAACAATCGTGGCGGCAATCTATCCCCCAAACAAACACCTTTGAGATCTTTGGAAGAAGACTGATCGGCCGCAAGGACGCAGGGGCTTTTTCCGGCTTGCCAGCTTTGTGGCTCATGGATACTACTGCGAGCTTCCACTGATCAGGGAAGCATTGCAATTTCACGATAGCGTTAAAGATTAACGATATGTAGAGGATTGCATGACTGGGCAGTGCCCTAAGTGTGGCATTACATACTATATGTCATCATGGCCTGGTGCTTTGTTTGCCCGCTGACGGTCAATTACTCCTGCTACCTCACTGGGTGTGAGTTGCACGATGGGCAGATCCATTTGAAGTGGTTGCATGCATCAAGCATTCAAATCGCAAATCATATGCAAACTGTTTCTGCCATTTTTTAATAACTGATATGGTCACCTTAAATAATGCCTATAAATAGCTGGAGCTCCATAGAAATATATCAGTCTAACTCAAATACCAAGTTGTAAAAGTCTGGCTGATCAATTTTTTAAATATTTTTTCTTTTATTTAATAAGATTATTTTCTTCGAAATAATTTGTTTTTTTATTTAAATGGACAATCAGGATGTGGCGCAAAATGCTGCTTTTTTAGTTTCAAGGAAATGTTTGATATAATATTTTATTTATTTGCTTTCTAAATCTTAATGTTGCCAATTTTCTGCTTCTGCTTTGGATATATATTATATTCTTATATTCTCTGGTTCCGAGTAGCTGGCGGCAAAATTTGTAAAAGCTTATTTTCTTCTTTATATTCCTTCTTTATATTCCAATTGTTGCTAAAGTTATTTTAAATATTTTTTTTATTTTAGCGTCAATAGTCAAAACTTTGTTTTTTTTTTAGCTGAATACTTGTTACTTTGGAGAAGCAAAAGCAAGGATTGCTTGTCAGCGGTTGCCGACAATAAAATGTCACTTGGTCGCAGAATTGGCGCTCGTGTCCACCTCAATTTAGGCATCGCCGACGGTGGCCACTCTGGAAGTTGCATGCCGCCAGTTGCAAGCAATTCCTTGCATTTGCTGGCAGGAGGTGCACTTCGAGAAACTCTCCTTTTATTTTACATACAATTTTGTTAATTCGATTTATTTATAAAATGTTCTTTAATCTGATTTATAGTATTCATTCTGGGTTTTTTTTTTGTTGGGGAGAGTTGTTGAACGTAACGCAAAATGTGTTGTATGTAATCAACGTACTGTATAAATCAATTTCAATTTATTTATAAAATGTTCTCTAATCTGATCTATTCATTCACTTGCGTTTTTTTTTTTTTTTCATTGGTGTTTTGATTTATTTTTGATCAATTTGGTTAGAAATCTATTGTTGGTATGGAGTTTAATGTGGATGATGCGTCCCACTTCCTGGGGGTGAGAAGAAGAGAAGCAGGAGGAGGCTGGCTGCCTAACCAGGTGGCGTCGATCCGATCTACCGCAACGCTTGGCCACACAAGACGCTTAATTTGTTGCAAGTTGTCCGCTGTCTCCGCGTGACTCCCCATCAATCAGCGGACGATTCCACTGCTGGAATGGTGCCGCATTTTTTTTGCCCCACTCCCGTTTCATCGAAAATTCAGAGCACGCGAATTGTAGCATGTTCTTGGGGCTGCCCCATCTCGTTGGTGCTTCCAGCGAAGAAAGCCACGGCTCGCGATTCGCATTTACTTCGCTTGTGAGTCACGGCAAGCTTAGAGGCCAAAGCTTCGCGGCTCACGACCGCCTGTTTCTTATAATTGAGAAACTCAGCTTTAAATAGCCTGCGGATAAATCACGCAATTTAATTAATGAAACCCCGATGAGGCACTCACTAAAATTAGTGATTAGATAGTTGGACCAGGCATCCGCAAGTTGTATAACCTCTTCAAACATTCTTCACCTCCGAAGGTTGTCAACATTCCTGGTGATGCATTATTCTGCCCCACCAACTTTACCCCAATTAACCCTTTTCCTCTGCTCGACACACATGCTCTGCTCTGCAGCTCTAATGAAAATCTATCACAGTCAGGTCTCGTGGAGAAAGTAAATTCATTACGCTTTCTCAATTATGCGAGATAAATTTTAATCAAGGAGGCGGCACAAGGACAAGCCGCGGCAAGACCTCATCTTAATCAAGTAAATTAATAGCAGCGAGTGTGCGCATCCTCGCAGCCTGCCAGCCAGAGATCAAAGTAATTAATTATAATAATTAAAAACTTTCCCGAAGTTGGGGCAAACTTTTGCGCCCACGCATTTGCACGACCGAGTGTGTGCCTCGAAAAGTGCGTGTACCTGTTGAGATTTAAGCAATTCCCCGAGCAAATCTCATATTCATATCTTGTGCAGGGCCCTCCCCTTGCCGGAAGGCCCCTCTGCCTCACCATTTTGGTGGAAAGTAGTTTTCTCCCCTCGCTTTTCGCCGAGTGTAGTAGTTTTTAATCATCGCTAAGAGCATCGCTCACGCTTCGCTGCCTCGAAGCGCTGAAAGCACTTACCAACACTGCCTGCCACGCCCACTGCCATTATTCGTGCTCAACGAAGCACTCTTCACGCCCCCTCTCCCATCGCAAGGATCCAGGATGCGGGATGCAGGACGGGGGATGGGAGATGCAGCATGTGAGATGCCCTGCATTGCAATCATCTAGAGTGGGTGCGGAAAAAAGAACACACGCATCCTGGCAGCCAAACCGCAATGGCAGGTTGCCCACTCGGAAGCAATTAATTGAGCAGCAACAGAAGGGAAGTGAAAAGAGCAGGGAAGCCGGTGATGGGTGTTCCAAAGAATATGGTAATTGTATTCCAAGGGAAACGGGCAAAAACCATTTATTACTCCAGCGAGATGTTTACGCAAATCCTAAGAAGAGGTTTGGAGAAGGTTAATTACTTGAATAGACAAAGTCAAAGTCAAGTTTAGAGAACTTTCTTCATTATTATACAACTTTTGGATCTATGGGTATGCCAAAGTCTATGTCTGTATCTATGCCAAAGTCTCGTCTAAACTTTAAACACCCGCTACTCCCAAAGGAACTTTTACAAACATTCCGTAGTGTTTTCCTTTTGAAATGTTACTTTTGGATCAAAACAAATGGTAATAATGATCAGATATATGAAGTTGTTGAAATAAGCAATTGCTTGGGTTCGGATTTTCAATATATCATTACGGAGCGCACACTCTATGTCTGTGTTTAAAATTTACTTTACTTTATTTAACGTAACCTCCCCGTTTACACTCGAAATCGTCTAAATTCTAGGCTCCACTCAGTTGGAGGGGTAGCTGATCTCGGTCTTCTTGACGTTCAGGTTGCCGGACTGGTCGGTGGTGCCCTGGATGTGGGTGGTCTTCTGGTTTCCGGCGCTGTCGAAGGTGGTGACCGTCTGGTGGATTTGGGTGGCGGGCACTCCTCCCACGCTGCTCTGGGAGCTGAAGCTGCTGCCCACTCCGCCAGCGGGGTAGTTGCCGGTGTAAACATTTCCGGAGCTGTAGCTGGGGTTGTACTGGCCGTTGTTGTAGTTGCCGTTGTTGTAGTTGCCATTGTAGTTTCCGGAGGCAGAGTCCTCACCAAAACGGCTGTCCAGGCTCACTCCTCTGAAAATCGTAAGCCAGGTTAGTGGTATACACTTTTTAAATGACTTATTTAGACAACTATTCATACCCCAAGACGGGAGCGGCGGCCTGCTGAGTGTAAGAGGAGCCGGACTGTCCGGAGCCATCGGCGTTCTGCACGGAGTGGGAGGCAAAGGTGATGGTGCCGCCGTTGCCGGACGAGGAGCTAGAGGAGGAGGACGACGAGGAGGAGCTGTACACCTGACGACGCAGACGCCTCAGCAGATGGGCGTTCACCGGGTGAACATCGGAGGCATGACCCTGGGCGTCCAAGGTGAAGAAGGCGCGGGGCATAAACTGGCCGGCTAAAAGTAGAGATGAAAAAAAGTTGACTCATGTTAATGGTTTTTAGTAACTAAAAGTTTTGCTGGATACAATGCAAACTAAAGCATCATTCGATTTAATTGAAAACTGCAATGCCACAATCATCACAAATGAATCGAAGCCAAGGTATACTATGCAACCAAAGTCTTAAGATGATATTAAGATGGATATCCAGAAAGTATGCTAGTGAAACCCAGCTGTTTGAAACAGGGAAAATTTCTAAACTGTGTGTGAAAGTTTGTCCACTCTGCATTCGCGTGAATATCGAAAACTAATGCCTCTATGAATTGCTGATTATTCACAAAGCCGAAATTAATGTGCGGAAAGTTTCGCAGGCCAAACATTGTCGCCGAGCTAATGAGCCAGCGAATTTCACAAACCCGTTTTGGGGTTCTCTAGTTTGTCTGTTTTTCGGGTGTTTTTGGGTGTTTTATTAACATACCCGCACCCGTCGGCTGACTTGTTAATCAAATTAATAATAAGCACGGTAGCCCAGCGGACAAAGCCTTGCCCGGCGATGATGTAATTGCAGAATAAGCCAGGCTTAATCACTTCACTAATTATAATTATTATCGTTTGCTTGGCTTACCGGAAGAGGCCGAGGCGGCGGAGATCGCAAACAGCGCGATGGCAATCACGGCGTATTTCATTCTGCGGCTGGGGATCTGTAAGAACACTGAGGCACTTAGTGGGGGGGGTCGGTCAAGGGGTTTCTCCACCCGAAAAGGTGTATATTTTTTGGGCCAACACACTCACAATAGCTAACGAAAGACTGAGGCAGCGAACGCGCGAAAAGTTCCAAATCGACTAAGCTCGCGCTGGCGGTGCCCGCAGCTTTTATATGGAAATTTTTAGCGCTGACGTAGTGCGAATCATCGCCATCATCACGATCATCACGATCATCATCCAAAGCCGTCAAACAACCCGAAGAAGAGCTAGGCAAACAGCCCAAAGCCCAGAGCCCACAATAATCAACAAAAGAACACAACGCCATTAAAGATTTTATTTAAATCTTGGTCGGGCCTCGTAAAAATAAAGTTAGACCCGGTGAATCATTGGCCACCAACTCCTCCTCTCATTGAGGAGGGTTCTCTCTTGGCTGGAAATAAATCCCCAACGATAATGAAATATACATGACGNATCATCACGATCATCATCCAAAGCCGTCAAACAACCCGAAGAAGAGCTGGGCAAACAGCCCAAAGCCCAGAACACACAATAATCAACAAAAGAACACAACGCCATTAAAGATTTTATTTAAATCTTGGTCGGGCCTCGTAAAAATAAAGTTAGACCCGGTGAATCATTGGCCACCAACTCCTCCTCTCATTGAGGAGGGTTCTCTCTTGGCTGGAAATAAATCCCCAACGATAATGAAATATACATGACGGAGCAGCAAAAGCCCCAAACGGGTGTTTCTGTTGCTGTTTGTTTTTGATTTTATTTGTGTTTCGAATTATATTTGGCTGTCTATGAACGAGTTCAATTGTTTTTTCGGGCGAGTTTAGGCCAAGTGGCCTCCCGTCTGTGATTTCGCCCTGAGCTTTGCTTGTGACCCGATTCGTGTTGGGCCAAAACACACAACAAACTTCAACTTCTTGTCGCTCAGTTCTTGGCCCCTTTGCAATCAGGTTATTGCCCGAAGACAACACCTGGCCGGAGCCAAAGAAACGCCGCAAAAGAGTGGCATTACCTCTGCTGCCCGGCCAGGCCCAAACATTTCTAATAAGCATTTATTTTAATGTCTGACATGCGTCAACGAATTATAATATTTTGTGAATTTTAATCGAAACAGTTGGGGGATCTCTCTGTCCGTTAGAAATTCAACTGGTTTTCGGTCTGTTTTTGTTTGTTTTCGGTTAGGCAATTAAGGCAAATCTTGTTATTTAACTTTACATTATCATATATATTCCAGGAAATCCTACCAGACATTCGGCAACCGGTTGCAGGCTGAATGTGTTTTTGTGGGAATTATGAATGATTGTTCCACATGACGGCAACGCTTGATGCCCGGCATTTCCCGGGGAATCAATTTGTAATATTCAATTCAATGGATTTGTTTTAATCCGCAAATATGCTGCCATTTGTTGCCACCACTCATAAGTATACAAATATTTTCGGATTTCGCACACGTTTTGCAAAAAGAATACAGCAAAAAATGAGTAAGAAAAAAGAGAAAGGAAAAACCTTTTCCGCAAATGGTGACAGCGCAAAATGTGCTGCGACGCCTACTCGGAAAAATAATCCCCAGCCGATTTGAACGATTTATTATTTGGACCAGCCAGCCCGGAGCCTGTCCAGCAGCCCCGGAGCCATTAATCATTCGAGTCCAGATCCCGATCCAAGTCCGAGGCGGCGGCCGGCCGAGTGGACACTCCGCATTGGTGGACATTTGGCAAGGAAACTTTTGCGTGGCTACGTGGCAACGTGTTGAAATTACAAAATGCGTTAAAAAACCAACAAGGGGTGGTGGGCCAGAGCAGAAACAAAATAGAATAAAATGAAAGCAGATAAAATATTTCATTCACACTCAGACTTTTGTCTCTGCCCTCTGTCCGTCGAAATAAAAAACATAAATTTCCTTTGAGAATAGATCCGTTGTCGGCGCGAACTTCAGAATTTTTGGGGTTTTGGGTGGGCAGGGTGATTATGTTTGACAGCCGACCTGGGACACAGGGCCCCGCCCCCTTTCACACTTCCAGACAGGACATGGGACCGAGTCCTGGCCGGAGTCCCAAACGAGAAGCGGCAGCTAGTTGCATTTTTTGACTGATTTATGGCCGCCTATTTGGGAAAAGTTTTAAACTAAAACAAAGCTTTAAGTTTACATGGTCAGTAGGCAACTTTTGTTAATAAATTAATGTTTATCTTATCTAGAATACAAATAGTTTCCAAAATCGCTTTCATTTATGTATTTTTTAAAAAGAGATCAGGGAACTATTTTATTTTTTTCATAGTATTCTGTAGATAAGCGATGGGCAGCCCTTAGCTCTTTCTGCTCCGGTGCTCCCTGTGAATGTCTTGAACAAAAAGGAATCGACACGTGCACATGTTCGAAAGTTGAGGATATGTGTGTAATTACACAAACTAAATATGTAAAACTAAAAAATTTGACGGCTCCGAGGTTAATAATTTGTGACCACCGCTGTTCCAGATTAATAATCATAGTAACAATAATCAATTAATAATTCCATACAACATAGTAATTATTATTCTCTTGTTTAATTCTCTGTTAAATTTTCTTTATATTTAGGCAAAACTGTCGCTGATTTGTGTTCCCATCAAATACTTAAAAGCACCAAAATCACAAAGAGCCCATAAAATTCGGCAGAATATTTGTTGGCCTTCAAGAGTGATGATTTTCCCCCGGGAAAGTGAAAATTATGAATAATTGAAGCAGCTGAAGCAAGTAATATAACCAAATCAGCTTCTGTATTTATTTTTGCGTTATACATTTATTTCAGGGGGGGTTGAGTGACAATTTGCGTTCACTTCAACCTCCCTCAACTGACAGAGCTTTGATTACAAAATTGATTTTCAATGTTTTTCGCCTAAAAATACAGAAAAAGAGTGCCCGAAATGGGGCGGGGGGAGGACTCCACTTTGGCAATGGGGATGTGTCAGCTTGCAATCACGGAGCTGCCTGATTTCTCCAGTGATTTTTCGCAATCAACCTGATGAGGATGTGCAGAGTATGATGCATGTGGGCGGCGCCATGATTAGTATCCTTTCAGCCAAAAGCCAGGTCAAAAGTGGCTCTCTCGCATGCCAAGTGGCCTTCCGGATGAAACTTTAATGCCCAGCAAGGACACGGCTGGAAAAAGCTGCCTGATGGACTACGTGATGTTGGGCAACTATGCACAGAGAAATTCTGTGGAGTGATTGCTGAGGAAAAACTAAAGGATACGGGGTTATAAGTCCAGACCAGAGTCAAAGACAAAGTGGAATGCATTGAGGCTGGTGGCGGAGGAACGCGTCCTGAATCGGGAATCATTGTTCCCCCCCGCTCGTCGTTGGTAGTCGCAATAATCCCATCAAGCATATGCCCGAGATCCTGGCCCACCTAATGTCTTTGGCCGGCGAGTATCTTTATTATCCCGGCTCTAGTGCAATTATTTGTGACTCGCTTTTTGGGGTCCTGGGAAAGGCAAACATTAGTTATGTCGCGCACACGACTCTAACATGATTGCATCCGTCCAGGAAGCCCTTGGTCGTGTATTCCTTGCATTTTTACATCCCGGAACATCCTTCCGCCCATCGCTCGGATGGCTTCATCCGCAATTTTCACGCCCACTTTGTTTGATGATGACAAATCTCGTTGCGTGTTATCAGATTGGCCAGCATCCGCGTACTGCACCCTGCAACCTGCCCCCTTGCGCTGCATAATTATGTTTATCTTCGGAGGCTGCGCCGGGGTCACGTGTCCTGGCCGATTTGGCCGCGGAAGGAGCGGCACGTGCTAATCGGCGGTCGCCTGCAACCGCCCCCCATTACACCGCCCATGCCCCGGCGCTGGGTGTGCCACCCCCGAACGTTTTACATGCCCGATAATTGAAATCGGCATTGGAACGGCTTCGCTGCTTCATTTATCAGGTCACTTCGATGGCTGGCATTGTGACCTCGAGCAAGGAAAACAACCGAAGGAGGCTGGGCCTCACTTAGCTCGATTGCCTTGCTCAATTGCTGCTTATTAATTAGTTCCCGGCCACGGTAATTTATCAAAATCGGGCTGTGAAATAAAGTATTCCGCAATTGCAAAATGCCTGAAGGATAATGTGCTCATGAGAATTGTCTGAATTCATGTGGAGTCAATTGTATCTCTGTACCCTGGCCCACAATATGTTAAATTGTCCTTTCGAGAAATTAAATAATTAATTCCATTTCCGTCCACATCCATAGTTTGATAAATTTGGAGCAACATGTCTGGAGTTCTTAATAAGTTCCTACAATACCTATAAGAAATTAAACAAGTAAGAACGATTTTATGCGAGGGTCTCTATTATAAATTCCCGATTATTGGTTTCATCTGTTTGCAGGGGTGCAGGGGGGAGTTACATTTTGTCTGTCTGTCTGTCCGTCTGTCCCTTTGATCGCTTATATCTTAATTTTACATAAACAAAATATTAATATATTCACTTTTTTTAAAATTCTGTATACCGGTATGTTTTTAGTATTTCCGACCGCGCATATAATTCCAAACTGGTTCTAGCAGGAAGAACATTACTTAAGCTGCATCGAGCCTGATTTTTTGGGTAAGTAAACTAATTTTTTCCCTCCCCTCTCCCTCTAGTTCCCCATCGGTGTTCCTCGCCAGACCTCGACCTGAGCGCCAATGTCCTGGACGGCAGCGCATCTTCAGCATCGGATATGCCCGATCTCCCCGCCAACGATCTACTGGAAGATGGAGGATCATTGCCGCCTCTGACGTCATCTCCCGCCTTCTGGACTCGGCTGTCGCTTTCATTGCGCCACGTTTGACCTCCAAGAATCTGCCGCATCATCTCATCTGAACCTGGAGATCCTGTCTGAGATCGAGAGGACCACCGCTCTTTGGCCCCATCTTCCCGCCTAACAGACTCGACTTGTAACTTGCGCTGAAAGTCATCGAAGGAAATCATCGTCCATCTGGCTTGAAGCAGTGCATCCAAGTGATATCCTGCACCGTGTCTGGAGACCAAGGAGGACCAAGGATTGCTATAACCTCCCCCCCTTTGGCCTCATCTCCCCGCTTTAGGGAATCGACTGTCAGCTTCGTTGGAAGTCATTTCACCTGAAGAAGTGCATCCAAGCGATCCGCTGCATCAAAAAGAAGATGAATCCCAGGCTTCTAACAGGTATGTCCAGAGTCCTTAGCACTGACCTAGTTTTGTTTTTACATTTTCTCACAAAATTTGAGGTGCTCCCGAATTTTGTCTCTTTAACCTAAAGTTTTCGGCGGCCATCAATTTATATAATAAATAATCAAGTCAAAACCCAAAAAAAATCAATGTGCCTTCATTAATTCAGCAATATTTCTAGTAATCTTAATATATCGAAATAACTTACCCATATTCCATTTTATATGTCTGCCAATAATCTTCATTTTTGAAACATTCTCCATTAGTTTTTCTTTTTTCCGTATCCTTTCTCTGATTGGATTTTCCCAGTATGCAGTCACTGCGAGTTATTCAAGGAAAATCACCTAATTTAAGCTTTAAGCACAGACAGCCTTCGGTTAATGAGTGCACCCGCACTCACGCCAACTCCCGAACCAAATGAGTGTCGCCCTGTGGACGCATAAATTATGAATAAAATCCGCTCACACGCGGGTAAGGGAAAAACCTGGATAGGACGGGGAAAGGGCCCGATACTACTCGCCTTTATGGCCAAAAGCCGCATCATGAGGCCGAGAAGTGTGCTAAATATTTAAATACTCAAAAGCCATAAACCTGAGTATTTAGAAATTGACTTTAACAAGCTCATATGGGGGAATGTGTAAAGGATGAAGGATAAGCACGTGGGTTTGGGTGTGTCGGTGGGCTGACCCTTTTTTGGCCAGAAGCCAGCGCCATTCATTAGAAATGCGCACTAATGTGCCCGACTTAATAATAATCAAATTTATATGCATGGTTATGTCCTTTAGAGCAGGACTAAAGTTTCAGAGTGCTTCTCCGCAGTGCTTGGATGGGGGGAGGGCTCTTCGGAAGGTCCTGAGAAAAAGTTGAGAAACAGACGCTGCCTGAAAAGTGTCAATATCCTTGTCCTGGCACTGCAGCTGTCCGGTGTGATTTTTCTCCAGTTTCTGTGGCAAGGTGTGGGTTGCACCACGCCCAAGGTATCGTTCTGGTACCGTTATCCTGTTGCCGGTTTCTCGGTTTTGTCGGTTTTGTTTGCTTGTTTGCTTGCGGCTCTGACACTGAGACTAAATGGCCAAAAAGGTTGCCTCCCCCGGGACCTGCCGGATGAGTCTTGGAAATTTCACAAAAATTAATTATAACTGCCCCGGACAAACAGTGTTATGATAGGCGGCCTCCACACTAGATCTTTCTGATTTGCTGGGAGGAGAAGATCTTTTCTTGTTTTCCATTTTTAGTGGCCACTCCCGGAGAATCTTTGGCAACAATAAAAGCAAATTACAATCGCTGCCAAAGCAGCGCAGGATGTGTGTAAGTTACAAATAACCGGGGGTTGGCTTGGTTGGCAGGAGCAGTAACCCCTTTATGTGCCCTGCCAGGAGACAGATAGGGAAAAAAATTGAAATAAATTACCAAAACTAAAGGCAACAACTGTTCGCATAATGAAGTCAAATTATATTCTCGACCAAAGGCGGGGCGAGTGCTTTGGGCATTGTTTTCCGAAGGAGTGAGGCGGTGCAGGGTGCGTTGTGTTGGTCCTGCTGGTCCTTGAAATTATGCAAATCGCTTGCACTCCATCGGGCACTCCGGGCGGCGGTATCTGCTACCCCTGCAACTGCAACACCCATATTAGTGTCATCGGGCATTTGCCGAACCATTTCATTGACACGCGGAATTCCTGGTGGCGTCGTCCACTTGGCTATCCGGCTATCCGCCGATGTTATCATTTAATTCGCTGCGAATTAACACGGACATTGTCAACCGTAAATGAGCTAATTAATCTAGTGAGTGACTCCCCCCCCAAACACTCGTCTCGTTCGCGTTTTTGTGGTCCTCCAGAGGATCCCCAGCGCGCTGACACGCTTCTCCAGGTGGTTGAAGTCACAACTGGGCTGGGTGGGCCCTTGGGGAGCTGCACTAAAACCCCAAATGAGATGCACGAATTCCTCTTCACACCGGCAAGCACCTAATAAAAGTTTACATTTAATTATTTACAACTCGAGTCACGGAGGGGGATGGATACTCCACCAGAATTTATTGAAATCTTTGGGCAACTCACAATTCGTCGTTGGCCACTACAAATCAATCTTTTCCAGCAGCAAACAGCAAACCCAATGCAACCGCTTTGGCACTGGACCTCTCGTATTTGGAGAGGCTGAAAAATAATTTCATGTTTATGGCAAAGTTGTTTTCACTGGCCAGTGGCCACAAAAATGCTTATCGACTGCTGGCAATCGCTGAGCCAGACTTGTAAATATTTATGATATTTTGCGATTTTTTCTGTACTGATAAACAGGTTCCATACACTTCCAGGAGGGGGAGAGGCCTTGGGATGTGCGAAAACGATTGTGGGAAGAAATTGCTCACCTAGCGCCCCGGGACCACCTTCGGGTTTGTTGAAATAATAAATCCAAAGAAAAGGCTTCGCATTCGCATCGCCAACCATTTGTTACGGAATATACCTTAAGGTGCAAAAGGTATATTAAGTTTGTGCAAATGTATGTAACAGGGAGAATGAGGCTTTTAACCACAGGGTATAATCTTAATCAGTATCAACAGCCGGGTCCATCTACCCATGTCTGCCTGTCTGTCCGTATGTCTGTCTGTATATCCACGTTGTTCTCCGAGATGGTTAAAGCTAGTGATGTTATTTTTTTTGCTTTAGGTCCGTTATATGTGTACGCAGAGCAAAAATATTTTACATTTTTGCCACGCCCCTTTCCGTCATCGCAATTTTCCTAAAATCACATAGTTGACGATATCTTCGAGATGGTAGAAGCTAAAGACATGATTCTTTCTGCATTTGGTGCGTTTATCATATACGCAAAATATATCACTTTTGAATTTTAGCCACGCCCCCGTCCGCCTTTGCTATTTGAAAAACACTGTATTTTCTTCTGCATACCTATCTATATCCCCAAAATCGTTAATGCGTGTGATATAAATCTGTTTTGTTTCAGCTAAAAATGATTATATCTAGCCATGTGCCAAGTTTTAAAAGGATCGGACCATAAGTAATGCAGATAAGGCCAACCAAAACTTAACCATCCACTGAGAAAGGACGGGTGACGTCATATAGATTTCTTGTTTGACTCAAGTCATTTGTATGTGCTAGATACATGGTATCCCGTTGTCGATAAATCTCGGCTACAGCGTTCTACTTGTTTTTCTTATATTAACGAATCCCTTTCTGTTGGTTTTTTGCTATTTAGATGTTATGAGAGCTACCCTCGCGAGAACGTTTAGGCCGAGATGGTTGGGTAAATATTTAAACTGGTTGCGATTGTTTTCGCAAATCGTTGCAGTTGGTCAAACACGTGTTTGGGATAATTTAATTAAATTTACTCGTCTCGGACTCTTTCCGAACCCGGCCACGTGCCATTCGGAGCACTTTAGTGATTTTTTGTTGCTGTCTACACGCCCCTTGAAAATGAAGTGGCAAACACTCGAGCACTTGCTGCAGTTGCCTCAAAAATTCCCGCTTAAATTGTGGCAAGTGCAGCTTAGCTTTCTGATTGTGGCGGGGGAAGGTTGGGAAATTCCCGGGAACCGAAAACTTTGGTGGTCTCGATGGCGAACAATGCAACTGTCATTGCTCGATGGATCTCTGGCATCTGTCGCAGTCCGTGGAGAATAGCAACTAAATTCCCTCGAATGCCCCGCCATTGATGACGATGACTGGTAGGAAATCCAGGCGGAGAGGCTGCTGCCTCTTGGCGGCGGCCAAGATTGTTCCCGACTGAAACTAAATATGATTTATTTTCACGGTGTGTTAGCGTACTCAGGCCCCTCGCTCATTAGTCGGGGCCCGGGTAATTTGCATAAGTGTCCTGGCCCCAGGAACAGGACACACTCGAGAGACGCCTGCGGGGCAACTAATTAAAATGTTCGCGCCTCAAATTTCCTCTGCCCGCCTTATTTATGACCCTGTGAATGTCTTGCATATGGACAGGGTCTCACTCGGGCTCCTTTTCCTTGCACTCCGGCTTTTCTTTTTTTTTGTTTACGAGTGACAAATGCGACATTTACATGCGAGTCCTGCCTTTGCTTTCCTTGCTTTCCTGCTCAGTTTGAATATTAAAATTATTCATGGTTTTCCTCCCGAGATGTGGCGTCTGCCTTGCCAACGGGCGGGGTGTGAGGGATGTTGATTTGAGGAGTATAAAATAAAGGATAAGGTTCCATGATACGGAAGTTAGGAAAAGAAACCACTTATTCATTAAATGCTGTAAATAAGCCTTTAAATCTTTGTTTGCTTATACAATTTTCTATAAGAAAGCTGCCCATAATTTTTCTTCATTTGGTAAACTTTATAGATTATGAATCTGCTTAGAAAATAAATGTATTCGACTTGGATATGAAAAACGGATGTGAAATTACTTTTTAGTTAAATTTATGCTAAAAACGAATCTTAAACCTCAAAAAAATTCTTAGGCGTCTACTATTGGGTTTTTTTTTCGATGTATGGGTTTTAAGATGGACTAAATCTCTTTTGTTTGCCTTTATGATTCCACCAAACTGCCATCCTACAAACTCGACTTGGAACTTTTACGCACCACTAAGTTATATACAGTTTTAGGTCAAATTTATTCAAATTTATTATTATATTTACGTACCACTTCTTTTTATAAATGATATACCATTTTAAGTAAAATTTACTACAGATTTGTCAATCCACGACAAACGATTTTTATAGTTATATCAAGCCTCAAAAATTTTTTTGAGCGGCTACATTTAAGGCTTTTGGAGAGGTATACTCGTAGTTTTCAAGATGGGATTAATTACAAGGATAAACGTTTGCTATTAAAACTCTGCTAAGCTTGCAATCCCACTGACCTTGCAGCTATCCAAGAGATATAACAATTCCCTTCCAATTACAAGGGACTATTGCCTGCGGACAGAAGTTAATCTGCCTTCTAATTGACACACAATCGTAATGACAGTCTGACCCATCCCCGGCCGATCCCTCAAGTCGGGGTAGAAATAAAGCGGCATCGCGGAGGGGGAAGTCCAACAAATTATTTGGCAATTGGATAGTGAAAGTCCGTCACTGCCGTATTGTAAATCCAATTGTAAACAATTTTGAATCAAATTCCGGCCTCGGCCAGGGGGTGAGGGGTCGTGGCGGGGTTTATTTCACCACGACAGCTGTCGCGTCGGGGAAAGTCCGCTGAGGATTGGGTGCGATAAAAGGGGTTAATCGAACGCGCGGACCACGGGCCCGGGTTTGGGGAATTTTCTTCACCTTTGCGGAAAAAGAGGAAAAGCATTTGAAGCGGGCCGAGGAATGTGCCTCGGGGTATTTTGGTTAATTAGCGATGTCTGGGGACATCTTCTGTTTGCTCTTTTCCAGCGATTCGAACATAAAATTCTGGGCCAACCGCTCTGGGGAAATGTTTCGGGAACTTCTCCAAAATAGACCAACAAGTGAGGGAGGGGGCTGCGGCGAAGTGATTTCTTGGCCAACCGGAGTTTTCGGGCCTTGTCAGAGAAGTTAATGAGATTACCACGCCCCCAAATTAATTCACAGAAGCGTTTTTTCCCTTCACTTTGCTCAATCGGTCACAGGCAGAAACCGCAAATGCGGAAAATGCAAATTGTTTTTCATGCGAACCCCGAGACCCGAGACCCGAAGAGAACCGAGACCCATCCCCCGAATTTTTCACTTTTTGTCCTACAAACGAGGCGTGAAAATTTTGTGGGCGGTTTCGGTTACTAATCCCCGCAAAGGACGAGGCGAGCGAGGGCAGGGAGAGAAGTAGGTACTCCAGGATGTTTGACAACTTACTGTGCCTCGGATAATGTGCGAAAGTCAGAAGGGTTAAACCCGCAAAACGATGACTAATCAACTCTGACAACACAACAAAATGCGGCAACAATGCCCAAGGAATCGAAAGAAGATCCTGCGAGGAACGTTGCCAACAAAAGAAGTTATGTTTGGGCAAAATATTTATGGCTAAGCTCACATATACAATAAATAATACAAATATACAATAAATAGACATACAATTTTTTGGTGTTATACAGATTAATGTTTTATAGTCAAGGAACTCCTCTCAAGGAGAGGTCAACCGGGAAAACCTAACCTAAGTTACCTTGCCTATTTAATTTGCATTTAATTTAAAAAACAGAACGCCGTGTTAGTGTGGGAGAAAATGAATGGATTCTACAGGCGATAGTTCCTGAGTGAATAAATATGCACGTTATCATTATTCGCTTCGTATAAAAAAACACATATGAAGAAAAGACACAGGCCATAGTTTGTTAAGATTGTTAAGGAAAACAGCCTTTAAGGAGATATATTAAAAGTAACCTAATTTTTTTAAAGGAGAAAACTGCTTTAATATGTTGTACGGCAAAAAGGAAGATTACGGAATGGCAGGAGTGAATATTTAAGTATCATTTAAATACAAATTTATATCCAAAAAAAAAATCATTCGCTATCAATTAAAAACAAATTACCCCAGGTTTATATTTATATTAAAAAAAAATGGTAATAATAATGATTTAATATTTTGTGCGGAAAGAAGGAAGACTACGGAATGGCAGTAGTGAAAGTTTGAATATCATTTAAATACAAATTACCTGGGTTTAAATTCATATTAAAAAAAAAAATAATAATAATAATAATGATTTACATATTTGTTTTGTGGAGGAATCAATTTGGTGTGCAAAGATGAAAGCTAAACAAGGTTAATCGATAGGCCTTAAACTTAGGGATGGGCGCTTGCGCACCCATCGTGCGACATGTAGGCGGCAATCCTTAACTTGGCCTGGGGAGAGCTGCCTTCCAGCTCCCAACACTATTTATTGTTATATCCGGTTCTAAAAAGAACAGAGTTATTGTATTAAAGATAATTTTGTTAAAGATATCTCTATTCCGTTACAAAAACATATCTTAAACAAATCGTTAAGTTCGTATATTTTAGTTTTTGTTGAACACAGCTGTATATATTATAATAGAGAGTCTTCAAATAATTAAAACATTATTATAAGAATTCATAATTTATTTGCTAATTAATTATGTTAACAATTATCTTGTTCAAGTTCCTTATATCCCGTTTTTAAAAATAATATTCAACCATGTCATCAACAAATTGTTTTACTCGAATATTTCAGGTTTTGGTGCACTGCTATTTCATTGAATACAGCTGTATGAGCTATAATAAAAAGAATTCAAATAATTATACAAACATGAGCTTTAATGAAAATAAAACTATCAATATAAGATGCCAAAATGTTTTTTATTATTCTTATTTCGATGTAGTATTATCTAATTAGTATGTCAATAAATAAGCATTTGTAATTACTTAATTTGAGCTAATTTTGCGACCCAAATTATATTTAAACTCTACTAAATTATTGAAAATAAATCACTTGTATTTTAATTCATTAATTTCCCGCAATTTAAATATTACTCTCTGAGTAAATTGGATAGAAATTGCCGATTTAAGTCAATTCAAAAGCAACCGCTTGCCTGCTTGGCCTCCCACCGCACTGCTTGCACAACTTGCGGCACTGCCTTGCCGACGGTGGGGCTTTGCTCTTAACGGAATCTGCCCCAGCGCTCTGGCCAATCAGCTTGCGCCGTGCCACACAATGACAGTTTCGCCGGCGATCCGGCTCCCCAGCGATTTCGGTTTGGTTTTTTGGCTTCCCAACTCCGCTCGCCTTCCTCTTTTTTAGCGCTCCTTCACCGTTAGGAGGGAGCAGAGCAGGGGCGAGCAGCGCTGACACTTGGCCTCCCAGAAGTGCAGGCGCAGGGTGCCTGGGAATTGAAAAGGAGAACGAACCCGGCTCCTAGACCAGACACACACGCCCCCAACTGGGGACGTCACTGTGTGCTGTGTGTGCTGTTTGCGCTGTGTGGGTTTCAATTCGCAGCGTTCCTGGGCGCGAGCGCGCGGGCGGGTGACCTGCCGGCGGCCGCCTCTCTCGCTCGCTCTCGCTCGTCCGACGACTCCTTGCTACTCCCTCTCTCTGCCGGCTTGTCCTGCTGATTGGTCCTGCGGTGGTTGCTGCTCTGCTGACAGTTCGGCTCTCCACGGGATTGGCCTCTCGCCATTGGCCACCCCCTCGGTGCGCCCGGCTCTCCATTGCCGCTCTGCTCTCCGGCGCAGGCTCGTCTCGGTTCCATTTTCATTTGCTGTCGGTTGTTGGTGGTGCTGCTGCTGCTTTGGCTGCTTCTGCTTCTGCTGCTGCGACTGCTGCGACTGCTGCGGCTGCTGCTTGCTGCGCTGCTTCTTGCGTTCTGGAAGCAGCATCGCCGCTTCGAGGATTCAGTTGGGGTTTAACAGCCACTCGGGACGGTAGCGCGCGCCGCTCAAACTTGTTGCGAGACCAATTTTCCGAAAATCCCAAATTCTCTGCGGTGCATTGACTCAATTCGCACACGGTCACGCCCACACCCACTTCCATCGCCATCGCCATCGCCACCGATACCGATACCTCTACCGATACCTCTGCCGATACCGATACGGGCTCGATTCGTTCGTGTTCTTTCGCCCTTCAGTGACACAGCCAGCAGCAAGAGCACCCAGGGAGGAGATCCCTGGAGAGCCAAGAGAAAGCAAGCCGCAGAGCCGAGCCACCACAAGCGATCGCCGGGACCAGGGAAAGCCATCAAAACGGCAGCCACAATTTCCAGCGCCGGACTGGGAGACATCGCCGCGGGAGCCAATCCGTACGCTGATCTCCACCAGCATACGCACCATCCGCATCCGCACACGCACACGCACCCCCATCCGCATTCCCATCCGCATCCGCATCCGTTTGCTAGTGCAGCACCCTTGACCAGCGCCGACGGCTTCAAGCTGCGCTCCGAGGAACCGGTGCCGGGCTTCAGCTCGGCCTCCCCCTGGCCCACCCTGGAGCTGGGCATGGAGTGGGGCCGGAAGCTCTATCCGAGCGCCGTCTCCGGGCCGCGCTCGGCCAGCGGGCTGATGTTCGGCCTTCCGCCCTCCGCGGCGGACATGAACCAGCCCCGGGGCCCGATGACCTCCCTCAAGGAGGAGCCCCTGGGCAGCCGCTGGGCCATGCAGCCGGTCGTCGATCAGACCAAGTGAGTATCGCTCCTCCTGGGAGTACCTTCCCCAATCCAGTCGGTAAAGCTGGTTAAAAATCTGTGATCGTTTTCGGTGTTATATCCTGAAAAGCTCGGGAATCTGTGACTCTTTCAAGTGTTTACTCAGTGTTTCAGTGCTACAAGACTTGTAAAACCTATAAAAGTGTAACAAACATTGCCAAAGCCGTAAAACCCAGTTAAATATAAAAGGATCACCTCGAATTTACACCTTGTAATAAGATAAAACCTATAAATTGGAGGCACAAAACAAACAGGTTGTGAATGCGAATATTATAACATAAATATGCGTTTAACTTAGGGACATTTCGTCATCTTCGGATGACATTCACATTTCGATTCCTTTTCGTTGGAGACATTCACAGCTTTTTGTTTTTGGGAGCTATGTGACCCGAAAGAGCCAAGGGCTGCCCACCGCTACTTTAAAGCCATTAATTCCAGAAACCCGTTACATTTCCTAACCGTTAAAAAATTATCCTGGGAATAGGTGTTAAATAATACAATTTTTAAGAAGCTTAAATGGTAGAATAGGTGTTCGATAATAAAATTATAAAGAATCTTAAACAGTAAATGTAAGTAGATTATTTCCGTAAGATCTTGGTTTTAGAACCTCAAAAATATATCACAAAATAATTAACATAAATTTGTGATAAAATATAATAAATTACCCATAGGGTACATAATAATTTACCATAAAAACTATTAGTTTACCTATAGGAAAATCACGTGCACTAGGTCGTACAGAAAGCAATAAATTCCTCTAAAATTCCCAATAGATCCCATTCCCTATTGCCATTTAAAGACCCCTAAATTAGAGTATCATTTTCACACTTAATCGGCAATGCCTCCTGCTATTGTATTTGACAATAACAATAGCAGTAAAAAACCCAAAGCCTGACGCTTCGGCCTCGACGGAAAGCTCCCATAATCCCTGCTAATCTCTCCCCTAATCACATCCCGCGTCTCCAAGGCAGACAGACGCCAACAAAGTGTCGGCAACAATGTTTCCGCAACAGGCACGCAGCTTCTGAACAAAATAAATAAATACAAAAAAAATAAAAGAAGTCTCCAAAAAGGAAAGAAAGCTAAAAAAAAAGTGCGTTTGTTTACTTTTTGGCCAAAGCCGGCATCGTGTCCCCCAACGAAATGTGTGTGTGAGAGCCCCTCGGGGAGCGATTCCGAAACGTAGTAAGTCAGTCAGTCAGTCGTTCAGTCAGTCGCGGGGTGAGGCGACCTTTATGGCCACCACCCCCCCAAAACCAGTAAAAAAAATAAACCAGAAAACCACCCAGCTACCCAGCTACCCAAGATGAACCCCAAAACAAAGCCCGCTTCCATTCAGATCCCAGACTCACTCGAAAATCCCACTCAAAATGTTATCGGCGGGGGGGTTCACGCACTTTTTCGGGTGACTTTTGATGTTTTGCCACAGAGTTCTGTTTGGGCTTTGGGGAAACTTCTCAAAGGGATGTTACTTAGCTTTCACTTTCTCACCGCCAAAGACAAAGTCACTCTTGGGGTTGCAAAAGCTTTTATTTTTCTTGGGCCATGTTTGTTTAGTTGCGTTTGAGATGTTTCTGGCGTGAGATGTTCGCGCCGAGACGAAGTGCGCGAGTTGCCCAAACCGAAAGCGAAAGCGAAATGACAGCGGGCTTTGTCCATTCAGCGGCGGCAAATCAGCATTCCCACCCGACCCCGGACCAGAGTCCCCACCAGCTGCACAGCCTCCACAGCCTCAACCACCAGCACCACCAGGACAATCTCCGGCAGCAGGATCACAACCACAATCAGACACTAGGCAGCAAGACAATGCGCTGTGATACGAGGTAAAGCAGTTAGGGAAATCAGGGAAGCGGGAAATGGCCAAATCAGGAAGTCGGGAAATCAGGAAATTGCTTTTTAGCTAATTGAAAGGGCTGCTCAAGTGAAGAACTTCAAAATTCTAAAGGGCCTTAAAAATGAACCCAAGTTTAATTTAATTTAATTCAATCCTACATATCAAACTCAAAAATCAACTGCATTTCTTGAACTATTTGTGTACTTCCTTCTCACTCCCAAGAAATATCTTCTTTTTTTATGTACTATCAAAAATTCTAAAGCTCTGTCCCTCAAGGACTCCCCAAAAATTAACAACTCAAACTTCAGCGATTGTATTTTACAATTTCAACTTTATTGTGCCCGTCTTTTGTGGCAACTTTTGCGACAAATAAATCTCCCCGATTCCGATAATTGTTCAATATATGTTTGTGGCAAGCCATTTATTTAAACACTTATCCGGCCATCTAACTGGAGCAGAATGTTGCCACAATGTTGTGCCCCAGACCGAGCACACGCAGGACACAATTGTGTTGGATATGAACTCCTTGTCGCTGCTGAAATAAATCAAGGAATATTCGGAAATTTATTTCAACAAAGATTGTCCAGGGAATGGTAGAAGTAAGAAGTAGAAGCCACTCCAACTAGATGGCCGCACATAGCCCATAAAGTGTCCTTAAACAAAGCGATATAAGGTCGCCGTTTTTAAGGGACCCCGTCATGTGTGGAAAGGAGCTTTTCACGTGCCGTGGAAATAGACAAAACGTGACCACGAATGGCTCCCACACTAGCCACCCCCTCCGATCCCTGGCAGTGGCCACCTGGGCATCGATTTGCGACAATTAAATGTTGGCATAATAAAATCAACAGCAAAACGGCCACAAAAATGCTCTCAATTTTTTCCCCATCCGAGGCGGCAGGCAGGAGGCGCCTCCGAGCTCGCAAATTGGCGGCAAGTGCAAACAAAGCGAGCTGGCAAACTGCCGGGGAACGATTTTCCACAATTTCCACCGACTGACTGGGTAGCCAACAGCCACGGCGAGTTGAAAAGTCAACAAAAAGACCAAATAAACCGGGAAACGATCCAGGAAGCGAGTGCTGCTAAGCCGGGCCAGGGGGAGCGGGCAGGGAGTTGGTGCAAGTTTTTTATTTGCCGGGATGTACTCGGCATTATTTCGCTGTTCACTTTTCGAACACAGCAACCACTCCACGGCCATAACAATAACCTTTCACCAGAATGTAACATGTCTGGCATTTATATGTCGTACATCCCCGCCACCTCAGTCTCCTTGTCCTGCAAAGGTAACATTTGGCGGTGAAAATCGCATTGGATGGCTTTCTATCCTGACTGTCCTCTTAATATCAACTCGATATCAACCCGAGGGTGCCATAGAATTAGCATTAGGTAACCAAACAAAGATACTCTTCATAATACTGGTATAAAAACTTTCCTTAAATTATTATAACATCCTAACAGCTTGGCTTGGTCTCCTCGGTATCCAGCAAAAGTAACATTGGCGGTGAAGATCGCTGTTCCCATAAAACCAACTGTCCTCTTAATTTTATATAAAATCTAGGTTTACCAGTAAGACTTACAAACTTTCCCTAGATTAAAATCCTTAAAACATCCTGCAAGCTTAGCTTAGTCTCCTCTATGTCATTATCCTGCAAAGGAAACATTTAGCGGTGAAAATAGCTTTCAAGAGCTTTACCCGAAAAACCGATTGCCCTCTTAATTTGATATCAACTCGAGGGGTGAATGGGCATTACATTTCCTAACCAAACAAAGCTACTCTTCAGATACAAACTTTCCTTAGATTAAAATCCTTAAACCATCCAGTAAGCTTACCTTGGTTGGACCCACCTCCGTAGCACAATCAAAACTATTGAAAAGCGTGCAAGCAAATCCAGTCGGTGACTGATACAATTGCCCATCGAATCCTTTGGGTATCCAACCACTTATTTAATAACTAGGACGCATATCCCTCGAACGCAAATTCGATTGCATTTGCCGGGGGGGCGGGAGGCCTTGGGTGGGTGGGTGAGTCTATCATTAGCTGATGGCTGTGCACTTCATGCCTGACATTATCCTTTGGCAAATGTGTATATAATTGCAGGACCCCCGAGTCAGTTGGCCCGGGACACAGTGCTCCTTGACATTGCCGCCTGGACAAACAAGAGACGCGCACATAAATACTCGTAGTGCAGGAAGTAACGCAAATACAAAACAACGAAAAAATCTGATAAAATCAGCATTTTCTAAATTAAATTGTTCGTTATGCACACAGGATACCAGAGAACCGTGTATGGCGAGGGCGAAAGAGCAGGACCCTACCTTATTCCTTTTCCTGCTGCCTCGACATTGTCCGGTAATTGTCCGCTGACAGGATCAAAAGTTAGGGGGAAGGACGATTGTCGGAGTGGGGGTTGGTGGGTTAGTCTGACATTTAGCATATGCGGTGCAGCCGGGCCTGGGACAGGGGCAAGACAAGCCTTTATTCCGTCTGCGGCTCAGTGTCCACGTGTCCAGGAGTCCTCGAGACCATGGATAATTGCCCGAGTCCGGCTGCTTGGCCCACAAACGCAAGCGCATATAAAATATTTCAAGTGTACTCAGAGAAAAGGGGGAGGGCTGTCATACATCAGGATTATTGTGTCACGTTGAAGTTGCTTATGCGCTTTTAATGATAGTTGTCACTGTCCCGTGTCCGGTGTCCACTGCTGCTTGAATGTCACTCTCCTGCCGTAATTGAGTTGTCCCTAATTCCTGGCCAAGACCCAAGACCCAAGCCAGGACGGCCTGCCGCCCCCGCACTCTCATCTGCCGGCCAATTAGAGGCTCTTTAGGCCTGGCCTGTGTGTTTACCCAGCTAATGGCATAATTACCATCCTGTGCACTGGAATACTTACTAATTTCGGTGGCTCATTTGTGTTTTGCAGCTTGGGCATCGGCCGCGCCCACTTCGAGAAGCAGCCGCCCAGCAACTTGCGCAAGTCGAACTTCTTTCACTTCGTGATCGCCCTCTACGATCGGGCAGGCCAGCCCATCGAGATCGAGCGCACGGCCTTCATAGGCTTCATCGAGAAGGACTCGGAGTCGGACGCCACCAAGACCAACAACGGCATCCAGTACCGGCTGCAACTGCTCTACGCCAATGGTAAATATGTCTATTAATCATAACCCTAAGTGGTCGAAACTGAATGGAAAACCCTTGCTTGCAGGAGCCCGCCAGGAGCAGGACATATTCGTGCGACTCATCGATTCGGTGTCCAAGCAGGTGAGTCGAGATTTCATACTTCCCAATATTGCATTCTAAAAGGAATTCTCTAGTTACCAGGCTACAATATGTTATAATATGATAAAGGAAATAGTTTTGTAGAAATTCTATAGGTCCCAAGGTTTAAATACTTTCTTCTCAAGTAATCCCAATGATTTTTAAAGATCATACAAATATCCCTATTTACCCTTTATGTTATAAAATTCTCAAAATATATTATAGTACATAATTTTCACTGAAATCACTTAAAAATGAGCAACTCTTTTGAAGGAAACCTTTCAAGTAAATTAAGTACTTCCTGACGCTTGGGCAAAAGTTTCAAACGGTCTATGAAAAACTAATTCCTTCCACTTGGCTGCCTTTGTGCAGTTTTCCCAAGCACATTGGACTGTTTGTTTTGCTGATTCGAGCATAAGTTGCATTCGAAATTGATTGTCACGGCTAATTAAGTGTGTCCTGGTGTGTCCTTTGGCCAATAAATTGAGTCGTCAAGCGAGCAGCAGTTCGTCGCACGCCCAAAGGGAAAGGGGTGTGACCGGGGCTAACGATGGAAAATCGAGAGAATCGCACGGGGATCGAACTCTGTTAATGCGCTTTGTTGTGGGTGCGTGCAAGTCCTCGGGGCAGCTCCTGCGAGTCCTTCGCCGGCTCCGGCTAGTGCACCATATGTCAGCTTTTGTGGGCCTAATGCCCGACGCCTTTCCTTTCTCCGTTCCTTTTCAAGGGCAATTAATTTCTCGAGTGACAAATTTTTATAGACGCTTGTCCGGCCGGCCCTTTTCCTTTTCTCCGCTCCGAGTGACTCGCTTCCCCATTAACCCCCTCAGCGCGCGCCCCTCGATTTTTCTCCGATTTGTGGGCGTTTCTTGCCCATTTAGCCCATTCGCATCAGAAACGAGCGCGCAATAAATTTGTCCACAAATTATCGACAGCAGCGACATCGCCCCTTTCTTTCTACTTGTTCAACTCTACTGTACTATACATTACTTTATTATTATTATCATTTTCTTTTATTCTCTGGGTGAGAAATCCATTTACGACTGCGAATTTATCACAAAAAAGTGATGGCGCTGTCGAGCATTAAATTGCCAAAAAATCGAAGAAAATGCTTTTGGATTGATTGATAAGAAATGGGTTGTGGGGGAATGGGTATTCCCTGGCAATTAAGTCTTATCGAATAGTAATTATTAATAACTTAATGGGTCTTTAAGGCAACATTTAAATATCCCAGATGGCCCATTACTGTATCCCAAGTAATGGAAATGCTTCACTTGTGATATCTCAGTTGAGAACTATTTTGGTTAGGCAATTTTAAACTTATAAATTCTACATAACATCGAAAGCTTTTGGTAATAATTAAAGTAGTTATTTGGGTAGTAATTTCAATGTTTCTAGTGTGATACATCACTTAGTTGAGGACTATTTGGATTAGCCAATTTCAAACTTGTAAAATAAGCTAAAACTGTGGCTATATTAAATGAATAATTCATAGCGAGCTTCTGGCCAAACTTTCATCCATCGATACCCTCGAATTGCCCATTTCCGCTTGACTTGCGATGTATCCGAGATGGACCTACCCCTAACCAGGACGAACAACTCACACGTTTTTTTGTCCGTATCTGCATTGGAAAGTGTCGCAAGCTGGGAAAAGAACAATCATTTGATCGGATTAGGTGGGTTTCCCTCGGATTCCTGTTTGGCTTCCCTTCGGGCGCTTTGTTTTTTGTTGGCTGCTGTTTTTGAATTTTACATTTCGTTTGTCGCGTGTCGCCTTTGTTATCGGATTGCGTAACAGGTAAGGCGGGGATAAGCGAGTGTTATCTCGAGCAAGTGGGCGGGTGTCTGGTTGTGGGCCTGCTCTGGTCGATTATAAAGCCGGCAGCAGAGTAACTTGAAACTGTGGCGGGCCGAATGCGATTAAAGTGGAATTGTCTCAGCCGGCGAAGTCGGGCGGAAGCAATCGGAATTGGCAGCAGGAAGGCAGGACAATTGTCAACTGTCACGTGGCCAGAGAGGGCCCGCCGATGTCCTTCGTCCTCCGTCCGCGTGCAACCCTTGCAACCCCTTTTTTCGCTGCTGGATGGGCTGGGCGGCAGGCAAATGCAGCAAATCATGGCCATAATCATAATTACATTCGATCAGATAACCGAACGCACAGCATTCGAACGGGAGGCGTCGCAATTGCAATTTGAGCTAACGATGGAACCACGGAAAATCGCCTCATTTCGGCGATCATATTTCATTTTCATCAGCCGCTCCGGAGTACGGGTCCAGCATAAAACAATAGGGAAATCCTTTTCCCGTTTTTCGTGTTTTTGCCAAAATTGTGCTTATCGCGATGCATAGCCGTACGCATGCCCGGCGAAACTCTAAACCGAAAGCGAGGGGAAGTCCCGCGATTAATGCACGCAGATAAGCGAGATGCATGGCTCTGTCGCGGAGTCCGAAAAATCCAGACAATCGGCGATGACGAGAAGGACCCGTCAAATCGATGCACTTAGCACATTTCGATTGGTCTTTCGATTCATCTACTATGCAATGTGATAGATAATATTACACTATTTGTGGTCTAGCTTGCTTGGGGTTTCGAAACATACGTTAAAGAACATCTAAATTGTGTGCCAAGAGCTATAAATACATATCATAGAAGAAAATATATGTTTGTATGCCATTTCGGTTGTTCTTCTAGACAATCTAGGGGTCCTTCAATAGTTTACAAAGTGATTAACATATTTGATGTCCAGTTTCATTTAGGTTTCAAATTATACGTTGGAGAGCATCTAAATTACCTACCACATTACCTACCAAATCATTGAGTACTCCTCTTTCGTTAAACTAAGTTTTTTTGTTTGTTTTATCTCCAATTTGATGATCAATACATTCAAAATATTTAATTTTTAGCTCCAATAAATAGTTGTGTGTGTATTCAAAGGTATTAAAATAATGTTATTGACTGTCATACATTTGTTTTCTACAAATTTCTTGTTAATATGATCCTAATCCTCCTCTTTTATCTTGGTTTATAAAGTATAAAAGAAAGTTTTTTGTTAACCGTTTTAAAGCTTAATAAAAGCTCATTTATTGGCATATTGGCGCTGCCTTTCCCGCTTCCGCACTTCCGCACTTCCACACTTTTGTCTGCGCGCGTTAATTAAGCGATAAAATTAATTTGTATGTCAACACTTAAAAGGCACCAAACGAGATGCGAGAGCGAGGAGCATTTTCGATTATTAACAAATTGTGCAGGCACTCGCTTAATGGCAAATTGTTATTGTAAATGTGTGCGGATATGCATGTGTGTGTTCTGCTGTTGTTTCTCTGTTTGTTGTTGTTGTCAGACGACCAATAAATTCAACAGATTGCGCGAAATCTCCTCCACATTTGCATCTCCTCTTCGGTGAGTGGAGCCATTGGGCTGGTGGATAAGTCCGTCTCGCTTCCACGCCCCGTCGCGCTGTCCCGCTCGCTCGCCCAGCGGGCAATGCGATTAAAAATGCTTTCACGGCAAGTGCATTTCTGCGGTCGAGCGGGACGGGCAGATGGCGGATGTGCAGGCGCAAGGGAGAGGCAGAGAGTGGGCGAGTGGTGCGAAAAATGGCAACAAAATGAAATCGGGCATATCGCCCTCATTATGCGAAATGTGTAATGCATGGGATTCCCCTTTGAAGCCCCACTCCAGGCCCCTGGTCCCAGGTCCCGGGTTCCAGGTCCCCACGGGACACTCTTTGCCTCCAGGAAGGCGGAAGGTGTGAAAGGTGCTCGGGGCGTAATATCTTAACCGGGAAATATTGCATTTTATTAAATGTGCAACACTCTGTTCCAGGCGGATTAAGTTTACTTATACTACGGATTTAAAGAGTATTTATTGTAGTGCAATTACTAAGAAGGATTTCTGCAAGTTTTTTAAACAGATACAAATATAATATGTGATACAAACATGATACCAATATCTTGGCTAGCAAATATAGAAGTTAATTAAATGTGAAACACACTTTCCAAGCCCATCAAGTTTACTCTTAGTATGATATTAAATGTTATTTATTGCAATGCAATTACAGGAGTAATTTTTTAATACAAATTCAAACATGATACAAACAGTGTGCTAACATGATATCACTATTGTAGCTAGGCTGTATAGTATTTTGATAAAAGAGTATTATTGTGCATACACACTTTACAGGCAAATAAAGTTAAGTTCTAGTATGAAATTAAGCGAATGTATAATACTTCATTTA
Source organism: Drosophila ironensis (assembly GCA_021223825.1). Classification (NCBI taxonomy): domain Eukaryota; kingdom Metazoa; phylum Arthropoda; class Insecta; order Diptera; family Drosophilidae; genus Drosophila; species Drosophila ironensis. The sequence goes on along the minus strand of JAJJHQ010008063.1, from coordinate 2,415,159 downwards.
CTAAGCAATATTTTCCTGCAAGTTTTTAATACAAAAATATTATACAATCATGCAAGAAATATGATACAAACCTGGCACAACTTCCAGTTTATTGCAAGTTTCACACAAATATCATATAATATAAACATGAGATTGCATTATTATTTATTGCGCAGCATTTTGTCAACATAATGAATAATTTCCCACTTCAATGAATTTTATTCTGTCAAATAATGAGAGTCTTCCCTAAGCCTAGGCACTTCAAATTAATGCTATTTCTTATCCCGTTGCCCTGAAAAATATGCAAATTCTTGGACCAGGACCCCAAAAATGGGTTTCCTGCTCACCTCTTTAAAATGCACACAATACAGAAACGTGTACCCAAAACGGATGCACGAGTCCTTGCAGCGTTGCCTTTTCTTCTTTTTTTTTCGCCGGGCAATTTATGCGTTGCCCTGATAAATGAAGCTTTAATAAATTAAGAGCAACCCTCCAAAGGTTTTTTGTTGCGTTATTTTTGTTTTATTGTTGCCCTTTCACAAGCGTATTTTTTTCGCAGCCGGTCTTTTGTGCGCGATAATTTATCTTGTTTGGCGAGATTTTTGTTTGGCACGTTAAATATGCAGCATGCAACATCCAACATGCAACATGCCGCATGCAGCCTACAACGCCCGGCAGTCAAGTGCGTGAATAATGCAGCGAACATCGATTTATTTTATTCGAAAAGCGATAATAACAATTTGCAAAAATGCTACAAAAAATCGGCCGGCCCTTTGCCGGAGTTTGATGGAAAATCGTTTAAAATTTAAAAGCTCGGCTCATCCTGTTTGTCCCGCCGCCCCTTCCCCCCAGCGGAGTCCTTTTCCTGACTGTCCTGTCATCACTTCATCACTGGCTTTTTTTGCACCATTTTTTACTGCCGTTTTGTTGTCCTGTTTCGAGCTCCAACTCCTGCTGCTGCTGCGGCTGCTGCTGCCTGGATCCTCCTGTTCTTTGTCCTGTTGATAAATCGTAGTTTAAACGCTTTTACTCCAGTTTTAGTGGCTTTCGTTTAGTTTGCTCTTTTTTTTATTAGATGAGCCATTTAGCCTCGGATTTCCAGCGCCTGACTCCTGACTTTTGGCCACAAAACCGAGGCAAAGGGGGATACAAACTAATTGTTTGTTTCCGCATCCCCCCACCAGGATGATGGATGATGATTTCCGTTGTTGTCCTCTTTAGGCAAAAGGATTTTTTAGCCTTTTTACGTTTGTGGGTGGTTAGTGTGTTGGCAGGCCTAATGGGTTAACTAATATTCCATTAAAGCTATTCCCTTTTTGTGGGGCAGGGCTTTCTTGAAAAATATAAACAGGTGACAAGCCCAATGTGACCCACAAAAAATGACAGCAGGAAACTTTATGGTCCTGCCTGCCACTATGGCAAAAAACATTGAAAATCCATTACCCGGACGGGGATAAACAGGACGTCCCATCCTTGTCCGGCCTATAATTAGCTGCACTCCGTGCGGGACAAGTTGAACCCGTAAGACCGGGCCCGGGAGCGGGCCGGGGCCGGTTGTTTCGCCAACACATATTATTGGACATTGAGCCGGGGCTATCGAGAGCTGTCTCCCGATCTCCTGGCCGGCAACAAAGGGAATTATTAACCTGACAAGCGGGATAATAAGGGATGATCATAATTTTACATGTGCCCGGCTAATGCCAAAAGCAGCAGGAGGTGATGAGGCTGGGTGGCGGCAGGCAGCCCGGTTAAAGGGGAGGATTCTCGAGGACTGCCGCTGGTTGCATTAAAATTAATTTCTGATTATCTATCTGGTTGGGCACGGCAGATATTCGCCGTACGCATCCTTGGCTACTGTATGCACATATGTTGGTGACGTCAGAGCGAATCACTCGTCCTTGACGGCAAGTGGCGGGATTCACCTCGCCTCACCTCACCTCTCGCCTCTGCACAAGTCCTTTTCCATTTTTTCGGTGGATGAACACGACTCAGGTTTTCCTTTTCCTGGCCTCCTCACTCTCGGTTATTGTTATTACTTTTGCGTGTATCTCCTGGCAGTTGATGAATGATCCTCTCCCCTCATCTCACTCGCATATGCCGTGTTTTTTTTTCGCCAAACTAATTCGCCGGATGAGTGTTGGATTACGGTGGCGGGATTCGAGGGAGGGCGCCGGAAGAGGGCACCCGGTTTAATCATTTTTAAATTAGAGAACTATGCGCCTTTTTGTTCCCAACCAAACAGTGTCAGTTTGAGCTCCTGCCACCCCCTGGTCGGTGGTCCTTCCCTCGTTTGTTTATCTATTTGTTGCTGGGAGTTCGAGAGGTTGTCGGGAAATTGCAGCAGATTGTCTAACGCTGCACTTGCGGTTGCTGTTGCTTCCACATGGCATGATTCCAACCCAACCACCTCGCGGGGCGGGGCGGGGTGGGGAAACAACAAACAACCACACAAAGTTTGAGTGGCGTTTTCACTGGGCAAACACAAATACTACAAGTACTCGTCCACCCGACGCTTTGAATATTATTCATGCGGAGAGGTAAAACTGTGGACTTTGTCAATATTTGCATTGTGTCCCATATGTCGATTTGCTGGCCGGAGTTCTGGAGTTTTGGAGTTTTGCTCTGTAATTAGCATTTATGTGTGTTTGTCTTGGGCCAAAAATGGTAGTTGATAGGGCCTAATGGGGGCAAAGGCGGGTGTCGCGATAGCCGAGGGTTAATAACGGGGTCATGTTGGGATTACTCGGCGGAATCAGGCGGGTCAATCAAGATGTATCCAACCTGTAATACCCACTAATTCCCTTTTATGATCTCCAATTTCAGGCCATCATATACGAGGGCCAGGACAAGAATCCCGAGATGTGTCGCGTCCTGCTAACGCACGAAGTGATGTGCAGGTAAGTCCTTATCAATATAATACTCCTCCTTAGCTTCCTAATTCCATCCACACCTAGTCTTGTAATGCTGATTTGCGAATCGAAATCTCAAGTCTCCCGGGCTTTCGGCAACTGTTTCCTTGGGTCCTTGCCACTTCCCTTTGACTGCCTTCGTCACACCCTCATTCCTTTTTTCTTTTTGGTTGCCTTTGTTTCACAGCCACTCAAATTATAGAGACCTGAGCTCTCATTTGCTTTCTTTCCTGTGATTTCCCTGGGTTTTCTTCTCCCAGAGCTTGCTTGCCAGCTTTGCGCTGCTTTAATTTTGTTGACTTTTAAGCTCCGTCCGGCTGCCGGAGAGTGTCCTTCGTTTTATTTTCACGCTCAAACGCACGCGAGCCGAAACGTATAAATGGTTGACTGCCCCCCTCCGGGCCTTCTCCTGGTCCTGGTCCTGGTCCTGGTCCTGGTTTTGGGCCCGGTTCACCCTTCTAGCAGCTCTCTGACAGTTGAAGGTTGCGTAGAAAATAAAAACGGCGCAGTCGGCAACAGAAAAAAAAAATACCAAAAAACCGGGGAGAAAAAGCCAAAACAACGAACACAAAAAAATTACACAGCTTCTCTCTGCCGGCAAGGCAACCCCCCTGAACGCCCACGAGTCCTTGGTCCTGGCTGGTGGCCGGCCATCTTTTATTATTTCGGATTGGCACCCAGTTTTTATGTTTGCGTAGCATTATCAAAAACAAGGGGACAACGCGTACACACGGGGGTTGCAGCCTCCCTCCGTGCCACGAAGAGATGTCTTCTTTATCGTTTTGGCTTTGCGCCCATTTCAGTCATCCATGTTTATGTTATATGCCCGGCCAAGAAGCCCAGAGCCAGAGCCACAGCCAGAGCCGGGTCCAAGCCAAAAATGCCACCCCCAGTTGACCCTCAGTCGGTCCAATCTCGTGCCACCCCTTCACCATCGCCGCCGCCCCCCCCAGACCAGACCAGAGGCGTTTGCTCTGCTTTTTTTTTTGCTGGGTTTAGCCTGCCGCCCAGGGCTGTGCAGTGGAAAAATTACGCAGCCATTGAACTCGATATGGATAGATATACGAGTGTATATAGTATACGCAGATGCAGATGGCGGATAAGTCCAGGGCAGTGACAAATGTCTGACCCAAAAAGATTATACAGCCAGTTCTAACATACTTTTCAGGCGATAAAGCAATTTAAAAGGGAACTATCGAGTGTTTTCTTAGCTTTTCTAATTAACATTAAGTATACGCCCCGTTGCACGGATGTATTTTGAACTGTTTCAAGTTAAAGCCACCTTAAATTGCTGTTGGGTATTATTAATGGTCTGTATTCTCTGTTTCAGCCGCTGCTGTGATAAGAAGAGCTGTGGTAACCGCAACGAGACGCCATCGGACCCCGTCATTATTGATCGGTAAGTAGCCCATAGTTCATTCATTCGCTGCCAGAGCACAGCCAATAACCAGGAGTGTCGTATCCATGTCCGGGATGCGGCCTCCCAGTGCTCGTCCTGTTGCTCGCCGCACAAAAGATGACATTTTAAGCTGCTTTTCATCATCGTCGCTGGCTGGCTGGGTTGGCTCTTTTTATTTTGCCAGCCTTTGCGCTCGGCTCTGCGGCTTGTGTATGCGTATCGTTGATTTATTGGCATTATTATCAACTGCAATATAAAACACGATGCGGCAGACATGCAAAGAGCCCCCAGCCCCGCCAGAATCCTTCAAAGCCAATCCGGGAGGGAAGTGACTGAAGGCTGAAACAGTAGCCACCACTCGGCTGCAGTTGAGACAAAAGCAGAAACTCATCGAAATGGCAGCGGCGCAAATTCTATTTTCATAAATTGTAAATTGAGACGAGTTCGCGGCAATCCGACACCCCCTCAATTTCCCGTTTCCATTTCCATTTTCCATTTCCCATTCGCGTTTGCTGCCAAAAGGGGATTCCCCCAGCCCCGAGCCCAGGCCAAGGCGACAGTCGCGTGTCAGGCGAATTATGTTAATTGTATGCACATCCTTGCGGCTGCCAAGGGTCCTGCTCCGCCGCCTCCTCCTCCTTCTCCTGCGGGAGTGTGGCCTCTCTAATTGGCTTCGGAAATATTATTTGAGTGAAGGAAATTAGAGTAACCGAAAATGCAAAACAAATTGTTATGGCTGCATGCGGTTAAAAAAGCCAATCAAATCTTGGGCTGGCAATTACACTGAAACTGACAACCAAAGAATAATACTTGTAGCCCTAATTGTACTATCATTTAGTCTCTCCATTGACCGAAAACCTTTCTTGGCCATCATTGAGTTGTTAAACAATTTTGCAGTCCCCAGGCCCCATTAAATTGAGGCGCACACCTTATGCAGATGCTAATCGTCGCAGCGATCGCTCTGTGTGATTCCCCGTAAGACGACATCTCGTCCGCGGGACCTCCCGCGAAGGGTGTCCCCGAGTATTTGCCTATGCGAGGCCCCCAGCCCCCGGCCTCCCGGTCGATGGATGCTATTCCATTGCAGGACGGCCCACAAAGGTGTTCCGCGAACCGAGAGCTCTCTGGGCTGGGCACGAGAGTCTTTGGCTTAATGATTCTATTATTAAAGTGGACAGCAAAAGTGTCTGACGGACCGGTTGCCTCACTCGCGAGTCGCGAGTCGCTCGCCGCTTGCCGCTCGCTCGTTTGGTTGGTTGCCTGACAATCAGGCCATAATTGGTGTCATAATTAAATTTAATTGATTGCCTCTTCTGGGCACCCTTCCCCGCCTGCCGCTTGCAAATTAGGAAATGGCCAGGGCAAATCAAGGCTGCAAAAAAGCGACCAAAAGCCAGCAAGTTCTTGCCACATCGCAGTCGCAAGCAAAACCCGATCTCGGCGAGATCACAGATCGTGCGCTGCACATTTATGATCTTGTTAAAATTGCTTGGCGTTTTTGCTCTACCACCGATCCGCAAATGCCACTGTCATCCGTTGGAATAACAGTAACACTTGCCCCGGATCACAGGCTGATGATCTCCCGGTCTTCTGGCATCTCCACGTGCCCGGGCGCGACACTTTGCGCCCGATATTTACGATTATTAATTCATTTCTCCTCTATTTATTCGCCTTGTTAGCCGCAATGGCAGCGGGCAGCTCACCTTCATTGGCTTAATCCCACTTGGAGATGGCAACGTGAGTGGAGGAGCCAAATAATCCGGGAAAACATCCTCTCGATGGAAAACTATGAATACGAGAACAATTAAAACGAGCCATCAAATGCCATGCATTTTTTATGAGCTCCCACTCCCCGGAAGAATCTAAATAAGTTGGTAGAGCCCTTCGGCACCACACGTGTCACGCTCCCACCTGTGCCACAAGCCTTCCTTCACCCTGCCCCATGTCGCATTTGTCAGGCGGGCTGTAACTTTTGTCGGCATGGCATTCCAGAGTGGCCGGAGGCAGGCGCATATCAATCACCCGGCTAAAAACACTCCCAGCTCCCAGCTCCAACTGCAGCTCCTGTTGCAGGCCTCCTAAAAGGCGGCATGGATCAGTCGCCACCCATTCCGCCCCCTCTGCGCCGATGGCTCATTGATATGCCAGTAGATCATGCCGCCGGCGGGAAGACAAAGACCCGGGATAATCTATCTGTTCGCAACTAAATTTTGCCCCCATCTCCGTAGCCGGAGGAGAGCCGGGAGGGTAGCCGGAGGAAGCGAGCTAAAGCGCTAACTTGCCCGGGGGTCCAGCGCATTTTGCCACTCAGGCCAACAAGCATTCACCTCTGATGTTCCCTCCGGATCCCCATTCCCCATCCCGAGACCGATACCGATACCAAGACCGAGACCGAGAAGGGAAACTTTGTCAGCGGCGGCGCGCAACAATTGGAACTGATTGAAAATTCCGAATCCCGGGGACACTGGCTTGCATTTCAAAGTGAGCCTGACGAAAGCCAAAAACTGATTCGATATGACAACAGCAGCGGTGCAACAACACCAGTTTGGGCTACCAGTTTCCAAGTTTTCAAGACTCAGCCACTGCTCTCTCGGCCAGATTGACGTTGGAACGTGTGCCGTGAGAGTTGCTGTTGTTGCCGCAGTGGCAACTGCAGCAGCATCAAGTAGCAGCAAGCAGCAAGCAGCAGAAGTTGCCACTGGCAACATTCGCCGGCGATCTGCACATGTTTTATTGATGAATTTCTGTTATTCATGCAGGCGATCCGCAGTTGGCCACAAGAGGAGGCTTTGGAGATGCCGAAATTGTGCACACAATGAGCTCGGGAACAGTGGGTTGATGTTGGCTTGAATTAGGTTCAATCCTACAAAAATGTATCTGCCATTCCATGAAATCTTACTAAGCTTTGTATCCGTATATCTCTGCCTAATTAGAGCTGATAAATGAAAGTAATATCCCAGGAATTCTCTATGTCTCTGGCTCATTAAAGCTTTGAATGCTGATTTCAAGTTTCCCAAGACCCGACCCACTGTGGAATAGATCGTTCGGGATTTGCAATTACCTGGGGCAGGTGATGAGGGCTTAGTGGCCAGCCACTTCTTCGTCGCGGTTGCCTTTCCGTCTTGCCCCTCTCTTTTTGTGGCCTTTTTTATTTATGATTTGCGAGGACACTCGCGCATTGTCTGTGGATCCGGGACCGGGACCGGGACCGGGATTGGCAAGACGCTTCTTCTCTATATATCGACCGATGCCTGGCATCCTTCTGCCCTCATCGTGTGTGTTCCATAATTAAGTGAATTTAAAGCTCACTCCGGCGGTGGTCGATGTTGCTCTTGTTTTCGCCTTGTTGTTCTGCTTGTTGAGAAGGTATTCGTGTTGCTGGTCCAGCGACATGTTCCACGTTTTTGTCACACATTTCCACCGATCGATCGATCGATCCATCGGCGGGCCAGTGCGTTGTTTTTATTTCATTTACGTATTTCCTTGGGCTCTCCATTAGCTGGATATCACTTTGGGCTCACATCTGGCGCACACCCGATATGCGTAATGATGTGAATTATATTGACAGCCATGCAATTGGCATGGTTATCGTCAGTCGGCGGTCATTAAAATCCTTATCGCGTGACAATACGCCGCGTTCGACTTTTTAATTTCGGTAAATTGTGGAGCAATCACAAGAGTGGCATGCAACGTCCCAACTAAAAAAGAAAACCCACCCAAACGAGCCGATGAAAAACGATACAAAATCGAGGGGAGCGGGAAAAGCTCTCAGGCAAACAATCGAAAATTTGCCACTCTTGCATTTATCTACGTCATTGGCGTTTTCTTCGCTTTGTTTCAATTTTCTATATTCGCCGGCGTTTTGTCCACCGCAGCGCCAAATAAACTAAGTGCCAACTCGCCGTCAGCCTGGGTTTCTTTCCCTTTCCCCGATCCTGCTCCTGCTCCTGCTCCTGTTCCTGTCACTCACTCCTCCCCCTTTTGGGTGGGCGGGAAATAGAATTGACATTTTGTGGTGTCCAATATGCAAAAACGGGCAACAATCGGCGATGGAAATATATGGCCGGGTTACTTTTATATCAAGGGAAACCCAGTTTGTTTCTGATTTTAAAGTCATAATCCTATCGCTTCTTTAAATAATACCTAGTTTTGCCTGTATTATTTCCTTCGTTTGTAATGGCTTTTCGAATACCCTTTCCAACACTGTCGTTCTTATTTGTACAGTCCTGTCTGTGCTGCGTGAGGTGGGCCAGTGTTTGGGCCCTCATTGCATGCCTTGATAATCGCACTCGCGCTAAAAATGATGACAAAACTGCTGCTAGTTGTTGGCCACAATTTTTAATTTTCTAAATGCATTCCAGCCACCTGGCCGGGCGCTGGGGCAGGGGCTGTCGTGTCCTGTGGCAGCGAGAAGTCCTTGCTGCCCGGATGGCCAAACACGAATCGAAATGAAACGGACGGAGGGCGGCGGGCGGAGGACGGTTGGCCTGCTCAAATATTCAAAGCGAGGCAAGCACAAAATGTGAAAAAACGAGGCGGCAATTTTGACGGCATTTGCGGTCAGCCATCGACAGTGCTGCCAATGAAATATTGGGCAGACATCGCTGGCAGACAGACCATAACAGTTAATTATCGATAAAGATATGGAGGGGCAACGCATATTTCTCGCTTTTTATCATCACTCTCCGGTACTTCCCCACCCAAACTGAATAAAATAAAAAAGTTAAAAGCTAGACTCGTGCATTCGCAGATATCATTTTCATAGACCAGGGCGATTATCTTTGAAGTGGAAACAATTGAGTTTGCAGCAGCGCTTCTAAATTCGAGGTGTGCACTTGATTTGCACGTCGTAAATCAACGGAAAATATCGAGTGGCAAATGCCAATTGAATTTTTGCATTTCAAAGAACTGCTGCTAGCTGCTGCGGGCCCGGGCATTTGCATATTTGCAGTAGACTGTCTATTGAAATTGAATTATTAATGCAAATGTGCCAAGCGCGGCGCCACGCGTTCTCCCCACTTAAATTGCCACTCGCATTTGTGGCAGGGCTGAAATTTGGCTTGCTCCTGGGAAATGCAGTTTATTAAATCATAAATTTCTATTTCGCAAATCGAACGGTGTGTATCCAGCGAAAAAAGACTAGTCCGCAAATAGATATCTCAATTAACCCTTTAAATATAGTAGCACCGAGCCATTCCCTGAGGTTAGCCGCGTGCCAATGAATTAACCAAGGCTGTCCTAATGTGCATAATTGAAGGATCCGCCAGGATGATACACGCTTGTGGGGATTTAAAATGCACAGACCTGAGCCGCAGCCGCGTTGTCTTTGCGTCGCGTCGCGTCGCGTCCCATCATCTTGGGATATAGTATGCTCATCTATTAGTTGGTGTGTTAGCCATTTCCTCGGCCATTTACCCCTGTTGCATAATTAATGGTATTAAAAGCGTTAACTGACAGCCGGCGCACGCACTCACATGCGGAAATAGTTGGCATAATTCGAGCATTTCAATGAGGTCGATAATTTGATGGTTCAGTGGAGAGCAAAGGATAAGGTCGCACACACACACACTGAGATACATTTGTATCTTTTTGTGCGTCTGCCATGCCAGCAGCTCGAACTTTTATCGTTGTCTGATATCTAACCTCGATGGCAGAGTGTGGAGGTGGGTGGGTGCGTGTGTGAGTATGGAAATAATCAGTTTAGAGATGAAGAAATCCCAAAAACAACAAGATGTCCGCCCCCCCAACAAGGCAAGGTATTTCCCCGGTCCCAGCGGCATGACTTTCGGTCCCAAAGCAACCCCAAAAATATATACACAAGCCCACCAAAACACCAAAACACGGAGCAGATTCATTCACCGAAATGAACTCGGGCGGCCGTAAAAAGCTCACTCTGCATCCGCAAGATACACTCAAAGCAGGACGCAGCACTCCACTCACTTTCACTCTCGCTCTCTGTCCGTGGGCGCGAGAGAACAATCTTGGAGAAGCGAAAGTGTTTTCAACAAGTTCTCTTCCGGCCGTAAAGGATAAACGTATCGGCGAAACAAAACAGGCAGCACGCAAGGGAAGCCATCGCACCCCCTGCCAGGACGAGTCTATTATGAACACAAAGGAAGCCAAAGCCAAAGCCAAAACGAAACGAAGGGAACGAAGGAAGGAAGGGAGTCCTTAGAATCCTTGGGCTGCCAAGCGTGGAGCGTTAAGCCGAGAAAGAGCATAAATAAATAAAGCCCGGCAACAATAGAAAGCGCCAACAACAAAATGGTGACTTCATCCTTGTCGACGGCCATGTTTTTGTGACGCGCTCTTTTTTCCAGAGTGTTTCGTAGCTGTATCCTGTATCCTGTATCCTTGGTTTCTGGGTGGCTGGGTTGCTGCGTGTGTTTTGGTGGAGAAATGCCAAAAGGCATAGAAATGGCGCGAAAGTAAGTTTTCGCCATTATTCTCAAGCCCCACACCAGGCAATGGCACCCAAACATTCGGCTTGCTGAGCCATAGTCATTCGGTTTATGCGACAATAAAGTTGAAAATTTTGAATATTATCGTTAGTGAAAAATTAGAGACAAGTTGCCAGCCGCCCGCACCTCACCTGCTCCAGTTACGGCTCCTGCTCCTGGTCCTTTGGCTTTGTTGGCCTGGCGTGCGCCAAAAACGCTTTCGGCTCCTTGCGGCCTGTTCACGCCACGGCCCGATAAAATCAGCGGCAAAACGTGGCCCGGAAAATGTTACGTTCCGGGGAGTTGGGAGGCACAACAGCACAGCACAGACCTGAACTGAACTGAGCCGAAGCCAGGCAAAGCGATTTATGTTCGTTGAAAATTCATCATTAAATTTGTGTGCTCTTGGGCGATGCGGAGATAATGCCGCGCAAATTTGTTGTGTTAATCGCCTGCCACCTCGAAAACCATAAACACGAAAAAGTTCAGGCATTTTGGATAAAGATACTTTTGAATTTATTTCAATTTTCTGTGTCTGCGATGAGCAGGATAAACAGTGTCCTGCGGCTGAGGCTGAGGTTGAGACTTATGAGTGCTTTCCTGGTCAGGCCTAAGAAAGGTGCTAAATTTCGCTTGAAATAAATCTAGCTAGCAGATAAGAAATACTTTTAAACTTTATTGGTCAAGTTTAACTCTCTATTCAAGGCTCTATTCAAAGTCTATAAAGATATTGTTACAAATCACAGACTTATAAGTACTTTATACACCCCTCTTTAGGGTTTTACTACCCAACTTAAACAGGAGTTTTGGTAGTTCCTTTACCATCAGTACTACCTCGTATTACCCTTAATTTGGATCCCCAAACGGTTGTGTGTCTTCTACCCAGCCATTGACAACCACTTTGGCTTCAAATTTAAGAAGTATCCGCCCACCGAAACCGAAAAAAAATTGAGTAAAACAAATCACCGCCCAGTCGGGGACGTTCCAGGTCGCGACCTCCTCCCTCGCTCTACCAAATATGAATGACCAATTATGCACTTCGTTGGCGCTACGTGCCTGACCTGCCAATAGAGCCGGGCCCATCGAATGTCCTACCCCCAAGGTGGCCCGATGTCATGTGCGAACATTTGATGATGCGTAGCTTTTCATTAAATGAAAATTTCGCGTTGCTGGCAAAACAAAAAGACAAAGAGCCGAAGGAGTCGAAGAGACGAAGAAGACGAGGGCACAAACTTTGTTGGCCAAAATGCGATGGGAGACACTTTGATTTATTGGCGGAACGCGACTTGAATTTTTAATTGTCCAACGGTGGGTGGCAGCCACTCAAGTCCTTCCGGAGGCGCACAAAATCCGGCCGGTGGATGGGAAATTGAATTGGTCAGGATTGCTGGAGATTTTCGATCCGATTTGTCAACTGCAAGCGTCCAGAGACACAAAGACAGAGGCAGAGGCAAGCGAAGACGGAGATACATGCAAATGCAGGAGGGGGAGAGGCTGGGAATTTATGTGTCCTGTCGGGATATTTTGAAAACATTGTAATTCAAGCGGGGCGAGGGACGAGGAACGAGGGCAGGATGCTTCCGAGAAAGTCAATTAGCTGCCCATAAAAATGCAGGCTCCGCGCGGAGTGATGATGGCCCGACTTCATCGGGGATGAAGTCATCCCGCGAGCAAGTGAAATCAGGATGCGATCCTCTCAATAACCACTCGATCCGTATTCAAATTTCAGCGCTTCCCCCGCGCCGCCGCGCCAGTTGCATCTGTGCCTTTCCAATGTAATTCGATATTGTATCTGACAGATACACGGCCCTCGCCTCTCTCGGGGGATGGCACTGGCGGTCCATTGCCTGTGTTAATGATGATGAGGCTGTGCGATGCTGAATTTTTTATGTGTGTAATGGATAGCAACCTCCACACACATCTGTTTCATGTTGCTGTTTCTGTTTCTGTTGCTGTTCCCACTGCAAGTCCAAGTTCACACTCAGTTTCGATAAGCGCCACGCGTCGTGGCCTTCGCATCCAAAAACATTCCCCTAACTCTATGCTGATCCATTACCAACCCGGGCCTAATGGAGGGCTCTTATTTGATTTCGGATTTATCGGCATCGAATTGAGTTTCTGGCGTATTTTTTGGCATATCTCGCATGTCAATTGCTTATCGGTGCTGGAATTTTGATTTATGGGTTACGGAAAGCCCCAGTTATGGGTTTCTTGAAGCCCCAGAACAGTGGATCGTTCTTTGGAGCAACCCTTTGGAGGGAAACTCCGAAAAAAACAGCGTCAGGAGTGCAAACAAATTTGCGACACTCCCATCGGACGAGGCATATGCAGGGATGCCACCCGCTGGCTGGGCGGAGGCGACCAACCCTCCAGCTTCCTGCTAATTTGTCCAATTTGTCGGGCGAGATACAACACAAAAAAAAAGAATATGATGAAAATTGCCGGCACAACGCCACCGGTTTTCCGCCACCCGCTGATCCGGAAGGAAAATATTATTTCTGCAAATAAAATCAGCATCAGAATGGGGAGGCAGGTTCGATAGGGCCGTATCATGTCGCCTGTGGATATACGAAAGTATTTCAGCATTTAAATGCACCGCACACGGGTGTCAATTTCCACAGAGCTCTGCCCAGCCTGCCCCAGATCAGCTCGCATCCTGGCCGCAGGACATTCGCCGTCTGTCACCCCACTTATCGCAGAGGGCGCCTGGGCAACTGCAGCCGCGGGGCAAACATCTGCCCAGAAAAAAGAGAGCAAACGGGTGGAACAAGTGGCAGCAAAAAGGCGCAACCGGTCATTAGCGGCTCGTAAAGACCCGACTCCCAGTCCCACATAAAGGCGACTTAATTGGAGTTTGGCATAAGAGCATAAAGCCTTTGCTGATTGGTAATTGGTGGCGGCAAATAAGAGGACAAGCTAAAATATCCATTAAAAAACGGGCAGCCTATCAAGTGCACTTCGATAGAACTATTAAACATTTATAATTAATCCTTAAACCATCCGTTTTTATCGTTACAGCTTCTTCCTCAAGTTCTTCTTGAAGTGCAATCAAAACTGTTTGAAAAATGCAGGAAACCCGCGGGACATGCGCAGATTTCAGGTGCGTTTCAGTCCCACTTCACTTTATTACTCTTCCTTAACCCGATCAGTGCTAATATGATGTATCTCGTACATTTTTCAGGTGGTCATCTCCACACAGGTGGCCGTAGATGGACCCCTGCTGGCCATCTCCGACAACATGTTCGTGCACAACAATTCGAAGCACGGACGGAGGGCCAAGCGGCTGGACACCACGGAAGGTACAGGCAACACATCCCTGTCCATTTCCGGTCACCCCCTAGCGCCCGACAGTACCTACGATGGTCTGTAGCAAAATTCCAATTAATCCGACCAATTTTTCGTTGTTGCATAAATGCGTATATCCCCTATCCCCCCATTTCCCCATCCCGATCCCGAACCTCCCCAGTTTTTTAGTTATTTTTTGGTAGCAATTGGCAAATCCAGAAGTGAACGCAACCACACAAAGCTCCTTACTCATCCAACCCGTATTTGGAAATGTTCTGTTCTATTTTAGGCCTCTATCCACCGCTGCCCGTGGCCACGCCCTGCATCAAGGCCATCTCGCCCAGCGAGGGCTGGACCACCGGCGGGGCCACTGTGATCATTGTGGGCGACAACTTCTTCGACGGTCTGCAGGTGGTGTTCGGCACCATGCTGGTCTGGAGCGAGCTGATCACCTCGCACGCCATTCGCGTGCAGACGCCTCCGCGGCACATTCCCGGCGTGGTCGAGGTCACGCTCTCCTACAAGAGCAAGCAGTTCTGCAAGGGATCGCCCGGACGCTTCGTCTATGTCTGTAAGTGGTTGCCACTGCTCGAGGGCTAAATGGCCATGTCTAACCTTATCTTTCCGGCTCCAAGCAGCTCTCAACGAACCCACAATCGACTACGGTTTCCAGCGCCTGCAGAAGCTCATTCCCCGCCATCCCGGCGATCCGGAGAAGCTGCAGAAGGAGATCATCCTGAAGCGCGCCGCCGACCTGGTCGAGGCCCTCTATTCCATGCCCAGGTAAGAACATCACTTCCCACCGAGATATCCTCTAGCAATCGCTAATGCCAAACCCGTGTTGCAGCAGATCCCCGGGCGGTTCCACGGGCTTTAACTCGTACGCCGGGCAGCTGGCGGTGAGTGTGCAGGACGGCACAGGCCAGTGGACCGAGGACGACTACCAGCGCGCCCAGTCGAGCAGTGTTAGTCCGCGGGGCGGCTACTGCAGCAGCGCCTCCACGCCGCACAGCTCCGGAGGATCCTACGGAGCCACGGCGGCCAGTGCAGCGGTGGCAGCCACAGCCAATGGATACGCGCCTGCACCCAACATGGGCACTCTGTCCTCCTCGCCGGGCAGCGTTTTCAACTCCACGTCAAGTAAGTTGCAAAGCTCCTTTAGAGGTATTTTAGAGAGGTTAGAGGGGTATTTAGGGAGGTTTAGAGAAGAAAGTTCTAAAGAGGATTTAAGGGTGAGGGAAACACCTAGAAACCTGCTCAATCTACAAAGATTCCTCAACCAATCGACAAGTTTAGTCCAACCATTTTATTAAATAGGATTAAATTGCCTTAACCCTTCCTGTTCTTATTAGTTAATTTGACTTGATTTTACCTTTCGTTTGGTATATAACTCTCACATGAATACCGCCCCCACATAAACTGGAAAACTCACCATTCCCCGTGAGTTTTCCGCCTTTCCCAATTTTCCCACTCCGAGACCCAAACAAAGTGAACAAAGTATGCTCAGCAAAGTGCATTTTCGCCATTAATTCCAACAGTGTCCGCCGTGTCGTCGACGTGGCATCAGGCGTTCGTGCAGCACCACCACGCGGCGGCCGCCCATCCGCACCACTACCCGCATCCCCACCAGCCCTGGCACAATCCGGCGGTGTCAGCAGCCACGGCAGCGGCCGTTTAATCGCTTCCCGGAGTCCACGGAGGAGAAGGAGAAGGAGGAGCAGCAGCAGCAGCAGAGCCGTAGCCGTAACGACATTTGTTGAAATTAAACGCTGCCCCATCGCCCATCAACACCCACTCGCCCAGACACAATTTATCAATCTGCAAGGATGACCGCAAAATAGTGCAATTGCGAGTGTGTGTTTGGGGTATTCGAATCAAAAAGCTGAGCATTCACAACACACATCCTTCAACAAAACAACAAACACCACAGACAACACACGATTACGGTATTTATAATTTCCAATTCACTAGGATTAAAATAAAGCTATGATTTTGTAACTCCCAACCAAACCCCCAACTCGTTGAACTCCCTTTGATTTCTAGGGATATTTAGACATAAACCTGTATTCCTGTACTTCAAAGAGTTGTAATTTTAATTGGTAACTTTGTATTGTATTTGCAGGGGTCAGCAGCCTGAGTTTCAATCCCTTCGCCCTGCCCACCTGCAATACCCAGGGCTATAGCACCAGTCAACTGGTGACGTCAACCAAATAATATTACTACTAAAAACGAGGCTATTGGCAGGCCAGCATCTACCCATCCCGAACCCGAACCCCAATTCGAACCCAGCAGAAGCTCGAAAGTGCAATAAACAACAGAAAATGGTTCCAAAACTAAACAGAAAAAAACAAAAAAACAAAACAAAAAACGATCGATATAGTTGTATATTTTTAAATTGATTCCCGTTTTTTAATTTTATTGGATTATGCCTCGGTAATCGAGCTACGTACTTATACATATAGAATACCATATCAGTGTAATGGAAAACATATGAAAAGGGGAGGCATATCATGCGAATGGCTCACAATCGGGCAAATAAAACAAAGAAATAGCAATTAGAGCAGCTTGATTGAAGGCATTATGTAAATAGTATTCAAAACTTTATCATAATCGGAACTGTGAATAGAGGAAATTATAACAATTTATACATATACCCATGATGATTGATCAATACTACAAATACGAATCCAGATATACCAGAACAGATCAAATTTGAACCAACTTTTGGACATAACTAAATGCTTGTATACGACACATTCTTGGATAAATATCGAAAAAATATACATACGATCAAGTAAAAAAAAAGAAGTTGAGGAATATAGTCTCTCTGCCAGTTGAGAAAACCAAAATCAAAATGATATATACCTACATAGATATACAAGCCATATTTGCAGCATATCTAGCGTAATATTACAACAAATTTATACCAACATTTTGGCAAACATATCGTGCACTTAGTCCTAATAACACCACACAACACACCGCATACTCCAACATATTTGTATAATGCTCATCATATCCTCCACACTTCAAAATTGATTCATATCGACGGAGGAGCCGCTCTCGTTTAACACCAAAACATCATCATAAGCTATACATACGAGTACGAGTACATACATTTTGCTATTCAAGTCAGAGTGTTTGATAAACTACCGATTTGTTGACTAGAATCTAAGCCTAAGCGGACGCGCATGTCCGGGGGGTGCATATACCATGCATATGGTATGTTTAGCGCGTAAGTTTATTGTTTATTATTCGATTTGTAGGGGTTTTACTGTAATTTGTATCCGTATTGTGTCACAATCTATGCGCCTGCACGCTCTCCCGGCTCAAGAGGAGACGCCCATTCTGGGGGCATTCGATTGTGATGCATATCTATAAGAAGCGCATCCGCGTCCGCATAAACAGCAGAACTTAGCCGCAAAATCAATTTGTAAATTACGATACAACAATAATTTATCATAATCTAGCAACGCTCTCTGTTTTGTAAATCTTAACAAGTTATTTAAATAAAATTTATTTAAAATAAACGTCATACACACAAGATAAAAGTCGTGGGGCGTTCTTTCTAACTCAAAGGTTTCATTTCTTGATGCATTCGAATATTTGGGATATTAAACGGTAAGTGCATGAAATTTCGGGTCCTATATGATTTGCACACTCAATATTGACAGTGATTTTGTGTTTTTAATTTACAATCTACTTAACCAAGAGGTTGTGTCCCAAGACTGCGACTCCTTAAGCCAGAGGTTGTGTTCCAAGGCAGCGACTCCTTGTCCGTTTGACCGTAATAATTCATCATAATCTAGCAACGCTCTCTGCTTTGTAATCTTAATTTATTTAAGTAAAATTGATTTAAAATAAACCTCATGCACACGAAAAAAGAGGTTGGTACCGTTCTTTGTCAAAGGTGGAATTTCTTAATGCAATCGAATATTTAAGATTGAAATAGGAGACGCAAGCGAGAGGTTGTGTCCCAAAGCTGAGACTCCTTGTCCGTTTATCCGTAATAATTCATCATAATCTAGCAGCGCTCTCTGCTTTGTGTCTTAACAATTTATTTAAATAAAATTGAATTAAAATAAACCTCATACACACGAAAAAAGTGGATAGGGTCGTTCTTACTATATTAAAGGTGGGATTTCTTAATGCAATCGAATATTTAAAATTGAAACCTCCTACGCACAATTGAAAAGTGGGACCGTTCTTACTATGTTAAAGGTTTTATTTCTTGATGCATTCGAATATTTAAGATATGAAATGGGAAATGCACGAAATGCGGTCTCTCGCATGATTTGCACACCCAATATCGAGGGTGATTTTCCATTTGCACTTGCTAAATTATAGATGTCAATAGAATAAATACACATCCCGCGTATTTCTAATTTACAATCTTGTTAGGCGAGAGGTTGTCCACTCCTGCTAGCTTGTCCACTCCTGCTCGGCGGCTCAGTCGTCCTTGGATGCCACCGAGTCGTCGCTCTCCTTGAAGAGTATCTCCTGGATCTTGGAGCGCACGTACATCTTGCGGCTGAGCGACAAGTGGCGCATGATCGGAACCAGGCTGAGGGCGAAGTAGTAGTCGTCGTCCTTGCTCTGCTCCTCCTGGTTCTGCTGGATGATGTAGCTCAACTGCTCGCTGACCGTGGTCAGGCGGTCGATCGACGTCTCCAGGTTGTTCTTCAGCTGCTTGGCCGAGTTGTTGGGCGTGGCGCCCACCACGTTGGCTACCACGGGCGTGGCAACCGCGACGGCGGCGGCGGAGGCGGCAACCGAACGTCCACTGCCGGAACCGACATTACTGGGCGTATTGAGAACCGTAACCTTGTCGCCGGCCTCGTACACCTCATCCTCCATCACATGAATGGGACTGTAGCAGAGCGGATCCTCGCTGTAGATGATATCCTTGATGTCCTCGCTGATCTCGTCGTTCTGCTCGTACTCCTCCCACTTCTGGGGCAGGGCACCGGATTCGCTGGGGCTGGCCGCATACGAGGGGTCCCGCTCCACCTTCGGCTTGGCCACCCGCAGCGGCTCCCGCAGCTTCGTCTTCACAATCCGCGACGTTTTCTCTGCAAGCAAGACAAAGGGCAAAATGTATACACCACCAGAGTGACAAGAGGGCGGGCAAAACGGATTTTAGAGACACGACGCCGGACGATGGTAGTGTTTTAGCGATACGTATTGAATGTATTGAAAGAAATATCACAGCGCGCCCGAATACATCATCACCAGAGAGATGCGATGAGGGAAACGCCAGTCGATAGTTTCCCGCGCTGGTGCAGGGCCACTTACCCGGGCCACTTACCTTTCTTGATTATGGGCATCGGCTTGGGTGAGCGCGACTGCACGGGGCTGACCAGCACCTGGTCGCTGTGCTTGTGACGCAGATGCGTCCATAGATTGGTCGTGTTGTTGCCCTTCAAATTGCTGGCCATTCCCCCGCGCGAGATGTTGTTGCCGCAGTAGCGACATATCGCAAAGTTCTCGCACTCCTCGTTAATATCGTAGTGCTGCCACACGATGCTCACGCGACCCTTTGGCATGTTGCTGGCGGACTTGGAAATGTTTCTTCCAACAAAAACAAAAACCTCTTATTTTCAACGCAATGGAAAAGATTCTAGCGATATTAGCGTTGCTGGCGCCAGTGTTGTGAAGTGCATGCCCAAACAGTGTTGGCTAACAGCAAGGGGCAGGGGTACAAACAGGCAAAGCGAAAAAAAAAACGATGTACCTAAATATGGTAAACATCAATGTTTATGGCCACTATCTGATTAGCATTTTCACAACATAATTATTCCCCGCTTAGCCCCGGCTTGGCAGATCCCTCTCTGGGTTTAAGTTTTCCCTCCCAATGTCCCGTAGTTATGGCATTTCCCGCACTTATCCGTGCATTGGCCCGTGCACGGAGCGAGTGAAACACGGAGCACACGCGTGGCAGTGGATATGCGTGCGTGACATTGGCGCTACTGCAACTTACCGTTACTCGTCGTCGTGGAGTGCAGGCACCGGTGACGGAGGAGACTGCCCGTACCCGTTTTGCCGGAATAGGACAGGAGATCGCCGCAGGTCTTGCAGCAGGCATAGGGCTCGATGCGGTCATCGCAGGACACCAGGTTGAAGAACCTCCACACACAGCTCTTCGTGTTGCGGGGCTCCACGAGCTTGCAGCGCTTGTCGCCGGACTTGAGCAGGCTGCGCAGCTCCGATTTCTTTTCGACATGCATAGTGTCCCGGGCCGGTGGGACAGCGAATTCCTCGTTGGCAGGCGTAATAAACAAAATTATTCCACACAAATACAAGCAAAGCACGCATCTGCCGATAGTTAGTCACGCACAAAATAGTGTTGGAAATGGGCGGAAAAATGACAAATGATTTTTGAGAAACCTTTCTTGGGTTATTTTCAATAGATATTTCGTTTTTTAAAGTGTATTTTCATTAATTTCTAAAGACTTACGTACGAAAATCACCAAGCGATAACACTATCGATAACTATCGTTGAGGCTGTACTGAATAGTTTTAGCGGTCTTTTCATTTATTTGTTTGCATACCTAGCAACCACTGAGAACAGGGGTATACTAGACTCTACCGAAGGGTAAAGGAAGTTATTACGGCCTCCTAAGGTTTATATATTTTTCAACATAGCTTCAATTTCCTACATATTTTTTATTTAACTTAAAAAATCGAGTAAAACCACCTGCCATCCTTAAGCTGCAATTTTGTAAAGTGAATTTCTGTAAAACAATTTGCTTCACAGGCTTTAAACTTAAAAATTTAAAGTTACAGATTGGTATACATTTGAAATACATATAAAACATATACATACATTATATATGTAATAAATAGTCTACATACATATGTACATATATCTACAACCACGTCGCGACGCCCTAGAAGATCTGTTATATCCGTTTGCCGCAAGTCGCCCTGAATAAAAACGCAGGAAAAAGCCCGTTGGTTTTATTTAATTTTGAGAGCCACAGACTTTTTACCTATTCTATTTAGTAAATCTTTTTGTGAGGAAACTTTACCAATCTATCCAAGAAAGAAACTATCTATCGGGTTCAAACGCCAGAAAGCCTCATTGTCAGTAGATAATTTCACATTTGGGATTTCACGTTCCTCAAAAATTGGCTCATTTGAGAATTCCTTCTCTAGTATCGCCTGAATCTTTGAGCGCACCTTTAGCTTGTTGGCCACCGACATGTTGCGCATGGCCGGTACCATGCTGAGCGCAAAGCAGCGGTCGTCGTCAATGCGCCTGCCCTCCTGCTTCTTGACGATTTCGGTGAGTTTCTCGCTGACAGTGGTCAGACTCTCGACCGACACCTTCACGTCGGAAATCTGGATCTGCGTCGAGTTGGTCGGCGTCTCGGACACCTTCATGGCACTTGAGAGGCCAGTGGCAAGGTTGGCATTGCTAGTGGCGTCAAAAATTGTAACCCCTTCGCGGTCCTCATGCAAGTTAACTCTCATTACAGTTTCGGGGCTGTTGCCGTTGCTCGGTGTATCCAAAGTAATAACCTCGTCCTCGACTTCCCCCCTGACCTCAACCCACACATCGGTGATGTCCTTCTGTTCGATCTCTACCCACTTCTGAGGCAGGGCTCCAGATTCGCTTGCACGCGAGGTGTTGGGGTTTACGAGATGCCCTTTTCGGTTACCAATACGCGAGCGTTGCCCTGCAAGAGAAGGAGTTGTTTTAACCGATACGCACATCAATACGCGGTAAGCACATGTTTCCAGCGCGGCCCGAAACACAACGGTAAATCGCTCGACCATAACCTACAATGTTGTTTACCTCGCTGGATTTTGGAGTTAATCCGCATGCGCGAATTCTTTTGAGAGACCTGGTTCAGCTCTCCGCACTCATCGCGCGTCTGCGGCATGACTTTCGCTCCCTTGCGCGTCCCAAAATATTTGAGCATTTTTCAGCGGAAATTTTGCCACAAGTTCCAGGAAGCACTAATATCAGTTTATTGAAAAAACTTGTGTGTGTGTGTATTTACATACATACGAATATCGCTCTGTAAATCGAAAATCCGCCATTTTTGTTTTGACTCGATTTTTGCAAATGGTGCGCTAATAGGAGTAACTTTAAAAAGCCTTTTCCAGAAAGGATTCCGCCAACGAAGTTAGGTTTTTTAATAAAATTTCTGTTTTATAAAATAGTTGTCTGCTTTACGACTACGAAGATTTATTTTTTTAATGCGTATGGATGTGCCTAATTAAAAAACTGCAAGTTTTTTAAATTTATATTTTAAAATTCCTACAATGATTTTTTAAAAATTATTTTTTTTGTGAAGTATTCGTGAAAAATGTTTCATATAGGAAAAATATGATATTTTACTACAATCCTATATTTCGTGTAGTGTTCCAAAAAGTTTTTTATTTGTGTTTTAAGCACTATGGAATATTTAAAAATTAAAATGAAATTATGGGAATATTATTAGCACTATAACGTCTGTTTTGAAAGGTTTTCTGAAATTTCCAAATTTCAGATTTCCATTTTCTGTATATTAAAAAAAAATAATATGTAATAATATATTTTTATACACAAAATTTATAAATGCGCGTGAGATGTTTCTTTGCCGTTCACTTTACTTGCTTCAAGTAACAGTCTTAACCAATTAATTTCATTCTTTTTAACTTAAGGATAAATGCATCAAGCTCAATTATATTTTGAATTGAACCGCCAAGCAAGATCCCGCCGTTTTCAGCACTCTTCAGCGATGGCCCAGCAGTTATCGAAACACAACTCGGCGGCTGTTAGCAGAAAAAATGAGAACATTACAACAACATAGCAGAGATGTTGTTATTTTGTTGGTGAGGGGTGTGCGGCTCGCTGACCAACTGCTCGCATTCGCCATCCCTTTTGCACGGGGGCGGCCGGCCAGTGTCAGGTAGCGACCGAGTCGATAGGCTGTCATCAGGGCTGTCCGTACATTCGAAAATTTCAATCGTGCGGAGCGGACGTGTACGGGTCCGTTTTTTCGGGATTTATTAAATTTAAAGTTGATTTATAGCTCGTCAGCCTCGTGGATTATGCAGCGGAAACGGGCGCGGGCTGTATGAAATGCATGCAAATGGCGTTGCTGCGGTAAATGAGTGCGAATTTGATGCGAATATGCATACACTTTTTCTCGGTCATCGCCGTGTGTGTATAACAGTATAACAGTGGCAGAGCTGACAGAAGAAAAGTGTTTTCATTTATTGCGGACGGCCCCCCGAGGAAAACTGAGGCGAGCAGAGTCGCGCACTCAAAGTCAGGGCATTAATTATGCCCCCGGCCAGGGGATCGCAATGTTTCGATGGTGAAAAGTGCGTTTGTGCGTCGGCTAGAGAGCGAAATCGCAACAGCTGATGGGCAGCGAATGTTAAGTGCTCTGTTATTGTTGTCGCCCTGCAACAGCCCCAGCCCCCGCCCACTTTCGCGCTCCCCCCTCGAATGATTCACATTTTCTTCTGTCAGTTATCCCTTCCCTGCCAAGAGCCACAAAAAACTACAAAAAGAAAACAAAAAACATCCGCCTAGCTCCAAAACCAGTGCCAATTGTTGTGTCTTTTTTTGCCTCCTCAGAGTGATGAAAAACCCCCAAACAGAGGCCTAAACTAAGCACACACGCACCCGCCAGCACACCCCTAAGGGATAAGGATAAGAATACCGTTACGAATACTAAGACGGACGGATACGGAAACGGGCGTGTTTGTGGCGGCGAACCAAGAGAGAAAAGTTGTTTGTGTATTGAGAGGAGCCGCGGGATAGTGCAGCGGGGAGCGGGCTTTCGAACGGCCTTGATCCTCCCTCAGGATCCTCCTCCCCTCCCCCACCCGCGGGATAACTTAACCGAAATCCATCAGCATGGATGCCGAAACACAGGAAATACGACAGGTGAGAATTGGTCGGGTGCTACTAACCAAAAAGCATGCTCATACTTGAAAATAAACGCAGGCCAAATAGCGCGCTCATTAACATTCCAGCGTTGGTTTACCCGGCATAGGGCAAGGGGGGGGCAGGAGGGGAGAAGTGTGTGTGTTGGGGCACCGCCACCTACTCTCTTTGCCAAAATGGTGCGCTGAGGTAATGCCGCTCCCACTGCTCCGCTCCACTCCGCTCCTCTCCGTTCCGTTCCGTCCGCTCGCCCCAAAGAGCGCACTGAAAAACAACAACAAAAGGTCGTAGCTTTAACGCTTAGTATGCGACCGACACCTACTTACCATCCGTCCATCCGACAAACCAGCCATCTATCCGTTCGACTGGTTCCGATGGCCAATGCAAACAACAACCGGCCAGCACCGCCGGGTTACAGAGCAGTTCAATAAAGGCGGAGGGGGAGCGAGTGTTTCGACTGCAAATACCCTGGTTAGGGGTGCGAATTCAAGGATATTTTGAGCTGGAGTTCATGCGGGAAGACTTCAAGGTGGACAGAAGGATATACGAACAGATGGACATACGAACAGACGTTCTTTGGTGGACTGGTTTCAACCAATATGATTGTGTACTCCCCAAGATCCTACGGACAGATTTATTGTTCTGAACTGGTACTAAACGTATCAGACTTATGGACATAGGAATAAACGGACATACAGCAAGACGGTCTTGTTGCGAAATAGTACAAGACAAACTTGGAAATCTGTTCTATGATAGATGGATTTGCGGACATAATATACGGAAATACGGACATAAGTCTGTGTGTTAGACTTACGGGCATACTAGTACACATAGTCATAAACGGACGGATGGACTTGTGCTAGATCTAGGCAGACAAATATGATTATATTACTTTCCAAGATCTTGACGTTCTCAGATGGATATATATAGACTTGTGTTGCATTGGGACAAATATAATTATTTGGTTTCTATCTACAATATGATTGTCTAAAGAGCATACGGACACGTTGACTTACAGAAATTCTGATAAACGGGCAGACGGACTTCTGCTGGACCAGTGTTAGACTTATGTGAATCTTATATTCACTAAGATCTAGACGTTCTTACGGATATACTTAGATGGGAACATCCATGCGGGTAAACGTGTTAGACCAAAATAAGACGAATATTATTTGGACATTCTCAATTATAATTAGACGAACAAACGGACTTACGGACAAAGAGGCAGGCGAACTTATGGTTGACTAGTATTAAACCAATAGAATTATATCTCTTCTATTATCATATTTCCGATGGGTGTACGGACAGATAGAATTATGTTGGACTGCTATTAGACTATTATTATTCGTATTCTAATACCAGCAGATGCGCTTATCCCGGACTAATGTTAAATGTATATGGTGAAATCTTTTGTACAATATTATAGTCAGATGGATTTACGGACAGAAAAATATGCAGGCTTACGGACATACGGACAAAGCTTTATCGACTCGGCTATCTATGCTTATCAAGAATGCATGTATGTTAGTACTTTATGGGGTCTGAAGGCTTCCTTTAGTCTCTCTCATGTTTACAAGAAACCCATATACCCTTGCTTCCCATGAAAAGCGGGTAACAAATGAGAAAAAACCAATGTAGATAAAAACCAGCAATGCCATTCCATTCCATTCATAAAAGTGCAGCAGCAGCAGCAACACCTAGCACCCAGCACCCAGCACCCAGCAGCCAGCACCGGAAAATTGAAAACGCTTAGATACTTCGATTTGGGAGGCAGGCAGCAGCAGCAGCAGCACTGTTAGCATTTGTTATCGTTTTTCTCGCTCCGCTGTTGCATGACCTAATCGCTAAATAAAAAATAGGAGAAAAAAATGAAATGAAAAAACGGCTTACGCATGCGAAAGGCTAGCGAAAAGGGAGAACCGCTAACACAACACTCTCCGCCCTGCGCCCAGCGCCCAGCGGCGAGGTTTGGGGCCTTGCGTGCGCCGTCCCAACTTGACTTTTCCCCAGCACCGACCGACTACTCCCTAGAAAGTTGGGGCGAGAGATCGCTGGAAATCCATCCGAACCCATTCAAACATCACTTGCCAGTTGTGTTGTGCTGACTCAAGACCGAGAGCGGAGGGTCTTGTGCACTCACACTCACACTCTCGATGGTAAATTGTACATACGAGTATGTTGTATATTTAGCTATAGTTCTGCGGAATGCCAAAAACAAACGGCCGCTCGCTCGGTGCCAGATAATGAAATCATAAAGCCGCGCCAATTTCAATTTGTGACAGTTGAAAACCAGCAGCAACTGGAACAGCAACAGAAACTTTATTACAAACATATGCGATCTGCGCTGGAATCCCCAGCAAGAGATATACTTGTACTCTTAGTATGCCATCCATCTATCCAACCTTCCATCCAACCATCCATCTATCCATCCATCCATACGTACTACATAGTATACCATACAGCTCGCATTCATTCATCGTGGGCGTCTAGAGCAGCGGCAGCGGCACTCATTTATTGTTTTTCTTCGAACTGTTTACACGGTCTTTGAAATTTGAGTTTCTGAAATACGAAATACATATTTATATTTGTCCGCCTGCAGGCCACCACCGGCTGCACTCGCTCGCTCGGCTCGGATCGGCTCGCTTTTCCATTCAAATTATGCTGCTGCGGACAGTTTTTGTAGCTTTTTTGTACGAGTATCTCTGGCCTTTGGGTGGAAAGCTGCGGCAAACAGGTTTGGTTTTCCCTCCACCTGTTGACCAATTCGCATTGCTGGACGGTCTACGACCTACGCCAATATTAGGTCTCCTCCGAGCCGTTTTTTCGGCATTTTGTAACGAGCTTTTAATCGAAACAACGCTCGCAAGGCGTGTGATCGGTCGCACAAAAGAATTCGATCGCTGCGGTTCGATTTTCTGACACACTTTATGATGACTTCATGCAGGCTCTTTTCGAGAAACCAGTTTGAAATTTATGGAATGAAAGCGAACAATAAAGATATAAAAGAGTTGCAGCACATAGCGCGAGAATGTGCGAACCTAGTGAGTTCTTATCTTCCCTTAAAAGTAATCAGTATCCCCACAAATTCGGTGCGAGAGACTCTTCCATAATCCTCCAACCCTGCCCAGATAGCAGTTGTTTCTATTTGCTGGCCTTATCAACTTAGATACCAATGAACGTGTGTTCTATTTGCTTTGCATTTGATAATATAACAAGTATTTATGGGTCTTGGGAGAACTGTGACAGAGTAGTCCCTCTTGAGAGGCAGCATTCCCGCGTCTCAATTGGACCATTAGAAGCAGAGCCTCTGGCTAAATTACGATTATGAGTGCAACAAGAAATGGGCTGGCTGGCTGGCAGTGGCAGCACTCGAGATGGTTCTAAAAGCGGGGCAGGAAAACCGGGCAGCCGCCTGCCTGCCTGCCTGCCTGCCAGTTGGAGTCTTTCATGCTGAGTGACCATCGCCCGGCGTCGTCCATTCAGGCAGCCAACCAGCGCAACCCCTTCGCCTTTACTCCAAAAAAAGCGCACAAAAAATCACTAGTTGGTAGGGGGAAACAATGGAAGGCAAGGAAGGCGGCTGGCGGCGCACGCCAAGCCAAACACGAGCGAGTTTATCGAACTCATATTGAAGATTGTACGCATGGCTTCACAGCGCGCAAACCCGTACAGACAGGCGGGCAGAAACGCGCAGATACAGATGCAACAACCAGCAACTGCACAGATACGAAAGCACTCACGAGTGCGCTAGTTAATTGCCAAGAAAATGCGAGTCATTCAATCCGCCGAGGATGCAGCCACAAAGCATTGATTGCACAGGCTCGGCTTGGCCTTGGGACGGGACTCCAAATGGGAATGAAGATGTAGCTGAGCTGGGTATTGAGAGGCCGCAGATGGATGAAGTCAAAGCAGGGAATGTTCTCACATTATCGCCCTTTAGTTTACTGATTGTTCCCACCGGGTTGCCGGTTGGTATCCATTGCAGGCTCGTCAACGTGCTTCCGTGAAGTGGCTGCTCTCGAAGGCCTTCAACAATCGCGTGCCGGACAACCTGAAGGAGCCCTTCTATCGCGACCATGAGAACCAGGAGCGCCTCAAGCCGCAGATCATCGTGGAGCTGGGCAATGCCACGCTCTACTGCCAGACGCTCTCCAATCTGTACTCAGATCCCAACTACCAAAGCCTGAACCACTGGTCAATATTACAGACGCTAGCGCGCAAGGGAGTTCCCGTGGCGGAGTCCTCGGACATGCCCATCACCGAAACGGTATTAATTCAAACGAATCCGCTGCGAATTGTAAGTAGAGCTCTCTTCACTGTCATCGATTTCGTTTCTCAATTCAATTTGAATGGCCTTTCAGAACGCCCACATGTCTGTGATAGAATCGCTGATGGTTTTGTATGCGAAGGAAATATCATCGGGTGACCGCGTCACGGCGGCCATACGAAGGTAGGGTGCTAAAAATATCTATCTAAACATGCTAATAACTCTGTAAATTTGGTGGCATTTGCAGAATATCTGGCAGCAGTTACCAGGCGCCACCTGGCCAGTCCTACGAGCAAGCTCTGCTGGCCTGGATATCGCACGCTTGCGCGGCCCTGAAGAAGCGCATCCTCAAGGAGCTGGAGACAGGCCTGCCCGATGAAACTGTGAGTGCAGACAACCCCTCAAATCCTTCTCGTAGTAATCATCTCCTAATGGCGCGACGATCTGATATAGGGCTCTCGCTTGCAGACGCCGGACATACCACCTGTAAGAGACTTCCAGGACCTGTGCGATGGCATCTGCCTGGCACTGCTCATCTCGTACTATTGCCCCAAGGTGGTGCCGTGGACGAGTGTGCGGATCAACTATCTGCCCGCCGTCGAGGACTCGATCCACAACATTCTGTTGGTGGGCAATTTCTCCCAGAAGCACCTGCCATATAGCGTGTTCCACATGACACCCGAAGACGTGACCTACATGCGCGGGTAGCTATCACTATAGGATGTCTGTCGGAATAATCGATTAACAATTGTTTTTAACGATAGATCGATGAAACTGAATCTGGTCCTGCTGCTGACGGATCTGTTCAATCTGTTCGAGATACACCCGGCAAAGTGTGTCTGCTACCCGGGAATGGATGGTCAGGGTAAGTGGAGCCACTCTATTTTGTATATCCATTCCCCAACCGCTGCACCGCATCGCATCCATCCCTCCCTCCAAGGGCCCCCCAACCTTTCTCACCCCAAATGATTGGCCTGCCTGTGTTTGAACATATCAGTCCGGGGCATGCATTGTCGTCCAAGTGCTATCAAAAGTATCTCCTTGTTTGCATTTCGTTTGTCTTTGTTTTTCCTATGATTTGCCTTAAGTTTGTCTCCTAATTTCGCAGAGAACAATTGGTAAACAGAGAGAAAAGAAAAGCAATTAGTAAGAGTTAGAACTGGAGCTGTGAGTCAAAGTAAAAGGTAATAGCTATTACTCACACCCCCGAGTGATTTAGAGCTATTCACAGCTCACAAAGTATTTTAATAGTTCCGCAATTAGAGTCCAGTACAAGATTAACCACAAAGCACCCCTTTTAGCCAAAGAGCTGGCAGGGAAACCACAGCAGTAGTAGAGCAAAATCGTATTTTAGTTTCTGTATGGTATCTGCGGTTTATTTTCGTTTTGTAACCCTAGACCAGAGACCATTGAGAAGCACCAAGTCCACCGAGAAATTGACACGGAATCATATGTAATCTATCATCTCAGCATAAACCCGAACCAACCCACCGAAAGTAGTGAAAATCGAACCTAAATCAACCATCTTCTACTTGATTCTCTTTTTATTGTTTATGTGCTAAAATACAAAAATAAATCGCTTCCTCTCTGCCACTCTCGTAACCGCAAACAATCAACCAATAATTTGGGCCCTAATCACACTCAACACCAATAAATATGCGAAACCACATGCCCACATTTAACATATAAAAAAAAAATACGAAATGCAACTCATCCAATGTGCAACGTGCAATGTGCAATGGTACTTTTTCGATTGACTCGCTCCGCTATTCCGCCCCGTGGACGACCCAACCAGATGTCATCGCCCGACGCAGCTTGGGCGCCAATGAGCACGGGATCTGCCATCGACGGGGCCTCACTGTACAGCCCGTCACCCCGATTCCCGATCTGCGTAGCGATCTCGACACGCCGCCCGTTGGTTCGCCCTCGAATCGGCCACCGTTCCAAGGTTTACCTCAAATTTTCTATCCGAGCATTTTCTGTGTCTTTCCCGCTCCCCCTTCGTTTGTTTGTTTGTTCCCGAATGTGTTTCCATTTCTTCCCATTTGTTTGTTGTTTGTTTGCTTGTTCTGCTCACTTTGCGTTTGTTTGAACGTTTCATTGTTTCTTGCCGTCTGTCCATTCAATCAGATGGATTTGATAATCATTTGTGGATGCATCTCAGTTGTTTGATAATAATATAACTTAGAATAAGTACCGAGTAAAACCACGCTGCACACAGCGAAAGTATGTCATGGTTGTGCACACCTCAAACGCATCAGCAATTAGTAGAAATCGTTGAACTTAAGACTGCATTTTGTCACTGAGCACTCGGACCGAGATGACGCGACACATTCGATTCTTTTGGGGGGAATTTAGGTTCCAAAATGAAGGGTAAACGATGGGTAATTGGTAACATTTCTCCACTGGACCAACCGACAGATCTCCCCAGGGGATAATTACACAGACAAACGATGGTCCGCCGAGGACTCCCCAGCTTACTTGGCACCCATTTCACTTTGTTGCTGCTTTCGATTTGTGATTTGTGTTGCTCGCTTTTGCCCGCTTCCGATGCATTCCGAAAATATATTTCGAGTTCATTTACCTCGTTGCCAGCCTAACCAATTGATTTAATTCATTATCTTTTTTCCTTTTCGTTTTATTTTCTGTGATTTCTTACGTTTATTTAGTTCCGCACTCGAATTCATTTGGCGGCGGCCTGAACCGCAGATCATCCCCGCCCAACGAATATCAGACGGTCCAGACCAATAATTTCGACAGTAATCATGCCGAAGGTAATATTTTTTGTTCATTTCTCTCTGTTTTTATTATGTTTATATGACTTTATTTGATATTTACTTGTGCTTGAAGTATGCTTTTATTGGCTCTTCGTATGGAAAATGCTCAACAGAGTCCGTTTATTGGTTTTTAATTCGATTTATATTTTGTACTTTTCTTTTCCACCCCCCGAAAACGAAACCGAAACCGAACCCACCCACACTCGCTTGACAACATGCAACATCGCCGCATCAGCGTTCGTCGTGCACAAGTCGCGTGGCGTCACCACACTCGCATCCATGCACTCGCAGCAGCATCAGCAATACCAGCATCAGCAGCAGCAACAGCACCAGCAGCAAGCACAGCAATACCAGCAGCAGCAGCAGCAATCGCAGCTTCAGCTTCAGCAGGAGCCACTGGTTCCGGCTCGCTTGCGCCAGGCTAAAGAAAAGACCAATGTCGACTCGAAGGCGGACGAGAGAGGTTTGGCCCCCGCCCTGCTTCAGTTCTCTTAACCTTTTTCGTTATGCTTCTGCCTTGTATGCGGCGGCCAAACAGATCATTAGCCCGGCGAACAGATTATGTGGGAACTCGTTAATTGTTCCAGCCCCAAACCCCAAAACCTAACACATCTCTCGCTCTCTTCCCAACGAATTTGAAATTCAAAAGACTGTCGCATACAAGTGCTGCGTCCCACTTATGTTTGCTCTCCTCTCTCTTGATTTCAATTATTATTTCATTAATTTTTATGCGTTTTTTGTGTTTGCGAATAGGCGATTATGCCGCCGCGGGTCGACCAAGTAACTGGGAGCAGAGCCGCCGGCCAAGCTTTGCAGGTATGAGCCACATTGCAACCAAGAAACCAAGCGTAGCCAAAGCGTAGTGTTCCGTTTGTGTGTGTTTAGTTGAATGCCGCTTTAGTTTGTATGGTTAATTGTTGATTTCGGCTTACGTACATCCCTCGAAACCGAGTCGTCCTCCATCCTCTGTCTGCGTTCGGTAACTGCTAGGCATCGGTTTAATTTGGTTTCTG
This sequence comes from Drosophila ironensis, assembly GCA_021223825.1. NCBI lineage: Eukaryota > Metazoa > Arthropoda > Insecta > Diptera > Drosophilidae > Drosophila > Drosophila ironensis. Next base: position 2,383,198 of record JAJJHQ010008063.1, on the reverse strand, counting down.
TGCTTTTCCAGGACGCCGCTCGCGCAGGAACTCTTCCAGCGAGGACTCCCAGCTGACCATTGAGAACTTTGGCGGCTCCCAGGACCAGATAAACACGTTGGGCCGCTTCGATCGCGAACGGGACAGGGAGCGCAAGTTGTCCAACACCAGCATAGGTTAGGAGCTCTATAAACTCTCCAGTTTTCCCCCTTTAACTTTGGAAATTGATTTCTTCTGCAGTTGAACCCGCCGTGGCCGTGCGCTCTTCGATTGCGGATGCCCGCGGAACGTTGCAGTTGGGCTACGACACGGATTCGGGCTCTGAGAAGCAGGATCGCGAAACGGAAAAGTATTCGATGCGTCGGCAAGCCAGGTGAGGAATGCCACAACCCAAAAAAAAATTACAATTTATCAATGCATTTTACTTAAACTCTGGCAGTGTCGACAATGTGCCAACGGTGTCCTCGCACAATCTTTCGAACGCGGGCAGCCCGCTGCCGATGGCCCGGCACAAGCAACATTCCATCGACAAAGACTACAGCAACAGCAGCATGCTGGCGGACGGAGGATACAACGATGCCCGCTCCACCAGCGGCTACGATCCGGAGAGCACGCCCGTGCGCAAGTCATCGACGAGCAGCATGCCGGCCAGCCCGGCGGCTTGGCAGCTGGACGTCGGGGACGATGACATGCGCTCGCTGGAGAATGCCAGCAAGCTTTCCACCATTCGCATGAAGTTGGAGGAGAAGCGGCGGCGGATCGAGCAGGACAAGCGCAAGATCGAAATGGCCCTGCTGAGGCACCAGGAGAAGGTAGGCCGAGCATCACTTGTTTGGAGTAAGAATGATCTGGATTTGTCTGTTTTTAGGAGGATTTGGAGTCCTGTCCGGACGTCATGAAGTGGGAGACCATGAGCAACGAGTCGAAGCGCACGCCCGACATGGATCCCGTTGATTTGGACAAGTACCAGGTGCGTGTGAACAGTTCCCAGCTCTAAGTTTCCCTCCCAACTAATCCATCGAGTGCCGGAGAGAGTCAATGTCTAACGCCTGTGTCTTTTTTACCCCCATTTTTGTGTCTGTGCCCGCTTCTTCAATATGCCACAACCCACTCACACCACACGACACACAACACAAAACACGCTCACGCTCATTAACCAAAAAAACATCCCACTGAACAATTAACACCCTCGAATCGCTTGGATGTGGAACGAGCAGCAAAGCATCGCCATCATGAACATGAACCTGCAGGATATCCAGCAGGATATCCATCGCCTGGCCACGCAGCAGAGCCAAATGCAGGCGCAGCATCTGCAGGCCCAGCAGCTGATGCAGGCGCAGCAGATAGCCAACATGCTCAACCAGGTAATCTCCAGCTCCACCTCGTCCTCGTGCTCCTGCTCCTCATCCCCACCAAAACATGAAACGCAGAGCCGCCGCCTGGCTACGGTTAACAACGGATGTGGAATGCTTCTTTGTTTTGTCCTGTACATTTGGTTGTGTTTGAGGGACCATTAGTCTGAGCTTACGATCACCGCAGCAAACTAGATGTTTAATCATGTTAATAAGTAATTTTAGGGCTCCAAAATCATATAGAAATGTTAAGCAGATCCTAGTAACTAGGGTATTCAATGTCCCAGTCAAAAGTCTACATCCAGATCAGAACTACATAAGCCGCCCTGAAACTAATGCTAACAAATTTGTGAAATGCTAACAAATTATTCTCTGTTTTTTGTTACCCCGCCCTGCAACCTGCAACCCGCAATTTGCCGCACGCACCACCTGCAATCCGCACTAACCGCATCCGCAGCAGCAGACCTACGGGTCGCAGCAGCATTTGGCCGATCACCACTACCAGCAGCCGAGGCCCATGCAGCAAAGCTTTGGCTCATCGCCGCATCTTCCGCAGGCCTACAACTACAGCTCCCGTCCGCCCAGCCGTGATCCCTACCAGCAGCACCAACAGCACCAGCAGCAGCAGCCGCCGTTGGCCATGCCCCAGCCGATGCAGTTCGTCAACGAGCACGGCCAGTACATGTCGCCGCCGCAGCCCGCCCACTACATGTCGCCCCAGCAGGCGCAGCAGCAGCCGCAGAGCATCTACAGCGACAATGGGGCGGCCTACAATCACTCGCACTACGCCGGAGCCCCGCCGCAGCAGTACAGAAGCAGCGTGGTGTTCGACGACTACGGCCAGCCCACCAATCACTTTTACCTGCACGAGTCGTCGCCCCAGCCGCAGCATCCGCAGCGCCGCACCTGGGCGCACTCGGCAGCGGCGGCCGCCTACGAGCAGCAGCAACAGCAGATGCAGCAGCCGCTGGTGGACGTGAATGCCTGGCAGTCGCAGCAGACGCCGAAGCAGAAGCAGACCTGGATGAACCGGCCGCCGTCGAGTGCGGGCGCCCCGAGTCCCGGCAGCTTTGTGCTCCACCAGAACGGAGCGGGCAATGGAGGTGGCGGCGAGCTGCAGCATCTGTTCCAGGTGCAGGCATCGCCGCAGCATAGGGGCGCCAACGGAGTGCAGCGCCAGCAGTCGCTGACCAATCTGCGGGACAACCGCTCGCCAAAGGCACCGCAAGCGATGGGCATGCCGATGGGAATGCCGATGCAGCAGGAGGACATGATGGCGCCGCAGAGCATCTGCTTCATTGGGGACGAGGAGGATGTAGAGGAGCTGGAGCGCAACATCATTGAGTCCATGCAGTCCACGCGCATCTCCGACTTTGTCCAACAGCAGCAGCAGCAACACCATCAGCAGCAGCAGCAGCAACGATTGCAGGGCCACAGCGGCCGAGGCAGCAGCTCGGAGGACTACGACAGCGGGGAGATGATCTCCAACAGGCTGAACATCACCAGCGGCAACCTCACCTACCGCATCCCCTCGCCCTCGCGACCCTCCATCCAGGCCAACAGCTTCCAGGACCCGCGAGCGGCGGCACAGGCAGCAGCAGCAGCCGCCGCCGGCGAGGATCAGCCGGCCGAGAAGGGCTTCTACATCTCCTTCGACGACGATCAGCCGAAGAGGCCAAAGCCGCCGCTGCGGGCCAAGCGATCGCCCAAAAAGGAGGCACCCCCCGGCAGCAGGGACAGCGTGGATCAGGCGATCAAGCGGGAGTCCCTCAGCCAACTGCACAACAACAACAGCATTGGGATCGGCGGGGAGGATGGCAGCAACAGCAAGACGGTCACCAGGCACAGCATCCATGGTCTGAACAACTCCAACAGTGTCAAATCGCCCGGAAATGCCACCTACAACAAATACACGGATGAGCCGCCCATTCAGCTGCGACAACTGGCCGTCTCCGGCGCCGTATCGCCCACCGGCCTCGAGCGCCGCCACCTGGAGGATCTGACCAATCAGCCGCCTCAGCCCATGTCGCCCACGCGTCTTCAGCAGAGCGAGGAGGCGGCTAGGAACAAGGCGCTGGTGATCGGAGTGGATGCCAATCTGGATCCGGTAAGTTAATCGCTTAAGGGCAGGGATCAGGGCATTTAAGACAAGTGTTCCTTAAACTCGATTTGCGTACATATACTTTCAAATAGAACTAAATAAAACCACAATATTGAGTATTTCGTAAACATAAACCAACATAGGGTTGTACTAATTTAATCTACTTTAATTTCCTAGGATTCCGTGGACGAGATGGAACGCCGCAAGGAGAAGATAATGCTGCTGTCCCTGCAGCGACGGCAACAACAGGAGGAGGCCAAGGCGCGCAAGGAGATCGAGTCATCGCAGAAGCGCGAAAAGGAGCGCGAGAAGGAGGAGGAGCGGGCGCGCAAGAAGGAGGAGCAGATGGCGCGACGAGCTGCCATTCTGGAGCAACACAGACTCAAGAAAGCCATCGAAGAGGCCGAGCGAGAGGTGAGGCACAAAAAACTGCTGCTTGTGGTGCGGATAAATCCAAGTTTTTGTTTGCTTTAGGGTAAAACCCTGGACCGGCCCGATATGCATGTGAAACTGCAACCCCAGTCATCCACCTCAACGACTCCGCGGCTGCGGCAGCAACGCAACACACGTCCCAGGCCGAAGACGATTCACGTGGACGATGCCAGCGTGGACATCAGCGAGGCTTCGAGCATCTCTAGTCGGGGCAAAAAGGGCTCCAGCTCGAATCTAACTGGTGAGCCGGGCAATATGTTTGAACCTACATCATATAGGCGGCTAGAAAAGCCTTTTCGCTATGCGGCCATGCCTATTCTCTCTGCGAATATGGCTGTCCAAAGCGCAATTTTTTATTTTTATAACTCATGTTTTGTAACTCATGTGACCCGTTTTATTTAGCCAGTGATTTTGTTTTTATCCCCTTATCGTTTGCTAATTTGCTCAACTTTTGTTTTCGTTTTGAATTTGACCTGCACAGGCTACGGTCAGCTAAGCTCAAATTCAATGAAACGAGATTACTACAGGGGCTCGCAAGACTCCCTCACTGTCAAAGGTAATTTTATGTTTACGCTATTTTTATCCCTCATTGTGTATCATCCATTGTTTAGCCTAAGTTAAGCATGCTAGTTGTAAGAGACTTTGGTTGTATTTTTGATTTTGCACAGACGATGTAGACGTTTGCACTCGAACTAAATTGTAGTTATATAAGCCTTTGTATTTTGGATAACTCGTATTTTATAAGCCATAACCACTAATCTCGTTCACACAGAGTCGCCGGATGACTATCCCAGTACAAGTTCAACTCCGATTGGACGTCGGGGATCGTACAAAACTTCCAGAGGTTGGTGATGGGTAATCCTAACAGTAGTAGTGTCTTTGATTTCTTGACCTAACTTGATTTCCCCTCTTAATTTCCACAAAATTCGCATTCGAACACGCTAAGAAACGAAACTAAAAATAAAATTCAAATCGCGCTTACGTTTTGGTTGGTTCTTTATCCTTTGACTAACAAGAAGTTTGAGTTCTATCGCTAAGGAAAAGTCACGCTAGCTATTAGCAATTGCATACAACCTCAACTAATCCAATGCCAAAATGCACTTACCGAATAATTGCACCCAAGCTGAAAAGGTGGAACTGAGGCGGCGCGGTTGAGGCAGCTTTCCATACGACAATTATTTATTAGGACTTGGTTTTTTCTTACCCTATTATTTTCGTTACCTGGTTGCGGGCTGGTCAACCGACGAGTGTTAAGAAACGGGGGCTGGTCGGCTAAGTTTGATTTACGATATTTGTACTATACCTCATTTTGTGCCACCCATTCATTTGTGTTAACCCCAATTGCGAAGATATAGTACACTCTTTACTGATGCACACACGGCTCGCGTCTTTCGTGACCGGACTTGACCTGATTTCAGAGCCAGCAGGCGTTGAACGGGGCCGCACTCTGTCGCGTATCTCCGTCGCAAAGGGCAGCACGCTTAATTTCCGGGGCCGAAAGTCCAATTCGCTAATGAATCTGTGCGGTAAGAAGCGTTCCACAGCAACAACAACAAGAACAAGTCAACCCATCAAGCTGCTTGCCTGTTGTTACTTTCTCTGTTTACTTAACCCCTATACTCCATACGAACTATCTATTTATCTATCCTAAGTATTTCTACCTGTCTGCTACTATCTGCTACTTTCTGTTGGTTTCTAGTGGTCACCTTTTGGTTTTGGTTTACCTTGTGGTCGTACCTTGTTTTTCAGTATCTTTGGTGGTGAGATTTAACACTTACTTTCCATTACTTACTCGTATCTCTTGATTTCGTTGATTGGTATTGTAAATATTCGAGAAAAACCATATAATTTGCAGCATTCTTGAGTTTGTTTGTAAGCCGTTCACTGCGTTGATTCGGTGTCCCAGCTCGCTATCCTTTTGATATGATGCGGTGGTGGTGTTGGTGGTGGTCTGGTCCCTTTTCTCAAGCTTATTTTCGGGGGAAACTGCGCTGGTGATTTTGCTCTGTCTCCGCTTGATATATTGCAACTGATTCTTCTGGCAACTGATCGATCGAATTTGCTTATTCACTGGTGTGACAAGGAAGACTGGGTTGGGGCGGGAACTTGTAAACACTCGCACACGAAAACACACACTGCACCTAATCCCACCCACAAGCATTCACACACGGCCACTGCACACACAGCACACTAATCAGTACATTTGTTCGATTTTAATGCAGATCACGATCAACTCTAGATATTAAGAGACCTACGAAATTGCTTAACTAAATTTTGTGCACACATTCTCTTCTTTTATTTCTCTTTCTTTCAACTCAAAACCTGTCTAAAACCGATTATTGAACTTAACCAAATCGAAACCAAAAACCAAAAACGAAACAAAAAATTATTAACTAAAAACCGATATAAAAAAACGTACTCATCGCCGCCATCCATCCATGTTATTGATGACTAACAAAACGAAACTGCATCGCATCCATCGACCGGTTCTGCATGAACCTGCGTGCTGATCTAAAAACGCGATCTGTTTTGTGCATGTGCCATGATGACCGCATCGCGATTGACGCACGGATTGAAAACCCTCTTCCACCTTCCACTGTTGCTTGACGGTTAGACACAGATTCGGGACTGGGACGCGCCACTCCGCCGAGGCGGGCACCGTCGCCTGGAATGGGAATGGGCGCTTCAGGTAGGCATATGCCATCTCCCTCCGGACCGGGCTCTTTGCCGCCAGGTTTGATATCGAAACGTCGCGGATTTGATGATGGATCCAGCGATTTCTCATTAACTCCGAATTTGAACATGGAATATTCGGGTTTGTATCCTTGCTCTCTCTCTCTCAATCTCAATCTCGACTTGAAACCATTGAAAACCATCCAAGCCATACAAATACTTCAAAATCAATCCTCAGCTACATAATCAACCAATCTATCACCCTCCACCAATCCATACACCATTGGTCATCGTTTGCATCTCGTATCATAAGTTGGAACGCCTCATATTGATTTCAAATAGTTACTACACAACCTTTATGATTTTTTTGTCTTTTGTTTGTTCGTTTTTATCATTCATTACGAATCGGTAACTCGAAACTGAAACATTTCAATTCAATTATTTCGCCATGCATATGAGTTTTACATAGTTATACGATTTCTAGAGGGCTCCGCTCCGACAGTCTGTAGAATCCGATTCTTCGTTCGACCACTTCTTACGTTCCCTAGCGTCGTCAAATCCACGACTTTCGATAGTCAAACGTACCCCGAAAAGTGTTCCTAGACAAATAAACCCACAAGAAATGAATAATAACACCCAGAGCTTTATAATCCTAGCAGATTGGCTCGATTAATCGCTCCACTTAAAATTACTAAATCAAAATTGCAAGCACTTGCGTTATTATATTTGATTTGCATTTATTTTTTTGAACGTTTATCACTTGAATATTATTTCTGTGCCAAAGAGAGTTAAGCTAGGAGATTACTTTTCAAAATTGCACCCAAGTTTCTGTTGTTTTGGTTAAATATCCAAAAGTATTTACAAATATCTTAACACGTAAATCCAGCCCATTGTTTACCTAAATACCTTGCACGTAGCCTGCATTTTGATAAAATAACTGCTAGGTTTTACGATCTAGATCCTAGAAGCTTGCCATTGCCACCGAAAACGTAAAACGTAGAAAGAATAGTAGTCCCGCCCAGTGAATCCTTCGACGATTCCAAGCCGTCTAATATGCCCTGATTTGCGTTGAACACAGGTCCCAAACTCTACAAGCAACCAGCGGCCAAATCGAACCGTGGCATCATCCTGAATGCCGTCGAGTACTGCGTTTTCCCCGGAGTCGTTAACCGCGAGGCCAAGCAGAAAGTGCTGGAGAAGATAGCGCGCTCCGAGGCGAAGCACTTCCTCGTTCTCTTCCGGGATGCGGGCTGCCAGTTCCGCGCCCTCTACAGCTACGTGCCCGAAACGGACCAAGTGACCAAGTTGTACGGCACAGGGCCTAGTCAAGTCGACGAAGTCATGTTCGACAAGTTTTTCAAGTGAGCTGCAATCGAAATTAGGGAACTTCCCTCGCTAACTAACCCGTTTTGATGTCTTTTTGCAGATACAACTCAGGTGGCAAGTGCTTCTCGCAAGTGCACACAAAGCATCTGACCGTTACCATCGACGCCTTCACAATACACAATTCGCTGTGGCAGGGCAAGCGGGTGCAGTTGCCCAGCAAAAAGGACATGGCGCTTGTGATCTAGACAGCGAACTGTGTCATCGATGGATGAGAGATGAAAATGAAATGAGATGGAGTGGAGAGGAGAGGAGAGGAAGGAGCAGTTGGGCCAACGGGCGCTTGGCGCCGTTTTGGCCGAAGGATCACCTATTCTACGAGTTGGCACATTGAGACATCTGGGGGAAAAGATAACAAACATAAGCCTAAAGTTTTTCTATAGATCGCGGGGTTTTTGGTGTTCATCGTCGGGGTAACGTCTATATAATACGTATGTAATGGCTAATACCTATTTGCACATGTTTTGAGGAACAAGAAATCTGAATTTATGGAAAATATTGTAGTGATTAATACAATGCGATTGAATATTTATTTTGAATATAAAGTGCATATATCCAGCCCGAGAATTTATTGTTCACACACAAGCCCAACCAACTAAGACAGTAGGAGAATTGTCAAAGCAACAAAATCTGAAGAAAAAAGAAACTCAGAGCAGAGCTAGCGAACAGATCAGATCAGATCAGCACAGCACACAGAAGCCAAAAGCATGTAAGGGAATTTTGAATGATGTCATTTTGTTTTGCAAGACCCACAGGACTCACTCGGAGGCGGGTGGCGCTGGGGATCGAGCTTTGAGGAGGAACAAATGTAGAAAAGCATATTTTATTAATTCGTTTTATATTGTTATGGAGTTTATTCATGTAAAACTTTTCTTGGCCTCGAGGCGGGCGAAAATGAAATTGCGTTTGGGCGTTTGGGCCGCAGCCAAAGTCGACACTAATTTTAATGCCACTAGCTATTTATTTTAACACTAATTAATACTTACTTTTTATGCGTATTTAAAAAGGAATAACAATACAACTAATATTTAAAGATATCTATATCTGAACAAAACCCAGAGACTTTTGACTGCTGAAGCGGAGAACCATTATTTTTTTAAAGTTCATTTCCTTCCTCACCACCAAGTCTGCAAACTGAATTGCCTTCTTTTGATTTAATCCTATTGAAATGCATTTGCTTCTCATTTTGAGGCCGGCCTGGAATTGACTCGAAAACTGCCATCGCACTAAATTGCACTCACTTTTTAGACCGCTCAACCGATCGATGCACCCTAGTCCCCAACTCCTCACACGCATCTTGTTTTGTATGACCTAAGCGATCGATCAATCCAGTTTCGTATTACCTGAACCCCCCGTTCACATTTGCCTTGTTCTTGTTTTCCAAAAAAAAAACCGATATTACGCCGCATTGTATTTGAAACCGCTTGACGTACGTAGGCTAGCGCAGTGAGGGTAACTAATGACTATGTATGCACCGCCATCGCGAAACGATTCCGAGCAGGGGCGTCCCTGCCTGCTGGCATTTCGGGGGATCGGGTAAAGGATAATTATGTATATGTATATGCGAGTCGGCGCGAATGCGCCCTTGGCGCCATTTGCTCCCTAATACTGAACATTAATGAGATCTAAACATTATTATATAAAATGTAATAAAGTTATTGAACATGATTATTTAACAAGTCATCGGTGTTTTCTTGGTTTAAAGCAGTGATGGGCAGCCCTTGGCTCTTTGGGCTCCCAGAGCTCCCAAAAATAAAAAGCTGTAAATGTCTCCAACGAAAAGGATCCAAAAAAATCTGACGGATACCCTTTTTTATCTTTTTTTGGCCGGCTCCCAAGTTGAAAATCTGAGCC